>CM054057.1:6148057-6890163 GCA_028641055.1 Alopecurus myosuroides
ATCCATACAGAAGGAAGATGTAAGTCTACATCATTATGTCAATAGTTCATTTCTTTATATCCATACATCACGGAAATATACGCGAACACAAGTATGGCAATGGTTGTCCTGGACCCAATCACTCTGGAAATCCGGAGTTTCGGCTGGGATAGAATGGTTGATGGATACCTTATGTGACCCATTGAACACCAGCTCCCCTTTAAGGCGTAGAGACGATCCGATTGGCACCGCGAAGCAGGTTCGATCCAACGGAAGGCAAAATTCCCCCAATCCCCTCCCGCTTCTCTTCCTGGCTCCCACTACATCGACGGCTGGCGGCGCAGAGCAGGGCGAAACCACAGAAGTCGTGCTGCCCCCACGATGTCTCGCTCGTCGGCGCAACGCAAGTGTGGCCAGCCGCCACTTGCGCGGCCTCACGCGACTGGTGGACGGTGGTGGCCGGCCGCGCGCACGGCGGGTGGACGATGGTCGCGTCCACGCCGCTATCAACACCTTCCGGCGCCACTACGCGGCCTCCAGCGCCGTCAGCTGTGGTAGGCGGAGGCATCCCAGGCGGCGCAACGGTGGGAGGCGGCGGGATCCCGGACGGCGCACCGCTCAGAGGCGAACGCGGCGTCGACCGATCTCCTTTCTCCAGCAGGGTGGCCGACGTGACGGAAATGAGGAGTGCGCGAGCATGAGGCACGACGGCAGCGCGCTCACCTCCGACCCCCTCACTGCGTAGCCATTCCTCCGGGCCGCGTGCGACCACGGGGTCTTGACGATGATGCCTTAGGTATCCATCTACGTCCTACACCTCTGATTTTATCTCTCTCCCATCTCACTTTCTCTCTCCATCTCAGCCATCGGCAGCAAAAAACACGGCAGGTCAACCGACAGTGGTGGAATCCCGTCGCCGGCGTGTCTTTGGCTGCGATTTGAAGGTTTTCAGACTGTCGTCCTCCTAGAACGAACCTCCTTCATGTCCTACGCATCTCAAGCAAGGTATGTGCAGGCTCTCTACTACATGTCTTATGTTTTGTGTCTGGATCTGAAAATATCAGTCTAGCTGTAATTTGGTGTGCTATGAACACTTGCACAGATTGCACTTTACAGAGGGGTGTGCAAATGTTAGCCTAATAACTTTGTCCTTTTCATTACGTATGCAATATTATTATTTTTATCTCAAAACGTCGTTGAGATGGTGCAGGCATATTGATTATGGGATATTTATCTCATTCATGCACAGTAGGGAGGCAAGATAATGGTTATAGTGTTTTTTCCTTGATCCTCCATTTACAAAGCATATATTCAATTGTCATGTCTGCAAAACATTTCTGCTAGCATTATGCAACACTATGCCACAAAAATATGTTCTGTCTTTTCTTTTAGCATGTAGAAAATAATATCACTAGCTCTTGTTTGCTGCTGTCAGGTTACACTTAAAAATCTGGAGCAGGTTCAGTACCACTAGAAGGTGCTGCCTGCATTGGCTAATGCAATGGACAATTTTCAGAATCCACGGGTGCAGGCAAGTGTTCCAATGTTAGCATTAAGTTCAATTAGCTGATCTCACAACATACAACTCTAGAAATTCTTATTTTAATCATGGCGAGTTTTAAATTGTTTTGAGGCTGCATATCTAGCCCTTATGTTTGGTTTGCCTCCATGTCACCTATCTGTCTTCCGTCGGCTGAAACTTTGATATTCTTTTGCAGGGAGAGGAATAACTTGGTTTACGTATGTGCTTTCTCGCATAGTTGTCCCCCTGGACGGCAAGGTCACTCAGCATCTCCGTCTTCCTTGTTAGGGAGAGCACGGGCTACCGCCGCTGAGATAGACGAGTACAAGCCGAGGTGAGCTGTCACAAGCCCCTGCCCTTCTACCCCTGTGTTGCGCCGAGCTCGCACAGAACCTCCGCCCTCTGCCTCTGTAGAAGCCACAGCTCCACCCAGCCTTGCTGTATCTAGGCTTATCTTAGATGTCTACACACCTTGTTCTTCCTGTTCTTTCCCCTCAGATCTTGTAATCCCCTAAATTTTTTTTATGGACATGTGCCATTGTAGTTAGTGTAGAAATGTCCAACTAATGTTTTTGTTTTTTTAGAAATTCCAACTAATGTTATTGGAAGAACCTTTTGCCTGTAATTCCACATGGATTGAATTTCTTTCTACCCCTCTTGATTTGTTCAGCAACTGCCCCAGCATATTGGGCTGATGTAGCTTGACCCGTATATTCATCTTTTTTGTGCAGATTTTCGTTTATCTAAACATACTAGATTTCCCAAGAAATTCAGTGACATTTGCCGGGGAAGATCAGTCTATGTAATCGAGGTAATTTCGTTTTTTTAATTTAGTTTTAGCTCAAGTCAATGCCCTAGCTCCCCCCTTCTTCGTGATTTTCCCCTCGTCATCTCATGTCTTAAAAGTTGTTACGCAGGTTCATTTACCAGCAAGGTTATAATTCACGATAGATTTATTGTCGAGTGGTGTTTTATTTTGGAGGGCCACTGGAGCATTGGATATTGTGTTACAAGCATACAAAGTTGATCTTTGTTTATCTAATCATACGATTTCCCAAGAAATTCAGCAACATTGGATGTGGAAGATCAGTCTATTTGATCGAGGTAATTTCGTTTTCAAAATTTAGCTTTAGCTCAAGTCAATGCCCCACCTCCCCCCTTCTTCGTGATTTTCCCCTCGTCATGTCATGTCTTAAAGTTGTTATGCAGTTTCATTTATCAGCAAGGTTATAATCCACAATAGGTTTATTGTCGAGTGGTGTTTTATTTTTGAGGGCAACTAGAGCATTGAATATTGTATTACAGGCATACAAAGTTGTTCCTGGATTCTGGTGTACTTTTAATGTAAATGTAGTTTCCTTTGCCTTTAGTTCACCTGGTAAATCTTGTAGGAGGGGGTGTCCATTAAATCGATGGTGGAGCTTTGCAGATGTCGAATTGAGGTGAGCCGGCGCTACCCCTGCCCTTCTTCCTTTTGCTCTCCCCGATACTGACCTATCAATGCTGCTCGGGTCAACGCGGGTGCCGCCGACGTGTCAAGCGACCCGGGGTTACATCGAGCTGGTCGCGCGACGCACATTCCGCAACAGGTTGCCAGAAGGCGGTCATGACCATTGGTGCAGCTTGGGGAGATATGCCTGCATCGAGCTATGACAAGCTTGCATGATGCCATGGTGAGCTTCCCTCAATCCTCCTGCCCATGTTCTCTCCGGTCTGAAATATTGGTCAGCCCAATGGCACAGGTCTGGTATTTTCATAACAGTGATGACGACGAGTAGTTCTTTTTGTACAGCTAAAACATGCCAATGGATGATAGATTGTCTAAAATGCTAGACTGTCTAAAATAGGCAAATAATTTGACAGGATATTTAGGATGATAGATTGTCTAAAATGATTAAAATTGCAAAAAAAAATCCTTACTTTCCATTTGAATGCTTTTGCATATGCTGAGGTGTGACCTTGAAGGATTTGATTTGGGGTGGCAGGAGATGCTTAGCTTTATGTTTTCTATGAAAGTTGTGTTTAAAAATTCTGAATCAAACATTTTGGGAAACCAGTCATTTTTATTATTGAAACAACTTCCTGGCATTGTCTTATATTAGGTTATCAGAGCTAATCAAATTTACTTATTTTAGTAGGTACTTCTATATCCGACAAGTCCTTATTTGAGTGTTTCGGTTTTTTCTTTAAGCTATCTGATAATGTCCTCTCACATTTTCAAGTTTTCTCACCTTCGTTTTTAGGTACTTGAAGTTAAATGTGCTTATATTGTCATCAGTCAGCACCATATACTTTTTCATTAGTCTCGAGGATATTGGATTTGAGGTCCGCACTTGAAACTTATGAATCCTTATGGGTGTTTTTTAGTGGTATTCAATCAAGCTTATTAGTACACTCATTGTTCTATATTCTTTGTTGGATTTTTTTATTACCCATGTACATATGTTTGGGACTTATTTTACTTTGTTTCTTTAAGAAAGCATTGTTTGGAGCAGTGCATTTCGATCTTCTTTTTTCCTATTATTACCTTTGTATATCATTAGCCTGTGCTTAAACTCCCTAACACTTTCTATATGGCCTTGCTTAGTTGGGTATCTTACCAGAACTTCACGATGAGATAATTGTCATCATGCACCTGGATGTGGAAATGAAGTAAAATCAAATGATATTTATTGGTCGGTTATGTATTTGATTAGTTTCTTGAAGGATTGAAAAATAACACAGTTCATTTTTTTTTGCTCCTGATCTGCTTGATGTATTTTTTTTATGCAAATGTATAGAAAAAACTAAGAACCGAATTCCGGACCAAGTGAGATACTTGCGCCACTGGCGATGTGTCGTTTGGGCCTAGGTTAATACCTTATACTTCAACTTAGATGTCGATCATTGAACTAAGAATTAAGGTATGTACCATGCCAAGCAAATTTGCAAAGACTGTATTTTTTTGTAAGTTGCCTCCCAGATGATTATAGCTTGCTGGAACATACTTCATGGGGAACCATCAAGTATATTTGGCTTCTAATTCATATTTACTATGACACTTGCTGAGTTCTTCTGTCTGATTCGATGTCAGATATAGCTGAGAAGCTACAACAGCTGAATTGATCCACTTCAGTGAATGGTTGCTACTCCTTGCCAAATCTCTCCTTCAAAGCTACCTGCTCATTGTTTGCTCCTCCCAGGTTGCATGATTTGTTTCTCCACACAATTAACCAGGCAGCCACGTCATCAAGGTTTGATGTGTTGTTTGTTTCCATCCAAACCGTCTCCCCAAACTCCGAGATGTTGATGTGCTTTGACGGCGGAGGCAGGAGCTAGCTGGGGGCGACACGGCCATGGTCTTCCATTCTGCCGCCCGCGGAGCCGGGTAGTGTCGACGTTAACAATGTGTTTAGGCAAACCATGACCAACATCAACGATGAAGCAGCCTGTAGGTAGCTTCTCGTATTCTTTGCCCATTTTGTGTCGTATTTAATTTCCTTTTCTGTTATCTAAATCATTCGCATCTTTATTAGTTAGGATGGTGCCGATGCTATGCATTCTTGACTAATGCTGAATTGTTTTCACGATAGTCAGATCAACAAGGCAGAGGTCCTCTTCCTTTTCGTCGGACGCTTCTCGCTTATTCACAAGAGTGAGTTTCTGATTATGTTTGGCTTACTCATGCTTTTTCTATCTTTGTTTTTAGTGTTTGTCTCAGGCTGGTTGTTTACTCAAATACTCTATAGGAATTGGAGGATCATCTTTGCATCCTCCATTTGCATATGAGGCACTCTGTGCATGATAACCCACCACTTAAGGTATTGTCCCAAAGTTCTCTAATCTGGGAAATGTATTTTCAATGCATATGTCTATTTTGTGGATTTAGGTGTCATCATGCAGCTCTTATAAGATTTACCTCTTAATGCTTGATATCAGATACAACCCTACTGGAAGTTATCATCAAACTGATGAACTAGGGGCAGAACTTGAATCTATGAAACTGTAATATCAAAGGTACATACAGTACCGATGTTCCCTTATTATGCCCCTCGCTTCCCGCTTGCCGCTAGATAGAGCAGTACAATGTTATGCAGGTACTATGTATAAAACTTATCAGAACTCTCATCTGCAAGCCTCTATAAATAATTATGGGAACAGTTAGTAAAAAAGCTCTATATTGATCATCGAAGGGTGCAAATTCCCGTGAAAAAACAAAAGATCATATCCATTCACTTTCAGTTCTCTAGGTGCAATTTGTAAGCAGCTCCACGCGCACATAATAATCTGATTTATGCATGCGGTCCCATTGGTTGCATAGTTTTTTGATTAATAACAGTTTTAATTCTTTTGTTATTAGCAAGAAATTTTTTTATTTCCTAATTAGTCTTGGGTGTCCGCGGCAAGACAACATTAAAGCCAGCTCTGAAATTTTTCATTTTCAGAACTTTGTAGAGTGTTCATTGTATGTTTTCTCCTGTACAAATAGTTGCAGTCCTGATTTATCTTGAATATCTGAATCTCAATAACAGGGAGAAGAAATTAATGATTTAGTTCCTTGGGATAAATGGTGAGAAATGACACTCAATGATGGGTCAAGTCCTCATTTACTTTTTGAGCAGCTCGGTATTTCGAAGTCATTTCGGTGTATTAGAGATCAGGGAAATCATTCGAGCTAACACTCCCGCCATGGAACTGCTCAAATAATTGTTCCGGGTATAACAGGATTATTAACCTTAGTAGATTTCCGGTGCAGTTTAGTGTTCATACAGCCTCGGTGTGCCAGAAATCTGTCAGCCCAGCCTAAGGTTGCCAATGTTTAGTGCCAAAGTGAGCTATATGTTCTGCCATCAATTTTGTTAGAATCTCATGACCTTGATGCTGGTAGACAATATGCAATATGATATGAAAGAATCATAGCTTAGTGTCTAGGTAAGGTTAAACTTGAGATTGAATCAATCAACGCATGTTACATACTTTTCGAGTTCTACTTCATTGGTATTGCTAAACCTTGTATATCTGTATAGTAGCATAGTATTTTTTTTTTGTAGTATAGATTTTCAGAACATTTGGATTTTTAGGTAGCCTTTTTTTTAGAATGGTAGGACCAAATGTGAACAAACCATGAGTTCAGAGGCCAATGAAGTAGCATTTGTTTGGCCTGTTTTCATGCACATCGATCCATGCTACAACAACCAGGCAATGATATTTCAGGCTATCAGATGAGTTATGGCTTTTCTGTTCACATGTTCACAGTGAATAGATGATTATCTGTATGCTTCTGTTTAATTGAACTACTCTATGTAGTATTTGTTTCAGATAGCGCATAACAAAAAAAATGTTCCGTGCACATAAGAATGTGATTGGATGGCAATGGCTGCCGAGAGTTGTGCTTCCCCTTAACCTTGTCGTCTAAGCAGGCCGAGGGCGCCTCCTGACCACCGAGTTGCAAGTGAGAAGGAGAAAAGGAGGAGGCTGTCAAAGGAGGAAAGTCATAGATACAAAGGCGACCCTGAGGTGATACAAGAGGAAAGGCACAAAGGCGACACTGAAGAGAGACGAGAGGTGATGTTCAAAAAATTTGAGATTAGGACCCGATTGTGCACCACCAAACAGCGAGGAGGCACCCCAAGGATTATGAACACACACATTTGAAGAGCATTAGAAGAACCTCCCAGACAAAGAGTTATATTAGGCTCATATTGACAGTGGCCTCTGAAACTGCACTTCTTATATGTATTTTTCTTCTCAATCTGTAACCTCGGAACAGGTTATATACATTCAACTTGACCGTCAAAATAAAAGAAGGTACATTGTATGTGGCCTCGTGGCGTTCAGATTATTATGCAAAAGAACGGCAAGGAATGGTGAGGTGCGTGTGCTTGAGAAAACAACATCGAATTGTTTCTGAGAATGTTTCTCACAAACGAACATTTTTTATTATGCCTTGGATTATTTTTGAGGTGCGACTACACTACCATATGATTGCTGGGATGCCTATGGTTCCATTTTAGACATGAACATATTGTTTAAATTTTATAAAAAAGTCATGGAACATTTCCCTTGTGATTCATACAAATACCTCAAACTTACATGCATGTTTTGCTTTGTGTGCATATGCTCGGTTAGATTTGTATTTATTTAATATTATTATTTTGCAGAAAACTTCTTTCACACTATGGACAGATTGGATCCGCCGGTGACGGGAATAGGACGAGAAATATTGAACACCTACAAGAACGGCAAACGAACAATGTCACTTAAAAACAATTAAAAAAGGGGTGTCCTTTGAAAAAATCCCAAATCCTGAAGGTAGGTACAATGGCATGAGTGAACGAAACCCTAACGGGCAACCTGTGTAGTGTCTAAGAGGGTATCAACGGTAGGGGCGTGAGAGTAGAAGAAATTTCAAACACAACAATATAAATATATGCAAAATACATAAAATTTATGGATAAAATACAGTCTCGCTTCCGACATTTGCGCCAGTGGCGCAACGGGTCATCTAGTGAACTCAACGGTGGCATTCACGGCGTCACTTACCAACGCAAAGGCCAAAGTTTAGATAGCCCATGCTTGTTGTGACCGTCATGAGGCCGATTTTATCGAGCGTGCTGGAAACGTCCCAATCTTCCGACTCTATTTCATAAATTCCGTCGAACCCCGGGATCTCGACTCCGATGAGGAAGCCGTCGAATGCGGATATACCATGATCTGGTCCGTTGAGCACCAGTTTATACTGCATGAATGAATTCATATGTGAGAGTGAGCGCCACACACTAGTGGAAACAGGGGCATTAGTCCCGGTTCGTAGGCCCCATTTGTCCCGGTTGTGCAACCGGGACGGGGCATCCGGGACAAATACCCCTCCCCCATTGGTCCCGGTTGTGCCAGGACCCGGGACAAATGGGGCTGACCACGTGGCCCGTGCGCTGGAACCTGGCCAGGGCTATTAGTCCCGGTTCTCAATACGGCCCGGGATGCATGCCCCTTCTGCCGCGGCAGGGCTTTTGCCCTTTTCTCTGCCGCGGCAGAAATTCTACGATTTGCGTTTTTTGGGACCCCCAGACCTCCTGGCGGCCCTCCCCGGACCTCCCGGGTCCCACGAGAAGAGAGGAGTCTCGGTGGACCCTCCCCGGAGCTCCCGGATCGCACAAGTGAATAAGTATATAAAGCAGAATAAGGAACACTTATATTACGGAAGCAAAGTATATCGAGCATATTACATGACCGATGGAGTGTATTACAAAATCAAATTAAGTTCCAACCGGAGGTATAGTACTCTCCATCTACGTTTATGACATCTGCATCTAAGAAGCCCGCAATTTCCTCCTGAATTGCTCGTATGCGGTCCCTTGGTAGAAGACCGTCCCGAAGCCGTTCGATTTAATATAAAAAAGAGTGGTCAATATATATATATATATATATATATATATGAAACTAAGTAACTAAAATAGATAGTAATAAGAAGAATTGATGACTAACGTACATGAAGTTGGTTTAAATTTCTGCCCTTGGGACATGTCGTCTGACGAATGAACTCGCAAACGTAGTATCCACACAAGTTATTCCCGTCTCCTTGTTGCAAGCACTTTATGAGAACATTGTTTCAATCAAAATAATAATCAACCAGCCATGATAATGGTATCGACAGTAGAATCAAGGAGATGTGCGCGGATCTAGATAGTACCTACTTGCACAACATCAAATGTAAGTTTTTTTTTTCCATTCACCGGGAGACTTCTTTATGAACCTCTTCCAAACGCTATCCGAGAAAGAAAAAGAATAAAAAGAGTTAGTAATTACTTGATATCCGAAAATGAAACAAAGTAGTCGATATACTGAAATTAATAAAGATTGAAATTACCGCTGGATCATTTCCTGCATGTCAGCCCACATCGACAGAGGTTTACGTTTTGGGTCCATTACCATTACTTTTCCTTTGTCAATTTGGAAGATTAGCAGAATATAGTGGAACCTGCGCACGCAGAACTCATCAATTATACAGTGAACATCGAGTAAGGAAAACAGAATGTTTACAACAAAGTAACGCACTAACCCGAAGTTGTAAGGAAATAGTATTTCTCGTCGGTGTTGGTTAAATATTATTGCGCTCAGAATATTATTTTCTGTATCCTTGGGAGATAGCTGAAGAGTCTTTTCATAAACAATATTTGGATCAATGAACCCAATATCATAGATTCCACCTCTTTTGCATTCGAGAATCTTTATTCTGCAATTATAATATATGAGTGTACTATATATATATATATGAATATGCAATTGAATGAGGTGAGCTAGAGAAATAAGTGCTTACAGACAATAGGCACTAAGGACAGATTTGTCGAGGGCATGCTGCTGGTATAACTGAAACAATTCGCCAAATTGAATCATAACATATCCATTTCCATTTCCATAGTGCTCGTCCTTAACGTTGAGACATATCGAGTCCATAGATTTCTCAACGGCTTCCATATACCAACTATGCACTCTTCGCATTTTCGTTGGTAGATCCTTTATCTCCTCGGGTTTGACAAGAGGCTTCCCGTACTGGTATTTGTACGCACATTCAGCTGCGGGGAAGTAGCTTAGTGTTTGCATATACTCAGCAATGGACAAACCCGCATCAGCTGCCTTGTCTGCGTACAGTGTTATAAACTCCGGATCAATTTGCTCATCAGCAATATTAGTGCTCGGCCCCACCTGGGTATTGGAAATCACTTTGAGCGGAGACGTGGATTGTTTTTTCTGCTCTCCGAGCTGAGCAACTGATTTTCCCCTTTTCCCGCTTGCGCTACTACTCTTTGTCGACCGCACCATTTCCTGGTGTGACTTCAGAATAGAGCGGTCATAGTCAGATGACAGACTCGGCTCGGGTTGATGAAGTGTCTTAACCATTTTCCAAGCTCGTTCTATCTCTTCTTCGGTCTCGGGGAAATCTGGCTTTTGCTTATCCTTCCGCTTCGATTTCCACGCCTCGTATTCGTCCTTTGCGATTTTCTGGGTTTCCTCGGGAGTATAGTCGTAAGGTAACTTGGGTACCTCTTTTGGTACCTTCGGGAGGGGTGACCGTTGACGTTTCGGTGATATTTTACGTTTCGGCAGAAACTTAGTGGGCGGAGAAGGCTGACGCGGCGGCGTAGGCGACCGCGCTGGAGACGTGCACGGCGTAGGCGACCACGCCGGAGACGGCATGCATTGCGAAGACGACCGCGCTGGAGACTTTTGCGCTGGAGAAAGGCGAGGATTCGATGGCTTTGCCGTCTGATTTGGGAGCACAATGCATTCCTTTAGCCATAGAATGGTCAAGTTCTTGGCTTCTCCGAGTTCAGTCAACTCTTCGTCTTCACCTTCAGGAAAATCAAGCTTTACCCGCTCGTATCCGTTGACAACTTCATCGACCCCAACAACAGCGTTAGCCCCGTGGAACCGGAAGACTATGGTGAGTTGGTTCGTTGCCAATTGGTAAGACATAGCCGCCCGCCGCCTTGATGGTTATATTGACAACCTTCACGTGGAGCTCACAGGTTGTCATCTCCGTGATCTCATCCACCGGGTGAATCATCGGCGGTGCATCATCACCCGGTAGCTGCGTGGACGCAACGCTGCTTTTGCGATGAGAATGTGCAGCGTCGGTAGCCTCGACTTCAACTTCTACCATGTGTACTGATGCGCCGGTAGACACTATCTGCTGGCTAAGTGTGTTAATTTGTTCCTGCTGCTTCTTTGCTACATCCTGCGTCAGCTTTATCCGTTCTTCAAGTTGACGCCTCCAGTTTGCCTGAGTCTCTGCTTCAGCTGCCTCCGCGTCCTTTCTACGTTGACGGCTTCTATCGGGGTATAACTTTTTGGTGGAGTCGAACGCAATACTCCACGGAGGAGTGCCTTTTATGCCTCGTGTACGCCCTCCGCGTTCCTTATTCCCTGAGGGCGCGTGTGAGCTCGTCGTTCTCTCTATCTGGCACGAACTTCCCCTCTTTAACGTGCTTTATTGCGGTTCTCAGCTTTTCTATGGGTAGATGACTCTCTTTATGCCTTAGGTTATAGATTGCTTTTCCTTCGGCGTCCAACGTGCCCTCATGCCCGTAGAACCATGACCTTGTCCGCTCGACCCACAAGAACGGCTCGGGAGTGATCCCCAGCTTAATCAGGTCGTTCTCCCATTGCTCCCACTTGGGACTGGAACCCTTGTATCCACCTTGCCCCATAACATGGTGATATACCTTTTTGGCGGCATTTTTCTCATTTGTTTTTGTCCTTTCCAGTTCATTCTCTGCCAGCTTGTACTTCACGAAGTCTGCCCATATGGGTTTTATTTTCTCATACCCTTGAGTGAAATCTGGAGTCTTATTCTTCTTAACATAGTCAAGATTCAATCTTTTCTTCCAGTTTTTGAATTGCTCGGCCATCTTTTTCAGAGTCCACGCTTTGACCTTTTCCCGTATCTCATGTTTCATTTTAGTAACATCGGCCTCATTCAAAGCCGCTTCATTCTCGTCCACCTCCGGCACGGGTAAGTTGAAATTAGCCAAAATCTTTGAGAAAAGATGATCTTTGGCTATTTTGCCGACATATGAAATTCCTTGTTTCCGCGGATCTTTTGGCTTATTCCACTCATTAACAGTGATCGGGATGTGATCTCTAACTAGCACTCCGCATTGCTTCACAAATTTTTGGGCAACATCAGCGGGAAACTCGGGTGCGCCGTCTGCTGCGATCGTGTCGATCCTGTATCTTTCTGTATCTTTCAACTTCTTTGTTGCACCTCGTTTAGTCTTTTTTCCGGTTGATATACTTGAACCGGATGGCTAAAAATATAAAGACTGTTAATACATGTATATAGACAACGGATTCTTCATTAATTAACATATCTATATATGCACCTCGGAGCCGGTGTTTGTAATTTGTATGGTTCCACCGGAGCCGTCGGCTGCTCCCATATCGGAGCCGTCGGCTTCTCCTTCATCGGAGTCGTCTCCCTGGGTGGGCACCGGATCTCACTCACCGGAGTCGTTCATCCACGTACTGGCTCACATCGGTCTCTACGTCGGGCCCGCGGATTAAACCCTCGATCATATTTTCGGCATCTTCGTCTCTTGGCTCCATACTATACAAAAAGAGTAAGTATATATTTCAGATCAATTTCATTAAAATTGTTTATACATAATAATTAACTAATGATCAATTATTTTCATCAAAATTGCTTATAGATAATACACAAAAAGAGCAACATATTCATGAAATATTTAAACGTACGATAACATTTCTAGCATTCTTAAATTTATAACACTAACTTAATTAAAATTTCTTACATTTATAACTAATAATTCTAACATTCTTAAATTTTCTATATCAATTCTAAACGTACAAATCTAAAATTTCTAAGTCTAATCTAAAATTTATAACATTCACAACTAATAATTCTAACATTCTTAAATTTCCTATATCAATTCTAAACGTACAAATCTAAAATTTCTAAGTCTAATCTAAAATTTGTAACATTCACAACTAATAATTCTAACATTTTTAAATTTCCTATATCAATTCTAAACAAATCTAAAGTTAATAAGTCTAATCTAAAATTTCTAACATTCATAACTAATAATTCTAACATTTGTAACACTAATAAAAAACAGTAATTAAGTAAAAAAAAGGAAAAAAACAAAAAAGGCCCCGGGTTAGGGCGAGATGGAGGCAGGCCGTACCTCCTCTCGGGGCAGCGGCGGGCCGGCGGCGCGGGGCAGCGGCGGCGGGGGCGGCGGAGGGCGGCGCGAGACGGGATCGAGGGCGGGGCGCGAGGCCGGCGCGAGACGGGATCGAGGGCGGGTGCGCTCGACGGGGAGCGATCAGGCCTGAGGGCCGACGGATTCGAGGGGCGGCGCCGCAGAGGAGGACGCCAACGGGGGCGAGGGGCGGCGCGGGGGCGACGGGATCGAGGGGCGGCGCCGCAGAGGTGGACAGGGGCGCGGGGCGGCACGGGGGCGACGGGATCGAGGGGGCGGCGCCGCAGAGGAGGACGCTGACGGGGGCGAGGGGCGGCGCGGGGGGACGGAAAAAATGGGCAGCCTGGCGGCGTCGATTTCGTCCCTGCGCGCGGTCTGGAACTGGGAGGGACGGTGACGTGTATATATCTATCTAGCATCCGTCCCGGTTGGTGGCAACAACCGGGACGAAAGGCCCTTCCGTCCCGGTTGGTGGCAACAACCGGGACGAAAGCCCCGGCTGGTCGCGCGCGCCGGGACCAGAAATACTTTTGGGCCGGGCGCGCCAATCGTTTTAGCGCCAAAATTTAAATATCTTAAATATGCACGTGAATAACTTCTATATACTTTCAAATTTGAAAAAAATTTCAACATGAAAATTGTTTGAATTTGCATAACTAATTCAAATCCGTTTTCTGTTTACCTAAATAATTATTCTAACTATTCAAACTATTAACTATTTCAGTATTTGCACTTAATTTAAATATAAATATCTTATATTGTTTTAAAATTAGTAATAATTACATTAAACAGAAAACAGACGCGCTAGCGCGCCGCAGTGTCGCCGGAATACAAATTCTTTTATTAAAAAGAGAAAACAAACGAACACCGAGGGGGATGCGGTAAACATTCTGTTCTGCCGTGCTCGGACGCCGCGGAAGCCGGTGGTGATGTTCCCGTGCACATTACTACCCAATCTCAAAGTGAACACTGACCCAATCATGCATGGATGAATGTGTTAAAGGGGGATGAATGTGTTAAACATTGACCCAAATGCACGGCTCACAGCAGCTCGAAAGAAACACACCGTAGCCCTGATCGAACGGCTCACAACAGCTCGAAAGAAACACACCCGGATCCAACGACTCACGAGCGCTTGAAAGAAACACACGATCCGTGTGATTCTATCTGATTGGTTGTCGCACCCGGACTTCTAGAGGATACTCACCGTACGAACTGAACAGTATTCTGATGGGATTACGGGGCTTTCCGGCACCCGCGTCCTCTTACGAGTAGGCCAACACTTATGTGTGACAACCCATCGCTACTGTTCACCGTCGATGTAAACTATCCTGTAGAAATCAGGACACTACCATTGACGTACTTCATACCATACACACATGGTATGTCAACGGCTTTGAACAAAAGGATAACACAACATGCCTCTACGACACAAAAGATTGAAATAAGGTAGCAAATGGCCTTCACTAAGGCAGAAATAGCAAATACAATCATCCAGAGGACACATGTCCCAACATAGCATTCATTACATCAGCGGAAGCATTCAAAGGGGTCTGAGTACAGACAAAATCCAAAGAGGCTTAAGAAGCCGGAAACTGAAATAAAGACGGAGCCCATCCACGATGTCTCGGATCCTGCCCGGGTCCGCTAACTACTCGTCAGCAGCCTCGTCAAACTCCACGTAGTAGCCGTCACCTGGATCCTCGTAATCGTAGTCTGCGGAAACCACAGCCCCAAAGGGGTCAGTACATAGACGTACTGGCAAGCAAGACTCACAGTTCACCAGAGTATAGAACGTCAACTCAAGCACGGATGACTTGGGTTCAACGGAAGGAAGGGGATATATAAGATGCTGCAACTGGCTGCGCTAACCAACTACAGAGATTCTAACACTTCCAACTATCAGAAAGGGGATAAGATCGAGTGTTGTAACCAACTGAAAGATAACATCAAACAAACCCATCCTGGATCTCGCCCCTTATCCAAAGAAGCAATCCGAGGATAACTCACACAGTTGGATTAAAGATGAAACAAGTTATTGTGACAATAATCCTATTACTAGTCACATTGATAATCATGGGGTGTGAGATTATGAGTCATTAGGTTTAAGTTGCCCTGAGTACTTGTTAGCCAGTACTTTCACCAAATTAACCATAACCGCGGAAAACACGGCTTCTCGAGAAGATTATCCCTGCAGGGTTGCACCAATTTGGCCGTACACGTATGAATAACCCGCCAGATGGGATGCCTCCCACCAAGCGGGGCACTCAACACAACTCAACTCTTCTCCGCATCAAGCCCAAAGCACCTTGGGCGCACGGCTAATCGAGCCCAGAAGAAAATGGACCCTCATAGCACTCTAAGAACGTGTCCCCCTATATGCCGACTACAAAAGTTCCACCCTGCGCTGGGCTCGCAAAAACATGCATGCGGCAAATAGAAAGCACGAACTAAATGAGATGATTTGGACGAGATGCGAATCGAATCAAATTGAGGGGGGCGCCCATACTCGCTTCCCACATGCGGGTAGTGCGCTCATCATGGATCAGTAGACAAGACCCTTTTCCTATTAGGGTCGACACTAGCAGGCCTCAAAACCACACAGGGCCTCCTGCCGGTGCCTTATCATCAAATTATTATTAGGTAATAACATTAGCATGATTGATTGATTGATTAAACATCGAGCCCCCAGAACATAATGAAATAGTAACTGAAAGTAACGGGTAACAGACTCGAGCAAAACAACCTAAGCATGCTAGTAAGACACTGGCTCAATCAATAGGGTTGTAGGAGTGGTGGTGAGGCAATATCAGGGTTAAAGGATTCATGTGATAGGTTCGTAACAGAAACAACTACCACTAAGGCTAGCAAGAATAGACAACGGAAAGTATCGGTAACCAGGGTTGAAAGGAACACAATGGTTCATGTGAGTGATAACTTGCCTGCGAACTCAGCAGCCGGGTACTGAGCTAGATCCTCAGAAGGGGTGCTGTAAAGGTCGTCTGTCTCAACGTCGTCGTCTATTCGAGAAGAAGCAAACAAACAAAACAGGAATGTAAACAATCATTGCCATGGCATTGTGCACAATCAAGATGATGCATGACAAGTTACTGATTGCATCAAAATAAACTAGCTAACATGATAACACAATTTAAATGGACCCATATGCAATTGGATTGCATATGGAAAAGATCCATTGAATTAAGTGGAAACAAATGATTTACAATTAATTATTATGTGAAAGTTGTTAGCATGATGCATGCATGATTGTAACAACAAATAACAATAATAGATGCAAGTAATAAAAGGGTTTAACAAGTTTTGGAAATTATTTATTAAGTTTAGAAATTTTGGTTACTTAAACATGTCACACAAACAATTATTGTTTCCATCAATTTAAAGTGTGCAAAACAATTAACAAAATTTATATTTGAAAAGAACATCAAATTTTAGTTGGATTACATGTTTCAAATATTGAAATTTGAATTAGGATGAATTTATTATGAATTAAACAATATTAACAAGTTTTAATTGAATTTAAAACAAGTTTGAATATTATTTGAATTTTATTTATTTCAAAACATAATTTCAAATTCACATTTGCAAAGTTCACACTTTGATGGTTTGAAAACATATTTTGCATGTTCAAAAATATTTTATTTTGAGCAAGTTGTGATTTTTATCAAATTTAATTGAATTAAACAAGTATTAAATTATTTAGGCAATTTAAATTATTCAAACAATGAAACAAATTTTATATTTGAATAGGATATTCAAAATGATATGAAAAACATATTTTATTTGCCTTATTTGGAATTAGTATGAATTATTTTTGAATTTTTGCAAATTACATTTGAATTATTCAAATTTGAATTTTAAATGTATTTGGAAAATTTCAAAACAGTTCACAAATGGAATAATTGGAAAGATCATTTAATTTTGAACAGAAAACTTATACAACTTTTATTTATTAGACTTATAGTATAAAAGTTATTAAAGGTTGAAGTTTAATGCTTAATTCTGTTATTTAAAAGAAATAGAAAAATAAAACAGATTCAGGTTTAAACTTTTTATACTCACGGAAAGACCCACCCAGACACTGCCAGGGGGGCCCCGTGGGCTCGCTGTGCCCGCGTGGCACACGAGTGACTGACAGCTGGGCCAGGGCTGTCAGCGCTCCAACGAAAAAGTGGGATTTAATCCCGGGTGCCAGGGATCGAACCCAGCACCTCGCCCTCGCGCACGATACACTGAACCGTTGCGCTGCTGCGCGTTCGCTTGACAGGTATAGGGACGCAGTGAGGATAAAGGTTCAGCCTTTGCAGTTTACTGAAACTGCACGCGCTGGTTCTGAACTTCCGACAGATAGATGCGCTCGCCGGCGGGAAACAAGGTTGCCGTGCTCGAATTGGAAACGGAGGACGTGCACGAATGCGTGGCAATGCAGCGTGCAAGATGCAGATAGGAGGAGGGGACAGTGGCTTGCTCACCACCGTTCTGCAGAGGAAGCAGAGGGCGGTGACGCACGATGACGACGGCGGCCGCGGCGATGTCGAAGACGACGGCGAGGAATCAGCAGCTCTCCGGGCTCCCGCAGGTGTTCAACGCGTAGAGGAAGGAGTGGCGACTCGGTTTCAGTAGGTGGACAGGGAGTGGGGAGGCTAGGTGGGCGGCGCCATGGCGATATTCAGAGGAGCTGCCGCCGGTGAGGGTTTCAGAGAGGAATCTGAGCCAGCGAGGAGACGATCGACGGCGGGAGAGAAGGGAAACGGCGACCTAGGGCTAGGGTTAGGGCTGCGGGGTCTAGGGGGAATATATAGGGGTGCGGGGTGGCCTGATCGCCGTCGGAGGTGGCCGTACTGTCGCGGTGGCGCCGCTGCGATTGCAGCCGTACCTCGAACAGACGACTGCACGAAGATTGAAGCGGTAAGTTAGGGTAGAGCGGGCTGGGCTGCGCGCGCTGTAGCTTAGGTGGGCTGGGTTTGCTTATCTGCCGCGCGCAGCAGCGTTTCTCCTTTTTATTTTTTCCTGTTTTACTTTTTTTTTTGCAGAAAACAGTTTTGGAAGAATTTGGTAGGGTTTTTGATTTTAAAATATTTTAGAAAATTCATGGGACCATGTTAGCTCAAAAGCTAACAGTTGGCAAAAAGGTTTTTGAAAATTCAAACTTTTACATTGCTGTTTGGATTTGAATCCAAATTGAAAGTATTTTCCATATTGATTAATCATTATGAAAACAACCAATTTAATAGGGTGGCCCCTAAGGATTAAAATGATTCAAATTAGTTGTTTGGTTTAGAGGTTTTCATAAACTCAAGTTGGTTGCTGTTTGAATGAATTTGCTTTGAAATTGTAGGTGATTTGGAATTATTTGTTTGAAATAAAACCAACAATTTATTAATTGAACATTATTGAAGCATTTGGAAACAAAGGAGGTTTTTTTTTTATTTGCATTCTTAATTTGAAAGATTGTAACAGACAAGTATGAAACAAATATTGATTCAGTTGGAATTTCATTATGGAAACAATGCAATCAGAAAAATAAAATGAGGATGATGATATGATGCATTGCTTAAATTAAACAAAGAACAAAACAACTAGGGAGTTTTCATACTTGGATGTTACAAAACGCCCCCTTGAAGGAATCGCGCCCCGAGATTCCTACTGAGAAATGGAAAGGTCCGGATACTTCTTGCGAAGATCCTCTTCGGTCTCCCACGTTGCCTCTTTATCGGAATGATGCGACCATTGCACTTTCAAGAACTTGGTGCTCTTGTTGCGAGTCTTACGCTCGGTCTCATCGAGAATACGAATAGGGTGCTCCTCATAAGATAGATCATCTTGCAGTTCAATGGAATCATGATCAACTGCACGATCTGGATCTTTGAAACACTTCTTGAGTTGTGACACGTGGAACACATCGTGCACCTTGGATAGTTTTTCTGGAAGTTCAAGACGATAAGCATTTTCTGTCCGCCTTGAAAGAATGTTGAAAGGACCAATGTATCTTGGTGCAAGCTTTCCTTTCACACCAAAACGATGAGTGCCTCTGAGGAGAGTTACACGGAGATATGCCTTATCACCAGGTGCATAGATCATATCCCTGTGCTTGCTATCATAATAGCTCTTCTGACGAGACTGAGCAATCCTGAGATTGTCACGAATGATACGAACTTTCTCCTCGGCTTCCTTAACAATGTCAGGGCCTAAGAGTGAACGTTCACCAGCTCCAGACCAATTGATTGGACTCCTGCATCTGCGACCATACAGTGCCTCAAATGGTGCCATGCCTAGGCTTGCCTGGTAGCTGTTGTTGTAGGAGAATTCAGCATATGGAAGGCAATCTTCCCATTTCATGCCAAAGGAGAGACCACATGCTCTGAGCATATCCTCGAGAATCTGATTGACTCTTTCGACTTGCCCCTGAGACTGAGGGTGATAAGCTGTG
The DNA here is from genome assembly GCA_028641055.1 of Alopecurus myosuroides. Lineage (NCBI taxonomy): Eukaryota > Viridiplantae > Streptophyta > Magnoliopsida > Poales > Poaceae > Alopecurus > Alopecurus myosuroides. Next base: position 6,167,709 of record CM054057.1, read on the forward strand.
CTGAACAGAAGTTTAGTGCCCAATGCTTCTTGAAAGCTCTTCCAGAAATGAGAAGTGAAGATACTTCCACGGTCTGAGCTTATTTCCAGTGGAACACCATGAAGAGGAACAACCTTTGCTGTGTAGAGCTCTGCTAACTGGCTAGCTGAGATAGTCTCCTTGACAGCAAAGAAGTGAGCTACCTTAGTGAGACGATCAATAACAACGAAGATTGCATCGTTGCCCTTCTTGGACTTTGGAAACCCAGTAACGAAGTCCATTTCAATATGTCCCACTTCCACTCAGGAATTTTCAGAGGTTGTAGTAGACCGGCTGTTTTCTGATGGACTGCCTTAACACGTTGACAAACGTCGCATTCAGAAACGTATTGAGCAATTTCACGTTTCATGCCAGGCCACCAATACAGAGTCTTGAGATCCTGGTACATCTTTGTACTTCCAGGGTGAATGGATAGAGGAGTTTCATGAGCCTCCTTGAGAATGATATCCTTGAGACTTTGAATCTGAGGAACTGCAATGCGTCCTTCGAAGAACACAGTTCCCTTGTCATCAATTGAGAAAGACTTGAATTTATCATTGCCTTCCTTGATGTGCTCTACAATCTTCTTGATTTCAGTATCACGAAGTTGTTCAGAACGAATCTTGTCCTCGAGAGTTGGGCTGGCTGTCAAGCTAGCAAGGTATCCTTCAGGGACAAGACCAAGGTTCAGCTTCTGGAATTCTTCATGAAGTGGAGGTTGGCTTTCCATGATCATGAGATTATTGCAATAGGATTTGCGACTGAGAGCATCGGCCATAACATTAGCCTTGCCTGGAGTGTAAGAAATGGTGAGATCAAAGTCTTTAATCTTTTCAATCCATCTCCTTTGCCTGAGGTTCAGATCTGGCTGAGTGAAGATGTATTTCAGACTCTTATGATCGGAAAAGATTTCAGTTTTGTTACCCAACAAGTATTGTCTCCATTTCTTGAGGGCAAACACAACTGCTGCAAGTTCAAGATCATGTGTGGGATAGTTTTGCTCATGTGGGTTCAACTGACGTGAAGCATAAGCCACAACTTGACGTTCTTGCATAAGAACTGCTCCTAGGCCTTGGAGAGATGCATCGCAGAATATCTGGAAAGGTTTGGTAGTATCTGGGCCAACCAGAACAGGTGTGGAAGTGAGTTTAGTCTTCAGGAGATTGAAACTTTCATCACATTGTGGAGTCCAAACGAACTTCTTGTCCTTCTTGGTGAGATCAGTGAGAGGTTTAGCAATCTTGGAGAAGTTTTGGACGAAACGACGACAATAGCTAGCCAAGCCAAGAAAACTTCTGACTTGCTTCACCGTCTTAGGGGGTTTCCAATCAACAATTGCCTTAACCTTTTCAGGATCAATGGCTATGCCTTTGGCAGAGATGATATGACCAAGATATGCAACTTCTGGAATCCAGAACTCACATTTGGAAAACTTGGCATACAGACGATGCTCGCGAAGTTTCATGAGAGTGAGACGAAGGTGTTCTCCATGCTCTTCCTCGGATTTTGAGTAGACTAGAATGTCATCGAGATATACCACAACAAACTTGTCGAGGTATTCATGGAAGACAGAATTCATGAGTCTTGAGAACGTTGCCGGTGCATTGGTGAGACCAAAGGACATGACGGTGTATTCATATAGACCGTAACGAGTGGTGAAAGCTGTCTTAGGAATATCTTCCTTTCTGATCTTTATCTGATGGTACCCCATCCTCAAGTACAACTTTGAGAATATTGAGGCTCCAGCAAGTTGATCAAAAAGATCATCGATACGAGGAATTGGATACTTGTTCTTGATGGTTTTCTCGTTGAGAGGACGATAGTCAACCACGAGTCTTTTTGTTTGATCCTTCTTGGCAACAAACAGAGTTGGGCAACCCCAAGCGGAGGAACTAGGCTGAATGTAACCTTTCTCCATGTACATATCGATTTGCTCCTTCAACAATTTCAGTTCAGGAGGAGCTATCTTGTATGGATGCTTAGAGATTGGAGCAGTACCTGGCTCAAGCTCGATCACGAACTCAACTGCTCTGTCCGGAGGCATCCCTGGCAACTCTTCTGGAAAGACGTCAGGGAATTCACAAACCACCGGAACATTTTCAATTGCAGGAAGGGGTTTGGCATCGAGGTTGAACAGCTGAACAGAACTTGATCCATATGGAGAATAGACTATCTGGCCTGAAGTGTGGGAGAGAGTTATTGACTTTTGAGCACAGTCAATTTTAGCTTTGTGGGTCTTCAACCAATCCATACCCAGAATGACATCAATGTCAGAATTTCCCAGCAACATGAGTGAAGCAAGGAATATGCGACCTCCAATTAGGATCTCATTGTCCATGCTTATCTTGGATGTCAACATTTGCGGTCCCGGAGAGTGAACAGTCATTTGATTGCTTAGCGGAACCAGAACTAGGTTGTATGCTTTTGCAAAAATCTTTGACACAAACGAATGCGATGCTCCAGTATCAAACAACACTTTAGCTGGAAAAGAGTTTACGGGTAATATACCGAGAACGACGTCAGCAGCTTCCTCAGCTTTGTCGGCCTTGATATGGTTCACCCTCGCGGTCCTCCCGACAGGCCTGTTGTTGGAGTTGAAGGCTTTAGCCGGGGGAGCACGAACCATTGCCTGGTTGGTGTTGGGGCGAGGAGGTGGAGGTAGCTGCCTCTGAGTGCACTTATCAGCGTAGTGTCAAGTCTCCTTGCACTTGTAGCAAGTGACGACACGAGGAGGACCTGGCCTTGGCTGCCCCATTGGAATCCTCTGACCCTGCATCTGAGATGGGTTGGGTGGGCGGGGACCAAAGCCTGGAGAAGCTTGGGCATTTGGAGCCCGAGTGACAGCACCATTCGGCACCCAGATGCGGCGCTTCTGCGGAGGGGTGGTCATGGCTGAGGAGGAACCACCCTCACGCGAGTGCTTACGGGACTCCTCGAACGCCTTGCGCCCATTCTCCTCATTGAGCGCGGTGTTAACGAGCTCCACGAAGTCCTTGCACTTGATGTTGGTGAGAGCGTACTTCAGTTCCGGGTTAAAACCTCGGCGGAACCTTGCCATCTTCTTGGCTTCAGTGGACACCTCGTCACCAGCGTATCGAGCGAGACGATTGAACTCGTTCTGGTAGCCGAGGACGTCCAGCTTGCCCCGTTTGAGAGAGCAGAATTCCTCACGCATCCTTTCCATGAGACCATCTGGGATGTGGTGCTTCAGGAAGGCATCCTTGAAACATCCCCAGGTGATAGGATAGCCAGCTCTCATGGTCTGGTAGTTCTCCCACCAAGTAGCTGCCTGACCCTTCAGTAGGTAGGTGGCATACTTGACCTTATCTTCCTCAGCAACATGAGCTATCTCCAGAGCCCTGTTCATCTCCCTGATCCAGTCATCAGCATCCAGAGGCTCACGTGTTGCCACGAAAGCTCTCGGCCCCATGCTCAGAAACTCCTTGATGCTGACTCGCGGAGCATTCTGGTTGTTGTGCTGGTTAGCCTGGATCTGGGCCATCTGAGCCACGACCTGAGTCATCTGAGTCAACAGCTCCGTGAGCGGAGGTGGTTCAGGCGGGTTGCTCCTTGTCGGTGGCATCCTGAACAGACATGCATTTTAGCACAACAACAGAAAAGGATAGACTTGGTAACCGAAAGATAGATTATTCCGACGCATGAATAGATAACCAACAGGTACATCATCACATGTTCAAATACATCAGAATATCCAACAGACCAATACATGGTTCGAATGCCAAAGGATAACTAAACATAGCTAGGAATGGATACATCGGTACTCCCATGCTCATCACGCAGGACGGCGGTGAGTAGTACGACGAGAGATACGGTGCGGAGGAATCCCCCGGAAGTAGGTATAACGACGATCCACGTAGAGCGGGACTGCTCAGTTCGTGAGGCACAGTGACGCAGTTGCTTCCGCACTGTCTCAGGAGTGGGTGGGTGGGGAAAGAAGAAAAATGGCAGAATTCCTACTCTCACGTTTCATTTTCCTATATAGCTACAAAATAGTTTCTAGACTCAACTGCGACCAGTAAAAAGGGATCCTACAGGCAGACAGGCTCTGATACCATTTGTCGCACCCGGACTTCTAGAGGATACTCACCGTACGAACTGAACAGTATTCTGATGGGATTACGGGGCTTTCTGGCACCCGCGTCCTCTTACGAGTAGGCCAACACTTATGTGTGACAACCCATCGCTACTGTTCACCGTCGATGTAAACTATCCTGTAGAAATCAGGACACTACCATTGACGTACTTCATACCATACACACATGGTACGTCAACGGCTTTGAACAAAAGGATAACACAACATGCCTCTACGACACAAGATTGAAATAAGGTAGCAAATGGCCTTCACTAAGGCATAAATAGCAAATACAATCATCCAGAGGACACATGTCCCAACATAGCATTCATTACATCAGCGGAAGCATTCAAAGGGGTCTGAGTACAGACAAAATCCAAAGAGGCTTAAGAAGCCGGAATGAAATAAAGACGGAGCCCATCCACGATGTCTCGGATCCTGCCCGGGTCCGCTAACTACTCGTCAGCAGCCTCGTCAAACTCCACGTAGTAGCCGTCACCTGGATCCTCGTAATCGTAGTCTGCGGAAACCACAGCCCCAAAGGGGTCAGTACATAGACGTACTGGCAAGCAAGACTCACAGTTCACCAGAGTATAGCACGTCAACTCAAGCACGGATGACTTGGGTTCAACGGAAGGAAGGGGATATATAAGATGCTGCAACTGGCTGCGCTAACCAACTACAGAGATTCTAACACTTCCAACTATCAGAAAGGGGATAAGATCGAGTGTTGTAACCAACTGAAAGATAACATCAAACAAACCCATCCTGGATCTCGCCCCTTATCCAAAGAAGCAATCCGAGGATAACTCACACAGTTGGATTAAAGATGAAACAAGTTATTGTGACAATAATCCTATTACTAGTCAAATTGATAATCATGGGGTGTGAGATTATGAGTCATTAGGTTTAAGTTGTCCTGAGTACTTGTTAGCCAGTACTTTCACCAAGTTAACCATAACCGCGGAAAACACGGCTTCTCGAGAAGATTATCCCTGCAGGGTTGGACCAATTTGGCCGTACGCGTATGAATAACCCGCCAGATGGGATGCCTCCCACCAAGCGGGGCACTCAACACAACTCAACTCTTCTCCGCATCAAGCCCAAAGCACCTTGGGCGCACGGCTAATCGAGCCCAGAAGAAAATGGACCCTCATAGCACTCTAAGAACGTGTCCCCCTATATGCCGACTACAAAAGTTCCACCCTGCGCTGGGCTCGCAAAAACATGCATGCGGCAAATAGAAAGCACGAACTAAATGAGATGATTTGGACGAGATGCGAATCGAATCAAATTGAGGGGGGCGCCCATACTCGCTTCCCACATGCGGGTAGTGCGCTCATCATGGATCAGTAGACAAGACCCTTTTCCTATTAGGGTCGACACTAGCAGGCCTCAAAACCACACAGGGCCTCCTGCCGGTGCCTTATCATCAAATTATTATTAGGTAATAATATTAGCATGATTGATTGATTGATTAAACATCGAGCCCCCAGAACATAATGAAATAGTAACTGAAAGTAACGGGTAACAGACTCGAGCAAAACAACCTAAGCATGCTAGTAAGACACTGGCTCAATCAATAGGGTTGTAGGAGTGGTGGTGAGGCAATATCAGGGTTAAAGGATTCATGTGATAGGTTCGTAACAGAAACAACTACCACTAAGGCTAGCAAGAATAGACAACGGAAAGTATCGGTAACCAGGGTTGAAAGGAACACAATGGTTCATGTGAGTGATAACTTGCCTGCGAACTCAGCAGCCGGGTACTGAGCTAGATCCTCAGAAGGGGTGCTGTAAAGGTCGTCTGTCTCAACGTCGTCGTCTATTCGAGAAGAAGCAAACAAACAAAACAGGAATGTAAACAATCATTGCCATGGCATTATGCACAATCAAGATGATGCATGACAAGTTAATGATTGCATCAAAATAAACTAGCTAACATGATAACACAATTTAAATGGACCCATATGCAATTGGATTGCATATGGAAAAGATCCATTGAATTAAGTGGAAACAAATGATTTACAATTAATTATTATGTGAAAGTTGTTAGCATGATGCATGCATGATTGTAACAACAAAATAACAACAAATAACAATAATAGATGCAAGTAATAAAAGGGTTTAACAAGTTTTGGAAATTATTTATTAAGTTTAGAAATTTTGGTTACTTAAACATGTCACACAAACAATTATTGTTTCCATCAATTTAAAGGGTGCAAAACAATTAACAAAATTTATATTTGAAAAGAACATCAAATTTTAGTTGGATTACATGTTTCAAATATTGAAATTTGAATTAGGATGAATTTATTATGAATTAAACAATTTTAACAAGTTTTAATTGAATTTAAAACAAGTTTGAATATTATTTGATTTTATTTATTTCAAAACATAATTTCAAATTAACATTTGCAAAGTTCACACTTTGATGGTTTGAAAACATATTTTGCATGTTCAAAAATATTTTATTTTGAGCAAGTTGTGATTTTTATCAAATTTAATTGAATTAAACAAGTATTAAATTATTTAGGCAATTTAAATTATTCAAACGATGAAACAAATTTTATATTTGAATAGGATATTCAAAATGGTATGAAAAACATATTTTATTTGCCTTATTTGGAATTAGTATGAATTATTTTTGAATTTTTGCAAATTACATTTGAATTATTCAAATTTGAATTTTAAATGTATTTGGAAAATTTCAAAACAGTTCACAAATGGAATAATTGGAAGGATCATTTAATTTTGAACAGAAAACATATAAAACTTTTATTTATTAGACTTATAGTTTAAAAGTTATTAAAGGTTGAAGTTTAATGCTTAATTCTGTTATTTAAAAGAAATAGAAAAATAAAACAGATTCAGGTTTAAACTTTTTATACTCACGGAAAGACCCACCCAGACACTGCCAGGGGGGCCCCGTGGGCTCGCTGTGCCCGCGTGGCACACGAGTGACTGACAGCTGGGCCAGGGCTGTCAGCGCTCCAACGAAAAAAGTGGGATTTAATCCCGGGTGCCAGGGATCGAACCCAGCACCTCGCCCTCGCGCACGATACACTGAACCGCTGCGCTGCTGCGCGTTTGCTTGACAGGTATAGGGACGCAGTGAGGATAAAGGTTCAGCCTTTGCAGTTTACTGAAACTGCACGCGCTGGTTCTGAACTTCCGACAGATAGATGCGCTCGCCGGCGGGAAACAAGGTTGCCGTGCTCGAATTGGAAACGGAGGACGTGCACGAATGCGTGGCGATGCAGCGTGCAAGATGCAGATAGGAGGAGGGGACAGTGGCTTGCTCACCACCGTTCTGTAGAGGAAGCAGAGGGCGGTGAGGCACGATGACGACGGCGGCCGCGGCGATGTCGAAGACGACGGCGAGGAATCAGCAGCTCTCCGGGCTCCCGCATGTGTTCAACGCGTAGAGGAAGGAGTGGCGACTCGGTTTCAGTAGGTGGACAGGGAGTGGGGAGGCTAGGTGGGCGGCGCCATGGCGATATTCAGAGGAGCTGCCGCCGGTGAGGGTTTCAGAGAGGAATCTGAGCCAGCGAGGAGACGATCGACGGCGGGAGAGAAGGGAAACGGCGACCTAGGGCTAGGGTTAGGGCTGCGGGGTCTAGGGGGAATATATAGGGGTGCGGGGTGGCCTGATCGCCGTCGGAGGTGGCCGTACTGTCGCGGTGGCGCCACTGCGATTGCAGCCGTACCTCGAACAGACGACTGCACGAAGATTGAAGCGGTAAGTTAGGGTAGAGCGGGCTGGGCTGCGCACGCTGTAGCTTAGGTGGGCTGGGTTTGCTTATCTGCCGCGCGCAGCAGCGTTTCTCCTTTTTATTTTTTCCTGTTTTACTTTTTTTTTTGCAGAAAACAGTTTTGGAAGAATTTGGTAGGGTTTTTTATTTTAAAAATTTTGAGAAAATTCATGGGACCATGTTAGCTCAAAAGCTAACAGTTGGCAAAAAGGTTTTTGAAAATTCAAACTTTTACATTGCTGTTTGGATTTGAATCCAAATTGAAAGTATTTTCCATATTGATTAATCATTATGAAAACAACCATTTTAATAGGGTGGCCCCTAAGGATTAAAATGATTCAAATTAGTTGTTTGGTTTAGAGGTTTTCATAAACTCAAGTTGGTTGCTGTTTGAATGAATTTGCTTTGAAATTGTAGGTGATTTGGAATTATTTGTTTGAAATAAAACCAACAATTTGTTAATTGAACATTATTGAAGCATTTGGAAACAAAGGAGGTTTTTTTTTAATTTGCATTCTTAATTTGAAAGATTGTAACAGACAAGTATGAAACAAATATTGATTAAGTTGGAATTTCATTATGGAAACAATGCAATCAGAAAAATAAAATGAGGATGATGATATGATGCATTGCTTAAATTAAACAAAGAACAAAACAACTAGGGAGTTTTCATACTTGGATGTTACAAAACGCCCCCTTGAAGGAATCGCGCCCCGAGATTCCTACTGAGAAATGGAAAGGTCCGGATCCTCCGAGGGAGTGCAGAGCACCGTCAGACGATAGTGACGACGACGGCGGCGGCGACTACGACGACTACGAGTACATGTACTATAGGCCTAGGCAAGAGTATGACTAGTAGATCGATGCACTCTTGCCATTATGTACTGTCTTCTTTATTTAGATCTATGCTCTCCGTTTAGATTTAGATCCAATCTTGCCATTATGTGTACTGTGCCTTGTTTATCTATCGGAATGCATGTATTTCAAGAAAAGGTGTCCTACCGTCATACTGAACTATATTCAGAGAGACAAGGCTCGGAGTACAGACATGTAGCCGGCAATCCAAGTCAGACCAGCAACAGGTGATGCTCAAATGCTTCAGGGAACGAGGCGATACCTTAGGAGCACGGGTGATGCAATAATTCATCTTCAAATCCTCCAATGCAGGACAGCTAGCAAAATCAAGAAAGGTCTCTTGTAGGGTTACACAATCAAGGTGTAATGTTCTGAGATGGTGAGAGACAAGAGGAAGGTTGTCTAAGCAGAGAGAAGGATCACTGTTATCAAGGCTGAGCACACGAACTTTGCACTTCACAGCGAAACGGGTCCATAGGCTCACATAGGGATGGTCCTCATGGTTCAAGTCTTCACCGAGTTTGATCTCAACACTATCTAGGTCGGTGCGCTCACGCAGGACCACGAGATGGTCCACGAACTTTCGGAGGTTTTGGAAATCAGAATACTCATGATGGTCAATGCGCAGCCCTGTGCTCGACCTCCAGAGATGGCGCCACCGCCGGGCGAGCACGCAAGTCCGTACGGCCTCCTCGGCTGGGAGGAAGGAGAGAAAGTGGTGGAGGATACTGTCGGGGAGGTCGCCGATGCGGTCGGCGCTGCTCACCGGCGGCGCACTGTTGCGCTTAGTAGGAGGAGGCATTCCGTTAAACAGGCGGCGGGTGTCGACGGAGCTGCGAGACAAGAAACCATCAGGCGACCGCGAGGGTGGATAGAATGGGTTGTGATAGAAGAGACATATGCATACTTTGCGGCGTCGATGCCTCACCTCATGTGGCCGCCGGCATGTGCGAGTCGCAGAGCGGCAATAGGAAGATGGACTGGCGCTTCGTTTCTGAAATGTGTGGGCGGTCGACCTTCAAAAAGAGGAGTGTAGAGAGTGGTTGGACATTAACGCAGCCGCCTAATGTGAATGCTGCTTTTTGTTGGGAGTTGTGCAACGGAGACGAATATCGTGGCCGGAATAAACTGGGAGACCTCAAATTAATATAATTGCCATATGTGCTTAATGAATATAACTCCTTCAACCAATATTACAAATGAGTTTGGAAATTGGTTGAATGGGGCGGATAAAAAGACTATTTGTTGGTCTGTGGCTAGGTATTGGTCCCGGGTCGTGCCACAAACCGGGACCAATGTCCATGCGCGTGCCACGTGGCCTCTGGCTAGGTATTGGTCTCGGGTCGTGCCACGAACCGGGACCATTGGCTCCCCACGAACCGGGACAGATGCCCCCAGGTGGTTTCTGCTGCCTCGGGCACACGAACCGGGACCAATGCATGGTTTTTGTCCCGGATTGTGGTGCAACCGGGACAGATGCCCACTGCCCCCCTCGACGAAAGGGGTTGTTTCCACTAGTGACATATACATGAATGAATTCACAATCTAGCTAGCTAGGGTACGGCACGTGTTTGTTAAGCGGGAACAAGAACATATACGTACCCTGAAATCAGACGAGTTAAAATCCAGACGTGTTGCTAGCTATTCTTTCCTTTGCGAATAGAAATCTTGGTCGGGATTAAAACAGTAATACTAGACCTACGGACAAATTGCCTACAGGCTGAGACTACGGACATACGTGGCCTTGCGTGATTAGTCCCTCACGTAACAACTGCCCCGCTGAATTTCATTATGGCCGACCTCCTGACCCCGGTTATCTAATCCTGTTGACACCCGTCGCTGAGATGAATGGTACCATGGAAAGGGAAGTTAACATACACAGCAAATATCTCCACGAGGACTTGGCCGTTAGTAAGTCCTCGTGGCGGTGCAGGGCGGCGGTGGCGGCTCCTCCGACATGATGCCTTGTATACACGACTGGCTGGATTTCCAGGTCCACCGTTAGCAAAAGTAATTCCACTGAATTTCTTATTTCTCTGACTATCAGGGTGCAAATCTTACAACGTATATATGCATATGCTTATATAGGTTCAGGACCAAAGTAGCTACAAACCAACTAGTACTAGAAATTCTAACAGAACTCAACTAGGACTCACGGTCTTACTAAATCGACAATGACTCGTACTGACGTACCAAACAAGCTAGTTATCTAATCCTATTCCAACACGTGCGACAGTTAGGAAACTACTCAAACCTGACTCACGTACATGACCAAGCACGCGGTTCCACCTAAATGCAGGACACACATGACACTAACTGATTTTTATCCTAACTTAAACCTATCAAAATTAAGCTAACAACCTCAAGGTGTGGGTGGGATTGCAGACTTACGCTTACCACAGGGTATGTGTTTCATAAACTGCAATTGTAGAGACTTCCGTAGTCGACATCGTATGCACGTATATGTTAGCGTCCAGGTCTGTACTATGTTTCCTAAAAATAAAAAATAGTCCTCATGTGTTAATTTTATCATTTGGGCCTTTTTAGGTCACGCTACATAAAGATTTGCATCGCCGTCAGGTGCTGTGATGAATGCATCAACATCATTTAATCGGGTGTTTTCATACATTAGAGTGAAATTGTAGAGACTTGTCACAACGCCAGATGGTTTATAAGACTTGCATAGTCACATGTATACTCAATTCTACCATATGTATGATGAATTTTGATGCTATTTCCATATTGTGCATGTTTCTTATGTGATTCTATTTGTCATTATGTCATTGATTTATTTATGTTATTAAATGCTCTCTGATTTATGTGTTTACTCTGACTAATTTTATGTATGATTCTCCACGAGGCAGTATATAGTCGATAGTCAGTTCTAGTCGTACTTTCACTGCGCTTGAGCGACAGAAACGTGTAAGAAAATGTGTTTTTGCCACTAAGGAAAACATCGATGTTTATGTATTTTTGTTGATATTAAATATTGCCTACATCATATATGATGCTTAAGCCAGTATTGTTGTTTACAACTTAATACCTAGAGAAGCAAGCATAGATACAACTAGTGAATATTTCCATACATCAACTTAAATATGTGGTTCAGTAATGGTCTTTATATGTTTAACGTAATTCTTAAATGAATATTTTCGTGAACATTCTTGTTTTCATAATTTTTATATTCAATTATGTCAATTTCCCAACTGCAATTTTCTTAGTCAACAATGCTTTGTTATTTATGGAGAGATACATCTAGTAATACTATGGCCCCAGTACATTCTTTTACATTGATTATAACCCCGTTTAATTGATTTTTATTATTTCTAGCTTGTCGGTCCGGTTTTACTTTAGTTGTTTTCTCATATATCTTCCACACTTAACGTTCAAAATTTTGTGTTTAACCAGACGGGAAGCTAGACAACCTTCTAAAACATTATGGACAAAGGGTTTTGTGTTTTGTGTGTAGGTTGCACTTCAACTTTGCTGGGCATTTTACTCTTACTGTTTTGATAAATTTTGGTTCTTTACTTAGATTTTTTTATGATGGAATACATCATACATTCCAATTGCGCTTTCCAATATTAGTTATCTACACTACGAGCATGCGTTAAGAAACACAAAAAAGTAACAGATTTTGGTGTGCACAGCGGACACCAAAGTCCCAAGAACCAATGAACGACACCGGTTCGAGACATTGTTGAAAATCATCGTAGATTGGTAGAGTGGGAAAGAGAAACGGTGTCAGACGACAACACATGCCATTTTTTTTAAAAAAAGAACATATTAACTCAGGCGAACCGATCAAGCAGCCCACGCGAATGGGCTATCCCATGAGAACAAAGCATAGGAATGAGCCTAATCTAACGACGGATCTTGGAAATCCGATGGGAGGCGGCTACCTCGGTACACTACGGGCCGACCACGTTGAAGGGACACAGGCTAGCGGAAATTGGTGGTCAGTGAAGGATCCTGGGGCAACCTGGCGGAGGCAGACGTCGAGCAGCAGCTGCGGCCTTACGGGAAACAAGATGTGACAAACGATGGCGGTTGCCGTACATGCAGGAGATGGGCATGTCAGCGAGGTCCCTGATACGTCGTAAACGTATCCTTAATTTGTGATGTTCCATGTTGTTTTCATGTTGTTTCCTACATGTTTGCTATACACTTTATGTTATTTTTATCGATTTTCCGGACTAACCTGTTGACAAGATGCCATAGAGCCAGTTCCCTGTTTTCTACTCTTTTTAGTTTCAGAAAAGTTGTTCTGAAAATATTATCGGAATTGGAAAATTCGAAATCCGGCGGTCCTAGAATTCCCGAAGGTTCCACGGAGTCCCGAAGAGACCCGGAGGGGGCCCACACCATAGGGCGGCGCGCCCCTGGCCATGCCATGGGGTGGTGTGCCCCCAGGCCTCCACCGCCTTTGCCCTTTTGCCTATTTATACCCTCTGACATATTAACCCTAAAAATAGACCACTTTGTCCCGAGAACACCCGAGCCCGCTGACATCGTCATCCCGAGATCGGGAGGGTTCTGGAGCTCTCCCCGACACCCTGCCGGGAGGGGAATTCATCACTCATTACAAGAAATATGTTGATACATGACTCTCAATTTTTGTCACTAGAAGGTCACGGAGTTTCATTCATGACCCCTTTTTAACCAAAAATGAAAAGTCACATACCGAGCGTCTTATTTGATCGTCAATGACTAATTTAGTTGAATTGTCATAGCCTCTATGACTCAATCAGAGGGGTCATAACGCTATGACCAATTGATTTGGTCATGTGATATCCTGCCATAGCCACGTCAGATCCTACGTGGCCAATTCTACGTGGCAAAATTGTGACCAACTTACTAGGTCATGGAAGAGATTCAGCCCAGTACAGAGTGCTCCTCGAAATGGGCTAGCCCAACATTCCGGCCTATTTTTATTTTTTACTACCTCAAACATTTTCGATAAATGGGCCTAAATCAAATAATGTCTCGTCCTTTCCAATCTTTCTTTCCGAAATTCAGGTCCAATATAATTGGGCCATGGCCTTTAAAGGTCCAGGCCCAACCCATTTTTTCTGCATTTAGGGATATACATCGCTTACTGTTTGGGCTGTGGCATTTTGCTGTTCCCAAAACACATTCATGCCAAAATCGTGCACATTAAACAAAGAACAAAATATTTCATTTTACTACCGTTTCCTTCATCTCACATCAATCAACATTCACATAAATAGTACATCTCACTTCAACCAGCATAATTACATGTCGCATTTTATAACACATGACAGGACTTTCATCAAAATGATACCAAAACTTCCCAGAACCGATGACAACCAGAAAGTGAGCAAAATGAACTTCCAACCAGAAAGCCGCTGCCATTTTGTTCTACTTCTTTACCTGAAAATCATAAACAAGCAATGAGCTACGGTTAGAAATTTTGCATCAGCTACTTCTAGGTCAAGTGTGCACTTGAAGAGCACGCACAACACACTGAGCATAAATAAACTGACGCACCTAAGTGGTAATAACAAACATACAATTCTGCATATAAGGAGCAGCCTGATACTATCCCTTGGGAACAGAGGAAACATTCTGGAAAACTACTCCTAATCTTAAATAGCCAAAGCCTAAACATTATCTGCAAATTACATGTTATCGGCTCGGCCTTGGTATCACAAAGCTCATAGAGAAATGGAGAACCCAAGTCATTCTCAGTTTTAGTATAGACAAATATAACATTGCTGTTTTTTCGAGCGTTTGGGTCTGCGATAGCTCTCTGAGCTAGACTCGATCTCATCTCGGCTCTCTAACTTGTGATGCTCACAACGAAATCTTTGGGTGAAGTCCTTTGGCTTCAAATCATGGAATTGTGCTGCTCGCAGCAAATTCTTTGGGTGAAGTCCTCTGGCCTCAAAGCATGGCTGGCCCTGCATGAGAAAACGTAATTAGTATTGAAAATATTAATAGAGAAGAGAATAGGGTATATCCTCTTATCAGATAAAACAACAAGGACACAAACAGAAGCATTTTCTTACCTACAATAAGTAAATGATGGTTGAGCATTTGCTTATTTAGACACAAAGACAATTTCATCAATATATTGACAGAATAAAAAACTTTGTTGTTTTAAAACTCTAGAAGCATTTCCTTATTTACAAAAAATAAATGATGGGTTTGCATTATCCGATAGCAGCACATTATATATTTGTTGGCGTGAGGAGGGAGAGCTGGAACACAAGACCCAAGTATGACATGAACGTATGCACAGAAATACATGTGCAGGACTCCAGAAATGGCTCAGGAAACAGTCCTGGCAGTAGAATTACAATTAGGTACAGAGTAATTACAACATAAGAATGGCAATGTGTATAATCATCTGTTAATAATCACTATCTAAAACTTAACAGTGGCATAAGTTACAGAATTATCAGCATACACCGCATCTATCCGATGCGAATCGTGATTCCTAAATAATTATGAGCATGGATCCTAATCAACATGTATGGATCTAGCAGATCATGTCAAATACTATGCAGATTTGCGAGCGAGCATAGTGAGATCTTAAGAATAGGGAACATCGAACAAGTAGCAGATCTGCACACGAGCCTAGGAATTCACAAACGACGAGGGAGGGGAGGGGAGGGAGGAGGAGATGGATCGTACCCTTGTACTTTCCGCAATAGGCCGACATGCGGTTCCAGTAGAGCATCTCCGGACGCGGTCGACGATGAGCATCCCCGTGCGTGTGCCAGCTTGTTGCTGTCTGAGACAACACAATCACTCTACTCGAACTAGCCTCGACGTCCCGGACTTGCTCTTGCGTCCACTGCACCAGCACCGCCCTGAAAATCCAGCAAGAAAACAAAAATGTCATATCCAGGCTATCTCTGCTCATCAGACTTAAAGAAAGAAGGCTACCCTCATTTCTGGCCGATGTAATTATTAAATCTTAAACATTTCGAGGTTTTCAAAAGCTTCATAAAGTTGTACTTACAAAATAAAACACCCTGGTCTAGTTAGGTCCTTATCACATACATACATATATCAAAGTACCCAAAACTGCCCGAGTCTGATGCCTAAACATGAACTAAGATTGGTAAAAACAGAGGTTATGATCGTTCATCTTGTCGATGGCCTCCTCTACGTTCCCCAACTGAACCACCCTCTTCTCCTCCATCAGATCCGTGATGGTCGTAAGGTCGATTTGAGCTACAAGCAAACAAAACCACAAACAAAACCACATCAACCACACTTCGGTCGGTGGCCAATCCGCCCACTAACCAACAACCAATTCCCCGTCCTGCCCTATCAGATGGCAAGCAAATCGTCAAAGGGATACTGACATTCGCGAACAAGAGACAAGCACGAAGATTCAGGTTAACACGTCCTGGCTTGCACACATGCACAGGAGGTACCGAGAAGCAAGTTTGTAGACCCGTGAGTGTCGTAGAGAGGTGCTCACCTGGCCTGCCGCCGAAGAAGGTCGAGGCTGGAGCTCGTTCCCGTTAGCGCCGATGTCGCTCCCGTGTGCAGCGCTGCCAGATCTTGGCGTACGCGTGGTGTAGAGTAGCTCGGGCTGAGGACGAACAGAGGGCGACTGGACTAGGTGGAGCTCCAAGGAGTAACGGATCGAGGAGCGCGCCCGTGGCGGTGGTGCTCGCTGGGGGAGGTCTGGGGAACGGCGGGGGCTACGGTCTGGGGAACGACGACGACGGTCTGGTTTGTTGCTTCCGCGCTCGGTGTGGGATGGGGGGGCCGCTGCCTTGGAACAGAGGGAAAGCCTTCGATGTTGTGGTTCCCGAGCGAGGAGGCGGTGCCGTACGCGGGGCGGGGAGAGGGTTGGGGGATCCCATCGATGTTGTGGTTCCCGTCGATGTTGGAATCTAGATCGGGATTAGGTGGGGAGAGAGGAGCGGCGGAATGTGAGGAGAGACTAGGGTTTGGAATAATTTCGGCGGGCTCACTCGCTTCTTTTAGGTGGTTTGGGCGGGCCACCCAAAATTTCACCTAAAATCTAGAGGGAAAAAGGTTTTAGCCACCAAAATTTAACCTTTTTTTTAATTCACCAAAATTTAAATTTGTACCGGCAGGAAAGAGGCAGCTGGCTTGTGTGTGATTTTGGCCCTAAAATGGATAAATTTTCTTCTTGTGTGTTATTTTGGCCGTGTGTGCATCTTCCTTCCCTCCTCTTGCACACCGAGCGATGTCACCATGATTGGCACTGTTCCTCCCTCGGGGCCATCTGTCAGCCTAAGCAATCACGGATCCGCAAGTAAGCCCTAGAACGTGGCATCAGCGTGCACCCATACCCTGGCAGCGGTGTCACCATGATAGTCGCACAACCACTAGCTGCAGAGGGGAAGAGAGAGACACAACTGCCCGCCAGCACGAGATACTGATGTTATGGCCACTTTCATGGCATAGTTTGTTTAAATTTTTCCATATTGCACATAAAGATGCATATTGGAACAACGGACAATTTTGCCGAAGAAACTTTTATTTTTCTTTGATTAGAAACATCATTTTCCATTTTCGGAGTGTCAAAAACGAGCTTTTTGTGAAGCACCTACCGAAAGTATGTTACATAATTGTACAAAATAAAATTCTAAAGCTATTATGTCATATTTTATATACAAATAACAAATTTACTACCTCTCAATACCTCAAAATACACCTATTTTGAAAAAGACAAATTTCTGCCGATTTCGCTGAAACCGGGCCAAATTTGAAATACATGTGCCTCATAGTTTGCTCATGATTTTTTTGTAAAAATCATTTTTAGGTACCCAAGTACCTATTTAAACAGAGATACACCAAGATTTCATCAAGATTCATCCCCTAGGTACCAACGGCCATGTCCCCCGTTTTGACCGTTTTCTGAAACCGGATTAGAAAATTCCGGAAAATTTAAAAAAAACTCGAAACAATGCAAGACCTTCGCGTGGTGTGATTATATATGTCCTAGTATCTACCAAAAATAATGAACTTGGAATAAGACAATTGGGTTGAAAAGGTGTTCACATAAATGAGCTATCTCCTACGAAGATTCATGGCTTTCGGGCCAAATGACGGATGTTATGACCACATCCATGGCATATTTTGTTTAAATTTTACCATATTCCACACAAAGATGCATATTGGAACAACTAACAATGTTCACGAAAAAAGTTTTATATTTCTTTGAATCAAAACATCATTTTCCATTTTCGGAGTATCAAAAATGGTTTTTTTTGTGAAGCACCTACCGAAAGTATGTTACATAATTGTACAAAGTAAAATTCTAAATGTATTATGTCATATTTGATCTACAAAAAATAAATTTACTACCTATCAATAGCTCAAAATACACCTCTTTTGAAAAAGACAAATTTCTGCCGATTCCGTTGAAACCGGGCCAAATTTGAACTACATGTGCCTCATAGTTTGCTCATGATTTTTCGTAAAAATAATTTTTAGGTACCCAAGTACCTATTTAAATAGATATACACCAAGAGTTCATCAAGATTCATCCCCTAGGTACCAACGGCCATGTCCCCCGTTTTGACCGTTTTCCGAAACCGGTTTAGAAAATTCCAGAAAATTCAAAAAAACTCGAAACAATGCAAGACCTTCGCGTGGTGTTATTATATATATCCTAGTATCCACCAAAAATAATAAACTTGGAATAAGACAATTGGGATGAAAATGTGGTCACATAAATGAGCTATCTCCTACGAAGATTCATGGCTTTCGGGCCAAATGACGGATGTTATGGCTACATCCATGGCATAGTTTGTTTAAATGTGACCATATTACACAAAAAGATGCATATTTGAACAACTAACAATGTTCACGAAGAAAGTTTTATTTTTCTTTGAATAAAAACATCATTTTCCATTTTCGGAGTGTCAAAAAATGGGTTATTTTGTGAAGCACATACACATAATATGACACAAAATTGTACAAAGTAAAATTATAAAGCAAATATATCATATTTTATCTACAAATAACAAAGTTCCTACCTCTCGGTATCTAAAAATACACCTCTTTTGAAAAAGCCAAATTTCAGCTAATTCAGCTGAAACCGGGCCAAATTTGAACTACATGTGCCGCGTAGTTTGCTCATAATTTTTGGTAAAGATCATTTTTATGTACAAAAGTACCTATTTTATCAGAGATACACCAAGATTTTTGCGAGATGCAACACCTAGATACGAACGGTCACGTCCCCCGTTTTAACCGTTTTCCAAAATCGGCATAAAAGATTCAAAAGAAATTAAAAAATGGAAAAACTTCGCAATTTGTCATCATAAGTGACCTAGTAACCTTACAAAGCAATAAACTTTGAATAATGTGTAAACCCTACATTTTTTATCTTGTATTCAAATTTAAAACAGTAATCCAAAAATTAAATTATGAATCTTCACAATCCTATATGAAACAATATATAAAGCATAGGTGCATTTCTATTTTATTTTGACTAAAAATGGTCTCTAATAGTCTATAATAACAGAATACATATTTTTAAAAAATCAAAACCAGTTTTGTTGAAATTGAAGTTCAAAAGCAAAAGTTATAAAATAAGACAAAAATGAAAAAAAGTGAAAAGAGAAAGAAAAAAAACCCTGCCAAAGTGGTCAGCCAAGCCTAGCAGCGAGGCCGACCTAGTCCAACAGCGAGGCCCATCCCTCCCAGCGGCAGGCCCGCCCAGTCCAATTTTCCCTAGGACGGGCTATTGATATAAAAGTCGTAAATGTCTTATCGAATAACAAAGATGTTTGTGGTCTAATGGTTAGAGCATGCGAGCGGGAGCAGGAGGCCGTGGGTTCGAATCCTCACCTCCCCTCATTTCCTAGTTTACTTTTCTTGTCTTAGTTCGGATGGTTCTTAGTGATCAAATATAGTTGCGATTCATATTTAACACGAAATAATTCCTAGCTTAGTGGTTACATGATCAGATACAGTTGCGATTCATATTTAACACGAAATAATTCCTGGTTGTAGAGGTCCTAGGAGTCGCGGTTTCAAATCCTCACCTCCGCTTATTTCCTATTTTATTTTTCTTGTCTCAGTCCGGATGGCTCCTTATTTCAAATAGAGTTGCGCTTCATATTTCGCATGAAATAGTTGTTGTCTTAGTGGTTACGTGGGTTGTAGAGCTCCTGGGAGGCACGGGTTCAAGCCCTCATTTTTCCTATTTTCTTTGTTTTTCGTGGATGACAAAAATTGACACGTGGAAGTGACACATAGGCGAAAATTGACACGTGGACATGACACATAGGAAAAATTGACACGTGGACATGATACATAGACAAAAATCACTGCCAACAAACTCATAATCAATTTAATTGGTCTTTCTTTATTGTCCATGGATTAAAAAAATTGACACGTGGAAGTGACACATAGGCGAAAATTGATACGTGGACATGACACATAGGCAAAAGTTGACACGTGGACATGATACATAGGCAAAAATTACTGCCAACAAACTCATGACCAATTCAACTGGTCTTAGTTAAGCAAAAAAAAGTCATACACCAGGTATTATGTTCTATGACTATATTGTTAAAAGGAAATCATGTATTTTTTGCCAAAAAGTCATATGGATATAGGGATTTAGTACCTCCCAAATATGCCATGACCAACAAATTAAAAATGGTCATGGATCTATGACCATTTCATCCACGGTCATTATAAAAGGGTCATGTATCAACATATTTCGTGTAGTGACTGGAGGGGTCTACACCACCATGCCCTCCTCCGAAATGATGTCTGAGTAGTTGATCCCTAGACTAGGGGTCCATAGAAGTAGCTAGATGGTTGTTCTCTACACTTTGTACCTCATGTTTAGATCTCGTGATCTGCCTCACATGATGGAGATCATCTTTATGTAATGTTACATGTTGTGTTTGTTGGAATCTGATAAATGTTGAATGTTATGTCTTCTGATTATCTATCTATCATGTTATCTTCATGCTTATGTTATTTATGATCTTCCATGCTCTCCGTTATTAGTAGATGCTCTGGCCAAGTAAATGCTACTAACGCCAGGAGGGAGTATTTATTCTCGATAGTGGGTTCATGCCTCCTTTGCATCTGTGCTCGAGTGACAGAAACGTGACGGATGGAGGATGTGTTGTTGCCATTAGGGAGAAAACAACGTTGTTTACCTAGTTTACATTTTTTTACATTACACACTTTGCTTACCGCGATAATCTGTTGCTTGCAACTTAATACCCAATGTTTTGTTTGGATGATATTCGGAGGGTGGATTATTAGACATAGATGCAGTTGGATGATGGTCTATGTATTTTGTTGTAATGCCCGCATGAATCACATAGTAATCTTTATGTCTTGCATATGCACTACGGTGCATCCTTCATTTCTGTCAATTGCCCAGCTATAATTTGTTCACCACGCATGTTATTTATCTTTCATGGAGAGGCACCACAAGTGAACTGTGGACCCTGGTCCATTTTCTCATACTGATAATACACACACTCCTTCTACTGTTTTCACACTATTTCTACTGTTTTCATACTGTTTTACACACCATACATTTAACCTCTTTGTTATCAGCAAAACCCGTAAGATTGACAACCTCACCGCTACGTTGGGAAAAATTGATTTGATTGTGTTGTATAGGTTCCACGTTGCTGTTGAACCGGTAGTGCGCCGTGTCATCTCAGCTGCATCAACCTTCAGAAGTGCTTCTTCCTCCTACTGGTCGATTCAACCTTGGTTTCTTTTCTGAGGGAAACTTGCTGCTGCACTCTTCACACCTTGCGCTTGGGGTCTCCCAACGAGCGTGTGTCTACACTCCATCAGTCCCCGACGTCCATGACATTTGGCGATGATGGAATCGACCTCGAGATCGTCCGACCGAGTACGGAATTCGATCTTGGTAATCCTGCAACGTGGCCAGATCTTCTTAATGCACCAGGGGCGCGACAACGAGAAGGCTAGCCACCAAGCGGACGGGCTGTCCCGGTGGATCCGACATGGGAGTCGGGGAAAAGTAAAGTGAGCTCCATTAATCGGCCATGAGACTCAAATCGACCATGAAGATATAAAAACTAGTCCGAATAATGGGGATCGAGATGAAGAAAAAATATATCGAGATTTGCTGGAGCTGCACGTGTAGAAAATTTTGAATTCAATCTGAGAATCGGTAAGATCTTTGAATATTCCCCAGGTGTGGAACTCTGCCAAGGTGGTAGTGTGTACGGCCAAAGAGTGGTAGTGTGTGGCTTAATAACAAATGAATCAACAGAATTTTAAACTGGTTTATCTAAATAAACACATGTTTTCTCGTCGATGACATGCGAGGAATGGAAATAAGAGAAGTTGCATAATTCCTTTGAAATGTGTACTTTTGGTAATCCAACTATGGTAAGATTCCAGTGAAGAAATTTAAAAAACAAACATAAAAAATAATTAGGTGTGTCGCTAGAGGAATTCACCAAAACATCTGAATGACAGAACTAAAATGGAACCAACGAAAATAAAATTTAGTTTGTTACTCCTTAGTCGTTTGAGATTTTATGTACCTACAGTCGGTTTTTGCGAAAATAGTTTGATTTTATCTCTTGACATGTCATTTTTTTTCCTCAAAAGCCAACTCAATTTTCACTAGAAGTTTTCAGAATCACTAAGATGTAACGACATTTTAATCTACTTAGAGACTGACGACTCGTGAATCTAACAAAAATGGAAGATATGATCTTTTTTTAGGAAAAAAGATTACTTTATTTAGTACGAAATGGAAGAGAGATAACCAAAGCCATGATAGAGATTGTCCCTAGCCCAAGCCGAGTACTGGCTCATTAGTCCAACCCACAAGCCCAAACCCATGCAAGCAAACTAGTGAATAGCCGCCTACCTCGGCCCTCGAGCATTACCGCCGCCGCCAGATCGTCGTGCATCGTGGAGTACGACATTGCTAGGAGGAAGCTGTCGGTGTTAGATTTTCCATCCTTGCATATGAACCAGCCCACTGGGCAATATGTTCCGCGTTCACTAGCGTTCTCGTGGGGAACGTGTTCTACACTTCTACTTCACTTGAAAACTGGACCACCATCGGTTCATCGTGGAGTACGACATGGCCAGGAGGATGCTCTCGACGTTCGACCCACCATTGTTGCCCAAGAACCAGGATGGCGTGATGGAGGATGGAAGGCTCGGGTTCGCCCGGGTGTTCTCCTCGGAGCTCTTCCTGTGGTCTTGGGAGACGAGTCCTAGCGGAGCCATGGCATGGAAGCTTTGCAGAAACATCAAACTCAACATGGTACCCACTTCTCATGATCCACAACACAATCACTACTGCAGAATTGCCCACCAGTGACAGGCCAAAAAGGCCTACTAGTGACGGGCATTGTGCCTGTCACTGATAACCAGTCACTAGTAATAGGCTACCAGTGACAGGCAAGTGCCAGTCACTAGTAACCATGTTTGTTAGTGACAGTCGTTATTTGTGCCTGTCACTAGAAGTTTTCGCAGTGGCATTAGAGAATCTTAGCAGCGACCGGTCATTTTCTAGTTTTATAGTTGGCCTGTCACTAGTACATATTTTAGCATTAAAAAAATATTTTAAAATAAAATAATATTGCATTTGCACATCGATAACACAGTATGATAACTTACACTCATTGGCAACCAAAATATGATCGTAAGTGTTACAAAGTTGAATTAACATCAATAGTACAACATCGAAAACAATTTTCTGCCATTTTAAAACAAGCAACACATAAAACATAAATGTTCCACTCTTCCACCATATGTCCTAGTACTGATCAGCTCAGCCTACTCATATGCCTTCCAACTAAAGCATGCGTGTCATACTGGCAATGTCCTCGTGCAGCCTGGGCAATAAGTCTCACCTGCATGTCATGAAGATACATATGAGATGCCAAGCTATATTTTCTTACATATAGCTGCCATGCATTATTTTTGGAACAATTATGTTTTTCCAATCTCACTGTTTTCAAGCATCAATAGTCGCTAGCTGTTTGTTAGATAGGGGATTCCAAGGGGAAACAATCTGTCAGCTGGCCCTGTAATTAACCGAAATGGATGAAACTGGCATGTTTTTCGAAAGAAGATGCTAAGCGGCTGTGTATACACCATCCGTGGTGACAGTGACCCACCCCTGTCACGTATACTGCAACAATGATCGCCTGTATCTAGTCTTGTTCATCTAAATTTAATTTTTCGGTTTTATTTTGAGCGTGTTTGGATGGTGGAATTGCACTTGCTGACGGACTAGCTTATCAACCCTGGCTGAAGATCATGTCTTCCTACCAACGCCTTACACGGAACTTGGTATGTGGCTGGAGCTCTTCGGTGTAACATCCAAGTATGAAAACATCCCTTAGTGGTTCAATTTCTTGTTTATTTTCAAGCAATGCATCATGTCATCATCTCATTGCATTTGTTCTATCTCTGTTTGCATTGTTTTCATAATGAATCAAACCTTGTTTTCACACTTGTCTGTTACAATCTTTCAAATAAAGATTTGCAAATCCAAAAACATCAATTGCTCCCAATTAGTTTCATATTGGATCAACTCTTAAATTGTTGCTTAATTTAATCAAACCATTTCAATCATTATTTTCTAAGTCATTTCAAATTCAAACCAACCCTTAAAATTCAGTACCTTTTGAAACCATAAAAGTCACCACCCCTTTTTCCCTCTTTAAACCCTTCCAAAACCCTAGGGGAAACCCTAGTGGGAATGGCACTATTTTCTAATATTAAGAATTATTGCAATTTTCAATTAAATTGGTTAATTTTTAAAATAGCAAGCAAACAATAAAGTTTTTGAAAACAACAACTACCAAAAGGTTGCATTTTCCACTAATAAATTTACCCTATTTTTATTCCAAATTTTCTATAACACAAAACCTTTGCTTTGTTTCATTTTGCTTAACTACAAAAAAAAAACAGTACAAGAAAAAATAAAATAAAAGTGGGAGGAGAGGAGAGCAGCATCAGCAGATGAGAACCAGCCCAGCCCGTTTATTCCTTGGCCCGATAACCCCCTCGCACGTCGCTGTCGTCCTCCTCCCGAGCCGACGTCACGCGTACGATTTCTTCTCCATCGTCGATCGCTTCCTACCCCCTCCCGATGGCCGCCGTACAGCTCCACCGATTCCATAAAAACCACCGCGGCACCTCCTCCTGCCCCTCAACCCTAGAACTCCACCCCGGCGCCGCCAACTTCCCTTCCTCTCCCCCCAAGCCCCTGCTTTTCTCTCTGAACTCCACGCTCTGAACCCCGCCGCCACTCTCTGAAACTCTCCGCCGCTCGCCGTCGCCAATGGCTGGCGTCGTGAGCTAGCCGCGGGAATTGGAAGCCCACGGTGCCCTCTACGTCAGCGACACCTCAGTGGCGCTCGAGGCAGCCCGTAGCCGCGCCGCCATCCGCCGTTTGTCGCCGGCCTTCCGCACCGAGCCGCTGCATGACTCCACCGGCGGTGAGCTCCGTTTCCCTCCACTCCTCCCTCTCTGCGTCACATCCACACCCTGCACCCGTTTCCGTGCATGGTTCGCATCCATCCACGCCGCAGCGAGCGCGGCTGTGCACCTCAACGCCGGCAATCGCCGTGGTTTTCTGTCAGTCGAGCAGGGAAGCGCGCGGTCGTCAGTTAGTTTCAGTTAACTGGGCGATGCAACGATATCCTCCCACGCACCCTTCTCCTGTCACGAATCGATCGCCAGCGCAGTTGGCACGTTCCTTGCGCGCGGGCCAAGAGATCCCGGGGTCGAACCCCCGCGGAGGCGAAAGCCACCTTTTTTCCATCTTTTAGCGCGCTGACAGCCCGGGCCCGCTGGTCAGTCTCCCTAGTGCCACGCGGGCACAGCACACCACTCGTCCCTACCTGGCAGCGTGTGGGTATACCACCAGCGCGGTCACAAAAGTTTAAACACAAATCTGTTATTTTTCTTTTCTTTTAAAATGGGCAGAATAAACAACTAATTTGCAAATTCAATAACTTTTAAAATATGAACCCAATAAATACAAACTTTATATGTATACTGATCCAAATTTTATAATCTTTCCAAATATCCAACTTGTGTTCTGTTTTGAATTTTCAAAATACTTTTAAATTTCAAATTTGAATAATTCAAATGCAAATTGGAATAATTCATAACTAATTCATACTGTTTTCAAATAATTCAAATAAAATATGTTTTCCACACCTTTTTGAATACTCTATTCAAATATAAATTTTGTTTTCTGGTTTGAACAATTTAAATTGCCTAAACAATTTAAATCTTGTTTAATCCAATTAAAACTTGTTTAATATTGTTTAATTCATAATTAATTAATCCAAAGTCCAATTTAAAAATGTGAAACATGTAATCCAACTAAAATTTGATAAACTTTTCAAATATAAAATTTGTTATTTGTTTTGCACACTCTAACTTGATGAAAACAATAATTGTTTGTGTACCATGTTTAAGTCACAAAATTCCAAATTTAATAAATGCTTTTCTAAATTGTTAACTATCATTCCAATTGCAATTAATCTTGTTATGTTATTGTTATTCATCATGCATGCATCATGTTAACCACCAAGACCTAATAAATAGTTGTAAATCATTTGTTCCAATTGTTTCAATGGATCCTTTTTCCATATGCAACCCTTGCATATGGGTCCATTTAATTTGTGCTATCATGTTAGTCAGGCTATCTAGATGCACCTATTAAATTGTCATGCATCATATTGACTGTGCACAATGCCATGAACATGATTGTTTACATTCCTGTTTTGTCTGTTTGCTTCTTCTCGGTTAGACGACGACTACGTTGAGACCGACGATCCTTACGACACCACTACCCAGGACCTAGCTCAGTACCCGGCTGTTGAGCTTCCAGGCAAGTTATCACTCACATGAATCATCGAGTTCCTTTCCACACTTGTTGTCGATAATATCCTTTTGTCTACTATTGCTAGCCCTATGTATCGTTGCTTGTTCTCCGAACCTATCACATGATACCCTGAACCAATGTTACTGCCTCACCTCCATACCTACAGCCTTTGTTTGTGCCTTAGTATTATCTAGCATGCTTAGGGTTGCTTTTACTCGAGTCTGTTGTCGGTTACTACTTTTACTATCTTATTATTTGTACCGGGGGCTCGATGCTAATCAATCAATCCTGTTAATTGCTAATGGTAATAATAATTTGATGATAAGGCACCGGCAGGAGGCCCATGAGAGGTTTTGAAGCCTGCTAGTGTCGACCCTAATAGGAAAAGGGTCTTGTCTACTGATCCATGATGAGCGCACTACCCGCATGTGGGAAGCGAGTATGGGCGCCCCCCTCAACTTGACCTGATTCGCATCTCGTCCAAATCGCCTCATTTAGTTCGTGTTTTCCATTTGCCGCATGCATGTTTTTGCGAGCCCAGCGCAGGGTGGAACTTTCGTAGTCGGCATATAGGGGGACACGGTCTTAGAGTGCTATGATGGTCCATTTTCTTCTGGGCTTGATTAGCCGTGCGCCCAAGGTTCTTTGGGCTTGATGCGGAGAATGGTTGGTTGTGTAGAGTACCCCGCTTGGTGGGAGGCATCCCATCTGGCGGGTTATTCTTGCGTGTACGGCCAAATTGGTGCAACCCTGCAGGGATAATCTTCTCGAGAAGCCGTGTTTTCCGCGGTTATGGATTACTTGGTGAAAGTACTGGCTAACAAGTACTCAGGACAACTTCAACATAATGACCAATCATGTTTCACCCAATGATTAATAACTTGACTAGTAATAGCTTATTCACACCAATAACTTGATTCATCTTAATCCAACTGTGTGAGTTATCCTCGGATTGCTTCTTTGGATAAGGGGCGAGATCCAGGATGGGTTTGGTTGAAGTTATCTTTCAGTTGGTTACAATCCTCGATCTTGTCTTATTCTGTTAGCCGGAACTTGTAGTTATCTTCTGTAGATGGTTAGAGCAGCCAGCAGCAACTTTCATATCACCCTTTCTCCCGTTGATCCCAAGCATCAATGCTTGTGTTGACGGGTAACTCTTTGATGAACTGTGAGTCTTGCTTGCCAGTACTTGGATGTACTGACCCCGTTGGGGCTGTGGTTTACGCAGAGTACGACTACGACTACGATGCTTCCCAGGATGGCTACTTCGTGGAGTTTGACGAGACTGCAGACGAGTAGTTAGCTGGACCAGGGCAGGATCCAGACCTACGTGGATGGGCTTCGTCTTATTTACTTTCCCCGGCTTCTTAAGCCTGTTGGATTTGTCTGTACTCAGACCCTTTGATTGCTTCCGCTGTTGTAATGGATGATATGTTGGGACATGTGTCCTCTGGATGACTGTATTCGATATTTCTGCCTTAGTGAAGGCCAGTTGCACTTATTTCATTCTTTTGTGTCTTAGAGACAGTTTGTGTTATCATTTCGTTCAAAGCTGTTGACGTACAGTGCGTGTTTGAATATGAAGTACGTCGACAGTAGTGCCTTAGGCTCCTAGCGGATAGTTTACTTCGACGGTGGAAGCAGGGCTTGTGTTGTCGCGCATAAGCGCAGGCCTACCAGGAAGCTGGGACGTGGGAGCAGTTATGCCCCATAATCCAAGCACCTGACTTCCAGTTCGTGCGATGAGTATCCTCTAGAAACCTTGGGTGCGACAAATGGTATCAGAGCCTGTCTGCCTGTAGGATCCCTTTTTACTGGTCGCAGTTGAGTCTAGAAACTATTTTGTAGCTATATAGGAAAAATGAAACGTGAGAGTAGGAATTCTGCCATTTTTCTTCTTTCCCCACCCACCCACCCTTTTCTGGTAAGGAAGTGCAACGTTGTTTTCTGTTCTCACCTAAACTTTCAAGTTAGGATTTCACGTGTTTTGGGTTCTCTGTAGTACCTCAGGACTTTTGGTCTCGTTTTCCCGATGTTGCTTCGATGTCATGTTCTTTTCAACATCCTTTTCGTCCGTTGAACCTTGTTGTTGTTTTCCACAACCTTTTTCATCTACCGGAGTCTAATCAAAACCTTCCAAATCATCTGCAGATGGGTCTCAGCTACTACCCGCAGGTGGTTCGCATGACTCGCTGTGAGAGCACCGCCGGTTTTCCGGAGTTGCTGAGAGACATGGTTACCTATCTGGGGTTCCGTTGGGCACCAGAGTACCAGGTCTACGAGCACCAGCGAGAGTTTGACCAGACTTGCTACCGGGCTATCGTCTACATTCTGTCGGATGATGGCAGGAGCATTGTCCACCAGTACGAGGTAGTAGGGTCCACAGTGGATATGGCAGTGCAGCAGGCAGCGTATGTGAGTCTCACCGTCCTCCGTGCTGACTACTGGGGGTTTGATAAGTCCAGTTTTCGTCACATCCCCCGTGGTTACATCACGGTAGCGGGAGTTCACTTCACTGTCCACCGCGACCTGGATACCTACGAGACTGATAGCTCCAGGCTGCAGACCACTGCCCAGTTCGTGTGGCACAGTGACGCCGTTGCTTCCGCACTTTCTCAGGAGTTAGCCTCAGTCAGGGAGCAGCTCCACCTTGCTCTCACTCGTCTGGCGACGTACACCACAGACTTTGTTGCAGACGAGCGCTTTGCACGTTTCCAGCAGACACTGGGTTTTCCTCTGCCAGATGCGGGAGGTTACGAGCCGATCAGAGGCCCACTTCTCGACCTCGGAGCTGGTTACACAGGGATTCCCCGCTATGGAGCACAGGGACACGACGCTTTCTACTTCACCACACCGAGAGTTGCTCTCAGAGCAGTTCCTATCTACATGGATCGTCGTGATACCTACTTCCGTGGGGTTCCTCCGCACCGTATCTCTCGTCGTACTACTCACCGCCGTCCTGCGTGATGAGCATGGGAGTACCGTTGTATCCATTACTAGCTGTGTCTAGTTTATCCTTTCGTTTTCGAACCATGTATTGGTCTGTTGGATATTCTGATGTATTTGAACATGTGATGATGTACCTGTTGGTTATCTATTCATGCGTCGGAATAATCTATCTTTCGGTTACCAAGTCTATCCTTTTCTGTTGTTGTGCTAAAATGAATTTCTGTTCAGGATGCCTCCAACCAGGAACAACCCGCCCCCGCCACCACCAATGGGGGAACTGTTGGCTCAGATGACCCAAGTGGTGACACAGATGGCCCAGATCCAGGCTAACCAGCACCAAAACCAGAATGCTCCAAGGGTCACCATCAAGGACTTCCTCAGCTTGGGCCCAAAAGCTTTCGTGGCAACACGTGAGCCCCTGGATGCTGACGACTGGATCCGTGACGTAGCAAGAGCTCTGGAGATTGCTCATGTTGCAGAAGAGGATAAGGTCAAGTACGCCACCTACCTACTGAAGGGTCAGGCAGCTACTTGGTGGGAGAACTACCAGACCATGAGAGCTGGCTATCCTATCACCTGGGGATGTTTCAGGGAGGCCTTCCTGAAGCACCACATCCCGGATGGTCTCATGGAAAAGATGCGTGAGGAATTCTGCTCTCTCAGACAGGGCAAGCTGGACGTTCTCGGCTACCAGAACGAGTTCAATCGTCTCGCTCGGTACGCTGGTGACGAAGTGTCCACCGAAGCCAAGAAGATGGCAAGGTTCCGCCGAGGTTTTAACCCGGAACTGAAGTACGCTCTCACAAACATCAAGTGCAAGGACTTCTTGGAGCTCGTGAACACCGCGCTCAATGAGGAGAATGGGCGCAAGGCGTTCGAAGAGTCGCGCAAGCACTCGCGTGAGGGTGGTTCCTCCTCCAACATGACCACCCCTCCGCAGAAGCGCCGCATCTGGGTGCCAAATGGGGCTGTCACTCGGGCTCCAAATGCCCAAGCTTCTCCAGGCTTTGGTCCCCGCCCACCCAACCCATCTCAGATGCAGGGTCAGAGGTTCCCGATGGGGCAGCCAAGGCCAGGTCCTTCTCGTGTCGTCACTTGCTACAAGTGCAAGGATACTGGACATTATGTTGATAAGTGCACTCAGAAGCAGCTACCCCTACCTCCTCGCCCCAACACCAACCAGGCTATGGTTCGTGCTCCCCCGTCTAAAGCCTTCAACTCCAACAATAGGCCTGTCGGGAGGAACGCGAGGGTGAACCATATCAAGGCCGACAAAGCCGAGGAAGCTGCTGACGTCGTTCTCGGTATATTATCCGTAAACTCTATTCCAGCTAAAGTGTTGTTTGATACTGGAGCATCGCATTCGTTTGTGTCAAAGATCTTTGCTACAACGTACAATTTAGCTCTGGTTCCGCTAAGCAATCAAATCTATGTGCACTCTCCGGGAAATAAAATGGTTACTTCCAAGATAAGCATGGACAATCAGATCCTAATTGGAGGTCGTGTATTCCTTGCTTCACTCGTGTTGCTGGGAAATTCTGACATTGATGTCATTCTGGGTATGGATTGGTTGAAGACCCACAAAGCTAAAATTGACTGTGCTCAAAAGTCAATAACTCTCTCCCACACTTCAGGCCAGATAGTCTATTCTCCATATGGATCAAGTTCTGTTCAGCTGTTCAACCTCGATGCCAAACCCCTTCCTGCAATTGAAAATGTTCCGGTGGTTTGTGAATTCCCTGACGTCTTTCCAGAAGAGTTGCCAGGGATGCCTCCGGACAGAGCAGTTGAGTTCGTGATCGAGCTTGAGCCAGGTACTGCTCCAATCTCTAAGCATCCATATAAGATAGCTCCTCCTGAACTGAAATTGTTGAAGGAGCAAATCGATATGTACATGGACAAAGGTTTCATTCAGCCTAGTTCCTCCGCTTGGGGTTGCCCAACTCTGTTTGTTGCCAAGAAGGATCAAACAAAAAGACTCGTGGTTGACTATCGTCCTCTCAACGAGAAAACAATCAAGAACAAGTATCCAGTTCCTCGTATCGATGATCTTTTTGATCAACTTGCTGGAGCCTCAATATTCTCAAAGTTGGACTTGAGGATGGGTTACCATCAGATAAAGATCAGAAAGGAAGATATTCCTAAGACAGCTTTCACCACTCGTTACGGTCTATATGAATACACCGTCATGTCCTTTGGTCTCACCAATGCACCGGCAACGTTCTCAAGACTCATGAATTCTGTCTTCCATGAATACCTCGACAAGTTCGTTGTGGTATATCTTGATGATATCCTAGTCTACTCAAAATCGGAGGAAGAGCATGGAGAACACCTTCGTCTCACTCTCATGAAACTTCGCGAGCATCGTCTGTATGCCAAGTTTTCCAAATGTGAGTTCTGGATTCCAGAAGTTGCATATCTTGGTCATATCATCTCTGCCAAAGGCATTGCCATTGATCCTGAAAAGGTAAAGGCAATTGTTGATTGGAAACCCCCTAAGACGGTGAAGCAAGTCAGAAGTTTTCTTGGCTTGGCTAGCTATTGCCGTCGTTTCGTCCAAAACTTTTCCAAGATTGCTAAACCTCTCACTGATCTCACAAAGAAGGACAAAAAGTTCGTTTGGACTCCACAATGTGATGAGAGTTTCAACCTCCTGAAGACTAAACTCACTTCCACACCTGTTCTAGTTGGTCCAGATACTACCAAACCTTTCCAGATATTCTGTGATGCATCTCTCCAAGGCCTAGGAGCAGTTCTTATGCAAGAACGTCAAGTTGTGGCTTATGCTTCACGTCAGTTGAACCCACATGAGCAAAACTATCCCACTCATGATCTTGAACTTGCAGCAGTTGTGTTTGCCCTCAAGAAATGGAGACAATACTTGTTGGGTAACAAAACTGAAATCTTTTCCGATCATAAGAGTCTGAAATACATCTTCACTCAGCCAGATCTGAACCTCAGGCAAAGGAGATGGATTGAGAAGATTAAAGACTTTGATCTCACCATTTCTTACACTCCAGGCAAGGCTAATGTTATGGCCGATGCTCTCAGTCGCAAATCCTATTGCAATAATCTCATGATTATGGAAAGCCAACCTCCACTTCATGAAGAATTCCAGAAGCTGAACCTTGGTCTTGTTCCTGAAGGATACCTTGCTAGCTTGACAGCCAGCCCAACTCTCGAGGACAAGATTCGTTCTGAACAACTTCGTGATAATGAAATCAAGAAGATTGTGGATCACATCAAGGAGGGCAATGATAAGTTCAAGTCCTTCTCAATTGATGACAAGGGAACTGTGTTCTTCGAAGGACGCATTGCAGTCCCTCAGATTCAAAGTCTCAAGGATATCATTCTCAAGGAGGCTCATGAAACTCCTCTATCCATTCACCCTGGAAGTACAAAGATGTACCATGATCTCAAGACTCTGTATTGGTGGTCTGGCATGAAACGTGAAATTGCTCAATACGTTTCTGAATGCGACGTTTGTCAACGTGTTAAGGCAGTCCATCAGAAGACAGCTGGTCTACTCCAACCTCTGAAAATTCCTAAGTGGAAGTGGGACATGATTGAAATGGACTTCGTTACTGGGTTTCCAAAGTCCAAAAAGGGCAACGATGCAATCTTCGTTGTTATTGATCGTCTCACTAAGGTTGCTCACTTCTATGCTGTAAAGGAAACTATCTCAGCTAGCCAGTTAGCAGAGCTCTACACAGCAAAGGTTGTTCCCCTTCATGGTGTTCCATTGGAAATAAGCTCAGACCGTGGAAGTATCTTCACTTCTCATTTCTGGAAAAGCTTTCAAGAAGCACTGGGCACCAAACTTCTGTTCAGCACAGCTTACCACCCTCAGTCTCAGGGGCAAGTCGAAAGAGTCAATCAGATTCTCGAGGATATGCTCAGAGCATGTGGTCTCTCCTTTGGAATGAAATGGGAGGATTGCCTTCCATATGCTGAATTCTCCTACAACAACAGCTACCAGGCAAGCCTAGGCATGGCACCATTTGAGGCACTGTATGGTCGCAGATGCAGGAGTCCAATCAATTGGTCTGGAGCTGGGGAACGTTCACTTTTAGGCCCTGACATTGTTAAGGAAGCCGAGGAGAAAGTTCGTATCATTCGTGACAATCTCAGGATTGCTCAATCTCGTCAGAAGAGCTATTATGATAGCAAGCACAGGGATATGGTCTATGCACCTGGTGATAAGGCATATCTCCGTGTAACTCCCCTCAGAGGCACTCATCGTTTCGGTGTGAAAGGAAAGCTTGCACCAAGATACATTGGCCCTTTCAACATCCTCTCAAGACGTGCAGAGAATGCTTATCGTCTTGAACTTCCAGAAAAACTATCCAAAGTGCACGATGTGTTCCACGTGTCACAACTCAAGAAGTGTTTCAAAGATCCAGATCGTGCAGTTGATCATGATTCCATCGAACTGCAAGATGATCTATCTTATGAGGAGCACCCTATCAAAATTCTCGATGAGACCGTTCGTAAGACTCGCAACAAGAGCACCAAGTTCTTGAAAGTGCAATGGTCGCATCATTCTGACAAAGAGGCAACATGGGAGACCGAAGAGGATCTTCGCAAGAAGTATCCGGACCTGTTCATTTCTCAGTAGGGAATCTCGGGGCGCGATTCCTTCAAGGGGGGGCGTTTTGTAACATCCAAGTATGAAAACATCCCTTAGTGGTTCAATTTCTTGTTTATTTTCAAGCAATGCATCATGTCATCATCTCATTGCATTTGTTCTATCTCTGTTTGCATTGTTTTCATAATGAATCAAACCTTGTTTTCACACTTGTCTGTTACAATCTTTCAAATAAAGATTTGCAAATCCAAAAACATCAATTGCTCCCAATTAGTTTCATATTGGATCAACTCTTAAATTGTTGCTTAATTTAATCAAACCATTTCAATCATTATTTTCTAAGTCATTTCAAATTCAAACCAACCCTTAAAATTCAGTACCTTTTGAAACCATAAAAGTCACCACCCCTTTTTCCCTCTTTGAACCCTTCCAAAACCCTAGGGGAAACCCTAGTGGGAATGGCACTATTTTCTAATATTAAGTATTATTGCAATTTTCAATTAAATTGGTTAATTTTTAAAATAGCAAGCAAACAATAAAGTTTTTGAAAACAACAACTACCAAAAGGTTGCATTTTCCACTAATAAATTTACCCTATTTTTATTCCAAATTTTCTATAACACAAAACCTTTGCTTTGTTTCATTTTGCTTAACTACAAAAAAAAAAACAGTACAAGAAAAAATAAAATAAAAGTGGGAGGAGAGGAGAGCAGCATCAGCAGATGAGAACCAGCCCAGCCCGTTTATTCCTTGGCCCGATAACCCCCTCGCACGTCGCTGTCGTCCTCCTCCCGAGCCGACGTCACGCGTACGATTTCTTCTCCATCGTCGATCGCTTCCTACCCCCTCCCGATGGCCGCCGTACAGCTCCACCGATTCCATAAAAACCACCGCGGCACCTCCTCCTGCCCCTCAACCCTAGAACTCCACCCCGGCGCCGCCAACTTCCCTTCCTCTCCCCCCAAGCCCCTGCTTTTCTCTCTCAACTCCACGCTCTGAACCCCGCCGCCACTCTCTGAAACTCTCCGCCGCTCGCCGTCGCCGATGGCTGGCGTCGTGAGCTAGCCGCGGGAATTGGAAGCCCACGGTGCCCTCTACGTCAGCGACACCTCAGTGGCGCTCGAGGCAGCCCGTAGCCGCGCCGCCATCCGCCGTTTGTCGCCGGCCTTCCGCACCGAGCCGCTGCACGACTCCACCGGCGGTGAGCTCCGTTTCCCTCCACTCCTCCCTCTCTGCGTCACATCCACACCCTGCACCCGTTTCCGTGCATGGTTCGCATCCATCCACGCCGCAGCGAGCGCGGCTGTGCACCTCAACGCCGGCAATCGCCGTGGTTTTCTGTCAGTCGAGCAGGGAAGCGCGCGGTCGTCAGTTAGTTTCAGTTAACTGGGCGATGCAACGATATCCTCCCACACACCCTTCTCCTGTCACGAATCGATCGCCAGCGCAGTTGGCACGTTCCTTGCGCGCGGGCCAAGAGATCCCGGGGTCGAACCCCCGCGGAGGCGAAAGCCACCTTTTTCCATCTTTTAGCGCGCTGACAGCCCGGGCCCGCTGGTCAGTCTCCCTAGTGCCACGCGGGCACAGCACACCACTCGTCCCTACCTGGCAGCGTGTGGATATACCACCAGCGCGGTCACAAAAGTTTAAACACAAATCTGTTATTTTTCTTTTCTTTTAAAATGGGCAGAATAAACAACTAATTTGCAAATTCAATAACTTTTAAAATATGAACCCAATAAATACAAACTTTATATGTATACTGATCCAAATTTTATAATCTTTCCAAATATCCAACTTGTGTTCTGTTTTGAATTTTCAAAATACTTTTAAATTTCAAATTTGAATAATTCAAATGCAAATTGGAATAATTCATAACTAATTCATACTGTTTTCAAATAATTCAAATAAAATATGTTTTCCACACCTTTTTGAATACTCTATTCAAATATAAATTTTGTTTTCTGGTTTGAACAATTTAAATTGCCTAAACAATTTAAATCTTGTTTAATCCAATTAAAACTTGTTTAATATTGTTTAATTCATAATTAATTAATCCAAAGTCCAATTTAAAAATGTGAAACATGTAATCCAACTAAAATTTGATAAACTTTTCAAATATAAAATTTGTTATTTGTTTTGCACACTCTAACTTGATGAAAACAATAATTGTTTGTGTACCATGTTTAAGTCACAAAATTCCAAATTTAATAAATGCTTTTCTAAATTGTTAACTATCATTCCAATTGCAATTAATCTTGTTATGTTATTGTTATTCATCATGCATGCATCATGTTAACCACCAACACCTAATAAATAGTTGTAAATCATTTGTTCCAATTGTTTCAATGGATCCTTTTTCCATATGCAACCCTTGCATATGGGTCCATTTAATTTGTGCTATCATGTTAGTCAGGCTATCTAGATGCACCTATTAAATTGTCATGCATCATATTGACTGTGCACAATGCCATGAACATGATTGTTTACATTCCTGTTTTGTCTGTTTGCTTCTTCTCGGTTAGACGACGACTACGTTGAGACCGACGATCCTTACGACACCACTACCCAGGACCTAGCTCAGTACCCGGCTGTTGAGCTTCCAGGCAAGTTATCACTCACATGAATCATCGAGTTCCTTTCCACACTTGTTGTCGATACTATCCTTTTGTCTACTATTGCTAGCCCTATGTATCGTTGCTTGTTCTCCGAACCTATCACATGATACCCTGAACCAATGTTACTGCCTCACCTCCATACCTACAGCCTTTGTTTGTGCCTTAGTATTATCTAGCATGCTTAGGGTTGCTTTTACTCGAGTCTGTTGTCGGTTACTACTTTTACTATCTTATTATTTGTACCGGGGGCTCGATGCTAATCAATCAATCCTGTTAATTGCTAATGGTAATAATAATTTGATGATAAGGCACCGGCAGGAGGCCCATGAGAGGTTTTGAAGCCTGCTAGTGTCGACCCTAATAGGAAAAGGGTCTTGTCTACTGATCCATGATGAGCGCACTACCCGCATGTGGGAAGCGAGTATGGGCGCCCCCCTCAACTTGACCTGATTCGCATCTCGTCCAAATCGCCTCATTTAGTTCGTGTTTTCCATTTGCCGCATGCATGTTTTTGCGAGCCCAGCGCAGGGTGGAACTTTCGTAGTCGGCATATAGGGGGACACGGTCTTAGAGTGCTATGATGGTCCATTTTCTTCTGGGCTTGATTAGCCGTGCGCCCAAGGTTCTTTGGGCTTGATGCGGAGAATGGTTGGTTGTGTAGAGTACCCCGCTTGGTGGGAGGCATCCCATCTGGCGGGTTATTCTTGCGTGTACGGCCAAATTGGTGCAACCCTGCAGGGATAATCTTCTCGAGAAGCCGTGTTTTCCGCGGTTATGGATTACTTGGTGAAAGTACTGGCTAACAAGTACTCAGGACAACTTCAACATAATGACCAATCATGTTTCACCCAATGATTAATAACTTGACTAGTAATAGCTTATTCACACCAATAACTTGATTCATCTTAATCCAACTGTGTGAGTTATCCTCGGATTGCTTCTTTGGATAAGGGGCGAGATCCAGGATGGGTTTGGTTGAAGTTATCTTTCAGTTGGTTACAATCCTCGATCTTGTCTTATTCTGTTAGCCGGAACTTGTAGTTATCTTCTGTAGATGGTTAGAGCAGCCAGCAGCAACTTTCATATCACCCTTTCTCCCGTTGATCCCAAGCATCAATGCTTGTGTTGACGGGTAACTCTTTGATGAACTGTGAGTCTTGCTTGCCAGTACTTGGATGTACTGACCCCGTTGGGGCTGTGGTTTACGCAGAGTACGACTACGACTACGATGCTTCCCAGGATGGCTACTTCGTGGAGTTTGACGAGACTGCAGACGAGTAGTTAGCTGGACCAGGGCAGGATCCAGACCTACGTGGATGGGCTTCGTCTTATTTACTTTCCCCGGCTTCTTAAGCCTGTTGGATTTGTCTGTACTCAGACCCTTTGATTGCTTCCGCTGTTGTAATGGATGATATGTTGGGACATGTGTCCTCTGGATGACTGTATTCGATATTTCTGCCTTAGTGAAGGCCAGTTGCACTTATTTCATTCTTTTGTGTCTTAGAGACAGTTTGTGTTATCATTTCGTTCAAAGCTGTTGACGTACAGTGCGTGTTTGAATATGAAGTACGTCGACAGTAGTGCCTTAGGCTCCTAGCGGATAGTTTACTTCGACGGTGGAAGCAGGGCTTGTGTTGTCGCGCATAAGCGCAGGCCTACCAGGAAGCTGGGACGTGGGAGCAGTTATGCCCCATAATCCAAGCACCTGACTTCCAGTTCGTGCGATGAGTATCCTCTAGAAACCTTGGGTGCGACATTCGGTACGTTGAACCGATGAAATTTACGCTTCAGTTTGGGCGATATCTGTCTGTTTGGTCATCATTTCTGTTGTTGGGATGTGGGCGTGGCCTGAACTAAATCTGAAGCTCCCTGGACACCAGAGGGAGTCCTCACCACGGACACTGGTGGCTCCCTAGAGGTACTCCTATCTTACTGCCGTCATACCTGCTTCGTAGCTAGCCATCTGGCCCGTGACTATTGAAATTGTTGCAGGAAGCGTGTATAGGTTTCGGGGAAGAAGAGAGGTGGTGTACGTCTTCCCAAGGCTACATGGGTAACAGGGCGAAATTCGTTGGCAAGTTAATTAATTCAGAATGCGGGTCGAGTCTCTGGTCGACAAAGCTACCAGGTGTTGTCGCGTAAGTTTTTCTTGGCAAAGGGCATCATCTGAATAGGTGAATGCTCGCTATGTATGCATATCTATGTCTGATACCTACCATTCAGTATCCTTGAAAAAATACGTACCCAATTTGGCAGCTCCTCCTATTTAAATCCATGTCAATCCTGTACTCCTAGCCGAGTTCTTTTTCAGCGTAAGGTACTGGGAGGAGCTAGGCTCATGACCAAGAAAGATTTGGGCCGCCCTACGTCTTGTGATTTATTAGCAGCCTGTTGGGACTGGACTATGATGACATGAACATTGATGGCATAGTGTAATCTGAACTCTAAATCTATCACCAGATTTTTGCATGGGACGGATAGAAAAGCACAAGAACATGACATAGGAAATAAGACAAGCATCACAACCAAAAATGTAAACCATCAAGCTTTTAATAATAGTAGGTACGAGCAGAAGATGTTTTCCGTGGAATCATTCAGCAGCTCAATTTGCTATTCCCTTTGCATCTAAAAATTATGAATTCCTATTGGCTTGAATGAATTCGTGCATCCATATCTGAGTATTAGTTTCATTGAGTTATTACTTACACCTAAAGATCGGAATCTTTACAGAATGGAGTAAACACATGCAATTCTTATATAGACAGCAGATCTCAATTGTGTCCACATTTTTTATTTGCAGGAGGATGTTGATACAAAGAAAATAAAGCACGCAAAACCTGAAGCTATTCATACCGATATCTTAGCTAGTCATGAACCAATAGTAATGCCCCATACCTCCATGCTTGATCAATTGGGTTGCAGCCGCCTTTGTGCGTGAATCATGAACCTCCAGCAACTCATCGCCTCCATAGAAAAGGCCTGTTTCCGCGGAGACTTCCGTGTTGATGATTTTTGCGAAAATGTCCTTGTTGCGTGTAAACTCTTTCTTCCGTGCAAATGGATTGGACTCCATACTAGTACCGAACAACTGAATATCTACACTTTTGTTTAATGTCTTCTGTGACCTCACAAATATGTCCATATGGTAGCAGAGATAATATCCACATGACACGCCATCTTGCTGCTGTGTGCAACCAACATATGTGTAATTCTTAAAGTGCACACGACCTTTACCTTTTCTTGGCACAATTCCACCTTTCATACTATGTTCGAATAGAGCATCATCCAGAATGTGTGACAACACCGTGTAATCCCTTTTCGCCCGGTTTTTAAGAGAATCCAAGTAAAAAGCCTTGCATTCCTTCACCATGAGAATTATCAAAACCCAGTGACCCCTGCACAAACATGAGAACAATTTAAGCTCATCAATCCATCGTCAATAATAAATAGCCCAAATTCAGTGCAAAGTCACAAACTAGATTGAAATGCAAGAAATTTGATTTAATTAAGACCGAGTACAACTTACTTTGGATTGTATGGAACTAATATGTACTTCTTTTCCTTGTTCTGTTGCAATGCAGGAAAGATACATTCCCTCAAAATAATCTCAATACCATCATCGGAGCTTAGGTTGTCTTCATGCATGTGAATAGGATCAGCGACTCCAACATAGGCAAGTTCTTTATTCTGTCTAGTCTCTCTGACTAGGTACAATGCCCATATCCTGACAAGATAGGACTCGAGAAAATCTAGGTTGAACATTATGAAGATCTCCGGAAACTCCAGATAGAACTTGTCCGCCAGATATTTAGTCACGAAGTGGTGGTAATCCTTTGGAACCCTGGCCATGTAATGTGAGGCATGGCCTTCATGACTTATTTCCAGCACTCTAATATTCTGATGCAGAGTCTTCATATCAACAGAAAGGCTCTCGAACTCATCCTCTGGTACCAAGCGCTCACCGCGGATATGATGTTTCCGCCATCTACCACTTTCTCGCTCTCCTATTGCATTAGTTGATCCATAGGACAAAGATTTATTCAACCTTTGATCCTTTTTTGCTGCCTTGTCTTTCTTCTTCTTAGTTCTTACATGCCGCGGTTCTGGAGATGTCGCCTCATCAGGTGAGTTCCTTTTTCTTGCGACACAATGCTTGGGGGCCATATACGAATTGGACCCGACCCCTTGGTCTTGGTCAATGTTATCCTCCTCGCACTGAGTGCCATCCAGGTCCTCGTATGTCAGAGGTGCACAAATACCAACTTTATTTGCTGGGGTGGTTACCTTGATCGAGTATTGTGGGGTTGCCCGATTGGATTTCCCGACCAACTTTACCGCATCATTTGGCCACTTGATGACATACCCCTTGCATTCTCCTAGTTTGTTGCAACCCGACTCGGGGTGGCGGCCATCAACATCCAAATCGACAAAGGGATCAAGCACCTTGTTCACATCAACCTTTACCATATCTGGTGGTAAATCCACACAATGCAACTTGTTCTCCTTGGTAATTGGATGCACTCTCCCATGTGCAACAGTCACCATCTTCCCGTCCATCATGGGTGCCAAGAGATGGCAGGGAGTAATTTCCTACTAGACATAAGTTGCAACAATGAATGTTAGATTACAAATATTGAAAGTATTGTTGTTGACACAATTTATTAACGTCTATTTTCTTACAGTGATGTCGTCTATTGGATTCAGCGACCCCATTTGGACCCGTGAGAGTGACGCGCTGCTAGTGATCCGTCCACCAATTTCGGGCGACTGTGTATGCACGTCAAGCGGGATCGACAGGTTTGTGTTTGGATGTACGGGTTGGCGTCTTTGTTCCGCCAATACACGCCTCACCGCCTCCTCGGCAACCGCCACCACCCGCTGGTCAAATTCAAGCTGCAGGCGGGCAGTGGATCTGGCCCTCCTCCTCTCGCGTCCAACCTCCTTATCTTCAGGAAAAAACGCCTTCCAACGAGCCCCAACCCCCACGCCTCTCACACTGCCTCGATGCTTCGCATTGCCAAGAGCCTTTCCGAGAGGATCCTCCCACCTCTCGTAGTCAACTAAGTCTAGGGAGCTCTGAGTTTGAGGCTCGTTCTGCATCAAGTTTTGATGTAAGTTAGTTTCCAATTGTTCGCCATAGCAATATGAAATAAATTGCAAAGAGAAATGTTTTAAAGCTTACCATGAGCTTATCGTGGACCTGCACGAGTTTAATGGATTTGAAGACCGGTTCCCCCGTCACCGGGTCATAAGATGCGCACGCCCTCACAGAATCCCTTCCTCGACCTGCCTCAATATAGGAGAAAGGGGGTTCTTTCGCAGCTGTGTCTTCCTTAGCCCATTTTTCCTTCTTCCCTAAATAACCACGACTGCCGAGTTTGTGGTTCATTTTGTTGTTCTTCCGCATTTTTTCCCCCAAATGAGCTCTTTGTTTTGAAATCATCACCCGAGTGACTAGCAAGGAACTGTTTCCAATCCTCCTCTTCTATTTGTGGCCATTTCTTCTTGATCACTTCCTCAAAATCTTGGTCCTTCATTTTGTTTGCCGTGTTTCGCCATGTATTCAAGGCTTTGGCCATCATACCCAATGCTCTATGTCGAACCTGTTTTTGCATCTCATCGGTTTGAAAGGTATATCGGTTGAAGAGCCTATTGAACAACATTCCTCTCAGGTTCTCCTTGTCCTTTCCCCTTATGCCCGTGCATGTGATCTTCACAGTTTCACGAGTGATGCAGCCTACAACAATACTGAAACCCCTGGCATTCTTGAGGGGACTGACAGGAACTCCTCTACCATCGAGTTTAGTTATTCTAAAGGTATCATTGGTCAATGTGTTCAGTTTCCTAGGCTTGCGGGCCCCCTTTTCCTTCGATGGCTGTTCTTGTGACGTGGTGTCTTGTGCAGTACCTTCTTCAGTTAAAGAAGCAGGAGGTGAATAAAAACCATCAGTAGATGAGTCGTAGCTGTCAGAAGATTCTTCCATTCCTACAAACATTTGAACAAACAAAAAACAACTAACATATGAGCAACGAACAAGTATAGGTTCTGGGAGGACGAAACCATTTTTCTAATGTTGAAGTATGATCAAGGTTAGAGTGTGCATATATATTTGGAACAAGGTTCGGATATAAATAACACATAGCAAACAACAGAGTATTAACAATAGTACACAGAGAAAGGTGAGGCCCATGTATCTTCAATGTTTGACACAAGTTTCCCAGTAAAACGATGATCAGAGTGCTAACTTCTTATTTGAAGCAACACGATTTTTTCAAGCCGATTACACCTTCGTGCTTGGCAAAACATCTGTAGGTTATTTCTACTACTTACCGCAGTTGAGTCAGTTTTATATAAAAACTACTGTTTGTTCAAGTGCATCACTCATTCAATGAACATAGTCTGATTGTGCTACTTTTTCATTCAAATGTAGGACAGATATCTATCGGTCCTTAATCAGTTTAGTAGTAAGCTACTAAGTAAAACATCGACTATGGATTATAAATAAACATGTCATGGATTATTAACTAGAGAGCCCTCTATTATAGGCTAGGGATTATTAATTAGAGAGACCTCTTAGTAAGTTACTTTTCAGTTTCTATCCACAGACTGGAATCATATTTAGGTATTCTTCAGCTTTATCGTGTTAGAAATGATAGAGGATCGATACCCTTGGATTTAAATGAGAGAGGATGCCT
This sequence comes from Alopecurus myosuroides, assembly GCA_028641055.1. Classification (NCBI taxonomy): domain Eukaryota; kingdom Viridiplantae; phylum Streptophyta; class Magnoliopsida; order Poales; family Poaceae; genus Alopecurus; species Alopecurus myosuroides. The sequence goes on from CM054057.1 coordinate 6,211,131, forward strand.
TGCCTTTGTACACTAAAAAGTTATAAGATGTTATCCGGTCTGGGCCAGAAAATGCACACCCTTTCCTGCTCTTAATTCTAAACCTGAAGCTTGTTGTTATTCTTATTTCCAGTAAACCTTGCTGTTGGCATAGGTTTGGAACCTGATTCCTAGTGCCATGAAGAAGGTAGTGCTGCATGTGTAAACACAGAGCAAGCTACATCAGTTTTGAATCCCCAAAAGCGGAGTTCTAAATCCCATCACCTGCCTCTTCTTTTGATGAACCCTCGATGGCAGGACACAGATCACATGTCATAGAGTGGACATGGCACATGACAATTTCATATAGATCATGTTATATTCACCTATATACATTTCACGAACTGGTGAGTTCACCCCTGCATCTATTCGAATCACAGGACACATGGCATAGAGTGGAGAGGGGGACAAACCGTCGATGGCGGCAGAGCTACAGTCCTCCGTCGATGGCGGCAGTCCTCCGTCGTTACCGGAAGAGGGGCGGCAGCAGCAATCAGCAGAAGCTCCTGTGGCGGCGGAGGGAAGGAGTGGCGGCGGGGAGGCCGTGCATCGGCTGCGTACGAGGGAGAGTCCTTGCAGCGGCGGCGGCGGGGAGGACCGGAGGCACGGCGTCGGCTTGGAGGAATGGGGCGCGGAGTCGGCGAGGAGGAATGGCGGTGCGGCGGCGGCGGGGAGGAGGAATGGCGGCGCGGCGGCGGGAGGAGGGGTGGCTCGCTCGGGAGAAACCTACTGGGTGGGTTAGGTGGGGATCGTGGCCAACATTGCTTTCAGTTTAGTCCCGTAACAAAAAATAGTTTTTCTTTTTTTTCCTGCTATATATTTTGTTAATCCTTAATTGTTTTTGGTTCACATAAAAATATACATAACAAATCAACAAAAATAATGAAAAATTCATGACATTCATAAAACTTAGAGAAAGCATGAAAGACTATGAAAATTAGTTATGTTTCAGTTTTGTCATCTCGAACAATCTTCTCAACAGTAGTCTTGATTTTCTTCCTGGTATACGTTAGACCCTCGGAGTGAGTACGTCTTTTGAAGGGACGAGTGACGGTCAATGTAGTTCGATGCCTTCTGGTAGGTCTGGACTCTTGGGTACCTTCGTCATCTTCATCTGTATCTGGGTCATCGAATTGGTCATAATCCTCTTCATCAACGACACCATCCACACCGACGATACTCATTTTTCCTCTTCTCATGACTACACGGTTTGGCGACTGTGGGTCTGTTATATAGAAGCATTGTGCCACTTGTTTAGCTAATACCCATGGCTCCTTTCTTGCGCTTATGGCTTTCACATTTCTCTCTCCAATAGTTGTCGGTGGCGGTATGAACATGGTAGTGAAGTTGTCTTCGTCGATGTTGATTTTTTCCGCCCACCTAACTCGAAACATGGGAATAATAGAGATGGTATAGTCCAACTCCCATATCTCTTCGATCATGCCATAGTATTTATCTCTTTTTCTTCCCTGTTAGTGCCTCCATCGTCACGCCACTATTCTGGTACACACTTTTTTGGTCTTGTGCCTCTGTATAGAATGTGTATCCATTGAAGTCATATGCTTGATATGTCACGACATTGACCAAGGGGCCCTGTGCCAAATAGTACACATCTAATGCATCCTCGTCATCCTTTGAACATGGGTTTTCCTCAAAGTGATTTTTTAACCACTTTGCAAAGTTTGTGTTGTGCTCTTTCATAAGCCAGACACTTGTCTTTTGGGGGTTCTCCTTTTTGAAAATTTCCATGTGCATACGAACATAAGGCCGAACCACCAAAGTGTGCTGCAACATCACTAAGTGTGCTCTATCGTAGTCATCTGATCGACTGATTGCAGCATTGTGCACATGTAGATCCTTCATTCCACGACGATGACCCTCACCACCAAGCCTGCCAAGGTGCCGACTAGCAGGTACACCGATAGGTTTGTCTACTTTCATGAAATCCGTGCAAAACTCGACACACTCCTCTGATAGAAAACCTTGGATGATGCTTCCATCTGGATGGTACCTGTTACGAACAAAGCGCTTCACGACACCATTGAACCTTTCCAGTGCATACATGTTGTGTAGGAACACGGGACCTAGGTCGATTATCTCCGGAACTATATGGATCATGAGATGGACCATGATGTCGAAGAACGATGGGGGAAAGTACATCTCCAGTTCACATAGTATGACTATGATCTCTGCTTGTAGTTGTCGGCACTGCTTCTTCGTAATCGACTTTTGAGAGATAGTGTCGAAAAAGTTACAGAGGTCCAACACTGTCTTCCGAACCCATGGCTCCATAAGTCCCCAAATTGCAACTGGAAGTATCTGTGTGATCATAACGTGGCAATCATGCAACTTCATACCGATTAGTTTGTGGCTCTTCATGTCAAGATGTCTCTTTATGTTTGCCGAGTATCCGGAAGTAACCTTCACACTTTCAAGGCACTTGAAAAATTTATCGAGTTCCGCCTTACTAAGAGTGTAACAAGCGGCAGGACAATCTGTCCTGATTTTGGTAACACCACTTCCTTCATTGCTATTCTCCTCTCTTGCCCATAGTTCTCTTCGTATCACGAGATTTTCCAAGTCCACCCTTGCTTTTGGCCCATCTTTTGTCTTGTCTGGCAAGTGGAGCAAGAGACCGAGCAAGCTCTCACACACATTCTTTTCGACGTGCATGACATCTATGCAATGTCGTGTGTCAAGATATGGCCAATATTCCAAGTCCACGAATACAGATTTTGTTTTCCACACACCTTCCAATGGCTTTACCTTCTTCTGCTTCTTTCCCGGCTTAGGGCACTCATCCCAAGAGTTCAACAGTTCAAATATTTCTTCCCCGCTCCTCTTACGTGGTGGTGATCGAGTCTCAATTGTATTGTCAAACTTTTCTTTTTCTTGTCTCCATGAGTCATCTTCTAGAAGCCATCTTCGATGTCCCATATACACGATTTTCTGAGAGCCTGTTAGGCGGCAACTTGTTGTATCATCCATGCACTGCACGCATGCGTTGTATCCATGAACACACATGCCAGAATTATATCCCAAGGCTGGATAGTCTTGTACTGTTGTGAGCAACAAACCTTTCATATTAAAGCTATTTTCTCCATAAGAGTCCCATACCTCGACCCCTTTCCATAGTGTCGCCAACTCTTCATACAATAGTTTTTGGTACATGTTAATATCATTTCCGGGTTGCTTTGGGCCTTGAATGAGCAAACATAGGTGTATGTACTTCCGCTTCAGACATATCCATGGAGGGAGGTTGTACATCCACATAACAACGGTCCAAGTGTTGTGTCTACTGCTCATGTTGCCGAAAGGGTTTATTCCGTCCGTACTCATACCAAATCTGATGTTCCTCGGTTCTCCTCCGAACAAGGGGAATGCATCGCGATTGCTTTCCATTGGCAAGCATCTGCAGGGTGTCGCATCACACCATCATTTTTCCGCCCCTCTTCATGCCAGCGCAACAACTTTGCCTCATTCTTATTTGCAAATAGACGCTTCAAACGGGGAATGATTGGAAGGTACCATACTACCTTTGCAGGAGCACCACTCATCAATTTTTCTATGGTTTCCTCTTGTGGGCTCTTTCCGCGCTTGAACCGGGATGCATTGCACTCTGGACACTTTTTTAGCTTCTCATGCTCCCCACGATAAATGATGCAATCGTTCGGACAAGCATGGTATCTGATCACGTCCAATCCAAGAGGGCACACAATTTTCTTGGCCTCGTCACAACTCCTAGGCAACACATTCCCCTTTGGAAAAACCTTTCTAAGATACTCCAATTTATCATCGAGGCTTACGTCTATATGTCGTTGTGGACCGCCTTCATCCTTAGAAGTTCGAGCGTGACCGATAGGCGGGTGTATTCGGGATCGCAACCGGGATACAAGGGAGTTTCTGAGTCTTTCACCAGAGTTTGCAACTTGACCCACTCTTTGTCAGCCGCTCTATCATTCGATGTGTTTTTCAGAATCTGTTCTTGCAAATGAGGGTCGTTGACCATTTTGGCTAAATCATCGGAATCCTCTAAGGTCTCCTCTGCATCGTGTACAAAATCTCCGGGCTCCGTCATATTTTCTTCCGACGAATCTTCATGTTGCGCCTCGTCATCCAACCCTTCGCCATTGGCAAAATCCTCAGCCTCCTCCCCAATGACTTGTCCACCTTGTATAACCTTCCATGAAACCCCAATGCATGAGGTGCATGTGCAAAGACCCAGATTTCCTTTCAAACAACATTAAGTTCTGACAATGGCTGCACGGACAACATATTTTTGTGCCACCATTTCGCAAGATATCTCGATCCGCGGCATCAAGAAACTCGTTCACGTGATCATGAAAACTTTCTGTCATTCGGTCCTCCGTATACATCAAAGTTCGATCCATCCCTAAAATACATGCAAATTCAATTTAATGGGCAAGATAAAAACAAGATACGACAAGTCTATGACCATCCACCGTATAACATATATATTTTACTTTTTTCTTGCATCTTGTTTCTAAGGGAAAAGGCGAAAAACAAAAAGTAATATTATGCCTAACCGAGACTAGTCAATAAATTTATTTCCGTAGACAGGCAAGGATATCAAACAGCTAAAAAAGGCACCTTCGAGTACAGACTTCTCAACGGCGTCTCATTTCAATTCTCCGCAGAAATCAATCCTATTGATCGAGCCCGTATTTTTCCTGCAACAAACGCGCGGGGGGGGGGGGGGGGGGGGGGGGGGGGTTGTCGATCCACTTTATGGCAAAGAAATCCAGGTCCGAGTGTCCGACTCGGTTAGGAAATTTTCAACGAGCAGGAGCTCAATACGGAGACATGGAGCGACTCGGTTACCAAATTTACACGAGCAGGGACTCCGGGATGGACCCACATCGCTCGCACCACATCGATCACATCCATTGCCGCCATCCAAAGCGAGCCTGCGTCGACAATCTCGGCCAGCTCCAGGTTCCCTTTCCTCTCAACGACAGTTCTCTTGCAGCCATGGACGCCGAAGGAACCGAGCTCAAGCTCAAGCCCCTTTGGGCCTTTTTCGTTTTCTCCTGGACAATCTTCTACCCCCAACTAATTCATACTCGTGCGCGCGTCCTCCGCACACCAGTGCCTCCAGAGGAGGTCGCCGCCGGCGTTAGCTTCTATGCTCAAAATGAACTGGACTCTGAATTTTACAAGGAACGTAGCATAGGACAGTGGTTGCGTCCCTGTTTTCTCGCCTTGTGTTTCCGAGGTCGATCCCCAACTTTGCCGTGGAAGGTAATCTTTTTGCTAGTTTTTCTCCCATCTGACCTACAGGTCCCGGTCCCACCAAACAAAATAGTACGGCCACTGCCGACATCAATTGGTTTTGCGGCAATGATTTTTCATCCGTTTGATATAATAAAATTTTATTTGTATTCTGTATTTATATAAATATGACTAGTGACGGACAAGCCCATAGACTCGTCACTAGTATTATATGAAATGACAAGTGACTGGCTAGAAAGTTGTACTGTCACTAGTAAGGTCGCTTGTATGTTCCACATGCACCTGCCGTGTTTTACTAGTGACTGGCATAATGCCGCCTGTCACTGATACATGTTACCAGTGACAGTCATATTTTTGCCCGTCACTAATGTGTCAGAGGCTATAAGCTATTCTGCAGTAGTGAATGTCACGTACCGCCATGGCAGTTCTCATGCGAGAGCGAGACCCTGTGTGATTGGCTTCGCTGACGATGCCGGCATTGTTTTTGTGAGGACCGAGGCAGGAGCAGTCTTCTCCGTGGAGCTCAAGTCGGGCCTTGCCCGGAAGACATCCTTACCGAGATTCCAGGGTCATGAGCTAGCCACTACTCCTGCCCTTCTTGAGATTTTGCACTCCAGGTACTAGTTGTTTTTTTAACATTAGGTACTAGTTGTTAGTCTACGCAACTTCATGTATTTTCTTCATGAGCTTATCATCTTTACTATTAAATGGGAGTTGGACGTACGTTGGTACGTCAACTCCCATCGTCCGCTCGCTTCGTCGTCCGCTCGCTTCATCCTGCTATCGCGCATATGGGCCAGGCCCAATGATCCACAACTTCTCCTCACGCCAAGTGAGTCGCGACTGGCGACCCTGGAGGCGCTCTCGATGCCATCCGACCCTGGAGGCGCCTCCCGAAACCCTAGCCCTGCTCCCTGCTCCATGCCCTTCTATCCCTGCCCCCATGAGACCGATGAGCCTACTACCACGCCGCCATGGCGGACGACAACCCTGCTCCTCATCTCCGTCCACCCGGCTCCTCCCTGATCCACGCCCTCTGCCCCAGCCGCCACGAGACCGCTGGGCCTACTCCTCTCGCGTGGACAAGCGGCCATGGCGGACGACCAGTACAAGAAATATGGTGATACATGACGTTCTCGCAATGACGATGAAACAAATCGTCATAGTGTTATGACGATTTCAAACAAGATCGTCGTAAGTCATTTGAAGGGGTTAAAACGATGTAAAACAACGACGTTTTGACTCAAGAACGTCATGACCGTATAAGATGAAATCGTCATAATCGAGAACATGTGTTATACAGCCTTATTTTTAGCCAATCACGACGAATTTAAATCGTCAAGACAGCTCATTGGATGACTAGACCATAAATTCTGTCTATGTGTCCTGTTTACTAGACAGACATGTCATATATTTCGCCTACATGTCATGTCTAGTTGGCATTTTGGATTATGTTTCGCCTACGTGTCGTGTCTAGTTGGCATTTTGGATTATATGTTAGTTTGACTTGTAGGCCTTACCATGTGTGAGACATGTCTGCCATGTACGCCACATACCTGACGAGCGGGCCACGTACTTGATAGAGACAACCTGACGAGCGGGCCACGTACTGGATAGAGACACACTAGTGAACATATTCACAGAATAAAGAGGCAAAAATGCGAGTTTGGGGACTCGAACTCACGACCAAACAATGCCCACGCAACCCTCCTGCCAACAGGCCACCAAACGACTTGTGAAAGATATGAGCGGTCGCGCTATATGTTGTGATTTTCGCGTGGGCCTGGGCCTCGGTGGATCGAGCCACCACCTTATGTCATCCTTGGGTGGGCCTGTGCGTATGAAACGGGTCAAACTTTGGCATGGCCTGGCTCACACAAACTGCAGCGGGGCTGGGTTGGTCGGGAATTATTATTATTATTTTTTGTAGAAATTGAATTTGATCATCAAATTTACTAAAATCAAATTTGACAATTTGTAAAATTAGTCCTAATAATCATAGACCATTCAAAACCATTTTAGTACAAAATAAAAATATAATCATTCTAATGAGCATATATTTCTTCAATAAAAACTTAAAGGGGTTTTGAATTACGATTTTTGAATTAAAATCATCTACATGATAATTCCTATATAGTTGTCTAATTTTTTGAAATCCTTGTTATATCTCTGTTGAAATAGATACTTTTGCATCTAAAAATGATTTTTACAAAAAAATATAAGCAAACTACGAGGCACCTGTAGTTCAAATTTGACCCGGTTTCAGCTGAATCGGCAGAAATTTGTCTTTTTCAAAAGAGGTGTATTTAAACCTATTGAAAGGTAGTAATTTTTTTATTTGATCATTAAATGTGGTATAATAGCTTAATAAATTTATTTGGTACAATTTTGCAACATATTTTTGGTAGATGCTTCACAAAAAAAAACAATTTTAGCACTCCGAAAATGGAAAATGATATTTTTATTCAATGAAAAATAAAAATTTCTTCTTCAACATTGTTCTTTGTTCCAATATGCATGCTTGTGTAGAATAGGGGCACATTTCAACAAACTATGCCATGAATGTGGCCATAACATCCGTCATTTGGCCTGAAACCCAAGAATCTTCGGAGGAGATAGCTCATTTCTATGAACACCTTTTCAACCCAGTTGTCGTATTCCAAGTTTATTATTTTTGGTGGATACTAGTACATATATAATGACACCACGCGAAGGTCTTGCATCGTTTCGAATTTTTTTGAATTTTCTGGAATTTTCTATGCCCGTTTCATGAAAAAGTCAAGACGACGGGCATGACCGTTCGTATCTAGAGGTGGAGTATTGAGAAAATATCGGTACATCTCTATTGAAATAGGTACTTGTGTACCTAAAAATGATTTTTGCAAAAAATAAAGAGAAAACTACAAGGTAGGTGTAGTTCAAATTTGGCCCGGTTTCAGCGGAATCGGCAGAAATTTGTCTTTTTCGAAAGAGGTGTATTTTAAGCTATTGAGAGGCAGTAAGTTTGTTATTTATAGATTAAATATGACATAATATATTTAGAATTTTACTTTGTACATTTTTGCAACATATTTTGTGTATGTGCTTCACAAAAAAACCTAGTTTTGACACTCCGGAGATGGAAAATGGTATTTTTATTCAACGAAAAATAAAACGTTCTTCGTGAACATTGTTAGTTGCACCAATATGCATCTTTGTGCGGAATATGGTCACATTTCAACAAACTATGCCATGGATGTGGCCAAAACATCCGTCATTTCGCCCGAAAGCCATGAATCTTCGTACGAGATAGCTCATTTGTGTGAACACATTTTCAACCAAACTGTCGTATTACAAGTTTATTATTTTTTGTGGATACTAGGACATATATAACAACACCACGCGAAGGTCTTGCATCGTTTCGAGTTTTTTTAAATTTTCTGGAATTTTCAAAGCCGGTTTCGGAAAACGGTCAAAACGGGGGACATGACCGTTCGTACCTAGGTGTTGAATCTTGATGAACTCTTGGTACATCAATGTTGAAATAGGTACTTGTGTACCTAAAAATGATTTTTACAAAAAATAAAGAGAAAACTACAAGGTAAGTGTAGTTCAAATTTGGCCCGGTTTCAGCGGAATCGGCAGAAATTTGTCTTTTTCGAAAGAGGTGTATTTTCAGCTATTGAGAGGCAGTAAGTTTGTTATTTGTAGATTAAATATGACATAATATATTTAGAATTTTACTTTGTACATTTTTGCAACATATTTTGTGTATGTGCTTCACAAAAAAACCTAGTTTTGACACTCCGGAGATGGAAAATGGTATTTTTATTCAACGAAAAATAAAACGTTCTTCGTGAACATTGTTAGTTGCACCAATATGCATCTTTGTGCGGAATATGGTCACATTTCAACAAACTATGCCATGGATGTGGCCAAAACATCCGTCATTTCGCCCGAAAGCCATGAATCTTCGTACGAGATAGCTCATTTGTGTGAACACATTTTCAAACAAACTGTCGTATTACAAGTTTATTATTTTTTGTGGATACTAGGACATATATAACAACACCACGCGAAGGTCTTGCATCGTTTCGAGTTTTTTAAAATTTTCTGGAATTTTCAAAGCCGGTTTCGGAAAACGGTCAAAACGGGGGACATGACCGTTCGTACCTAGGTGTTGAATCTTGATGAACTCTTGGTACATCTATGTTGAAATAGGTACTTGGGTACCTAAAAATGATTTTTTCAAAAAATAAAGAGAAAACTACGAGGCACCTGTAGTTCAAATTTGGCCCGGTTTCAGCTGAATCGGCAGCAATTTGTCTTTCTCGAAAGAGGTGTATTTTGAGCTATTGAGAGGCAGTAAGTTTGTTATTTGTAGATATAATATGACATAATATATTTAGAATTTTACTTTGTATATTTTTGCAACATATTTTATGTATGTGCTTCACAAAAAAACCCAGTTTTGACACTCCGGATGTGGCCATAACATATTTAGAATATAGACACTCCGGATGTGTATATTGTGAAACTATTGGTGTATTTCTGGTGCCAATCCGGACAACCGAGAAAGAGATTCAAATGCGCCCAACACATTCCATGATAAGTCCAACTACCGTATCTCCGAATATAAATTTCCTTCTGTAAACTCATCTTTGAAAACATATAGAGGTATATATTTTGTTTGATGTACACTTTTATGCCTATTTATCGGTATAAGCTTAAATTAATAGTATTAGAAATCATGTGCCAATTGAAACTATAATTTGCCATAAAACTATTAAATATAAGTTTTAAAGTATTTTATATTGACATAGTGAAAATGTTTTTTTGGCAGTATGATATCAATCTATTGTTACTACCAAACCGCCTAGCTAGAGACTGTACACAGGGGCCAAGAAATGGTAGGTCCCAAGTGCAGTCGGTCACACTATGGCGAGCTAGAAAATTTAGTACGAAAATGAGGAAACGAGCGCGTTGCGCGCGGCGTCGCGCCTAACTTCCCTCCCTCGCACCAAACTTATCCCCAAACCCTAACTTTTCGCTTCGCCCTCGCAGCCGCCTCCTCTCTCTCCCTCACCAGCCGCGCATCGCCCTCCTCTCTCTCCGCAAGGCCAGATCCCCACCGCTCACCCACCCCGAAGCCTTCACGGCGAAGACGACGAACGGGCAGCGGAACCCTAGGTCCGGTCCACCACCGCTGCCGCCGCGCCAGATCGCGCTCCTCGGCTCCCTCCTCCTTCCCGATGCCCGACAGGCCCTTCCTCGTCGCGCACAAGAAGGCGGCGCCCACCCGACCAAAGCCCTGCCTCTCCAAGCCGCCCGCCCTCGCCGATGCTGCCACTCGGTGGCCTCCACCTCCGCATCCTCGGCCCCCGCCCCCTCCCTCGCCAGGAGCTCCTCGGTCGTGAACCCACACTTCTGAATCTCCCCATCCCCACAGGTAAATCCCATCCCCCACCCGATCCCAGATGCATGCTCCCGATCTCGCCTAACATCATTGCCGCGGGCTATTGACTGCAGGAGCCAGCCGTCGTGACCGAGAGGAGTAGCAGCAGCAGATCCATGGCTTGAACTCTCAATTTTTCTAACGGCCTGCTTTGACCTTTGTTTCTAATTGAATCTTGCAGGCACGAGCTCCGGAACCTGGACCCCTTCCTCATGCTCGACGAGTTCTCAGGTACAAATCGATCTCCTCTTTAGTTTCTTCGATTTGGTTCACAGAGTTATGACTCTATCCGTCCATTTTATTTTCTGACCCATTGATTCCTCGTGGTCATTTCAGTCTCCAAGGCCGCCGGATTCCCCGACCACCCGCAGAGGGGATTCAAGACCGTCACCTACATGCTCGAGGTACAGACGCACCCACACATGCTCTCTGCTCACCTGTGTTATCATGTTCTGTTCTGTTTTGTCCTGTTGCTTGCAAGCTGTTTGCTCAAATATTCATTTGTTTTTGAGGTTACTGTCTATGAAACTCATGGACCCATGGCACTTAGTTCTATGAAACTGATGGAACCATGTCATCATCTTTCTGTAATTTACACGTAACAATTGTTTTCTCAAATACTCTTGTATTGAATAATAACATATCTAAGATAACATAGTTGCTTCTTCTGCCGCTTTGTTTCTGAGGTCACCGTCAATATCTGTAATCGCATAAAGTAACATTTGCAGGCTCTATGCACTTGATGTTCACTGTCACCTGCTTCTTCTACTGATTTATTTGTGAGACCCGTGTATCCTTTGGTTATCCTTGTGTTTGTGTGTTTGCTGGAGGTGGTTCGCTCTGCTCGTCTGCGTCTTTTGCTGCTGCCTAGATGTGTTGGTTGCTCTGTTCATTTTGTGGAGTGCGAATGGCCGATCTTCTGGTTCATATTGGTGCCACTGTCCTCAGCTGATTGCTTGTGGGTTTGTTGAGTATACACACTTCTTGATGCTGTGTTCGAGCTCTTTGCGTGTTGAGTCGGGACTTTGGCTTGACCTGTGAACTAAACAACAACAGGAGAGGTGCGTAGGTATAATGAAGCTTTGTGTGTTAGCAAACACAGTGTGTCCACCAATCGACATACTAATATCACCTTGCTTAAATTTTTTTGCATGCTGGCTAGAGCTAACAACTTAACAATTCGTCCCTGACTCCCTTCTATAGCTTGCTGTTAATTACCTACACTGTTTGTTTTCAATTATCACTAATAGAGAATTTTCTATTGCTGTTATTGACCCAAAATGCTAGGTGCAACGAGCTCATCAAAGCACGGTTTCTGAGTATGTGCCGCCATCTAGGTCAAGCAGAGGGCGACTTCCATGGCATGTAGCTACTGGAGTTTAGCGAAGGGAGTAGTCCTAAACCTTCCATCGCCAGGGAAGGTAGTTTTGTCTCCATATATGATTTGGAGCTTTCTTGTATAGAAAGCATTCACTTATACAAATGTTAGGCCTTGTTAAATAACTGCTGCTTGTGTCTTGATGTTAGGCCTTGTTAAATAACTATCTCTTTATACTAGTTATTAGTTGATTCATTTGTGCTTGCTAAGATTCTCGTAATATAATCTCTCCTATCTTAATTAGTGGCTGATCTTAGGTTCTGTATGAGTATTGCTGGGAAATGATCATATCAAGGAACCACCTTACCTGCTTACCTGCTTAGCTTCTTCGTTGCATTGGCTTGATCAGTTGAAATCCATCGTTGGCTTGATCAGTTGCATTGATCCATCTGTCGTATGAACTCTTTGTGAGTAGGATTGGTTCTGGTTGCTTGTTAAGTGATTTGAACCATAGAATCAATATTTAGATATTTCTTTGTGCTCATGCTGTTGCCTATATTGTCTAAACATGTGGCTGTTTCCTCATTTACAGGAGTTCCAGGCTGAAGAAATTCATTCCATCGAAGGAGCTCCATGCTGAAGAAGTTTGAAGACATTTTTTATTCTGTTATTGTATTGATTAGTCACTTTTAGAGCTTGCTATAATGTGTTTGATTGTATCAAATGATCTGTGTTTTATATGATGTAATCGATTGATTCTAGCTGTTGCTTGAGAATGCATACTGGACAAAAAGAAAGGGTAGAAAAAATGAGCACTGTAATTCTGTACATAAAATCCATCAGGAAAAAATTATTGGATATAAAGAAGCCAATTGCCTAGCCCAAACAATTCCCTAATTGGAAGATGCGAATGAATGATACCTGCCCGCTTAAGTAGGCTGAATAAAATTGAATTGTTTCATTAAAATGGCCAAGGCCCAAAAATTAAAAGACCCGAAAGGAAAGTGCTAAAAAGGCCAAGACCCAAAAGGAAATTGTACCACAAAAGGCCAATGACCAGAAAAGAAAAAGGCTTAAGTGTTGGGCTAGGCCCATGAAGATCACTAAAATGGACTGGGCTGATTTCCTTCCATGACGATTTGGTTTCGTCTTAGTGTTGCCACGTCAGACTAGCCACGTCGGAGCTGATGTGGCCTGGCCAGACTGCTCTTGACGATTATGGATCGTCATAATTTTATGACGGTCCGGAATCATCGTGGACGTCCATGACGATCTAAAAAAATTCGTCGTTATTGATCATTTCTGACGCTCGGTTTTCAACGATTTGTTTTTCGTCATAAGATCGTCATGGATGGAATATAGCGACGATTTAGTGACGAAAATGGAGCGTCGTGTATCACCATATTTCTTGTAGTGGACAAACCCCTCCTTGCAGACTATGACTTCCCACCCTTCGACGTCTTGAATCCTTCGCAGGAGGGCGATCTGGAGAGCTGGAGAAGGGCGTGGAGCCGGCGTGGGGCAAACTCGTCCTCACGATCGAGCGCATCGTCGACCGTCTGAACATGGTCTGGAGCATCAAGGACTCCGATGACCTCTGCGCCGCCATCAAACTCTCATGACCATGGGATTTCTTCAATTCTGGCTTCTTCCTTCTGGTGCCGCAAATATCATAATCATAATATGCTAATGATTCGTGGTTGATCATTGATGTAGATTGCATAGGGCGTCCGAGCAGAGCTCAACGAGGAGTGTGCTACATAACATGGGGTTCTTGTATTTATGAATCTTTGCACTGCGGGTGATGGTGTAATGATCTGCTTTCTAGGCTGGAGATTCATTCTATTTTTATATCTGCTACTTGAGAATGTAGGCCAAGCTTGTGAGCTCGCTCCCCTTTTATGGCTGCTGCCGTCTCCTTCCTCGGCTCTGCTACATATTTGGTGTCCACCGTCGGATCGGTGAACAATGGAGGGCGCCCATATTTATGCAGGTCAGCAATAGGAGATGGTACCGATGGCTGAACGACAGCCTGCTACTCGAGCCCGTGACCCAACTTGACGCCGACGAGATCATAGGACTTTTCGCTCCGGCACCATGGGGTAATCAATCAGAAACAAACAAATTCCAACACATTTCAATTTATTCGTCCTAACAAGTATTCTGGTCGATGTTGTGTTCGCGTGCATGCCAGGAGCCGCCCCTGTCAGCGTTCTGCATGACGAGTGCAGCTGCTGCATAGGATGTCTTCAGGACCATCGACATGGACGATCACGTAGAGTATATATAATAAGCACAAATGCATGCATTATGTACATATTTGCAGAGATAATTTATACTAGCACCACTACATCGCCAGCTCGTCAATGTGTTTCTTATCATCATTGTGCCATATACAATACATCTAGCTGCATGAATTTGTGTATGGACCCTTATACTTGGCAATTCTTATCATATCTAGGCAAGCTTTATGCAATTTCACACGTTACAATCATGGGTGGGCCGGAAAAAATAGGGAGACTCTCACTTCACGCAAGATTAATGAAGGTATATGATGTTTTTCATTCATAGTGTGCTGAATAATACTTTTTTTCGCATGATGAATGCACTTATTATTCTACTTTTTCTTAGCAATTTCCTTAGATGTATAATAGTGTGCATAATAAGCTATTGATGCTTATCTGGTTTCATCTGGCCTAACTTTATGGAAGTACAGTATGCATCATGGAAGTTGACTAAATTTTTTCAAGAAAACAACCTATCATTATGTTGTCTCCTCTTTTTTTTTTGCTACTACTGTTTTTTGAGCTCTTGTTCTTAGCAAGGAAGAACATATGGATGCAAATAAGAAGCAGAAACATAAATAACGAGATTTCTGAACTAGAATCCGCACAATAACGATATTTCCTCAAAATAGTTCTCTGGATCAGATGTGAATAAAGGTGCACCACCATTGCATATTGTTTGCAGTCATCAACTGTTTATATTCATCTAAATAATACTCCTTTTGTCTCATAATATAAGATGTTATTACAACCTATGTAGGAGTATACTGGTTGTAATAACATCTTATGATATGGAAAGGAGGGACTACTATTGAATTTATTATATGTCCTAAAACATTTCTGACAATGGTCTTCACATTTATTTTTTCCTTTTTCTTTCGTTTGAGTTTGTTTAAAACTCTGATAATTAATCTCTGTTTTCCTTGTACATTTTGTCTGTCCATGCCGTAGTCAAACTTAGCATCGATAGATACACACGAGAAGCTGGTGTGCGTAATCTTGAACGAAACCTAGCTGCACTGGCCCGTGCAGCTGCTGTAAAGGTTGCGGAGCTAGACAGTACTGTGAGACTTGGCAAGGAAATACAGCCAATAACCACAACTCTACTAGACTTAAGACTTGCCAATGGTGTTGAAGTTGAAATGGAAGTTATTCCTATGGTCCAGGACATATCAAATTCGTATGAAAATCCATCACCTATGGTTGTTGATGAGGCTATGCTAGAAAAAGTGCTTGGGGTATGCCATTGCCTCCCAGTTTGATTCATGACAAGCTAGATTAGTATGTTTATGTTTGTCGTATCTTACCATGTGACATTTTATTGTGCTACAGCCTCCTAGATTTGACGATAGAGCAGCTGCGGATCGTGTGGCATCCCTAGGAGTGTCTGTTGGGCTTGTCTGACTTCTTTTGGTTGTGAAGTTCAGTTTGTGGAGGCTACAACTATGGTGGGTAAGGGTGATTTGCATCTTACGGGACAACTTGGCGATGTAATTAAGGAGTCGCCACAGTTAGCTGTGATGTGGGTAAGTAAGTATCTTCCTTTCTCACCTATCCCCCTTGCATGGTGTAACACTTTGTTTGCGTATATTCAGTTAGCAACTTAGCATGACCTTCCATTGCCATGTGAAGTTGTTTTCTAGCAGTATGTTGGTTAGTTTAAATATTGTTTAAATTAAGCATCATCAGCCCCACTATGATTAATTTTATGTATCAGTACATATCAACTTCAGTAACGTTAGTCTGAAAAAAAAAGTTCAATAACGTTAGATTTCGTTGATTTTCACAGGTGAGAGCAAGAGCTTCTGACCTCAATCTGTCTCCTACTTCAGATATTAACATACTGGAGAGTCGTGATATTCACATACATTTTCCTACCGGTGCTGTGCCGAAGGATGGTTCTTCTGCAGGAGTAACACTCGTAACCTCGCTGGTGTCATTGTTTAGTAACCGGAAAGTCAGAGCAGATACCGCCATGACATGAGAGATGACTCTCACGGGCCTGGTGTTGCCGGTTGGTAGTGTTAAGGACAAGGTGCCACCATATATGTTCCTGATATGCTTCTGTGTTTCTTGCTCGAATGACTGAACTACTTCCCTTGTGGTGCTCTAGGACTATATTTAACTTCAACATTCCGTTGGAATTCAGGTACTCACGGCACATCGATATGGCATCAAGAGAGTATTTTCACGGAAGGATATATAGTTCAACTTTGATTCTTAAACCACCTGTTCTGTAAGGCTCAGCCCCCAGTGTAGCAGCAGCAACATGTAGGATGAACCTGTCAGATTGTGAAAACAAATATTAGATGTTTATGGAAAATTTTTGGGGTGTTGTGTGGGTCATGGCTAAGATCAATGTGTTCTCTTGTTAGTATTTGTTGAAACTAGCATGTCATATTTACTTTGAGAGTTATGTTTGCCTGAAACATGTTCAATTTCACATATTAACGAACAACTGCTAAAAGATTCACAAAAGTTGTATCTGCTCTGTTGCTACTTAAACTTTTTAGAAACTGGAAAGTACATGTCAGATTAATTCCAATTGAATTATTGATTGTGCTTAGCACATGGTCCTTCTTTGAGAGTTATGTTTTGATTGGAACTTTTTCAGTTCATGTATACCAGAAGATGTTGTAGAATTTCATAATGATATGTGTGTGCTCTGTTCAGCTGAAACTTTTCAGAAATAGGAAAAAATGCTTAAATGATCTAGCTGTTCTACTTATCCATGACTTTCTTGTCTTCATCATCATCCTCCTATACGCGAATGGCGGTGGTGAAAATGAAGGCCCGATAGAACAGAGCATGCTAGCTTAACTGTCATTGTCAAGCTTTGAGCTACTCCGCTCCGCTCCAGGGAAGCTGCTCTTATCCTTTCATCACATACATATTACAAATATGATATGAAGTACAAATAGGAGAGATATAAGCTAAATACATTTCTTAGATCAAAGTAGCAGCTTCCCATGGGGTATTTAGCTAGCCATCATGCACTCTCCCTTATTTGGATTATGTTAATGTTGAAGTCGATTAAAATAGTTCTTCATTTCTATATCCTAGAGAAACCGGGAATTTTCAAGTAGAAAGGAACGCATAACCTGTGGGTGCAGAAAAACTTAATCCCCGTATCAACGCACGGGCATTCAACTAGTATGGTTAATAGGTATAAATAATAGGGTTTGGCTACGCATCAGGCGACAGAGCCGAGAATATGATACGTCTGAGTCGACCACTCGACCATGCTGTGCCTTGTGCATGGCTGTGGTATGGTTCTGTTTTGTGCTTTTGTGTCAGCCCACCAAGCAATTGGGCCTTAAATTTAAGCCCTTAGACTAGCAATTGTGTGCATAATTCTTTTTGAACTCGTGGGGTGCGATTAGGAAAAAATCGGCCTCTCCTAACCTTGTGAGAGGGAAAGGAGAGCCACCGTATGTGGTCACGTGTCATGCCCAGAGAATTTATGTGGGTTTTCCCTTTCCCACCCCGAACGGAGGAGGAGACATTTCTTTTTAGATCCGTTTTT
Source organism: Alopecurus myosuroides (assembly GCA_028641055.1). NCBI lineage: Eukaryota > Viridiplantae > Streptophyta > Magnoliopsida > Poales > Poaceae > Alopecurus > Alopecurus myosuroides. Next base: position 6,228,965 of record CM054057.1, read on the forward strand.
TCAAAACAAAAAATCTTTTGAACCGTATTTCGAAATTACAAATCGTTTTTATATTTAGGATCCTCGTATTGAGATCTACAAAACGAGATCCCATGTTGATAAGTTTCAAGATAATTTTTTTTTTGGACTTTGCATACTCTGATCTTTATACTTTCGGTAGCATGCGCGTGTGTGTACACCATGTACACCATGTAGAAGCGATGTTCGGCTTCGCCTTGCTATTTTTTTACGGCTCGGCTTTGCCTCGATAACCATTTATAAAGATCTTGAAGGGGGTACATAGGTTGTTGTGTGCGCATTGGTCGAAGTGTGCATTGGTCGTAGTGCGTGCTACGGCTCGGCGTTGCCTTGTACTACCGCTCGGTTTTTCCTCGAACAAAACGCCTACGGTTTTAAAGTATACAAACGTTTTTCTAAAAATATACATGAAAGTATAAAAAAAGCTACTGGAAGTATATAAAAATTGTTCTGAAAAGTATACTCACAGTGTACCTGGGTGTACATCTGCTGGGTGTTCACATCCCCTGGGCGTACATCCGCCTGGGTGTACGCCGGCCCTGCACTGGGCGTACACCCGTCTGGGTGTACAAAGCGCGTGGGTGTACAAACTCCTGGGTGTACATCCGCGTGGGTGTACATCCTCCTGTAACTGGGTGTACAACCGTCTGGGCGTACACCCGTGGTGCACGTATGTGTACGTCAGTACATGCACTTGGGACATAATTCATTCACTGCACGTGGGCGTACAACCGTGTGTAACCGAGCGTACATCCGTGTTGATTATGGGCGTAAAAAAGAAAGTTTCTCGAAACCTATCAACATGAGATCTAATTCTGAAGATCACGGACGCGTGGATCTCAAATATGGAAACGGTTCGTAATTTCGAAAAACGGTTCGCGAGATATTTCATTTTGAAGAAACGGATCTCCAAATAAATGCGTGGCAATCCATCCTCCGTCCGCGCGTGGGAAAGGGAAACCCCCCCAAAAAATTCTCTGGTGCTGACATTTGGCGCGCAATCGAGCACCCGTGGAAGGCTGGGAGGAAGGAGAGCGTGACACTTGTCGCGTCCAGAGCGCGCGCGAGGCGACCTTCCGGAAGGCCGACCTTTTTCTAGTGATTTCGGAACTCGTGAATTTTTTCAACCAGGTGAACACAATTCTTGATCTTCCGAACAATTTTTTTCTGAACTCTCTTTTTATGAAACACAAACATCTTTTTCAAAGATGTATACACGTTATTCAAATGCAAGCACATTCTTTAAACAAACAAACCAATTTAGCAACCCACGAACATGTATTTTCAAAACAATTGCATTTTTAAATACACACGAACAATCTTAAGACAAAATGGCCACAATGGGACTCTCTATTTCTCAGATGGCTAAGATTTGTAAATATAGGTTGATTGTGTCTTTGTAGCGTTTTCTGGTAGTATTATTTTTCTGGAGAGTGTCTATACCATAGCCGCATGATATTTCATTAAATCTCAACCGATTGACCATTCGTGCAACATCAGTGCTCATTCTATTTAGCATTTTCTTCATTCATGTCTTCTATTTTGCGTTTTTTTATATTCTCAAATAACAAGCACAATTTACAAATCTAACGGTAACCCCCAAATTGAACAATATTGTGGCTATCCTCCTAGTACAATTGTCTGTTTCTCTCACGTAAGAAAATATACATTGCAAGATTTGTCACAGAAACGTACTAGCGATCTGTATGCTGTGGGAGAGATCACAACCGTGTGAGGTGGCGTTGGCGACGACTCCGTGCACGCAGATTTGGAGCGCAGAGAGGAGGTTCAGCGGCGTCACACAACATTGACGGATCCGACTTTTAGCCGTGGAGGAGGCGACGTGGTATGTGGGAGGTGGAGGCAGCGGCGACGGAGGCGACGTGCGATCGAGGTGGCGGCGGCCTGCAATGCTCTCGTACGAGTTAGGGAATCGCTAGCCTGGGCCCGTGGGACTTTTTTTTCCTCATAATTACACCTTCCTGGGCCAGCTAGGCCTATTCTTTGTTAGCAGCTCCACTCGCGGGAAGATGTTGGGCGAGGAGATGGGCGTCACCAACCGCGCGCCCCGGCCCAAGAGGCTGGCCCAGCCCAACAGGAGGCATGTTGGGCCCGACTGGACGCGCTGATCGTTCACGGCTTCACCTCCATAAGAAGCGAGTCACCTACCCGGAGAAGATCATCCAGAGGATCACGGACGACGACGGCGGTGGGGCTGATCCCCGACGAGCTAGTTACCTCTATTTCCTGTACTCCCGAACACCATTCGTGTATCCTGGATCATATTCCTGTACCTTAATCGTGAGAACACATCGAGAGCCTAACATCGTGGTATCAGATTAGCCAACGATCCCCTTCTCCCCACCACCAAAATTCCGGAAACCCGACGCTACACCGCTGAGAGGAATCGTCTTCTCAACACCATGGATCCAGCTCTGAGGGAGTATCTCGACGCGATCCGGAAGGACGCGGCGGATCTGAGGGAATCCATCGACTCCCAAGGCAGATCGCTGATGATGAAGCAGGACGCCATGTCCAACCAACTCGTGTCCCAATCAGCGCAACTCGCGGATCTGTGCGCGTGGAAGCCAGACTTGGAGGCGCGATTCGCTGTATTGCAAGCATCAGTGATCGACCTCCAGCGAGCGCAGCCAACGGCGGCAGCGCAAGTGAGTGGATCGGTGGCGGCCCATCTCGCCACCAAGCCTGCGTCGACCCCTGACAAGGCGATCCACGGGCAAGGCCACGGCGTCGACAACATCCCCGGAGGTCTCACGGCGGCGACCACCGTGTCGTCGTCGGTGCCTCCGGTCACGGGTATGACCGTTTTCCAACACCCTATGAGCAATGATTCAGATTCTATGGGGATATCGAGTCAAATCATCGCGGGTTTGGGTCCGAGCGCACCCAATTTTCCTTTCCCAGCGTTTTCAGGGGATAATCCGAATCTGTGGATCACTTTGGCTCAACAATACTTTCACATGTTTTCTGTTCACGAATCCTTTTGGGTCTCGATGGCTATTTTGCACTTTTCGGGCGCTGCGGGCATTTGGCTGCAATCTGTGAGGAAGAAGATTGCAGTCCTTGATTGGATTTCTTTCACATCACTGCTATCCACTCGATTTGGGCGTGATCGACACCAGTTGTTGATCCGTCAGTTTTATTCCATTAAACAGACCTCTTCTGTTGCCGATTACATCGAGCGTTTTGATGTTTTGATGAATCATTTGGTCTCTTATTCTGACTCGACTCACCCATATTATTTCCTTACTCGTTTTGTGGAGGGACTCCGAGCCGATATCAGGTCTGTGGTCATGGTGCAGAGACCAACTGACCTCGACACAGCATGCTCATTGGCGCTGCTCCAGGAAGAAGTGACTGAAGGTGAATGCATCTCACCACCCAGGCCGTTCGAGCACCGATTCATCAAGTGGCCATCCAAAACAAATCAGTCACCAGCTCCGTCGATCCCATATACTCCTTCTCACAAGGCCACGGATAATAGAGGTCTCGATCCAGCAAAACACAGCCATGATGAAAAAATTACAGCACTCAGGAATTATCGGCGAGCCAAGGGCCAATGTTTCACATGTGGTCTGAAATGGGGTCGTGATCATGTTTGCCCACCGACAATACAGCTGCATATCGTGGAAGAGCTGATGGCTCTGTTCTCACCAGAGGAAATTGCTGGAGCCGAGAGCCCAGAGAGCAGCGCTGAAGAAATGGAGACAGCATGTTCTATATCTGTCCACGCCATGACTGGTTCAACCGCGTCTGTTCCAGGTGTAATTCAGTTGCAAGCCTTCATCGCCAAGCATGAGGTGTTGATTCTCATCGACTCAGGCAGCTCAGCATCATTCATCAACAAACAGTTAGCAATGCAGTTACCAGGGGCCCAGGAATTGGCAAAACCGTGTCGGGTGAATGTGGCAGATGGATCGCAGCATCGTTGTACCCAATTTATACCTCAATGCCAATGGACTTCACAGGGGCATCAATTTCAAACAAATCTCAAGATCTTACCGCTGGGATCGTTTGATGCCATCCTTGGCATGGATTGGCTGGAAGCACATAACCCTAGCATCGACTGGGTAGCTAAAACACTGACAATTGAGACAGTGTCAGGTTCAGTAACCTTACAAGGCCACAGAACTGAACAAATACAGTGTGCAGCAATTTCACAGGCAGAGCTAGCTGCAGTGTGTCGCAAAGGGTCCGTGGCTCATCTCATTCATGTTTATTCATTGAATGATACAATCCTGACAGAAGAAACAACACCTACGGAGGTCCTGGCGTTAGTAGATAAGTTCGACGACGTCTTTGCTAAGCCCACAGAGTTACCACCTAGGCGTAACTGTGACCACAAGATACCTCTAATGCAGGGAGCACAAGCAGTTAATTCGAGAGCTTACCGTCACAAGCCAGAACTCAAGTCTGAAATCGACAGACAGGTTGCTGAACTACTGGAATCAGGAATCATACAAAAAAGTACAAGCAATTTCTCCTCCCCGGCAATACTGGTCAAGAAAAGGACGGTACCTGGAGATTATGCGTTGATTATCGAGCGTTGAACTCAATGACTATCATCAGCAAATACCCCGTGCCGGTGATCGACGAATTGCTCGATGAACTAGCAGGAGCTCGTTGGTTCTCCAAGCTGGACCTGAGAGCGGGCTACCACCAAATCAGGTTGGCGCCAGGAGAAGAACCAAAAACAGCATTCCAGACACACTCGGGGCATTGGGAGTACAAAGTAATGCCATTTGGCCTCGCTGGCGCACCAGCAACGTTTCTGGGAGCGATGAATGAGACGTTGAAACACCTGCTAAGGAAATGTGTGGTCGTCTTCTTCGACGATATCTTGGTATACAGCCGTAGTCTACCAGATCATGTAGCACACCTCACACAGGTGCTGCAACTGCTACGGAGAGACAAGTGGCAGGTCAAGAAAACAAAATGCTCATTTGGTCAGACACGTATAGCGTATTTGGGACACGTCATCGATAGTAAAGGAGTGTCCTCAGACCCCACAAAGATCAACAAAGTGCAGATGTGGCCAGTCCCAAGTTGCAGCAAAGATGTGCGCAGTTTCCTTGGATTAGCAGGCTACTACAGAAAATTTGTCAAGCATTTTGGTATTATAGCTCGTCCTCTGTTTAACCTGCTGAAGAAACACGTGCCATTTGTCTGGACCAATGAAACAGAAACAACATTCCAACTGCTAAAACAGAAACTGGTCGAAGCCCCAGTCCTCAAGTTACCAGATTTCACAAAAACGTTTGTAGTAGACACTGATGCATGCGACACGGGTGTAGGAGCAGTACTACAGCAAGAGGGCCATCCAATAGCATATATGAGCAAGCCATTGGGTCCTAAGAACCGTGGACTCTCAACGTACGAGAAGGAATGTCTCGCAATACTCATGGCCATTGAACAATGGAGACCGTATCTGCAGCACCAAGAATTCATTATACGTACTGATCAGAAGAGTTTGGTCCACCTGGAAGAGCAGCGCCTCACCACAGTATGGCAACAGAAGGCCTTCACCAAACTCTTAGGGTTGCAGTACAAGATATGCTACAGGAAAGGGCTCGAAAATAGAGCAGCTGATGCTCTCTCTCGACGATCACATCAGGACTCCGTAGCTTTGTGCTCTGTGACTGAGTGCCAACCAGTGTGGATTGAGGATGTCAAGAATAGCTATGCTAGCAACCCCCAGGCCACAGCATGGATTCAGAAACTCAAATCAACAGAAGATCCAAAGAAAAGATTTGAATGGAAAAACAATATGCTATACTTTAGAGGCAAAATTTGGCTAGGAGGATCCCCAGAATTGCAGGCAAAAATCATGACAGCGTTCCATTCCAGTAAAGTGGGGGGACACTCAGGGTTTCCAGCAACTTATGCACGCATTCGTCGACTTTTTGCTTAGCCAAAGATGAAAAACCAAACAAGGACATTTGTACAATCGTGTCAGGTGTGCCAACAAGCCAAACCTGAGCGTGTTCGTTATCCAGGACTGCTCCAGCCGCTGGAAACCCCAACTGGCGCATGGCAGACGATCACTATGGACTTTGTCGAGGGCTTACCCACTTCAGGCCACGCAAATTGTATCATGGTTGTGGTCGACAAATTCACACGGTATGCCCACTTTATCTCACTTCATCACCCCTTCACAGCAGCCAAGGTAGCAACAGTTTTTGTCGACAACATCTTCAAGTTACACAGCTTGCCTAAAACTATGGTATCGGATCGTGACCCTATTTTCACAAGCAAGTTTTGGAAAGAGTTGTTCACTATTTTGGGGAGTGAGCTGAACATGAGCTCAGCCTACCACCCCCAATCTGATGGTCAATCCGAAAGGGTGAACCAATGTTTGGAAACATATCTCAGGTGTTTCACACACGCATGCCCATCCAAGTGGAGCCAATTTCTCCCTCTTGCAGAGTATTGGTACAACACAAGCTTACACTCTGCAATCAAAATGTCACCGTTTGTTGCACTGTATGGCCACGAGCCAAGGCACTGGGGAATCGATGACTCTGTTGTCTGCACAGCACCATCACTGGAAGAATGGCTCCTGGAAAGAAAGAAAATGCAAGAGTTACTGCAGCACAACTTGAATCATGCCAGGCAATACATGAAGAACATGGCTGATAAGAAGAGGACTCCTAGAACATTCCTTGTGGGCGATCAGGTTTTCATCAAACTGCAACCTTACATTCAGTCATCAGTTCTGCGACGCGCCAACAACAAGCTATCATTCAAGTATTTTGGACCATATACAGTCACTAAGTGCATTAATCCAATAGCGTATGAAGTGGATCTTCCTCCAGATTCCAAAGTGCACCCAGTGTTCCACGTTTCACAGCTTCGCCAAGTGATCAAGCCAGGTACCCCTGTGTCTTCCTCCATTCCCATAATAGCTAACGACACTGTCACTCCTGTTGCCATATTGGGTCATCGCTGGCGCAACACTCCAACTGGAAGGAGGGAGCAGGTGCAAGTCCAGTGGCCCGCTACTTGTGATCAGGAGATGACTTGGGAAGACAAGCTGGAACTCCAACACAAGTTTCCCACGATGATGGCTTGGGGACAAGCCATTGCTCAAGGGGGAGGGGATGTTAGCAGCTCCACTGGCGGGAAGATGTTGGGCGAGGAGATGGGCGTCACCAACCGCGCGCCCCGGCCCAAGAGGCTGGCCCAGCCCAACAGGAGGCATGTTGGGCCCGACTGGACGCGCTGATCGTTCACGGCTTCACCTCCATAAGAAGCGAGTCACCTACCCGGAGAAGATCATCCAGAGGATCACGGACGACGACGGCGGCGGGGCTGATCCCCGACGAGCTAGTTACCTCTATTTCCTGTACTCCCGAACACCATTCGTGTATCCTGGATCATATTCCTGTACCTTAATCGTGAGAACACATCGAGAGCCTAACATTCTTCGCCGCGAAATCTGAGCCGTTGATTGATTTCATACTAGTCCCCTTCGTGTGAGTAGTAAAAGGTACTCCCTCCGTCCTGGTGTATAGGGCACATATAGCAATTCTCTAGGCCCAAGGTAGTCATTCATTGGGGTTTAAACATTACATGCATTGGTGGAGAGGAGTGGAGAAGCCAACCACCCACTAATTAGAAGAGAATTAATGCAAAATGTGCCTAATAGATGGGACTACAGGTTTTTGAGATTGTGCCCTATACACCAGGACGGAGGGAGTACCGTAGAAGTTGCCTCAATAAATGTGTAGTACATTAAAATTTGAAGAAAAGAAATATGATTGTATCGATAAAACATGCACGCTGGTAGATGCCAAGTCATTTCCCATTACCGTGTAGGCACACCAAGTTGCTCTTACTTGTATGCACGAACCTGGAGTTTTCCTCCCACCATGACTGTGTCTAGAGTTGACTGCGTAAGATAACAAGAAAGACTTCACATATATATACGTTAGGATACCCTAGTCTCCCGTAGTGAACCAATAAGAGTGTGTTGAGTTTTCTTGGAAGAAATAAATATCTTGCAGGTAGATGCCAAGTGAGAACTGAGTGCTAGCTCAGTGACACAGCGAGTGCACGCCCAGCCCACCCTGATTCGAGTCCCAGTGAGGACCGTATATTAAATAGGGTATTATCTAGCGCGAATTCGCTGCTCGGGAATCTCATCTTCTACTTAATAACGGACAACCAGGGGAGGGATCCGTCCCCCTTTGGTCAACCTTTTTTTTAGATGCCAAGTCATTTCACATTATCTTGCAGGTAAACATGAAGTTGCTCTTACTTCATAATAAATAGGACACTGTATATTAATTCCTTGCACGAATTGCATCCCATGCATGTGAGCACATGTGGCATATGCGAAGGTATAAAGACAACTCTCAAGGATTTAAATCATTACTAGTAGTGCTCTCTCCGTTCCAAAAACTCCATTTTTTTTGCTTATTCTAAGTTAAAAGCATCGTATATAAATTTATGAAAAAACACTAGTATTTATGATACCAAATTACGATCATGATATCTATTACGAACACAATATACTTCTTTGGTGTCAAACTTAAGATAATTTGACTTACGATATAATCAGAAATAATGTCTATTTAGGACAGTAGGAGTATCATTCTTAATTTATCCTGTCATAACAAGTTGCTTGTTTTAATTTGCTAGCAGTAAGGTAACCACGTGGACTGCGTCAACTCTACAAAAAAAAATCTTTTGCTGCGATGGCAAAAGCCCATGTACAGCTAATCGTCGATACAAATTAGCACAGATGAGTTGACTAGCCAGCCAAGTGATGCATCTAGTTTTCTGCTGATGTTATATGCACATAGCTACCTGACCTCCATTAGTCTAGTTTCAGCGTCCAGATCTGAGCAGAGCATCTCACGCGGCCAAACTACTCAAGTCCAGCCAGGTTAGTGATTCCATCTCGGGTCTCGTTTCCGGCCCGGTTGCTTTAATTACCTGCTCTTAATCATGTCTCCAATGATTTTGTTACCACTGCAATTCTGTGTTCTTCATCAGTTCTGCACCTTTATAATATGTGCTTTACAAATAGTGTTAATCATACTCTCATGCATCATCTCTCAATCTCAATCAATTTCATGGAGGGTCTGTTTTTCTATGCCCGGTGATATGGCTTGGGAGGCCGAGAGGATCGTCTAATTAAGACGGCAAGGCAATCCTTGTCCAGAGTGACCTTCGTGAGGACGACTGTGTATGTGCTCGATTGCCCGATTTGAGAGCGGTGGCGCAAGCGGCCATTAGTAGTAGGTACGGTTGCTCTAGGCCGACAGGCCATGAAAGATGGATGTAAACATTGGTATTCAATTCATCAACACCTCCATTTCAAGCATATAGTGTAATTAATTAAGCTGTTTTTTTTCTAAGCCAAGAGCTGCCGAAGGTGAGACCAACCAGATTATAGGATTAAGAACCCAAAGAAGGCAAAGATCCTAGCTAGGACGGAGAGCTGCCTTAGATATAGCCTTTATTCTCTCACCAAAGCTCTCGAGCAGCTCTTGCAAGACTAACAAGATGAGACGAGAGAGAGAAATTTAGCTCAAAATAATGAGAAGAAAAGACTAAGTCCATCTCGCAAGGGTGGCTTGAAATCGCCATTATTTGTTTCTTGGGTTTTTCATACGATTTTCTATTTGGGTTTTGGGTTTCGGGATATGCCTCGTTGTTTTTTCTTTCTTTTAGGTTCTGTATTTGTTTTGATTGTTTTTTTTTTCTGTTGGTTGAAGCTGGATAGTAGGTTTCCCCCACCGCATATTCTTTTTATTATTTTAAAGTAAAAAAATAGTTTATGCACGGTAGGAGCTCGAGGACCGCTCCTTAGCAGCTAAAAAAACCTACTACAGAAGGACTAATGGAAGGCATTTTTAAAACGTTTTTAGCTTTCCTTTTCTAGTTATCATGATTATTTTCCCTTTTTCATTTTATGTTTTCCTTTTTCACATGTTTTTCCCTTTTCTAGTAAACTCATTTTTTATAGATATATGATAATAAAAAATACACGTTGAATAGTTTGATGCACTATGACTATTTTCAACATATTGTGATTGTTTTTAAAACATGATAACTAATTATAAATACGCTGTGAGAATTTCCCGACATACATTGGACATGTATAAAAACACATGATAAACATTACTGTAGGTATCATACAAATAATGGGCTCGTCTCTTCGAGAGAGCTCACTGAGAGTTCAGAGTTGTAGCGGCTGCGCAGGTCCCGTCGTACCAACTGCGGGTTCCTGGCCGGCAATGTTGGTAATTTGATCTGGTTTGGCGTTTTTAGGACTTGATTGCATTTCTTGTTTCCTGGTTGAGGTCCTCCCTGTAAAATCCGTTGACCGGTTTGTAATTTTCTTTTGCCTGTGGATCGTGTTGTAATATGCTCAATGGTTCAAGCTGTGGGTCCATCGTTAAAAAATAGGGAAAAGTCCTAATTTTCCCCAAATTCGGTGGCCAAAATGGAAGGGTCCCTTTCCGCCTCAGCGCGGGCCCACGCATCAGCGTCAGCTTCTCGTGCAGACCCGACAGTCGCCGCCATCCCACTCCACTTCCTCCCCGACCTCGTCGCGCCGCCCATTCGCCGGAGCCCCCGCATGTCCCCTCCTGCCGCCGGCCATCCCGTCCCCCCGAGCTTCACGCGCCCGTGCCCAAACTCCGCGTCGTTCCCGAGCTCGTGCGGCGGCTTAGAGGAGCACCCGCTGCTCGTCGGCCCCCTCCGACTCGGAAGTGTGCTGACTGCGAGGATCCCTGCGACACTGGGATCGAGGGGCTCCATGGCCGTCCGCCGCGCTGCTCCCCCCCCCCCCCCCCCCGCCCCTGCTGCACAGGTCGACCTGTTCGGCGAATGCGTCGGGCGGCTCCGGCGAGCACGCCCCTTGTGGGGCCATGGCCCACCGTGCTGATGTCATGCGCGGCACCAAGGGTCGCCTCGGCTGGGCGCGTGCCGATCTGGGGGCTGCACCCTGCAATTTGCGTACTACTGCTGCTGCTCATGAACCAACCGTGGTAACATATCACTATCCGGTTGTGAATATTCACTATCATAGTCGACATATATACTAGGTTGTCTGTCCCTAAGCGTCCGCGATAATTTTTTTCTGAATAATTTATTTTCAGGAACAACCTAAGGAAACAGAAACTTGCACTATATGCTTGAAATGGATCTTGAGCCCCTCCAGCGTATATTTGACGGAAAGGATGAGCCGACGCATATACCATTTGACGTTTTACGACACATTACAGAAAAGTTTGATGGCAACCAAGAAATAGGCCGCGGTGGTTATGGAGTGGTCTACAAGGTAACTCCATTTTCACTCTTTAATTTCCTAGAGTCATTTCAATTTCATCAGTGCCAATCTAAATTGAACCGAAAAGCTCCTGCGAATGCTAACACCAAATGCTAAGCAGGGATTGCTTCCAAACGGTGCTGTCGCAGTCAAGAAGGCTTGGATCACCCCAACAACCAAAGATGAGAAATTTGATCGTGAGGTTCAAAACTTGTTCACGGTTAAGCACAAAAATGTTGTACGGTTTCTAGGCTACTGTTCTATCACAGAGACAAGATATGGGAGACGCGACGGCGTAGATATTAAATTCCAGATATGGGAACGGTTGCTTTGTTTCGAGTATGTAAGCAACGGAAGCCTAAAGAACCATATTACAGGTAGGACGTTGCATGTCCCATGTGTTTTAGTATTATTTTTATTTCACTATTTATACTTATAATCATCTGTGTTATTCTTGTATGTAGATGAATTAAAGGGACTTGAATGGCATACACGTTACACGATAATTAAAGGAATTTGTGAGGGTCTGCATTATCTTCACAATGTAAAAAAAATGGTTCATAGAGATCTAAAGCCCGACAATATACTTATAGATGATCTCATGGTTCCAAAAATTGCCGATCTTGGCATATCAAAACTACTGGAAGATGGAACATCAAAAAATGTCATCACTAATGACCGAGCCTTCACTATGTAACTATGCATCTCGGAACTCACTGTTTTCTTTGGCGTTTATAACATTTTTTCCTGCACCACTATGCAAATAGGTATTCATCGTACTTTTATGCAGGTGGTATTGCAGCCCAGAATTCGCGGACAGTGGTAAAGTATCACGCAAGTTAGATATATATAGCCTGGGTGTTATAATTATTGAGTTGGTGACAGGACATCGGGAAACGCCTGACTTGAAAAAGGTGAGCATCATCTATCAGGTCATTTATGATATTGATTCCTTCATGCCATGTTGTTCTACTTCTAAATAATTGATGGTGCATCGTAATATAGATCATATCTTATTTGAATTAATTGATGGATGGCGGTGTGATTGACAGTCGAATATAGCATTACTCAATTGTGTATAATAAATAGACGATCAAACTTTAGATAAATTAAACAGAAAAAAAAAAAACCGTACGTCAAAGAAACAACATAATTGTCTTCTAAAAATTAAGCATGAGCATCGATTGTGTTTGCATTGGTTAAGCAATCAATCAGAATTAAACCTATATGTGCAAAAGTACGTCACTTGACACCAGCTACCATATATTAAATGTCTTTGACTCTTGATAGTACGCATGTCCTCCATTGGATCAATGGAATGATTAAAGAGATAGAATCTCTTTATCGGTTACCTTATCTGTGATATTTCCTTCCAGTTCTAGGTGACACCATTAGTCAAACCTAGGGGCACTACATGAGCACATCGGCACTAATACGCCGATACTGTAACAGATTGGCATTAGTAGCAACAAAAGCATATACAGATCCCAAGATACACCCACACCTAGGTAGATGTTTAACTACCTTGGCTAAGAAAGATAATTTTAGAGCCACGGTTTTAGGGTGTGTATGTGCCAAATTATCTTATAACTGAATACTATTCACCTAAAGATGACGTTGCTTCAAGAACCATCATGGGTGGTTTTCACTATGGGCACTAACTGGCGGCTTTTTCACCACATTACTACCACTCCGTCAACCAATTAATATATAATATAATGCGATCATCGCATGGTAGACAAATGATCCGCTAATTCACGCAGCCATGCAACACACTAATTTATGTCCTCACTATGTGATCAAAGCCACCCCACTTTAATTTCTACACAATAGTAAAGCATAGGAGTAGGCCATCTCTTATCCTAGAGGGCATAAGTCATGCTATCCAATGTGTATTACCAATAAAAGTTTGTAAACTGACATTCAGTTCATTGGCATATTTCTTGTCCACCTCCCAAGCAATGAGGACTCTTCCAAGTCAGACCGCTAAAGAATCTATTTATAAGTACAATTCATGTACTAAGTTGAGACCCTGAAATGTAAAGAGTAATATCTTGTGACGAATACTATTTTTCGGGTTTATTTCTTAAACATGGTGCCAATTGTGTGCCTTTTATCTATGCAAAGGGTCCATGTGAAGTCATCATGCTTGTATCAACTTGATGAGATGTTACAAGTCAATAAAAGTGTTTTTATAATCATTTTAATTGAATATGGCCAGTTTAGATGATGGAGGAGATATCTCCTGGATTTGGTGAGATAGATTAGTCAGATTCTCTAGTTGAAATTTCATTTAAATAATACACAATGTTTTTTCGCTTTGTTGGACCAGATCCAAATAAGCCTTGATGCGAAGTTTTGTATGTAGAATTGATGGATTTGATACTTGGGCTAATGTGTTTATTTGTGTAATTTTGCAACTGATGAATCTACTATTTTTTATTTGTAATTGTGAAACTATTGAACCACATGATTGCTCCAGAACTTTGTTCTAATTTGAGGTCACATTTTGAAATCTCAGGTACTTAGAAAATGGAGATACAGGTGGAATTTGTCAGTGAAGGGAACGTTACCAACATTTTCTTACAAACAAGTAGCTAGATGCATCCAAATAGGGCTAATGTGCAAGAATAAGGAATTGGAAAAAAGGCCTACCATATCAGAAATAATTGAATGTCTCAATGAAGCAGAGACCGCGGATGGGCAAATTAGCACTGCCTGTGAATCGAGCATTGGACAGGTATATTAATCTGTTTTGAAAATAGGCAGTTACCATTAGTTGAAGCTTCTCAACTTCTCGATTATGATGTGCTTGATCACCTTATTCTCGTCCCTCAGTTCTTTGGATTGATATTGATTAGTGATGTTCCTAGACGATTTCTCATGACAAATATGGTAATAACTAATATATGAAACCCAAAATTCTATGTACCTTAGTCTGGGATGAGCTCATGTGGAAGAATTATATATACCACTATGCTTTGTTAGTTTGGCAATGATTTTTGTGTAGTGTGTGGAACTGATTAATTTGCATTCGATTTGTACCTGGCTGAATTTGGTCGTAGCAAGACTTATGTTAACCGTGCTGTTCAGGTGGCTTAATTACTTGTAAGCGAAACATAGGCCTGCTCTCTAAAAATATAATCCAGATAGGTTCTCCTGCATATCGAATGAATGTAGGTTCAGTAGTAAATTCTTTTTCGCGAGATTACAAGTTTATTTTTGCTATCCTTAATTATTTTATTCTCCATTCTAGACATCCTTTTATGGAAACTTGAACACTCACATATCTCAAACTTTTTTGTGAATGAACTAATATCCGCAATCATTCGTGTACTCATTAAACATCTGAACTTTGTGCCCTTATCAAAATAGGAATTACGAGTCTACAGTCCCGGGAGAAAATATGACTTGCATAAAGCAGGGTGTATTTCAGCATGTAACATTAATGTCTCCTCTCACTTGCAGATAATCCCTTTCTGGAATGACCTGCTTTGGATCGAGCCGCTCAAGCTATTATTTTCATTCGAAATTAACAAGCAGATATATTGCACATTGCAACTTACCAATGAAACGAATTCTTACATAGCCTTCTATATCCAAACAGGAAACCTAGTGCAGTTCTGCACAGAACCAAATAGAGGCATTGTGCCACCACTATCAGGCCGTATGGTCAGCATAACAATGCAAGCACTGAACAAGGCACCACGAGATATGCGGTTCACCGTGAGGAGTACCAAAGTGGATGGGGATCTTCAAGCTGAGGATATCACCGAAGACATGTTCAAGAAAAACACAGGTGATGAGGTGAATTTAAATGTTGTTTTTGACGCACAACTAAGGGCTCTGTGTGCCTTTGACGAATCCAAGGAGGATTTGCCACATGCACAACTAACATTTTCGGTTCCGCGGAATCTGAAAGATGCAGAGGCATCTACATCTGAGGTATGCATCTGAGGTGTTATATATACAAAACAAATTAACAATTTTTTGCTTGCCCTTACCGACTGTTTATTATTGATCATGTTACTTTTGAAAAAGCAAAAAATGTACCGGCTACTAAGGCCGCATTTGGCATTGCGGTGGATTATCATAATCACGTAAATGGATTTTACATTTTAATGTTTGGCTGCCAATTTAAATCATCATTTGGTACAAGCTGCTCGGAATCGCGTTTAGGAATTGCAATTGCAGTGATGAAGTCGAGACAAAAAATTGTTGCCAAAATGTCGATCTATTTTCGAAAACATAGAGCGCCTTGATCAAGCGTCTGAAATTCATATGTAGAGATTTCTATTAAGATTATTTTGATAATGAGATATGTTGTCGAACAAATTGATGGTCAAAGTTAAATTTTGCTGACAATATCCATGTACAAAACGTCACATGTTTTCCAAGAATGGAGGGAGTAATTCTTCTATCTAATAATGGAAAGCATGCATTATGTTTAGCTAAAATAGCTGTATGAAAATAAGAGTATTTCTTGCAATAGTCACAAAGGAGAATTTATAGCAAGAATTTGGCGCTTGTATTCTAATTGGAGTATAAAATTATGCAATACCCAATCCAAATCATGAAGTTGGCATTGTTCTGGTGACCCTTTCGGGTACGTCTCGGCAATTCCATGAAAACTCATCCTAGTGTTTTCTTAATTGAATAGCCTCACGCACCTCCCTTTGTTTCTACTTGGTATTTATTTTGTCCAAATAAATAGGTTTCTGGAAGAATGGTTGCTATTTGTTGATATTAAATTGTGCTGCAGTTTTGACTGTAGTCTAATGTTACTGGATTGCAGATAAGCCCGTCTTGGTCTGAGCTGATCAAGGTTGACCCCAGTGAGCTCAGCTTCACCTTTCCACAAGAGGGGAAGTTAGTATCATGCTCAATTAAGCTAGTCAACATTACGGATAATTACGTCGTTTTTGTTCCAAGGAGTAAGGAAAAAAACTTGGCACTGTACACAACCTATCCGGACGGAGCAATCCTGCCACCAAGGTCCACACAGGAATTTTTCGTAACAAGGGGAAGAAAGGAGTCTGTTGCACAGAGCATCAAGTGCAATGACAAGTACCTTCTGTATAGCACCGCTGTGACAGAGGACTTCAATAGCAAGGAATACTGCAGCGACATACATAAATTCTACGAGACACAGGGGGGTCAAGTATGGCATAGGAGAGAGTTGGGCGTTCTTCTTTACCCAGCATATCAACAAGATTCCTCTGACGGTACTGAGGTGAGTTCTATATAGTCAACTTTCTAAATAAGTTTTATTTACCTGCGTTAATATTAGTGGACCGTGAAAATTAGTAGCATGCCATGCACACCTTTTTTTTAGGCAAACCAATCATGGCGTTTGGATCTTTACTGATAGTTTTTCAGGAAAGGGAAAATATATTTCTCCCACCATCTAGATCATGTACTCCAGCTAGCTTTTACTATATTACTTTGCTGTACTAAAGAACTATTACGTTGGTAGCCCCCAAGGAACTGATCAATCAATCCATTACTTTCTTTTTTGTTGCAGATAAATTCATCAGCCCCTAAGGAACTGATCCACGTCGCTCCCTATGAGCTCCGCTTCCCCTTTTTGGAGGATCATAGGATGTCAGTGTCGTTCTCAATTAAGCTAGTCAACATTACGGACTACTACGTCGTTTTTGTTTCAAGGTATATGAACGAAAATTTGGCAGACTACTCCCCCCATCCGAATGGAGGAATCCTGCCACCAAGGTCCACACAAGATCTCGTGGTAAGAAGGACAGCAAAGAAGATGGTTCCACAGATGATGGAGTGCAACGACAAAAACCTTCTGTTCAGCACCATTGTGAGCGACAACTTCAGTTACTACAATTTGAATACATTCTATGAAAAAAACCAGAAGGGTCGAATATGGCATCGGAAAGACTTGGGCGTTGTTCTCTACCCGGCATATCAACAGGAGTACTCTCACGGTATGCCACATAACGAGGTGAGTTCCCCATACTCTACGGATACCGTTCTAAATCGATTTTACTTACATGTGTTCGTATTACTGTCTCACCAAAATACGTATCATGTCCTGCACTCTTTTGTTAAATGGAAAAAAATCATGGAAATGGATCTGTATTGATTGGAAAAACAAAATATATTTGTGGATTCCAAAAAGCTCATGAGAGTAAGAGCCTTCCCTCCCACTGCCACCTGCCACTCTGGCGGCAGTGTTGACCCCACGCCGGTAGCCACTCTGGCTCTGTTGGCCACCCTCCCCCCTTCCCCTCGCTCTCCTCCCGTTCGGCCATGGCTTCCCCTGGCGAATCGTCTGGGTGGTAGGGATGCGTACTCGGCTGGGACGAGGGCAATGGAGGAGGAGAAAAGATAGGGGCATGGGTCTCGCCATCCCCACCACACGCTGCCGTCGACTCGGCATCTTCGCGTGCCACGCCACCAGTGTGCCACCGTTTGGGCAGCCTCCACCTGAGCCATCTCCCTGATGATTTCATGTGGACTTGGGAGCCAAACCATGAGTACTCGGCACGTTTGGCGTGCTGTGCGTTATTTGAAGGCATGGTGGGGATGGATGGTGTGGAGCATGGTGTTCCTGTAGCTGTCGTTATGGGAGACTGCTGACTAGCTGAGCCGTCGAGGGTTGCGGCACCATGCGGCCTGTCCTTCTGTGTTCTTTCAACTAAGTTCATTGGCAGGTGGTGCTTAGGGGACTGGATCCCTGCACAGTCCGTTCGTCTGGTGGATTGCCTCCCGGCGAGGAAGATGTTGGGGCTGTTGCGGCTGGTCCTATATAAGAGGATGTGTACCCATGTGTTTTAGGGCAAGCAGTAATAAACCCTCAATCTTCCTATTGCTAATCCCTACCCCTCTATCTTCTCTAATCTACCCCTGCTATCACTCTCAACTTTCGCAATCACGGCACCTACACGCAGAGGACGAACTCATCCTGTGGTGAACCACCCATATTACCTTCGAAGCTCCAAGCGACCAGAACAGGGACGGTGCTAGAGACCTATGGATGGCGATCACCCTGTTGTGTTGGTTCGTGTGGAGACACCGCAACGGTGTGGTCTTTGAAAGCCATCAGCCTTCGGTGGAGCAGGTAGTCGGGTGTCGAAGCTGAGGCGGATCTTTGACATGCAGCCCGGCTGTTTAGGAGTAACCTAGGGCTAGTGGAGAGGGTGAGGTTTGGAGACTGATCCTATCTGTGCATTTGAGTGGATTGCGTACTGTGCATGTGTCAAATAGGCGTTACAATTGAGCTCTTGGCCTCTTCTTGTATGAAAACGATACAACTCTGAGGACATATCCTTAAAAAAAAGATTTGTCCAGGATTTTACCATATTGTACCGTGCTAAACTGAACTACATTGGTAACTGGCGGACTCAATCAATCAATTACTTTCTTCTTTGTTGTAGATAAATTCATCAGTCCCCAAGGAGCTGATTCAGGTCGACCCCCATGAGCTCCGCTTCCCCTTTCTGCAGGATCATAGGATGTCGGTGTCATTCTCAATTAAGCTAGTCAACATTACGGATTACTACGTCGTTTTTGTTTCAAGGTATATGTACAAAAATTTGGCAGACTACTCCGCCCATCCAAACGGGGGAATCCTGCCACCAAGGTCCGCACAAGAACTCGTGGTAAAAAGGACAGCAAAGAAGACAGTTTCACAGAACATAGAGTGCAATGACAAAAACCTTCTGTTCTGCTCCATTGTGAACCAGGACTTTAAGATCAATGATCTTGCGAAATTATTTGAAACACAGGTGGGCCATATATGGCATAGGATGGAGTTGGGCGTTCTTCTTGAGTTACCATGCCAGTTGCAACCCTCGGGTGTTATGCCACATACTGAGGTTAGTTCCTTGACACTCAATCTAAATAATACCCGAATAAATTTTATTTATGTGCACGACGCTGATCAATGTAGTAGTGTAGGTCTTCTTCTGCTCTCAAATAATGTTAGTATGTATTTGTAGTAATCCGAATCTGTGGATCACTTTGGCTCAACAATACTTTCACATGTTTTCTGTTCACGAATCCTTTTGGGTCTCGATGGCTATTTTGCACTTTTCGGGCGCTGCGGGCATTTGGCTGCAATCTGTGAGGAAGAAGATTGCAGTCCTTGATTGGATTTCTTTCACATCACTGCTATCCACTCGATTTGGGCGTGATCGACACCAGTTGTTGATCCGTCAGTTTTATTCCATTAAACAGACCTCTTCTGTTGCCGATTACATCGAGCGTTTTGATGTTTTGATGAATCATTTGGTCTCTTATTCTGACTCGACTCACCCATATTATTTCCTTACTCGTTTTGTGGAGGGACTCCGAGCCGATATCAGGTCTGTGGTCATGGTGCAGAGACCAACTGACCTCGACACAGCATGCTCATTGGCGCTGCTCCAGGAAGAAGTGACTGAAGGTGAATGCATCTCACCACCCAGGCCGTTCGAGCACCGATTCATCAAGTGGCCATCCAAAACAAATCAGTCACCAGCTCCGTGATCCCATATACTCCTTCTCACAAGGCCACGGATAATAGAGGTCTCGATCCAGCAAAACACAGCCATGATGAAAAAATTACAGCACTCAGGAATTATCGGCGAGCCAAGGGCCAATGTTTCACATGTGGTCTGAAATGGGGTCGTGATCATGTTTGCCCACCGACAATACAGCTGCATATCGTGGAAGAGCTGATGGCTCTGTTCTCACCAGAGGAAATTGCTGGAGCCGAGAGCCCAGAGAGCAGCGCTGAAGAAATGGAGACAGCATGTTCTATATCTGTCCACGCCATGACTGGTTCAACCGCGTCTGTTCCAGGTGTAATTCAGTTGCAAGCCTTCATCGCCAAGCATGAGGTGTTGATTCTCATCGACTCAGGCAGCTCAGCATCATTCATCAACAAACAGTTAGCAATGCAGTTACCAGGGGCCCAGGAATTGGCAAAACCGTGTCGGGTGAATGTGGCAGATGGATCGCAGCATCGTTGTACCCAATTTATACCTCAATGCCAATGGACTTCACAGGGGCATCAATTTCAAACAAATCTCAAGATCTTACCGCTGGGATCGTTTGATGCCATCCTTGGCATGGATTGGCTGGAAGCACATAACCCTAGCATCGACTGGGTAGCTAAAACACTGACAATTGAGACAGTGTCAGGTTCAGTAACCTTACAAGGCCACAGAACTGAACAAATACAGTGTGCAGCAATTTCACAGGCAGAGCTAGCTGCAGTGTGTCGCAAAGGGTCCGTGGCTCATCTCATTCATGTTTATTCATTGAATGATACAATCCTGACAGAAGAAACAACACCTACGGAGGTCCTGGCGTTAGTAGATAAGTTCGACGACGTCTTTGCTAAGCCCACAGAGTTACCACCTAGGCGTAACTGTGACCACAAGATACCTCTAATGCAGGGAGCACAAGCAGTTAATTCGAGAGCTTACCGTCACAAGCCAGAACTCAAGTCTGAAATCGACAGACAGGTTGCTGAACTACTGGAATCAGGAATCATACAAAAAAGTACAAGCAATTTCTCCTCCCCGGCAATACTGGTCAAGAAAAGGACGGTACCTGGAGATTATGCGTTGATTATCGAGCGTTGAACTCAATGACTATCATCAGCAAATACCCCGTGCCGGTGATCGACGAATTGCTCGATGAACTAGCAGGAGCTCGTTGGTTCTCCAAGCTGGACCTGAGAGCGGGCTACCACCAAATCAGGTTGGCGCCAGGAGAAGAACCAAAAACAGCATTCCAGACACACTCGGGGCATTGGGAGTACAAAGTAATGCCATTTGGCCTCGCTGGCGCACCAGCAACGTTTCTGGGAGCGATGAATGAGACGTTGAAACACCTGCTAAGGAAATGTGTGGTCGTCTTCTTCGACGATATCTTGGTATACAGCCGTAGTCTACCAGATCATGTAGCACACCTCACACAGGTGCTGCAACTGCTACGGAGAGACAAGTGGCAGGTCAAGAAAACAAAATGCTCATTTGGTCAGACACGTATAGCGTATTTGGGACACGTCATCGATAGTAAAGGAGTGTCCTCAGACCCCACAAAGATCAACAAAGTGCAGATGTGGCCAGTCCCAAGTTGCAGCAAAGATGTGCGCAGTTTCCTTGGATTAGCAGGCTACTACAGAAAATTTGTCAAGCATTTTGGTATTATAGCTCGTCCTCTGTTTAACCTGCTGAAGAAACACGTGCCATTTGTCTGGACCAATGAAACAGAAACAACATTCCAACTGCTAAAACAGAAACTGGTCGAAGCCCCAGTCCTCAAGTTACCAGATTTCACAAAAACGTTTGTAGTAGACACTGATGCATGCGACACGGGTGTAGGAGCAGTACTACAGCAAGAGGGCCATCCAATAGCATATATGAGCAAGCCATTGGGTCCTAAGAACCGTGGACTCTCAACGTACGAGAAGGAATGTCTCGCAATACTCATGGCCATTGAACAATGGAGACCGTATCTGCAGCACCAAGAATTCATTATACGTACTGATCAGAAGAGTTTGGTCCACCTGGAAGAGCAGCGCCTCACCACAGTATGGCAACAGAAGGCCTTCACCAAACTCTTAGGGTTGCAGTACAAGATATGCTACAGGAAAGGGCTCGAAAATAGAGCAGCTGATGCTCTCTCTCGACGATCACATCAGGACTCCGTAGCTTTGTGCTCTGTGACTGAGTGCCAACCAGTGTGGATTGAGGATGTCAAGAATAGCTATGCTAGCAACCCCCAGGCCACAGCATGGATTCAGAAACTCAAATCAACAGAAGATCCAAAGAAAAGATTTGAATGGAAAAACAATATGCTATACTTTAGAGGCAAAATTTGGCTAGGAGGATCCCCAGAATTGCAGGCAAAAATCATGACAGCGTTCCATTCCAGTAAAGTGGGGGGACACTCAGGGTTTCCAGCAACTTATGCACGCATTCGTCGACTTTTTGCTTAGCCAAAGATGAAAAACCAAACAAGGACATTTGTACAATCGTGTCAGGTGTGCCAACAAGCCAAACCTGAGCGTGTTCGTTATCCAGGACTGCTCCAGCCGCTGGAAACCCCAACTGGCGCATGGCAGACGATCACTATGGACTTTGTCGAGGGCTTACCCACTTCAGGCCACGCAAATTGTATCATGGTTGTGGTCGACAAATTCACACGGTATGCCCACTTTATCTCACTTCATCACCCCTTCACAGCAGCCAAGGTAGCAACAGTTTTTGTCGACAACATCTTCAAGTTACACAGCTTGCCTAAAACTATGGTATCGGATCGTGACCCTATTTTCACAAGCAAGTTTTGGAAAGAGTTGTTCACTATTTTGGGGAGTGAGCTGAACATGAGCTCAGCCTACCACCCCCAATCTGATGGTCAATCCGAAAGGGTGAACCAATGTTTGGAAACATATCTCAGGTGTTTCACACACGCATGCCCATCCAAGTGGAGCCAATTTCTCCCTCTTGCAGAGTATTGGTACAACACAAGCTTACACTCTGCAATCAAAATGTCACCGTTTGTTGCACTGTATGGCCACGAGCCAAGGCACTGGGGAATCGATGACTCTGTTGTCTGCACAGCACCATCACTGGAAGAATGGCTCCTGGAAAGAAAGAAAATGCAAGAGTTACTGCAGCACAACTTGAATCATGCCAGGCAATACATGAAGAACATGGCTGATAAGAAGAGGACTCCTAGAACATTCCTTGTGGGCGATCAGGTTTTCATCAAACTGCAACCTTACATTCAGTCATCAGTTCTGCGACGCGCCAACAACAAGCTATCATTCAAGTATTTTGGACCATATACAGTCACTAAGTGCATTAATCCAATAGCGTATGAAGTGGATCTTCCTCCAGATTCCAAAGTGCACCCAGTGTTCCACGTTTCACAGCTTCGCCAAGTGATCAAGCCAGGTACCCCTGTGTCTTCCTCCATTCCCATAATAGCTAACGACACTGTCACTCCTGTTGCCATATTGGGTCATCGCTGGCGCAACACTCCAACTGGAAGGAGGGAGCAGGTGCAAGTCCAGTGGCCCGCTACTTGTGATCAGGAGATGACTTGGGAAGACAAGCTGGAACTCCAACACAAGTTTCCCACGATGATGGCTTGGGGACAAGCCATTGCTCAAGGGGGAGGGGATGTTAGCAGCTCCACTGGCGGGAAGATGTTGGGCGAGGAGATGGGCGTCACCAACCGCGCGCCCCGGCCCAAGAGGCTGGCCCAGCCCAACAGGAGGCATGTTGGGCCCGACTGGACGCGCTGATCGTTCACGGCTTCACCTCCATAAGAAGCGAGTCACCTACCCGGAGAAGATCATCCAGAGGATCACGGACGACGACGGCGGCGGGGCTGATCCCCGACGAGCTAGTTACCTCTATTTCCTGTACTCCCGAACACCATTCGTGTATCCTGGATCATATTCCTGTACCTTAATCGTGAGAACACATCGAGAGCCTAACATTCTTCGCCGCGAAATCTGAGCCGTTGATTGATTTCATACTAGTCCCCTT
Source organism: Alopecurus myosuroides (assembly GCA_028641055.1). NCBI lineage: Eukaryota > Viridiplantae > Streptophyta > Magnoliopsida > Poales > Poaceae > Alopecurus > Alopecurus myosuroides. Next base: position 6,252,809 of record CM054057.1, read on the forward strand.
CGTGTGAGTAGTAAAAGGTACTCCCTCCGTCCTGGTGTATAGGGCACATATAGCAATTCTCTAGGCCCAAGGTAGTCATTCATTGGGGTTTAAACATTACATGCATTGGTGGAGAGGAGTGGAGAAGCCAACCACCCACTAATTAGAAGAGAATTAATGCAAAATGTGCCTAATAGATGGGACTACAGGTTTTTGAGATTGTGCCCTATACACCAGGACGGAGGGAGTACCGTAGAAGTTGCCTCAATAAATGTGTAGTACATTAAAATTTGAAGAAAAGAAATATGATTGTATCGATAAAACATGCACGCTGGTAGATGCCAAGTCATTTCCCATTACCGTGTAGGCACACCAAGTTGCTCTTACTTGTTAGTTTGGCAATGATTTTTGTGTAGTGTGTGGAACTGATTAATTTGCATTCGATTTGTACCTGGCTGAATTTGGTCGTAGCAAGACTTATGTTAACCGTGCTGTTCAGGTGGCTTAATTACTTGTAAGCGAAACATAGGCCTGCTCTCTAAAAATATAATCCAGATAGGTTCTCCTGCATATCGAATGAATGTAGGTTCAGTAGTAAATTCTTTTTCGCGAGATTACAAGTTTATTTTTGCTATCCTTAATTATTTTATTCTCCATTCTAGACATCCTTTTATGGAAACTTGAACACTCACATATCTCAAACTTTTTTGTGAATGAACTAATATCCGCAATCATTCGTGTACTCATTAAACATCTGAACTTTGTGCCCTTATCAAAATAGGAATTACGAGTCTACAGTCCCGGGAGAAAATATGACTTGCATAAAGCAGGGTGTATTTCAGCATGTAACATTAATGTCTCCTCTCACTTGCAGATAATCCCTTTCTGGAATGACCTGCTTTGGATCGAGCCGCTCAAGCTATTATTTTCATTCGAAATTAACAAGCAGATATATTGCACATTGCAACTTACCAATGAAACGAATTCTTACATAGCCTTCTATATCCAAACAGGAAACCTAGTGCAGTTCTGCACAGAACCAAATAGAGGCATTGTGCCACCACTATCAGGCCGTATGGTCAGCATAACAATGCAAGCACTGAACAAGGCACCACGAGATATGCGGTTCACCGTGAGGAGTACCAAAGTGGATGGGGATCTTCAAGCTGAGGATATCACCGAAGACATGTTCAAGAAAAACACAGGTGATGAGGTGAATTTAAATGTTGTTTTTGACGCACAACTAAGGGCTCTGTGTGCCTTTGACGAATCCAAGGAGGATTTGCCACATGCACAACTAACATTTTCGGTTCCGCGGAATCTGAAAGATGCAGAGGCATCTACATCTGAGGTATGCATCTGAGGTGTTATATATACAAAACAAATTAACAATTTTTTGCTTGCCCTTACCGACTGTTTATTATTGATCATGTTACTTTTGAAAAAGCAAAAAATGTACCGGCTACTAAGGCCGCATTTGGCATTGCGGTGGATTATCATAATCACGTAAATGGATTTTACATTTTAATGTTTGGCTGCCAATTTAAATCATCATTTGGTACAAGCTGCTCGGAATCGCGTTTAGGAATTGCAATTGCAGTGATGAAGTCGAGACAAAAAATTGTTGCCAAAATGTCGATCTATTTTCGAAAACATAGAGCGCCTTGATCAAGCGTCTGAAATTCATATGTAGAGATTTCTATTAAGATTATTTTGATAATGAGATATGTTGTCGAACAAATTGATGGTCAAAGTTAAATTTTGCTGACAATATCCATGTACAAAACGTCACATGTTTTCCAAGAATGGAGGGAGTAATTCTTCTATCTAATAATGGAAAGCATGCATTATGTTTAGCTAAAATAGCTGTATGAAAATAAGAGTATTTCTTGCAATAGTCACAAAGGAGAATTTATAGCAAGAATTTGGCGCTTGTATTCTAATTGGAGTATAAAATTATGCAATACCCAATCCAAATCATGAAGTTGGCATTGTTCTGGTGACCCTTTCGGGTACGTCTCGGCAATTCCATGAAAACTCATCCTAGTGTTTTCTTAATTGAATAGCCTCACGCACCTCCCTTTGTTTCTACTTGGTATTTATTTTGTCCAAATAAATAGGTTTCTGGAAGAATGGTTGCTATTTGTTGATATTAAATTGTGCTGCAGTTTTGACTGTAGTCTAATGTTACTGGATTGCAGATAAGCCCGTCTTGGTCTGAGCTGATCAAGGTTGACCCCAGTGAGCTCAGCTTCACCTTTCCACAAGAGGGGAAGTTAGTATCATGCTCAATTAAGCTAGTCAACATTACGGATAATTACGTCGTTTTTGTTCCAAGGAGTAAGGAAAAAAACTTGGCACTGTACACAACCTATCCGGACGGAGCAATCCTGCCACCAAGGTCCACACAGGAATTTTTCGTAACAAGGGGAAGAAAGGAGTCTGTTGCACAGAGCATCAAGTGCAATGACAAGTACCTTCTGTATAGCACCGCTGTGACAGAGGACTTCAATAGCAAGGAATACTGCAGCGACATACATAAATTCTACGAGACACAGGGGGGTCAAGTATGGCATAGGAGAGAGTTGGGCGTTCTTCTTTACCCAGCATATCAACAAGATTCCTCTGACGGTACTGAGGTGAGTTCTATATAGTCAACTTTCTAAATAAGTTTTATTTACCTGCGTTAATATTAGTGGACCGTGAAAATTAGTAGCATGCCATGCACACCTTTTTTTTAGGCAAACCAATCATGGCGTTTGGATCTTTACTGATAGTTTTTCAGGAAAGGGAAAATATATTTCTCCCACCATCTAGATCATGTACTCCAGCTAGCTTTTACTATATTACTTTGCTGTACTAAAGAACTATTACGTTGGTAGCCCCCAAGGAACTGATCAATCAATCCATTACTTTCTTTTTTGTTGCAGATAAATTCATCAGCCCCTAAGGAACTGATCCACGTCGCTCCCTATGAGCTCCGCTTCCCCTTTTTGGAGGATCATAGGATGTCAGTGTCGTTCTCAATTAAGCTAGTCAACATTACGGACTACTACGTCGTTTTTGTTTCAAGGTATATGAACGAAAATTTGGCAGACTACTCCCCCCATCCGAATGGAGGAATCCTGCCACCAAGGTCCACACAAGATCTCGTGGTAAGAAGGACAGCAAAGAAGATGGTTCCACAGATGATGGAGTGCAACGACAAAAACCTTCTGTTCAGCACCATTGTGAGCGACAACTTCAGTTACTACAATTTGAATACATTCTATGAAAAAAACCAGAAGGGTCGAATATGGCATCGGAAAGACTTGGGCGTTGTTCTCTACCCGGCATATCAACAGGAGTACTCTCACGGTATGCCACATAACGAGGTGAGTTCCCCATACTCTACGGATACCGTTCTAAATCGATTTTACTTACATGTGTTCGTATTACTGTCTCACCAAAATACGTATCATGTCCTGCACTCTTTTGTTAAATGGAAAAAAATCATGGAAATGGATCTGTATTGATTGGAAAAACAAAATATATTTGTGGATTCCAAAAAGCTCATGAGAGTAAGAGCCTTCCCTCCCACTGCCACCTGCCACTCTGGCGGCAGTGTTGACCCCACGCCGGTAGCCACTCTGGCTCTGTTGGCCACCCTCCCCCCTTCCCCTCGCTCTCCTCCCGTTCGGCCATGGCTTCCCCTGGCGAATCGTCTGGGTGGTAGGGATGCGTACTCGGCTGGGACGAGGGCAATGGAGGAGGAGAAAAGATAGGGGCATGGGTCTCGCCATCCCCACCACACGCTGCCGTCGACTCGGCATCTTCGCGTGCCACGCCACCAGTGTGCCACCGTTTGGGCAGCCTCCACCTGAGCCATCTCCCTGATGATTTCATGTGGACTTGGGAGCCAAACCATGAGTACTCGGCACGTTTGGCGTGCTGTGCGTTATTTGAAGGCATGGTGGGGATGGATGGTGTGGAGCATGGTGTTCCTGTAGCTGTCGTTATGGGAGACTGCTGACTAGCTGAGCCGTCGAGGGTTGCGGCACCATGCGGCCTGTCCTTCTGTGTTCTTTCAACTAAGTTCATTGGCAGGTGGTGCTTAGGGGACTGGATCCCTGCACAGTCCGTTCGTCTGGTGGATTGCCTCCCGGCGAGGAAGATGTTGGGGCTGTTGCGGCTGGTCCTATATAAGAGGATGTGTACCCATGTGTTTTAGGGCAAGCAGTAATAAACCCTCAATCTTCCTATTGCTAATCCCTACCCCTCTATCTTCTCTAATCTACCCCTGCTATCACTCTCAACTTTCGCAATCACGGCACCTACACGCAGAGGACGAACTCATCCTGTGGTGAACCACCCATATTACCTTCGAAGCTCCAAGCGACCAGAACAGGGACGGTGCTAGAGACCTATGGATGGCGATCACCCTGTTGTGTTGGTTCGTGTGGAGACACCGCAACGGTGTGGTCTTTGAAAGCCATCAGCCTTCGGTGGAGCAGGTAGTCGGGTGTCGAAGCTGAGGCGGATCTTTGACATGCAGCCCGGCTGTTTAGGAGTAACCTAGGGCTAGTGGAGAGGGTGAGGTTTGGAGACTGATCCTATCTGTGCATTTGAGTGGATTGCGTACTGTGCATGTGTCAAATAGGCGTTACAATTGAGCTCTTGGCCTCTTCTTGTATGAAAACGATACAACTCTGAGGACATATCCTTAAAAAAAAGATTTGTCCAGGATTTTACCATATTGTACCGTGCTAAACTGAACTACATTGGTAACTGGCGGACTCAATCAATCAATTACTTTCTTCTTTGTTGTAGATAAATTCATCAGTCCCCAAGGAGCTGATTCAGGTCGACCCCCATGAGCTCCGCTTCCCCTTTCTGCAGGATCATAGGATGTCGGTGTCATTCTCAATTAAGCTAGTCAACATTACGGATTACTACGTCGTTTTTGTTTCAAGGTATATGTACAAAAATTTGGCAGACTACTCCGCCCATCCAAACGGGGGAATCCTGCCACCAAGGTCCGCACAAGAACTCGTGGTAAAAAGGACAGCAAAGAAGACAGTTTCACAGAACATAGAGTGCAATGACAAAAACCTTCTGTTCTGCTCCATTGTGAACCAGGACTTTAAGATCAATGATCTTGCGAAATTATTTGAAACACAGGTGGGCCATATATGGCATAGGATGGAGTTGGGCGTTCTTCTTGAGTTACCATGCCAGTTGCAACCCTCGGGTGTTATGCCACATACTGAGGTTAGTTCCTTGACACTCAATCTAAATAATACCCGAATAAATTTTATTTATGTGCACGACGCTGATCAATGTAGTAGTGTAGGTCTTCTTCTGCTCTCAAATAATGTTAGTATGTATTTGTAGTAAATAATAGTGTTGATTCTATGTGCAAAATCTTGCAGTTGTTTAGAATAGAAAAATTATTCTGTTGTCAGTAACTTGTACCAAAGTGACGGGTTCCATAAAGTATAACGTCCCACGACAATGTTCACATGGTTTTGCAGACATACTTTGTTATTATACCATATTAGAAGATGGTCTCGACTCCCATGACCTATGAATCTGCCCCAAACGTCAAAATCATGTCGCAACTTGGGACACCATCTATATATATAGCCAAACAAGGGACATGTATCTACCCATCAATTATAGCCGAAAAGTGACCATGTACAAAGGGGGCTTAAGCCAAATGACCGGTTAAAAAGGAGCCGGCCATCTGTTGGTAATAATAGAAGAGACCCAAATATATCTCCGGTGATGTACTATAGCTAGTTCATATTAAATGATGATGTAGTTTTTACCGTGGGCTAATGTTATTGGATTATGTGCTTCTTCTCAAAGGAGCTGATCCAGGTCCACCCCCAGGAGCTCCGGTTCCCCTTTCTGCCAAATGAGACGCGGTCAGCTTCGTTCTCAATCAAGCTGGAGAATATTACATACGACTATGTTGTATACATGGTGGTGTATTCTGCACGCAACGTGGCGACATACGACACACATCCAAAGAAAGAAGGAATCCTGCCACCAAGGTCCACAGAGGAACTAGTAGTTAAGAGGACAGCAAAGAAGGCGGCTCCACAGAGCATTGAGTGTGATGACATGTACCAGATTCACAGCACCGCTGTTGGCAAAGATTTCAAGAGCAGCGATCTTAGGCAATTTTTTCAAACACAAGCGGGTCAAATATGGCGTAAGACTGCTTTGGATATTATTCTTGAAACAACACACTAATTGGAATCCTAAGATGGCATGCCATACTAAGGTGAGTTACTTCCGTAGCACTCCATCTACATGGTATAAATCAGTAGTATTTACATGCTCATAATGTGGTCACATGAAAGTTCTAACATATGTCACCTTCTCTTGATTAATGAGTGTCAACTGTCAACAGATGTGTTTAGGTTTGGTTTTAGCTGAGGATAATTGAGTTGAGAGGAATTAGCAAGACTAAATTCATCATTACATCACAGCGGAAGCATTCAACAGGTCTGAGTACAGACAAATCCAAATAGGCCTAAGAGGCCGGCAATGAAAGGAAAACGGAGCCCATCCACGAAGTCTCGGATCCTGTCCGGGTCCGCTATCTACTCGTCAGCAGTCTCGTCATACTCCACGTAGGATCATAACACTTTGAAAGATAGACAAGAGGGGAGACTCCAAAACAAATAAGATGGGAGGGGAAATAGAATAGAGATAAGGAGAAAACAAGAATCCTATTGAGATGTTTCCAAAATAGTTTAGCAGAAATAGTTTTTGGACACTCTAGAAACAACGACCGTTAGCGAGGTTAACCTACAGGCTTTGCGGACTCGTTGCTTCGATAACCATTCGTATCAAAACAATCTCGGGAATCGGAAACCAGGCTCTGGTTTAGATTCCAGCTTTTTGGTAGTGAATCTGTGTTAAAAATCCCAACCAAACACACCCTAAAAATCACACTTGGACATTTATTTTGTGAGTGCCGTCACTGTTTTCCGGACACATATATATGCATCCAAATGGCTTCCAGTCTATATACGCCCCATATCACTCCCTATTCACTTAGTTATTCGCTCCGTGCCATGACAGGAGATCTGAAACCTAATCTCCTAGTGGCCTAGTGGGGTCAGCCATCACTTGTTGATCTTTATGACTCTGTACAAATTGTATGATTTTTAGGACAGTATAGTACCTTCACTTTTGCGGGTTTTATATGTATATACACATCAATTACGTACTTAGGCTGTGCTTCTCTGGATATGATTGCAGATGCACGCATGCATTTGGAGCAGATGGTCACGGAGTGTTTTATTAATCATCGATGAAGATCTAAACTTCGGATCAACTCTCTGAACAACTTAATTTATTTTTTCTGTTCGAGAGCATTATCAAAGTTTTTTTTTTTTTTTTTTTTGTTGTTGTGTACATTTTAGTAATGTAGAAACTATCTGTTAATTCTAGGATTGTAACGCCTTTATGGGAGTTAACAAAAGCTTCTGTTATATATAAAAAACATATTGTGGTGGTTGCTTTTCTAAAATTAATTTCTGCAGTGGCTGACTGGTACTGCTGTGTGAGAAATTAAAGAATAACAGGACATGTTGGTCACCGGTGCACTGTAGCTGAATGTACTCTAGTACAATATGTTTTAAGCAATGTTATTTGTACGTATGTAGTTTACAAAGGCTTCACACACTAATTCAATCTAATGACAGTTAACTAAAATCGTGGGGTAGTTACAATCTAAAATGAACTAGTACAGTAGTTTCATAGAGTTTGTGAAATAGTTTTATGAATTTGACTGGAATGTGTACACCTGAGAGCGAGGGGGTTCTAGATCCATGGTTGATCGCCTTCGATTTTGTTGCTCCCGTTCCCCTCTGGTCGTTGTCCTGGCATCACGAGGGGGAGGGGGATCCCCGGTACTTGTTTGTGTGTTTAGTCCTAGGTTTCCTTACTTTCGAGTTTCCTTTGTCATGACATGGTGGAGCTGCTAATGATGATAGTAGTGATAATGGTGTCTCGACCCGTGCTCCTGCTCGTCGGTGGTGTTGCTGAAGGCAGTGAGATGCTTGTGGAGTCCAAACTGTTGGAGCGAGCATGATTATGTGTTGTGTCTTGGCATGACGACATGGACGGGTTGCATGTGGAGTGGGGTGGTGTTAACTGCTGCAAATGTGCTAAAGTTGGTGGGGATCCGGCTGCCAGAAGGCTGGGGTGTCGTTGGCCCTGGGTCCGACATTGAAAAGCTCGAAAGGCTCATCTAATGTTGGCGATACTCGAAGTAATTACAGATGGATCAAGATCATGCCAGTTAGTAGACATATCAATGTAGGCGATTGTAGTTGAGTTTTGTACTTCGTGATTTTTTATACTTTGTCATTTTTGTACTTTCGCTTAGTTTGGGAGCTCTGTTTTTTCTAAACTGTAGTATCTTGATAATAAAGTATTTAAGTGCTGGGCAAGGGAATACTGCAGTTTACTGATACCACAATATTTCACCGTTTTAGTGAAAACTTTGAGGCGTTTGGGAAACGTTGTCTAACCATTGTTTTGACCGCTTGCATGCATGGATAATTTCTTTTGACCATAGATGCGTGCATGACTCTTGTCCCAGGCCCTGATGTGTCCATTGCTTAAGTTTACTTATGTTCAGACTCAAAATTACTAGGCGTGATGAGCTACAGATAAGCTGACAAATACAAGTCATAAGAGGCAGCCATGCATGCATGGAACTATGAGCGATGGGCATGTTTTTTGGATGGCTAGAGCTCAAGATATAAGGCTCTGACGGAGTGACGGTATACTGCGTATGTAGGTGCATAGCTGTCTCGAGTGGCGCGAGTGACATCCTAAGGGGCAAGCAAGACGCATCTTCAACAGACCTGCACTAGCCAGCGTTGTTTTTCCGTTGGGAAAAAAGAGGTCGGGACTGAAGTTTATAATACGTAAAAAAAACTGTAGTTTTAGAGACATTTCAGTTTCTAAAATGACCTTTTTAGTTGGACCCAAACGGCTTGAAGTATTTAATACTACGGTATTTCTAGAAACTGAAGTATTCACCAAATACTTCAAAATTACGGTGCTCCCAAACGGGTGGCATCTCCAGTCGACCCCCCCTCCCCCCACAGAGCCCCCAAAGCGGTCTTTTTAGCGCCGAAACCAATGAATAGCGTCGTTTTTGCACCAGGAGCCCAAATAGCGCCGTTTTGGCGCTATTTCGCGAACTTGCGAATGTTACTAGTCTACTCCCTGCGTCCACAAATAAGTCTACATCTAGATTTAAACTTAGTCAAACTTTTTAAACTTTGACCAATTTTATAGTAAATAGTGGCAACATATATGACATCAAAATGATATATTTAAAAGTTTATGTCAAGACAAATCTATTGATATCAATTCGATGTCATAAATGCTAATGCGTTTTCCAATAAAGTTAGTCAAAGTTAAATAAATATGACCGACCAAAAAGAAAAAACTACACTTATTCCCGGACGGAGGGAGTATGTTATTACCCTCATAGTGGGTAGTAACATATATGTAGTGTCGTGCATGCGTATATTTATTAGTTTATAGACTCATAATGCATGGATGTGTGTGATGTTACGGTAACATCAGTGGCGGAGCTTAGTGTAAGCCCGGGGGGGGGGGGCACCGCCCCCAGCTTTGCACAAGTTTGTGAAGGAAAAAAATTAGGAGGGCTGAAATTAGATTTTTTTTTAGTAAATTGCCCCCCAGACATTTGTAATTTGGCATTTGCCCCCCCCCCCCCCCCCCCCCCCGGCAATCTGTGGCAAGCTCCGCCACTTGGTAACATATTATGTTACCACAATCATCTATTTCCTCATTAATCATGTGCCACATCATCTTTTATGCCTAAATACTCCCTCCGTCCAGTTTTAATCTACATTCTACAAGTTTTAAGACAAATTAGTAAGTCATTTAAAATTATTACCTAGATATGTGACAAAAAATCCAAACATATTAAAGATAATGACATCCAATAGGGAAATCAAGACTGCTTCGTTTTCTGTGTTGGTGTTGATTACCGAGGAGAGAATCAATGCGCAGAGCCTAGGATGTAGATTAAAAGTGGACAAATTTCTGAGTTATTAGCACAGAACCGCCACATTTGTGGCATATTTTCCCAAAAACCACCACCGGGTGTGGCAATCGCACAAAACCACCACATTTGAAATTTCTCGTAGCAATGTGCACTGATAACTCTTCGCGCACGAATTGACACGGATTAAGGAACTCGGGCCCCACCCGTCAGGCTGACGTGGCGCAAGAAGAATTAAATATTCTAAAATCAAGAGACGGTGGACTGGGTCAACATCCAAAAAAAAAAGAAAGGTCATCTTCTTCCTTGCTTTCACCGTCCAAAAAAAGAACGGCGCAGGCCTGTGTGGGCGAGCCCAGCACGGCGGCGTCCGGCCCGAGCCTTCCTCGTCGCAGCACGCCCGAGCCTCCCACGATGACGAGCCGGAGCTGCACGACTCGCCACGGCGTCCGCGGCCAGAGCGTGCACCGCGTTCGCCGACACTGGCGCGTCCTCGCCGCTGCCGCCGAGGGCGACCGCCGGGAGCTGCGTGGGCAGGGTCACCGCCTCGCCGCAGTAGGAGCTCCGGCCTGCACTGTGGCGTACACGGGCGAGCTCCGTCCATGGGGACAGTAGCGTGAGCACGGCGGCGAGCGCGGCGCGGGTGAGCTCCGGCCTGCACGGTCGCGGTACTCCGGCCAGGGGCGGACGCGGGCGAGCTCTAGCCTGCATTGTGGCGGACACGGGCGAGCGGCAGCGTGAATTGCACGGCGGCGCACGCGGCGCGGGCGAGCTCCGGCCTGCATTGTGGCGTACACGGGCGAGCTCCGTCCATGGGGGCAGCAGCGTGAGCACGGCGGTGAGCGCGGACGGGCGAGCTCCGGCATGCGCGGTCGCGGTGCTCCGGCCAGGGGCGGACGCGGGCGATCTCTGGCCTGCGCTGCTGCGGCCACGGGCGAGCAGCAGCGTGAACTGCACGGCGGCGCGTGAGCTCTGGCCTGCGCGGTCGCGGTGCTCCGGCCAGTGGCGGACGCGGGCGAGCTCCGTCCATGGGGCGTGGTCCGGCGGCAAGGCCAAGGAGGTCCGGCCATGGGGCAGCGTGCTTGGCGTCCCAGCTCTGCTTGTGTGTGTACATAGGGTGTTTGTTAAAATGCTTGGTCAACATCCGGTCAATTCTCTATGCCACATCAGCCTGACGGTTGGACCCTCTAAACTTAATCTGTGTCAATTCGCCCACGAACAGATATCAGTGCAAATTGCTACGAAAATTTTCAAATGTGGTGGTTTTATGCGATCGCGACACCCGGTGGTGGTTTTTGGAAAAATATGACACAAATGTGACGGTTTTGTGCTAATAACTTCAAATTTTTAGTCTAGAATGTAGATTAAAAGTGGACGGAGGGAGCATGTGTGATGTTACCACCCATGATGAGCAGCCTAATGGGCTAACGCACATTCCATGTTACTACTGGTAATTTTGGCTATAAAAAATAAGTCGTTGAAACATATTCCCATGAGATCGATTTTCGAAATACTCGTCGAGTGATTAGTCTAATGACCAGAACAGATCACAAACGATATATTCTACAAAACCTTTTTAAATTTTAAGCTTCCGTGTTGGCATCAGCAATATTAGTTTCTGTAGAGCTACAGGTGCATGCATGTCTCTGTGATGAGTTTTTATTTACACCAGCAGCCAAGTAGGACTTGGATTCTTCTTGGCCAATGGATGAAAGAGAAAGCATTTAGTATTACGACGACCAAGTACATTGTATCGGCCGGTGTTTTTTTGTTTCCTTTGGGAACCAGCGGTTTTGCCTCCCACTCGTTCCCCTTCGTTCTCTCCAGGTTAGTGCAAGTTTATTATGTGAATTTTGGATCTGGCCGGGTTTAGTCGTCCGTTGCATAGCTGTTGATCTGTTCGCTACTCTTGCATGGGCGCTGCCGCTGGCGAGGATACCTACTCTTTCCGAATATCTCTCATACATCTCAAGTGAAGGTTTTCTGTGTTAGGAGTAAGATCCAAGATACAGCCTAGAAGGGATTATACAACAGCATGGATTTTAAACTCCATCTACTTGAAAAAATTACAAAGATAACATTCTGGGTGAACAAATTACAGCTGGACAATTGACAAATAAAGGTTGCACCGTAGTGCATATTATAACATGATGACTACTATGATATTTAGTGCGGGCATTACAACAAAATAAATAGACCAAAATCCATCTGCATCTATGACTAATAATCCACCCTCAGATTATCATCCGAATCCCCTTAGATATTAAGTTGCAACAAACAGATAATCGCATTAAGCAATGTGTGTAATGTGAGCAATGATTATACACGCGGGTACTCTCACCGCTGTTTTCTCCCTAATGGCACCAACACATCCTCCCTCTTCCCATTTCTGTCACTCGAGCAAGGCAACGAGAAGGCATAAACCCACTATCAAGGATAAATACTCCCTCTTGGAGTCACTAGGAACTACTTGGCCAGAGCAACCACTAGCAACGGAAAGCATGCAAGATCAGAAATAACATATGCAATAAATACTATAATCAACTTGGCATAAGGTCTCAATCTCAATCATTATAGGCAACTCACGAGATCTAAACATGAAGGCATATAAAGAGGAACAACCATCTAGCTACTTCTATGGACCCGTAGTTCCGGGATAAACTACTCACGCATCACTCCGGAGGCAGGAATGGTGATGTAGAAGCCTCCGGTGATGATTTCCTCTCCGGCAGGGTGCCGGAAAATAGCTCCAGAACCCTCCTGATTTAGGGTTGACGACGATGGCGGCTGCGGAACTTTTTCGGGATTTTTGATCAGGTGTCTAGAGTTTTCCATCCGGGAGGATAAATAGACGAAAGGGAAAAGGCGGGGGGGCTAGTGGGCCCCACACCTATAGCTGGCGCGGCCGGGGGACCCACGCTAGCCCATGGTGTGGCCCCCCCTGTTGCCCCTCTTCGACTCCTCTTCGGTGTTCTGGATGCTTCCGGGGAAAATATGAACTTCGGGCTTTGTGGGGTCCAATTCCGAGAATGTTTCGAGAAATACTTTTCTGAAACAAAAAACAGCAGAAAACAGAGAACTGACACTTGGCATCTTGTTAATAGGTTAGTCCCGGAAAACGTATAAAAATGCTATAAATAAGGGAGAAAAGATGCAGCAAGTAACATAATATGATCATGGAGCATCAGAAATTAGGGATACGTTTATGACGTATCAGAGCACACCTCTTGCATAACTTGAGTTGAGGTCAACGAACCAAAATCATGTCTTCCTTCAATGCTCTTCAAGTTCGTGGGCTCAAATGGCATAAGAGCAATCATGTACTTCCTCTTGATCCAAGCATCATAAATTTACTTGGCACCAATATTGTTGAATGCGGTGGCAAGAGTCTTGAGCCTTTGGTACATGTCTTCATGGCTCTCTCCATCATGCATATAGAATCCTTCAGCCTCATTGCTCAAGGCATCATACATATTCCTTTGCATGCTTTCATTGCCCACGAACATGAAGACAAGAGCGTCCCATGTTTCCTTGGCGGTGGAATATTGTTGAAGATGAGGCATGTGGATATGGCCCACGGCTTGTTGAAGAATAGACAAGGCGGTGTAGTTGAGTTGACAATCTACGGCTTCTCTTCTTTCCAAATTCTTGGGGTCATGTGGCTTGTATCCATCTCGAGTCACCCTCCAAAGTTCTATAAAAGAAGAGTTCAAGTGAGTTTCCATGTAATATTGCCATTCACTAAAAGAGTATGCGTCAATTTTAGGTGGATCTCCTCTAGGGATTATATGAGGATGTGCTATGGGAGGATCGGCAGAAAACGTACTTTGACAGAGTGATATTCTTCATCACCACTCGTACCATTTTCGGTGGTGTTTTCAGCGGAAGCATCTTTAGGTAGATCACCATCTACCCCTTTCTTGGCGCCCTCCGGGTTTTCGTCCGGAGGAGATGAGACGGTGACCTCCGGTCCCTTAGGTTTCATGAATTGCATCAATACTCGACGCAGTTCATCGATTTTGGTCTCCCTGGATGAGGTCAATCAATTTTTTAACTCACTGAGATCATCCATAGAGACATGCACCTCGGAAACGGCGGTCTCTGTATCATCGACCATACTTAAGCTCTTAGGAGGTTAAGCCAGATAGAAGAGCCGAGGCTCTGATACAAATTGAAAGTAAAGTATGGGCACCTAGAGGGGGGTGAATAGGTGCTACGACCAATTTTAATTTTTCTTAGAGTTTAGGCTTGACACAAAGGTAAATTCTTTATATAATGCAACTAAGGTGAATTTACCTATATGACAAGGATAACAACAATCACAATGCAAGTACAAGTAAAGGGAGAAGGGAACGAGGTAACCGATATGAAGCATGTGGAGACACGATGTAATCCCGAGTTCCTCCTTGTTAAGGGAGTACGTCTCGTTGGAGGGGTGTGAGCTCGCCATGAAGGCCTACTCAACGCAACAAAGTCCTCACCCTATTCTCCGATGAACCCCGCCACAAAAGCCTAGTCCACCTTCCACTATTGATCCCCTTTGAGGCGGGAATCGAATCCTTTACAAACAACTTGGGGCACACACCCACAACCAAATTGGGGGCTCCCAACAATCTTGAATCACCAAGAGTAGCAAGATGCCTAGTTTTTCCACAAGAGGAAACCCTAGGCTATATCCCTCAAGCTAGAGAGGGGGAAATGAAGAACGGCTCGATGAAGATGTAGATCAGGGCCTTCTCCTTCAATCCTCCAAAGATCTTCGAGTTTGGTGGGAGGGATTGGGAGTTATTGCGGATTTGATGAGCTCTTAAATTCTATTGAATGCTAAGTGGAAGAACTAGAGCTCAATGAGGAAGAGGAGGGGTATTTATACCCCCTCCTCAAATCTAGCCGTTTGGCTGGAAAACAGGTACCGGAATATCCGGTCGGGATATTTCCTCAGATCAGCTCGAGTTCGTTGACTAAAACCGGATTATCCGGTTGCCTCTGAATAATATGGAATGAATAATCCAGTTGGCTTATGTCTTGTGGAGGCAACTGAACCGGATATTCCGGATGACACGAATAAACCGGTACCAATAATCCAGTTAGCTTTTATGAGTTTCATCTCCAGTCCTTAGCTCCTTTTCGAGAAGAAACTCCACAACTGGAATATCCGGTATGATATCAATAATCTGGTACCAATATTCCGGCTCATCTTTAAACCAAACTGGACACAAACTATCCTAACCGGAATATCCGGTTTCCCAGAATAATCTGGTTAGAATAATCCGGTTGCTCACTGTCCCAAATCAATTAGCCCCATCTTCACCGCTCTTTTTGGCGATCGATGTCGATGTTAAGTATAAAACCTGCACACTAAACACATCGATAAATAATGTACTTAGTATTGTTAACTAACACACAAAACACCGGGAAAACGAAATATACTTTCAGTTTTGCTCCGCGTAGGGGTCGTTTTCGGGTGGCTGGTTTGCCTGCGGGTACGTAGCGGCGGCCAGTACCGCGGCGGCGGGAGTAGTCGGTCATACGTTTCCCTCCTCATCAATGTGCATGAGGGAGGTATCGAGAGATTTGCTGACTTTGCTGAGGGACATGTGGTCCAGGCGAGCAGTTTTTGAGACGTATTTTTTCTTTGGGGGTTGGTTCCCCGTCTATTGGGTCCCGGAGAGCGCCGCACGGCGCGCGCTCGAGGCTTCCACTGTTCTAGATCCTTGTGGGCTTCTTACAACTGTCGGCCAGTTTGCAGCAGGTGGTAGTGGTACGCCGTCAGGTCCTCCTGAGTGGATGTGGGCGATATCGGTTGGCCCGAGTTTATCGTTGTTTTCGCTTTAAGCCAGGAGGCTCGCGAAACTTTGATGCGCTCTCGCGCTTCTTTGCTCTTCTCCGTCTCGTCGGGTGCTTCGCCTGAATCTGCCATGCAGACTTGGGCCAGATATGGCGCATGAGTCTTAGGCGTAGATTGGCTGTTCTTGCAGAACTTGGAGGGCTCCTCGGTCGCGATTGTGTGGAAATCGTGCGTGTTACGGTGGATGGAGCCACCGCTGGGCGCTGGGTCATGACCAGCGTCGTCAGATGGCGACTCGAGGGCCGCCAGGCTCGAGATGGACTGAGAGTCTGATTCGCCGAGTCCGATCTAGTAAGGGAAGCGCAGGATCACCGCCTTGCTGGCGTGGAAGTGGAAGCTGTCGAACGTTAAGCTGACGCTTTTCTCGAGTCCGATGAACGTCAGACGCGACTCCGGCGAATGGGGTGCGTAGATGAGCGACCCGAAGCGGATCAGCTCCATTGAAGTCGATGATCCAGGGCTCCAGCTGAAGCTTGGCGAAGACGAGGCCGAATATGCCGTGAATCCAGTGCCTGCCGTTCCCACAGACGGCGCCAATTGTCGATTAGTCATCTCGACAAGTCCCTCAGATGGTCCGGTAGGGTTTCGATTAAGAGAAAGAATGGGCACTGGTGACAATCGTCGGCTAATAGGGGGCACGATTTACCCATGTTCGGGGCCCTCTAGAGGTAAAACCCTTACTCCTGCTCTTGTGATCTGTATTAAGTAGATCAATTACAATGGTCGATGCCCAAGTCGAGAGATTTATCTCGAGCTTAACGCTATGGTGGTGAAAAGTAGATTGGATCCCCCTCGTGTGGTTCTCCTAGCGCTTTATAGATAGCTGGGTCTCAAACCGTACCGGGGGGTTACAAACCCTAGCTCTAGGTCGGTAGGAGTTTTCCGTCTTGACCCGCAAGTCTTGCGGGTGGGCCTCTACTGGGCCTTCTAGAACATCGGGTAACGCCTTGCTTTGGGCCTTGGTCTTGGGCCTTGGACTGGATAGGCTCACCCGATAGGTCTAGGAGTCATCCCCACGTCAAACGCGGAGGAAGACGCTCATGGTGAAAGTTTGCTAGTCAATGTTGGGCAAGGCAGGCAAGGATATGAGGCAGGGAAGAACAAGAAAAAGAATAAAGTGCAGTGTCACAAGTACAAGCAGTGGGGACATATCAAGAAGGACTGTCCAGATCTCAGTGGTGGACCAAGTGCTAATGTATTAACTCAAAGTGATGACTCGTACATCGATATTCTCTTGGTGTCAGATAGACGGTCAACTAATGGTAAAGCATGGATGTTGGATTCGGCTAGCTCTTTACATGTGACGCCCAATAGGGAGTGGTTCTCTTCGTATAAGTATGGTGAGCTTGATACAACCTCTACATGGGTGATGACACGGGTCACCATGTTGCTGGAGTAGGTGACATCAAAATCAAGATGTTTGACAGAGTAGAGCGGGTACTTCGGGAAGTCAGGCATGTGCCAGGGCTGAAAAGGAATATAATTTCGCTTGGAGTTCTTCATGATGGTGGTATGATATTCTGTTGTGATCGGGATAAGAAGATCATGAGAATCATGGAAGATAAGGTGGCCGTTATGATGGGAGAGTGGACATCTTCGTATCTTTACAAGTTGCGAGGGAGTACTATTGCAGGTGGAGTCATGGAGACTGGAGTTGCGGGAGTAGCAGCTGTGTTCCACGGAGACGGAGGGTCTGCGGCAGACTCGTTGAGTAGCTCTCGGTAAGCTACAAAGTAGACAACCCAAGTCCGGAGTACATGGAAGTTTGATGCTTCGACGAACACAAGTTGGTGGAGAATATTGGCCAAGGTGGAGTTTGTTGTATTTGTGTCTTATATTATGTATGAGTAGGGTTGCGGTAGGACTTGGAGTTGTAATAGGAATGGACAGTGTACGATAGTGTTGTAGTCGAACACGTGTATCCTAGGACCTCCTATATAATGAGGAGACACCACATGTTATAATTCATGGCGACTTGATAGTAGCAGGCGCGCAAGGGGAGCCGGCGGATTGTGCCGGCTACCAAGACGGCCGGTGCCGTTGTATCGATGGTGAGTAACACTCATAGTCATGCTCCGCAGAGTAGGCGAGTTTGCCGAACTGTGTTACCAAATCTCGGTGTCGTCATGTTTGATATGATTGCTTGTTCCTCGATAGATCGACTAAGCACTACAGGAACGGGCTACCGTGCCGGCGGCCAAAATCTATGCCGACGGCAATTTATCGGGGCCATCGGCATAGACCCAATCACGGAATCCTAAATAGCAAAAATAAAATTGAGCTATGCCGACGGCAATGCCGTCGGCCTATCCTTTTTTGAGCTACGCCGACGGCTTTGCCGTCGGCATAGACCCGAAGAGGGAATCCCAAATTGCGAAATAAAATTGAGCTATGCCGACGGCAATGCCGTCGGCCTATCTTTTTTTTTTTGACTTAATCACCGTTTTGATCATAACTTTTGCATTCAAACTCGGATTTTGACGTTCTTTAGATATTTTTGAAAAGGAGAAAAATATATAAATTACCATGCATATTGTTAAAACTACATTCTTATAAAAAAAATTATGAGAAAGAATGGAACTAACAATAATGGGTTAATGGTTTCGTCTGAGAGAGTTGTAGCTAGGGCTTAAATATTGAGAAACTATTGGTGAATCTGTGATGAAATAAGTAGTTGTGTAGCTAAAAAATATTTGTTTCCAAAAACCATGAGCAAACTACGAGACACTTGTAGTTCAAATTTGACCCATTTCCAACTGAAACGGCAGAATCTTGTGTTTTTCAAAAGAGCTGGATGGAAACCTTTTCAGAGAAAACAATTTGGTTATTTGTGCATATAACATGGTATAGTAGTTTTAAAAAATATATCCCACAAGTTTTGCAACATATTTGTGGTTGGTGCTTCACAAAAAAGCCATTTTTCACACTCGAAAAATGGAAAATGATTTTTTTTTAGTGAAAAGGAAAACTTTTCTCTGTGAACATTGTCCGTGCTTCCAATATTCAAGTTTGTGTGGAATATGGGCACACTTAAACAAACTATGCCATGGGTTTGGCCATAACACCCGTCATTTGGCCCGAAACCCTAGAATGTTCGTAGGAGATAGCTCATTTATGTGAACATATTTTCAACACAACTGTCGTATTTCAAGTTTATTATTTTTGGTGGATACTAGGACATATATAATGACACCACCCGAAGGTCTTGCATCATTTTGAGTTTTTTTAAATTTTCTGGAATTTTCTAAACCGGTTTCACGAAAAATTCAAGACGGCGGGCATGATCGTTCGTAGCTAGAGCTTGAATATTTAGAAACTCTTGGTTTATCTCTGATGAAATAGGTATTTGTGTAGCTAAAAAATATTTTTCCCAAAATTCATGAGCAAACTACGAGACACGTGTAGTTCAAATTTGACCCGTTTCCAACTGAATCGGCAGAAATTTGTGTTTTTTAAAAGAGGTGGATGGAAACCTTTTCATAGGCAACAATTTGGTTATTTGTGCATATAACATGGTCTAGCATTTTTAAAAAATATAGCTCCCAAGTTTTGCAACATATTTGTGGTTGGTGCTTCACAAAAAGGTATTTTTCACACTTGGAAAATGGAAAATGGTTTTTTTATTCAGTGAAAAGAAAAACTTTCTCTGTGAACATTGTCCGTACTTCCAATATGCATGTTTGTATGGAATGTTGGCACATTTAAACAAAGTATGCCATGGATTTTTCCATAACACCCGTGATTTGGCCCGAAACACTAGAATGTTCGTAGGAGATAGCTCATTTATGTGAACATATTTTCAACATAACTGTTCTATTCCAGGTTTATTTTTTTGTGGATACTAAGACATATATAATGAAACCACGTGAAGGTCTTGCATCATTTTGCGTTTTTTTTTTAATTTTCTGGAATGTTCTAAGACGGTTTCACGAAAATTCAAGATGGCGGGCATGATCGTTCGTAGCTAGGGCTTGAATATTGAGAAACTCTTGGTGTATCTGGGATGAAATAGGTAGTTGTGTACCTAAAAAATTAGTTTTTTCATTAAACATGAGCAAACTACGAGACACTTGTAGTTCAAATTTGACCTGTTTCCAGCTGAATCAAAAGATACTTTCAAAATAGCCACCATGACTATTCATCAAAAGAGTTCAAATTTTCTAAAACTATCAATGTTTTTAGGATATGAATGTCACATTTGAATTCCTCTAATTTTTCTAATCGACCTAGACATTTTATTTGTCAAATTTTGATCTACGGATTTAAAGATATGAATTATTCCATATTAAATAATTTATTCAAAAAATAAAGTAATTTCTAACATTGTATTGTTATTTATTCAATAAAGATCATTATATAATCATTGTTATTTATTCAAAAAAATAAAAAATTAAATAATAGAAAAGTTTAACATCATTACCCACAGGTTAATATGATTGATATGATAGTAATATCAGTAACTTCTAACATCTCATTTGGAATCTAGTTTGGAAGGAACTTAAAGGTTAAGCGTGTTTGGGCTTGAGAAATTTCAGGATGGGTGACCGAACGAGAAGTTTGACTAAGTTAAATATGTTGACCAGATTAATTATGTAATTAGAGATTAAGTATGTGGTTAAGTACAAAATTTCAGAATTGAAATTAAAAAAGCTCATAAAAAATTCAAAATTTTCTTTTGAATTTTTTTTTAATTATTTTGAAAATATTATGCCGACGGCTTTTAGTACGCCGACGGTAATTCGACATATGCCTACGCGGCCTTACGCCGAAGGCACAGTCTGTGCCGACGATATTTTAGCCTATGCCAACGGTCAAAATCCGTCGACGTATTCGCTCATTCCTGTAGTGCAACGCCTACGAATTGTAGCAAGAGAACGTACGGATCCTAAACTGGACAAAAAAAGGGAAGCGAGCCCAGCTCACTTGGTTAGGGAAGTGGATGTACGACCCAGCCACCCAGGTTCAAGTCCACACGGATGCAGACTTGGGTTCCTATTATTTCAAAAATAAAAACCCGCCGTGGGGGCCTCCCCTGCTGCCTTCCTTTCAAAAAAAAAACTGGACAAAAGATATATTCTGCAGAACCGTTTTAAATTGTAAGCTTCCGTGTTGGCATCAGGAATTTAATTTTCTGTGGAGAAAGCTACAGGTGCATGCATGTCTCTGTGATGAGTTTTTATTTACACCAGCAGCCAAAGTAGGACTTGGATTCTTCTTGGCCAGTGGATGAAAGAGAAATCATTTAGCATTACGATGACCAAGTACATTGTATCGGCCGGGCGATGTCCTGGAAGGGAAGCAAAACATTATTTGCGAATAATGCCGGTGTTTTTTTTTTCCTTTGGGAACCAGCGGTTTTGCCTCCCTGTATATGTATGCTGATGGATGGGACACCATCGTGAAGGAGAAAACCACTCGTTCCCCTTCGTTCTCTCCAGGTTAGTGCAACTCTTGCTTATTTGGGTTTATTATCTGAATTTTGGATCTGGCCGAGTTTAGTCGTCCTTTGCATAGCTGGTGATCTGTTCGCTACTCTTGCATGGGCGCTGCCGCTGGCGAGGATACCTACTCTTTCCGAATATCTCTCATACATCTCAAGTGAAGGTTTTCTGTGTTAGGAATAAGATCGAAGATACAGCCTAGAAGGGATTATACAACAGCATGGATTTTAAACTCCATCTACTTGAAAAAATTACAAAGAACTTTTCGAAGGACCTTAAAGTTGGCAGTGGTGGGTACGGAGATGTTTACAGGGTATGAAGATCTAGCAAATAATGTACTATTCTTTTTGTTGTCTAATTTCAACTTGATTGATACCACCTGCTAACCAGAAGCCTATCCCTAATTATGTGATTTGGACAGGCGGTGCATGATGGGCAACAGATTGCTGTGAAGAAGATTCATCCCTTGCAAGGACTAGATGATAAGGCATTTGACAATGAATACCGTAACCTTTTCAAGATCCACCATCGAAATGTCGTACAGTTAATTGGCTACTGCCACGAATCACGGAAGAATTACGTTACACACGATGGGCAACTTGTTATGGCTACAATAATGGAGCGAATCCTCTGCTTCGAATATATGGAGGGCGGAGGGCTTGATACATATATTAAAGGTTATTTTGACGCGAAAGGTTAGATCTGTTGCTTTATATGTGTTCGTCTAGCTTTATGTGTGTTTCTCTCTTCGTTTCCAGATGAATCGTGTGACCTTGACTGGCCAACATGTTACGAAATAATTAGAGGGACCTGTGAGGGTATTAACCACCTTCATAGTGCACAAGACAAGCCTATTTTCCATCTGGACTTAAAACCTGCTAATATCTTGCTCGATAAGGAAAAGAAGGCCAAAATCGCAGATCTTGGTTTGTCCAAACTTGTTTCTTCCACACAAACATTTCAAACAAAGTCTCAAGAAGGAACACGGTAAGTTTAAGGATCTTGTATAAATATACATATTCTCTCCTGTTGCAATAACAATATCTTTGATCCTTATTTTACTATGCAGAGGGTACATGCCACCAGAATACATAGATGCTGGCCATATTTCAAGCAAGTTTGATGTTTTCAGTCTCGGAATTGTAATTTTGAAAATAATGGCCGGAAATGAAGGCTATTACAGCTGTTTTGAAATGACTCATGAACAGTTTACCGAGCTTGTAAGAAAAATACATGTCTGCATTAAGAATTAACTTTCTTTGTTATATGCATTTCCGTTTCTCTATTTTGCATATTTAAAACGTTATGTGGCGAATTTCGCAGGTATGTGAAAATTGGATGAAAAAGGTGCAGGCAACGCCGACGAGTTCATCAAACAAAACAGACATCATACGAGTGAAGGCGTGTGTTGAAATAGCATTAAGATGTGTGAATCCTAACCGAAAGGATAGGCCTTTTATTAAAGACATTGTCCGTGAACTGGAAGAGCTAGAAGCTGAGATAAAGATATTGTCACAACCTTCTAATCAGTCCAAGGACGTGATTGGCCAGGTATATACTATCTGTCTGATGGCTTGGATGCACTTCTTTATTAGCGGTTCCACCGTGCCTTAGCTCAGCAAACTACAGAAGAACAGAGGGTTTTAGGATGTCCTTGACCTATAAGGAAATCAAAAAAAATTGCGCACTGAGGCTTTATTAAATCCAACATCAGGAGAGTCAATGCTACATGATACAATACATCCCATTTGAACTGATTTCAATAGTAGGACGCTGCAGTATATAAATGAATTATGTCATCCAACTGTCAGCGACCAGGCCCAGGACACGGCCGTACCTGATGCAGGCCCCAGGCCACGAAGGGCGCCAGCTGTCCCCGCGCGAGTGGCTGGACCAGAATGGGTGACGAGCAAGCGCTCGGCGATATAAGGAGAGGGGTACGCAATGTAACAGTTGGCTATGAACGTGTAAGGAACGGCGGTGCCGTGTGCGTGTGGCTCGAGGAGCCTGTACTTCCTCCAACTCGAGATCGATTCGATAATAGCTAGCCAATTCCGATCGCTCCCTTACATCTGGTATCAGAGCGCAAGCTCGATCCAAGGAGGCAGATCTGGAGATCCCCACCCACCCCCACCACACCCGCCACGCCATCCGCCGTCGGGAGGAAGCCATGGAGGAATTGTCGCCGGAGGCCCGCGCCATCTACGATCTACTCCGGGCTGATACGCGCGAAGCCTACGAGAGCCGCTTCATCGACCACAAGAAGGAGATCCTCGACGCGGTACGCAACTACGTCGACGACACCACCAAGCAGTTCAAGGCGATCAACGCCAACCTGGAAGCGGTGCAGAGCGGAGTCGGCGCCGACATCGCCGAGGTCCAAACCACGCTCGAGGCCGAATTGGACTCCGTCAAGTCCGCGCTGAGTGCAGAGATCTCGCATCTCGCGAGCGCAGTTGACCGTGCCGTCCGGGCGATACCGAGCGCTGCGGCGGGAGGATCGAAGGACGTGCAGGTCGGCCCCGATGGGCACCGCGCTGCTACTGAACCCCGGGGAACGGCGTGCTCCTTGGGCACGCCCACCCCGGACACTGGTACGTTTCGCGGCCAAAATTTTTTCCCCAATTCGAATTCAGAGTCTACTGGGACGATTACTGACGCATCTGCACCTCGCGTCGAGCTGCCGTCCTTTGAGGGGGCGAATCCGCGCTTATGGCAACGCCGCGCGGAGGAGTACTTCCAGCGCTGGGGGACTCCACGCACGCACTGGGTGTCATATGCTTCGTCTCAGTTCACCGGAGCAGCGGCGACCTGGTTGGAAGCGTACCTGACGAAGGTGCCAGTGCCCGAGTGGGGGTCGTTTGTGCAGGCGGTTCAGTCGCGATTTATGCGCAATCAGCATCAAGTCCTCCTGCGCCGTCTGTTCAAAATTACGCAGACTGGTTCCGTTGAAGATTATGTGAAGAGGTTTTCAGATTTGATGGATCAGTTGGCAGCATACGAAGATCACACGGACCCCCTGCATAATCTGACGCGTTTTCTCGATGGACTCAAACCGACAGTTCGTGTTCTCGTTGCGATTCAGCAACCAACTGATCTTGATGCTGCGTACACGATGGCCTTGTTATATGAGGAATTGGGCGAGGGAAGCAACTGCCTCAACACTGCGGTAGCGTCGAGCTCGGTGACGCGCAGATCAGCGCAAGGACCGATGCCGCCACCACCACCGGCTCGTTGGGTATCCAAGTCTGTCGAAGAGAAGAGGTTGATGGAAGGAAATAAGCCACCACCTGATGATCGCTGGACCAGCCTCAAAGCTTATCGGCGAGCCAAGGGCCTCTGCTTTGTATGCGGTGAGAAATACAGCAGGGAGCATCAGTGTAAGAACACGATTCAGTTACACATTGTCCAAGAGATGCTTGAGTGTATGCACCAGTCCGATTCAGACAGTGAGCAGGTGCCAGGGGAAGAAGCGCAAGAAGTAGAGATCAACATGATGATCTCCGCGGCGGCTCTGCAGGCAGGGTTGGCAGCTCCTCGCACTATGCAGTTGGCCGTCCAGGTGCAGGGGAAGCAACTTTTATTCCTGGTCGATTCGGGCAGTTCAGCTTGCTTCCTGGATACAAAATGTGCGGCTGATCTGATTGGGGTCGATCGTGTGCCTGCTAATGTGAACGTACGAGTCGCTGGAGGGGCGGTGCTGCCCTGTTCTGATCGCATTCCTGAGTTGAGCTGGACGACACAGGGCTGTCAGTTCGTCGATTCCTTCAGGGTTCTGGCGCTGCAGTCGTATGATGGCATATTGGGCTTGGACTGGCTCGCCAAGCATAGCCCAATGCTCACCCACTGGGCCCAGAATTGGGTTGCCATTGTTGTGGAAGGGAAGCTCACTGTACTCCATGGGGCGGGAACGCAAGAGGCGACGCACGCGCTGCTCGAACTTCAAATAATGCACGAGCAGGTGACTGAAGGAGAAGAGCCACTGAGCCCTGGTGTTCAAGAAATTCTGGACCAATTCGACTCGTTGTTTGCAGAACCGACAGGCCTTCCACCCCGCCGACAGTATGATCATCAAATTCCTCTTATTCCGGGCGCTCGTCCGGTGTCCATTCGTCCTTACCGTGTTGCCCCTGAACTGAAATCAGAGATTGAGCGGCAAATTGCAGAATTGCTTCGTCAGGGCGTTATCACCCATAGCAACAGTCCATTCTCTTCGCCAATTCTGCTTGTCAGGAAGGATGATCGCTCCTGGAGATTGGTGGTCGACTACAGGCACCTGAATGCGTTGACTATCAAGGGCAAGTATCCGCTACCTGTGATTGATGAATTGCTCGATGAATTGGCTGGGGCCCGCTGGTTTTCCAAGCTCGATTTGCGCGCTGGGTATCACCAGATCCGTCTTGCACCTGGAGAGGAATACAAGACTGCATTCCAGTCGCACAACGGCCACTACGAGTTCAAGGTCATGGCCTTCGGGTTGAGTGGAGCACCTGCGACCTTCCAATTCGCGATGAATGCCGCTCTGGCGCCTGTCTTGCGCAAATTTGCCCTCGTTTTTTTCGACGATATTCTTATCTACAGCGCGACGCTAGAGGAACACTTGGTCCATCTTCGAGCCGTCCTCGACATTTTGCGCAAGGAGCAGTGGACAGTTAAGCGCTCCAAGTGTGCATTTGCCCAGCGGGAGATAGCGTATCTGGGTCATGTGATCTCCGCGGCTGGTGTATCCACGGACAGTTCCAAAATTGATGCTGTCAAGAATTGGCCCCAACCGGTGAATGTGAAGGAGCTGCGGGGGTTTTTGGGTCTGAGTGGGTATTACAGGAAATTCATACGCCAGTATGCAGTGATCAGCAGCCCGTTGACAGCCTTGCTCAAGAAGGGCGTCGTGTTCGTCTGGACTGACGCGACGGAACTGGCCTTTCAGACTCTGAAGAATGCGCTTGTTACTGCACCAGTCCTTGCCTTGCCGGATTTCCAACAGCAATTCGTGATCGAGACGGACGCCTGTGACGTTGGCATTGGGGCTATCCTCTCTCAGAATGGGCATCCGATAGCTTTCGTCAGTCGTGCGCTAGGTCCTCGCAACCAGAGCCTCTCGGACTATGAAAAGGAATATTTAGCTATCCTCTTGGCCGTCGAACAATGGAGATCATACCTGCAATTGGGGGAGTTCCTTATCCGTACGGATCACCAGAGTCTCACGCATCTCACGGATCAGCGCCTGCACACGGATTGGCAGCGCAAAGCTTTGACAAAGATGATGGGGTTGCAGTTTCGCGTGGTCTACAAGAAGGGAATCAACAACGGGGGCGCTGATGCTTTGTCACGCAAGCCTACTGACGCGTCGCAGCTGTTTACCATTTCGACAGTGAAGCCAGCGTGGTTAGAGGCTGTGGAAGCTAGCTATGCCCAGGATTCGTTCGCGCAAGGGCTGCTGCAGAAGTTGATGTTGGACCCGGCATCTGTGCCACATTTTACGCTGCGATCAGGCTTGCTTCGTTTCGACAACCGTGTCTGGATCGGTGCTGCTCCAGCACTGCAGGCTAAGGTCATTGCTGCCTTCCACGACAGTCCCCAGGGTGGCCATTCAGGTTTTCCGGTGACGTACAGGCGTATCTCGTCGTTGTTCAAGTGGACTGGCATGAAGAAAGCAATCAAGGACTATGTTCGCACCTGTCAGACTTGCCAACAAGCGAAGCCAGAGCGAGTGCTGCCCCCAGGCCTGCTCCAGCCGCTGCCAGTGCCATCGCTTCCTTGGGACATGGCTACGATGGATTTCATCGAGGGATTGCCTCCATCCGCGGGCTACAACTGCATCCTCGTCGTGGTGGATAAACTCAGTAAATATGCTCATTTTGTTGCACTCAAACACCCGTACACGGCGAGCAAGATAGCTGAAGTTTTCGTTGACAACATCTTCCGCCTCCATGGCCTGCCACTGTCCTTGGTCTCCGACAGGGATCCTGTGTTCACCAGTGCTTTCTGGCAGGGCGTCTTCAGGGCCACGGGTACCCAGCTGCGTATGAGTACGGCCAGTCACCCGGAGACGGATGGACAAACTGAGAGGGTGAACCAGTCTATCGAGTGTTACTTGCGTTGTTTCATCAGTACGCACCCGCAGCAGTGGAGCAAATGGTTGTCGTTGTGCGAGTATTGGTACAATACAAATTGGCACTCATCTCTGGGTCGTTCGCCGTTCGAGGTTCTCTATGGACGCAAGCCCAGGTACTTTGGTATAACTGAATCTGACACCATCGCTTCTCCGGATGTTCAGACGTGGTTGCAGGAAAGGCAGTTCGTCCTCGCTTCTGTTCGTCAGCACCTTCTCCGTATGCAGCAGCGCATGAAGCACCAGGCTGACAAGCACCGGAGCGAGCGGGTTTTTGAAGCTGGTGCCGAGGTCTTCCTCAAGTTGCAACCATACCTGCAGTCCTCCGTCGTGCGCCGGGCGAATCACAAACTATCCTACAAGTACTTCGGCCCTTTCCGCGTGTTGGAGCGTATTGGTGCCGTCGCCTACAAGTTGGAGCTGCCGCTGCACAGCCGCATCCACCCCGTCTTCCACGTCTCGCTTCTGAAAGCGTGTCTGCGACCAGGCCAGCGAGCACTTCCTCGTCTACCTCAACCGGACTCCAGGCTGCAGATTCCAGTTCAAGTACTTCAGCGCCGAGCTCGTCAGGATGGTCTTCGCACTGTCGCTCAAGCTCTGGTGCAGTGGAGTGGCGACCCCGTCGAGCTGGCGACGTGGGAGGACGAAGAGTCTCTGCGACAGCAGTTCCCGAGTGCTCCTGCTTGGGGTCAAGCAGGAATTCAAGCAGGGGGGATTGTCAGCGACCAGGCCCAGGACACGGCCGTACCTGATGCAGGCCCCAGGCCACGAAGGGCGCCAGCTGTCCCCGCGCGAGTGGCTGGACCAGAATGGGTGACGAGCAAGCGCTCGGCGATATAAGGAGAGGGGTACGCAATGTAACAGTTGGCTATGAACGTGTAAGGAACGGCGGTGCCGTGTGCGTGTGGCTCGAGGAGCCTGTACTTCCTCCAACTCGAGATCGATTCGATAATAGCTAGCCAATTCCGATCGCTCCCTTACACCAACCATTCGTTTTTTTTGCAGAAGTACATTGTAAAATTTACGAACAAATTAACCATGAATCATGTCACGCATGACATAAATACCCTCCTCTTTCCTTGCAGAAAAGCTCCGATTCAAACATTCTTGCGGTGGATCCAACCCTCGAGCTCCGTTTCCCGTTTGAGGCCAGGAAGGACATATCATGTTGCCTCCAGCTAACAAACAAGACAGATGAGTGCATTGCATTTAATATAAAGACCGATCGAAAGAAGTACTACACGCAGCCAAGCAAAGGCATTATGCGACCATGTTCCAAGTGTTACATCTCAGTAACATTGCTAGCACAGGAGGAGGCACCGGTGAATATGCAGTGTCATGACATGTTCCTTGTGCAGAATGCTAAGGTCAGTGAGAACCTGACATCTGATGAGGTCACTGAAGCCTTCTTCAAAAAACTCATGGTGGTAGAGGTGGTGGATGTGGTGAAATTGCCTATTGTTTATCTCGCACTGAACCAATTCCGACACGAATAGTTATACGCTCAAACGTCTAAGGTAAGTAATTGATCTAGACACAGTTGTTGAGTCATATATGGTTCCAAATTTTGTTGGCAGGAACCCATCTCTTTCAGAAAGCGATAGCGTAGGTTTGCGTCCACTCACATTTTGTCAATCTAGAATGATTACCAAATGACTGTCTGATCATGCAAGAATCGAATTTTGATGCAGAAACTGGAAACACAATGAGAAGCGTGCTGCATTCAACAGGGAGAACCAAAAGGCTACAGAAAGTTAGAAGTGAGATTTTGAATACACGTCAGCTGTGTCAACCTTCTGTATTGTGCTCGTTCAGAGCTGATTATAATGCAGCTACTCATGTGGCCGGTACATAGTAATTCCTTGTTACATGATGCTGTCGAACACTAATATTTTCTACATAGCTTCTTTTGGTTTCTAGACGTTGTAATAAAACCTTATTTGTTTTCTCCTAACTAAAAATTGGGCCTCACAGATGCCAGAGCTTCATCTTTAATGTGTTGAAGTGTTAAGCGTTTTTTAATTTTTATTCAGAAATTTTTTGGTATTCACCTCATTGATTGTGAAAGAAACCAAGTTCGAAACATACCATATGCCTCTAATGAGCTTAACTTTTCAATGATATACCATGGGAGGTGTTTTTTTTTGATAAAGGGAAGTATAGTAATATCGCGGAGATACAAATTACACCCAGCCTCTGCAACAACGCAATAGCCATAGCCATTACGGATACACACAGCCGAAAGATAATAAAAAGAAGAACTAAAAATAAAATCCCGCTACAGAGTTACAGTCCTTGTAGCAGCCGGACAACTACCACCAAAACAACACCTGATGTCTAGCTCTTTAAAAACAACGTCTTCACGAAGAACGGTGCCAGGCACAACCAATTAAGGCCAGACCTTGGGTTTTCACCCTGAAGATAATCCTTGCTATCAAAACAATGTCTCCAACAAGACCATTGTCAGGAACAAACAATTAAGGCCAGAGCTTGGGTTTGCACCCTGAAAGGTAGGACTTTGGACTACACGCATGTTGTTGCCCCCTCTTACATACCGCTGCCACGAATCTTGTAACTCTAATCCAGTTCCCCGTCGATG
The DNA here is from genome assembly GCA_028641055.1 of Alopecurus myosuroides. Classification (NCBI taxonomy): domain Eukaryota; kingdom Viridiplantae; phylum Streptophyta; class Magnoliopsida; order Poales; family Poaceae; genus Alopecurus; species Alopecurus myosuroides. The sequence continues at coordinate 6,282,839 of CM054057.1, forward strand.
CAAAGACTCCGAACACCATTGACAGTCCTCCAATCTCACCTTCGATGACCATGCATTGCAACCGAATTCCACCGATCCAGCAATCTCCAGGCATCGCCCGAAGGAGTTCGCCGGCGGAGCCTTCCGGGTCGACACCCCGGCTTGATCAAAGAGGGCCTACATCAGGAAGATTGTCGTCCTCGCGCGATGGGAAACCCTAGGACCACCTCCTTTATTCTGATGTCTCACAGCCCCGACGCTTTGAAACGCCTCCCAGCAGGGACGTTTGCAGGAGGGGAAAAATCTCCTTGATTCGGCATCCGCCGCCACCGGGAGCCCTGCCGTCGACGGTCCCTAGCACCACCGCCTCCCGCCGCCAAGGAGAAAGGAGGCCGTGCCGCCCGGGAGCCAAGCCAAAGGCGCCGCCGCCGCCAAGACACCGAGCCGACTGAGTAGTCCGCCGCCAAGCTCAAGTGACGAACCCTGCCGCCTAGCAGCAGGTCGTGCCGCCACCAGAGCCTAGCACGCGGACACCCCGCCGCCAACCGCCACCAGCCCCGCGCCCACCATCCTGCGGGACTGTCCCGCTCAAGGCCGTCGACGGAGCCGCTCGAGGGGCGCTGCAGGCTTGAGGGAGAGGGAGGCGATAGGGATACCGGCCGTCGAGGTCTTCGCGCCGGCCGCACCATGGCCGAGCCGCCCCAGATCCCATTGGCAGCACCACCGGGACCATGCGCGCGCGCGAGAGCTCCGCCGCCACCGTCCGACGCGCGGGCTTCGCCCGACGGTTTCCTCCGGCGGCGGCGCGGGCGGGGGAAGCCGGAGTGGGGGCGCTGGCGGCGCGGTTTAGGGTTAGGGACCTGCGGGGGGTAGGGAAGTGCGGGGGCGGTCTTTGATAGCACCATGGGAGGTGTATCGGGTTCGTAGAGGAAATGGCACAGACAACGCCAGCATGAACACCATGTTGTCGGAGCAGCACACACCCAAGCAGGGGGCGGACTACTCGCGGCACCTCCACATCTCCACCTCTAGCAGGCACCCTCTTGGCACTCTAGCTGTTTGCCAGACCTCTGCTTCTTCGAGGATCGCCCGCATAACTACTCCCGGTGAGGGGGAGGCTCCACGGCATCCAACAGACAAGGGCCACAACTGACTTGAGGTCTTTTGCGTCGTGATGGCCCACAAAATAGGTAGATATCTACTCTGTAAACGAGTCCTGACGTTGGGGCATCCAACTCAGCAGACCTCACCTACTCAGGAAGTCATGCGGCACTATCTGGAAGAGCACACAACCAATCAGAAGGCGGTCCCTGGTGGGTGATTTTAATATTATCCGCCGACAAGAAGAGAAGAACAACAAAGATTTTAATGCTCGTTGGACTTATATTTTATATGCAATAACATAGTCTTAATTTAAAGGAACTGGAACTTTCGGGACGTCAATATAGGTGGGCTAGTAGACCTCCAATCCCAACTTACAAAAAAATTAGACATGATCTTGGCAAGTGTGGAGTGGGAGAAAAAATAGTCTCTAGTAAGGTGCGTGCACTAACTCGTACGGGTTCTGATCACACACCGCTACTTATTGACTTTTGTACACCAACTCATATCGGGAACACGTCAGTATTTTTCTTTGAGTTGGCTTAGCTTATGAGAGAGTGTTTTTTTATATGGTTATATCTGAATGGTTATCGCTCAATGTTGAATCCACTCCTATCAAGAGGTGAAAAAATAAAATTAGACATCTCCGTAGTTTTCTTAGGGATGGGCTAAGCATATTAATGATGGTGAATATAAGTTACAACGAGATCTCTTGTTGCCACTTATTAATGAGTTAGATTTGAGAGCTGAGACCATACCTCTTGATGAGGCTGAAAAAGGAATTAAAAGATAGGTTGAAGAGTTTTTAGCTAGACTAAGGCGTGATGAGGAATATAAGTGGGTTTAGCGTGCGAAAGTAAAGCATATCTACGAAGGAGGTAATATTAATAGGTATTTTCACCTTATTGCTGATGGGAAGCATCGTAAAAAAGAAAAAATTTCAACTAGAATAAGATGAAGGTACGATAGTGGGGCAAGAGAACTTGAAATTGTATATATCTAATTATTACAAAAAAGATGTTTGGGCCATCGGCCCCTACATATTTTTCTCTTAATGAGGATATAATAGATGATCTACCTCGGGTATCAAATGAGAATAATGCCTTTTTAACCTTGCGTTTCTTGGAGAAGGGACTTTTCTCAGCCATATCTCAGATGGAACATGATAAGGCACCTGGTCCTGATGGGTTTCCGGCTGAATTTTATCAATGTTTTTGGGAGATCATCAAGGTTAACTTGATGGGTATGTTTTCTCAATTACATTCAGGAAATCTCCCATTGTTTAGGTTGAACTTTGGTGTCATTACCTTATTGCCCAAAAAAGAAGATGCTAGTAGAATTGAACAATATAGACCTTATTTGCTTGTTGAATGTGAGTTTTAAGATCTTCACAAAAGTGGGAACAAATAGGGTCACTACTATTGCAAAGAAGGTGATTAGACCTATGCAATCAACTTTTCTTCCTGGTAGAAATATTTTGGAGTTGGTGGTTGTTCTTCACGAAACAATTCATGAGCTAAAAAGGAAAAAATTTGGATGGTAAGCTTCTCAAAATTGATTTCCAGAAGGCATATGATATATTTAATTTGGCGTTCCTCCGACAAACTTTAAGTATGAAAGGTTTTAATTCATAGTGGTGTGAATGGGTGGCCAGATTTGTGCGGGGGAAGCGTAGGCATTCGAGTGAATCATGATATTGGTCACTATTTTCAGACATTGAAAGGATTGAAACAAGGAGATTCCTTACGTCATATCTTTTTAAATTTAGTTGCTGATATGTTGTCTGTCCTAATCGCTAGAGCAAAGGAGGACAACCAGGTTGGGGGCCTTGTTCCTCATCTTGTTGAGGGAGGTATCTCGATTTTAAATTTAGTTGTTGATATGTTGACTATCCTGTTTCTCGAGCATGACACTAAGAAATCAGTGAATATGAAGTTGATTATATCTATGTTTGAGAAACTGTCTGGACTGAAAATTAAATTTCACAAGAGGGAAATATTTTGTTTTCGCAAAGCCACAGACTGTATAGATGACTACCATCACATATCTGGTTGTGAGACCAGGAGTTTACCATGTAGATATCTTGTTATCCAATCCATCACCGTAGGCTTCTTAACAAGGAATGGAAGCCCGTTAAAGATCATTTTGAGCAAAAACTTGGATCGGATTGGGAAGATGCTCTCCTATGGAGATCGTATAGTTCTAGTTAATTTGGTTCAAACTCGCTTGCCAATATTTTATTCTCTTTCTTTGAAATCCTCATTGGGGTATGGAAGAGATTAGACTTATAATCCCTCCGTTTCCTTTTAGTCTGCGTATTAGATTTGTCCAAAGTGAAACTTGCTAAAGTTTGACCAATTTTGTAGAAGAAAATATCAACAATCATATTACTAAATTGGTATCATTTGATTCCCCGTGTAATATGCTTTCATGTTATACCGATTTGGTATTATATCTATAAATTTGGTAAAACTTTGCAATGTTTGACTTAAGACAATTCTAATACGTAGAGTAAAAAGAAATAGAGAGAGTATATGTCTCGGTTCTTCTGGCCAAGTGACCAATTAAAGAGGAAATACCGACTTACCAAGTGGAATATAATATGTCGGCCTAAGGTCCAGGATGTACTAGGCATCGAAATTCCAGATATTAAGAATAAGTGCCTCCTAAGTAAATGGTTGTTTAAAATCCTAACGGAAGAAGGTGTTTGGCATGAGATTTTGCATAAAATATATATCAAAGGAAAGTATTTAGCCGGATTGAGAAAAAACCCACTAACTCTCCTATTTGGAAAGGGATCATGGGGGTTAAAAACTTTTTTTGATCGTATTTATTTTACCCTTGGTAATGGTCAAGGGATAATATTTTGGAAAGACCCTTGGACTGGGAACACTTCCTTAGCAATGTGATACCCTTCTTTATTTAATATTGTAAGGACAAAGAATGTCTTCCTATCCCTTGTTCTTAGTAGTGACCACCCGAATACTCAATTTAGGCGTCCTTTAGTGAGGAAAATTGGGACGTTTGGCTCCATTTGGTAGAGAAACCTATGGTCGTAATTCTATCAAATGCTCCTGATTATTTCAATTGGAAACTTACACCATCGAGTGCATCCTCTGTCAAATATATTTATGTTGATTTATTGAATGTGAATTCTAGGTTCCTCCATAAATATCTTTGGAAGGTGAAAGTTTCTTTAAAAATTAAAATTCCTGTGGTTTGTCTCTATGAAGGAATTATTAACAAGATACAATCTAGCTAAGAGGAGGTGGTCATGTTGCAACAAATGTATCTTTTGTTATGCATATGAGACTGTTGAGCATCTTTTCATAACTTGTGATTTTGCAAAAACAAAAAAAATCGAGACTAGTTCATTTTACTTTTAGTATTTCACCTCCTGTTAGTCTTGATGATATGTTAGGAAATTGGTTGGCTGTGATTGATAAAGTTACTAAGGCCTCAATACGCATTTGTGTATGTGCTTTATTTGGACAATTTGGAATTGTCAGATTGATGTGTTTTTTTAACAATGTGAGAGTGGATAATTTGTTGCAGGTTGTTTATCTGGCTACTCATTGGATCCAGCTATGGTCTCACCTTCTCCCGGAGGACCAACAACGACGTTTGGACTCTGGATGTACTCGAATGATGGCGGTTGTTTGTGCTATCTTCAACAAGGGTGGCTGGTTGCATACTAGACGTTTGAGTTATGTGTAGCTGGTGTTTGGCCTTATTGTTTAGGTGGCTTATATTTGTGGCCACTTTATGTGATCCATGAGCTGGGATGTGTTTTATTTTGTTTGAAATACTTGTTACTTTGGAACTTTATAATGATTAATTGGAATCAGATGCAGAGGCGGAGGAAACCCATTTAAAAAAAAAAGTTAGTCACAAAAGGAGCCGGGTGAGAAAATCCGATGCCTAAGCTTGCCAGATGTCCAACACCTGACTCGCAAGGCCAACTACATAAAAAACTTGCATTTGGCTAGGTCCCTCGAGCGCCAAACCTGGAGCGGTCTAGCCATCTCGACAGAGCCCCAAACAACGCGATGCAGCTGGTTTTTTAGGAATATGTGCTCCTACTGCCACTTGAGGCCTCCTTTGATTCAATGATTTTATAGGAAAAGTGGAGTTCAGTTTCCTGTAGGAATTTGTACTGTATAATGTTTGATTCAAAGGAATACACCAAAGGAAAGTTAAAGGAAGTTTTCCCTTGCAACCAGATTCCTATGGAAAACACGGGAAATAAAAAATCCACTCATACCTCATTCTTCCATTCCTTTGCAAAGGAACGAGGCAAATGCTGCTGGTGTACAGCCAGTTGACAACAATTAACACATGGACACTTTAGTATTCAGATAATCAGGTTCATTAAGAAACCATGTTGAGTTCTTATACTGTCATTTTCCTATGTTTCAAACGGCACTAGGAAACATTCCCGTAGTCACAGTTTTCCACTTGCATTCCTATCTAATTCCTATTCCTATTCCTATTCCTACATTTTGAAATCGTATGAATCAAAGAAGGCCTGAAGATGTCATCTTGTACCATAATAAGAACCACGCTAGCCAGTTAATCAACTAGGTCAAACATATCTACACTGGCCAGCGCATTGAGGTCCGGCGATACATCATCCATCGACGCGACATCGAGGCCTTTTCAGATAAAGTGGATAGGAACCGCTCGTCTCGGAACCTTTACTAACAGGTTGTGGGAAAAGTCGTTGATACAACGACGCGGTAACAATTTGTCCGTCCGGAAGAAGGTAGTGGCCCCATCCCCTAAAATAGACGAGGTAGCTATCTTGAATAGCTGGTGTATGACTCGATAAACCTAGAGATTGAAATCCTTCCACGCCATATCGGGATCTGCACAACGAAGTCACAACCACCTCGCACGCAATGCATCGTTCATCAAGTTCATGTTTACCATGCCCAACCCCTTAATTAACTCGGCATGCAAACCCTATCCCATGCCACAAGGTAGTGACCACCATGTACCTATTTAAGTCCATTCCATAGAAATCCAAGTGTAACACCCGGGGGATTTCTCCCAATTAGATTCGGTTGTTTTTCTTTTTGCTTTTGCATCACATGCATCATATGCATTTCACCTTGTTTTCAAAACAACTTAAAAAGTTCAAACCAATTTAAACTTTCAAACATGTCCAAAGTTTCCAATTAAAAATTGCAAACTAAACAAATCAAATTGTTTTTCAATAGTCTTGAATTTGAATTATTCAAATTTCTTGGTTAATAAAACCCCTTTTATTAAAACCCTAATGTGAATTTCAAATTCAAATTCAAACATGAGCACAATTTCAAAATTTTCAAAAAAACTCAACTGTCATGCACTTGGGTAAATGACATGTTGAACTCAGTAAAAATATTGCATAAAATAAAATAAACAAAAACCCTAAACCCCTTTCTTTTCCTCTCTCTTTCTTTCCTACAAAAAAAAATGTGTAAACAGAAAAAAAATAAAAGTAAAAAAACTGAATGGGGAAGGCAGGCCAGGCCAGCCACTTGGGCCGGCCAGCCCACCTTCCTCCTTTCTGGCCCGCTACCCCCTCCTTCTTCCTTCCGTACAGGAGCGGGCACGAGGAGGACGTCACCCTCCACCACCGATCCCCCCACCTGCTCCCTCCTCCCCTCCTCTACAAAGCCGCACCCTCTCCCCCCAAACCCTAGCTCTTCCCTTCTCCCTCTCCCTCCTCCAGCCGCCACCTTTCTTCTTCCTCCTCTGTCCCCAGTTTCTTTTCTGAAACTTTCTGAACCGGTGCACAACCGAGCCATGGCGGAACTTGGCGGCCCCTGCACCCTCGTTGTGGTTGTGGTCGAGTCGTGGTTGCTGCAGGGATGGAAACGGGGCGGTGACCCATTTGCCCTCGCTTCCTCGAGGAGTCTTGGGAGGCGCCATGGTCCTCGCGGCATCGACATCCGTTCCTTGTCGCGCGGGCGTTTCTTGCGGCAGCTGCCGGTCGTCTCCTCCGTCATCGCGTCAACGACCACGCGAGAAGCCCCCCCCCCCCCGGTGAGCTATCCACCCTCGGGCTACCCTCTCTCCGTCCCCCTCCTTGCTCTGGGTGCCCGCCATCGAGCGGCACCACCATCGACGCGGCCAAGCTCGTCGTGGTCGTCTGCCTGTCCGTCGAGGATCAGTTACTGATCTTGTTCAGTTTAAAACGCGTTGTGTTACCTCTTATTCTGTCGAACATGTACCCTATCACAAGACGCAGCAGTAGCCCAGTGGCTATGCACCCACCTCCGCACCCCTCAGACGCGGGTTCGAGCCCCCGGGGAGGCAAAGCCTCCCCTTTTTCTTCCTTTTCCGCGCGCAGGGACAGGGCCCACCTGTCGGTGACCCTGGATGCCCAGTCAGCCTCCACACCCTCCACCTCTGCGCCAGCTTGACGCTGACCCCACCGGTCAGTGTCACGGTGTTGTGCTGCGTTGAGTAGAAAAAGCCCAGGGGCTTCTCTGCTATTCTTTTCTTCCACGCAAAGGTCCCTGTAAAATCACAATCCGGTCCCTGACATTCAAATGCACCTAATAAATTCATTTAAACTCCAATTTCAAAATATAAAATATGTATTCCATACTAAATTAAATTCTCTACATGTTTAAACCATTTGTATACTATGTTGAACATTTCGAATGGTTTCAAAAATTCAAATTCAAACAACTCTTTCAAATTTGGTCAAATTCATAACTAATTCAAATTTAATTCAAATGACACCAATTTTATATGTTTTCCATTCCAAATTTCCTGTACTTTTCAAATATGCAATTTGTTCACTGTTTTTCCTAATTAAAATTGGTGCAATAATTCAATACTTCAATTACACCTTTTAAATTGCAAAATTCATAACTTGGGCAATTCAAATCCAATTCCAACATGTAAAATATGTTTTCCATGCAAAATTGAATAAGCTTTCCAAATATAAACTTTGTTTTCTATTTTGAATAAATTAAATTGCTGAAAACAACTATTTCTTAATTAATGCATTTAAAATTGTCAATCTAATAGCTTGCTCATTTTAAATCCACATTCAACAAATGAAATATGTATTCCATCTAAAATTGTGTGTTCTTTCCAAATATAAATTTTGTTATCTGTTTTGAACATTTAAAATTGGTGAAAACAACAAATGTTTGTTTAAATCATTTAAAATGCCAAAGTTCATAACTTAATAAATAAAATTCCAAACTTGGTAAACGACATATCAAACTGAAGCTATTGTTGTTTTCTTATTGTTTTCATCATCCATGCATCATTCTAATCAACTTTCACATGATGGTTATTTGTAGATCATTTAATTCAACATTAATTCATGGGCTTTTCCATATGCAATCCAAATTGCATATGGGCCCATTTAAATATGTTTACCATGTCAACTGGTTTTCTTTGATGCATCTTTAAACTTGTCATGCATCCATATCTTGATCATGCTGGATCTTCTGCCGTAGTAGTAATTGTTGCATCCGGTGTTTGTTCTAGTTTGTTGCTTCTTCACGGATAGGACGTTGAGATGATGTGAGCAACGACAAGTTCTTCGAATGTACCTCTACTCGCTGGATTCCAGGCAAGTATACTCACTTGCTACCTATGGCTCCCTTTCATCACTTGTTACCGATTTTTTCCCGTTGCCTTTATTCTAGCCTTATGATTCGATGCTTGTGTCTCGATCCTATCATATGTTTACCTTGCAACCATGATATAGCCTTCCTTCCACTTCCTATTACCTGTTGTTTGTTTACCTTGTTGGCCCTTGTGTCGTAGTTGCATGCTTAGTGTTGTTTGCGCTCAAGTCTTGTTGTCCGTCTTATCACCTGTTTAGTTGATAGTTGGGTTTCAATTCAATCAACAACATGTTAATGTTTTGGGTAATAATAATTTGATTATAAGGCACCGGCAGGAGGCCCGGCGTGGTTTTGAGGCCTGCTATTGTCAAACTTAATTAGGAAAAGGGTCTTGTCCTCCGATCCATGATGAGCGCACTAACCGCATGTGGGAAGCGAGTATGGGCGCCCCCCGCAATTCTGATTCGATTCGCATCTCGTCCAAATCGCCACACTTAGTTCAGGCTTTCCATTTGATGCATGCATATGCAGGTGCGAGCCCTTGGCGCCAGGGTGGAACTTTTGTAGTCGGCATTTAGGGCGGCGTGGTCTTAGAGTGCTATGAGGGTCCCCCTTTTCTTCGTGGGGGCTCGATTAGCCGCGCACGCACATCACGTGGTTCTTTGGGCTTCATGCGAAGAAGAGTTGGGTTGTGTTGAGTGGCCTGCTTGGTGGGTTTGCTCCCAGGCCTGGCGGGTTATTCTTACGTGTACGGCCAAATTGGTGCATCCCTGCAGGGTTAAATCTTCTCGAGAAGTCGTGTTGTCCGCGGTTATGGATGACTTGCTGAAAGTGCTGGCTAACAAGTACTCAGACAACTTACACCTGATGATAATAACTTGACTAGTAATATAGTATTACCTTCACCATATAAATGAATGTCACCTTAATCAACCGTGTGAGTTTCCTTGGGTTGCTTCCTTAGTAGGGGATAACACTGGATGGGTATTGTTTGGTGAGTAGTTGTAGTTGGTTCTGATACGCTCTCTTATCCCTTTCTATTAGCCGGAAGTTGTAGTGCGTCTCTGTAGTTAATTAGTGCAACCCGCTGCCGCTTCTTTGCAGTAATCCCTTCCTTTCCGTTGTACGCAAAGTATTTGTACCTTGTGATGATTGGTTACGCTGGTATCTTGTGAGTATGGTTTATCCACTTGCCAGTACTTAATAGTACTGACCCACGAATCCATTTCGTGGCTGCATATTCCACATTGCAGTAAACAGGTTTGAAGTCTGACGACGTTAGCTTGGGAATCCCTCCGGCTTGGCCTGGGCAGGGATTGGACGCCATCGGTTATCTTCAGGACTCTTAGTCCAATTTGTATCTTGTCCGTAGTCGGACACTATGTTGTTTCTTCCGCTGTTATTTGGATCTTTGTATTGTATCAGTTGTATTCTTGACTCGTTTGAGTCGTCTTGTATATATCTCTTCTGTTGTTGTTGCGGAATATTCGTGAATTGTTGTAATGTTATCACAAGTGGCAACCTGGAATCGGTTATTATGTGGATTTTGGCGGAAATGTTGAAATCTGCATAGTGCCCGATCCCGGGGCGTCACAAATGGTATCAGAGTCTGGTTTCCGATTCCCGATATTGTTTCGATACGAATGGTTATCGAAGCAACGGGTCCGCAAAGCCTGTAGGATAACTTCGCTAACGGTCGTTGTTTCTAGAGTGAAAAAAACTATTTCTGCTAAACTATTTTGGAAACATCTCAATAGGATTCTTGTTTTCTCCTTATCTCTATTCTATTTCTCCTCTCATCTTATTTGTTTTGGAGTCTCTCCCCCTCTCAATCTTTCAAAGTTTAGGATCCTCCGTGGGTTGGACGTTTTCTGAGCCTCTAACCTAATAGGTTCAATCATCGGAGGATTCCTGGTGGGAGAAGATCGTCATCAACCCGAGCAAGATTCTCTTGTTAGTGGTGTCGAGAATCCCTTGTTAGTGGTGTCGAGGAGATCAACTGGAAGCATGAAGAATCGATAGTCGAACTTCTTCTCCCTCCCGGGTTAGTGGGTGGATTGCGAGGGCGCAATCCCTTGTTAGTGGTGTCGTCTGTAACACCCGGGGGATTTCTCCCAATTAGATTTGGTTGTTTTTCTTTTTGCTTTGCATCACATGCATCATATGCATTACACCTTGTTTTCAAAACAACTTAAAAAGTTCAAACCAATTTAAAATTTCAAACATGTCCAAAGTTTCCAATTAAAAATTGCAAACTAAACAACTCAAATTGTTTTTCAATAGTCTTGAATTTGAATTATTCAAATTGCTTGGTTAATAAAACCCCTTTTATTAAAACCCTAATGTGAATTTCAAATTCAAATTCAAACATGAGCACAATTTCAAAATTTTCAAAAAAACTCAACTGTCATGCACTTGGGTAAATGACATGTTGAACTCGGTAAAAATATTGCATAAAATAAAATAAACAAAAACCCTAAACCCCTTTCTTTTCCTCTCTCTTTCTTTCCTACAAAAAAAAAATGTGTAAACAGAAAAAAAATAAAAGCAAAAAAAAATGAATGGGGAAGGCAGGCCAGGCCAGCCACTTGGGCCGGCCAGCCCACCTTCCTCCTTTCTGGCCCGCTACCCCCCCCTTCTTCCTTCCGTACAGGAGCCGGCACGAGGAGGACGTCACCCTCCACCACCGATCCCCCACCTGCTCCCTCCTCCCCTCCTCTACAAAGCCGCACCCTCTCCCCCCCCCCAAACCCTAGCTCTTCCCTTCTCTCTCTCCCTCCTCCAGCCGCCGCCTTTCTTCTTCCTCCTCTATCCCCAGTTTCTTTTCTGAAACTTTCTGAACTGGTGCACAACCGAGCCATGGCGGAACTTGGCGGCCCCTTCACCCTCGTTGTGGTTGTGGTCGAGTCGTGGTTGCTACAGGGATGGAAATGGGGCGGTGACCCGTTTGCCCTCGCTTCCTCGAGGAGTCTTGGGAGGCGCCATGGTCCTCGCGGCATCGACGTCCGTTCCTTGTCGCGCGGGCGTTTCTTGCGGCAGCTGCCGGTCGTCTCCTCCGTCATCGCGTCAACGACCACGCGAGAAGCCCCCCCGGTGAGCTATCCACCCTCGGGCTACCCTCTCTCCGTCCCCCTCCTTGCTCTGGGTGCCCGCCATCGAGCGGCACCACCATCGACGCGGCCAAGCTCGTCGTGGTCGTCTGCCTGTCCGTCGAGGATCAGTTACTGATCTTGTTCAGTTAAAAACGCGCTGTGTTACCTCTTATTCTGTCGAACATGTACCCTATCACAAGACACAACAGTAGCCCAGTGGCTATGCACCCACCTCCGCACCCCTCAGACGCGGGTTCGAGCCACCGGGAGGCAAAGCCTCCCCCTTTTTCTTCCTTTTCCGCGCGCAGGGACAGGGCCCACCTGTCGGTGACCCTGGATGCCCAGTCAGCCTCCACACCCTCCACCTCTGCGCCAGCTTGACGCTGACCCCACCGGTCAGTGTCACGGTGTTGTGCTGCGTTGAGTAGAAAAAGCCCAGGGGCTTCTCTGCTATTCTTTTCTTCCACGCAAAGGTCCCTGTAAAATCACAATCCGGTCCCTGACATTTAAATGCACCTAATAAATTCATTTAAACTCCAATTTCAAAATATAAAATATGTATTCCATACTAAATTAAATTCTCTACATGTTTAAACCATTTGTATACTGTTTTGAACATTTCGAATGGTTTCAAAAATTCAAATTCAAACAACTCTTTCAAATTTGGTCAAATTCATAACTAATTCAAATTTAATTCAAATGACACCAATTTTATATGTTTTCCATTCCAAATTTCCTGTACTTTTCAAATATGCAATTTGTTCACTGTTTTTCCTAATTAAAATTGGTGCAATAATTCAATACTTCAATTACACCTTTTAAATTGCAAAATTCATAACTTAGGCAATTCAAATCCAATTCCAACATGTAAAATATGTTTTCCATGCAAAATTGAATAAGCTTTCCAAATATAAACTTTGTTTTCTATTTTGAATAAATTAAATTGCTGAAAACAACTATTTCTTAATTAATACATTTAAAATTGTCAATCTAATAGCTTGCTCATTTTAAATCCACATTCAACAAATGAAATATGTATTCCATCTAAAATTGTGTGTTCTTTCCAAATATAAATTTTGTTATCTGTTTTGAACATTTAAAATTGGTGAAAACAACAAATGTTTGTTTAAATCATTTAAAATGCCAAAGTTCATAACTTAATAAATAAAATTCCAAACTTGGTAAACGACAAATCAAACTGAAGCTATTGTTGTTTTCTTATTGTTTTCATAATCCATGCATCATTCTAATCAACTTTCACATGATGGTTATTTGTAGATCATTTAATTCAACATTAATTCATGGGCTTTTCCATATGCAATCCAAATTGCATATGGGCCCATTTAAATATGTTTACCATGTCAACTGGTTTTCTTTGATGCATTCTTAAACTTGTCATGCATCCATATCTTGATCATGCTGGATCTTCTGCCGTAGTAGTAATTGTTGCATCCGGTGTTTGTTCTAGTTCGTTGCTTCTTCACGGATAGGACGTTGAGATGATGTGAGCAACGACAAGTTCTTCGAATGTACCTCTACTCGCTGGATTCCAGGCAAGTATACTCACTTGCTACCTATGGCTGCCTTTCATCACTTGTTACCGATTTTTTCCCGTTGCCTTTATTCTAGCCTTATGATTCGATGCTTGTGTCTCGATCCTATCATATGTTTACCTTGCAACCATGATATAGCCTTCCTTCCACTTCCTATTACATGTTGTTTGTTTACCTTGTTGGCCCGCGTGTCGTAGTTGCATGCTTAGTGTTGTTTGCGCTCAAGTCTTGTTGTCCGTCTTATCACCTGTTTAGTTGATAGTTGGGTTTCAATTCAATCAACAACATGTTAATGTTTTGGGTAATAATAATTTGATTATAAGGCACCGGCAGGAGGCCCGGCGTGGTTTTGAGGCCTGCTAGTGTCGAACTTAATTAGGAAAGGGGTCTTGTCCTCCGATCCATGATGAGCGCACTAACCGCATGTGGGAAGCGAGTATGGGCGCCCCCCGCAATTCTGATTCGATTCGCATCTCGTCCAAATCGCCACACTTAGTTCGGGCTTTCCATTTGATGCATGCATATGCAGGTGCGAGCCCTTGGCGCCAGGGTGGAACTTTTGTAGTCGGCATTTAGGGCGGCGTGGTCTTAGAGTGCTATGAGGGTCCCCCTTTTCTTCCTGGGGGCTCGATTAGCCGCGCACGCACATCACGTGGTTCTTTGGGCTTGATGCGAAGAAGAATTGGGTTGTGTTGAGTGGCCTGCTTGGTGGGTTTGCTCCCCGCCTGGCGGGTTATTCTTACGTGTACGGCCAAATTGGTGCATCCCTGCAGGGTTAAATCTTCTCGAGAAGCCGTGTTGTCCGCGGTTATGGATGACTTGGTGAAAGTGCTGGCTAACAAGTACTCAGACAACTTACACCTGATGATAATAACTTGACTAGTAATATAGTATTACCTTCACCATATAAATGAATGTCACCTTAATCAACCGTGTGAGTTTCCTTGGGTTGCTTCCTTAGTAGGGGGTAACACTGGATGGGTATTGTTTGGTGAGTAGTTGTAGTTGGTTCTGATACGCTCTCTTATCCCTTTCTATTAGCCGGAAGTTGTAGTGCGTCTCTGTAGTTAGTTAGTGCAACCCGATGCCGCTTCTTTGCAGTAATCCCTTGCTTTCCGTTGTACCCAAAGTATTTGTACCTTGTGATGATTGGTTACGCTGGTATCTTGTGAGTATGGTTTATCCACTTGCCAGTACTTAATAGTACTGACCCACGAATCTATTTCGTGGCTGCATATTCCACATTGCAGTCAACAGGTTTGAAGTCTGACGACATTAGCTTGGGAATCCCTCCGGCTTGGCCTGGGCAGGGATTGGACGCCATCGGTTATCTTCAGGACTCTTAGTCCAATTTGTATCTTGTCCGTAGTCGGACACTATGTTGTTTCTTCCGCTGTTATTTGGATCTTGCCAGATGTCCAACACCTGACTCGCAAGGCCAGCTACATAAAAAACTTGCATTTGACTGGGTCCCTCGAGCGCCAAACCTGGAGCGGTCTAGCCATCTCGACAGAGCCCCAAACAACGCGATGTAGCTGGTTTTTGAGGAATATGTGCTCCTACTGCCACTTGAGGCCTCCTTTGATTCAATGATTTTATAGGAAAAGTGGAGTTCAGTTTCCTGTAGGAATTTGTACTGTATAATGTTTGATTCAAAGGAATACACCAAAGGAAAGTTAAAGGAAGTTTTCCCTTGCAACCAGATTCCTATGGAAAACACGGGAAATAAAAAATCCACTCATACCTCATTCTTCCATTCCTTTGCAAAGGAACGAGGCAAATGCTGCTGGTGTACAGCCAGTTGACAACAATTAACACATGGACACTTTAGTATTCAGATAATCAGGTTCATTAAGAAACCATGTTGAGTTCTTATACTGTCATTTTCCTATGTTTCAAACGGCACTAGCCGTAGTCACAGTTTTCCGCTTGCATTCCTATCTAATTCCTATTCCTATTCCTATTCCTACATTTTGAAATCGTATGAATCAAAGAAGGCCTGAAGATGTCATCTTGTACCATAATAAGAACCACGCTAGCCAGTTAATCAGCTAGGTCAAACATATCCACACTGGCCAGCGCATTGAGGTCCGGCGATACATCATCCATCGACGCGACATCGAGGCCTTTTCAGATAAAGTGGATAGGAACCGCTCGTCTCGGAACCTTTACTAACGAGTTGTGGGAAAAGTCGTTGATACAACGACGTGGTAACAATTTGTCCGTCCGGAAGAAGGTAGTGGCCCCATCCCCTAAAATAGACGAGGTAGCTATCTTGAATAGCTGGTGTATGACTCGAGAAACCTAGAGATTGAAATCCTTCCACGCCATATCGGGATCTGCACGACTAAGTCACAACCACCTCGCACTCAATGCATCGTTCATCAAGTTCATGTTTACCACGCCCAACCCCTTAATTAACTCGGCATGCAAACCCTATCACATGCCACAAGGTAGTGACCACCATGTACCTATTTAAGTCCATTCCATAGAAATCCAAGCAGAATACTTTCAAATTCCATGAACGTTTCACCAAGAGGTGCTGGTCGATAACAATAAAAAATCTGGAAAATGAATATACCACCAAAAATTAAATTTTTGGTTGGTATCTTCGAAAAGGAGTAATCCTTAAACAAGACAACCTTGTAAAGCACAACTGGAAAGTAAGCAAGAAATGTGTGTTTTGTCATCATGATGAGACAATAAAACACTTGTTCTTTCAATGCTCGTTTGTGTGGTCTATATGGTCTATAATTCAAGTGGCCTCAAACTTGTAGCCCCATGAAGTGTAGCAAATATTTCTGGTTAATTGTTTACATGGCGCCAAGAACAAGTTTAGCCTCCACCTTAGCGTCGAAAAGTACGTAGTGGTTGTCTTTGATAAATTTGATAGCTTTTTTAGATGAAAGACAACTTTATTGCCCTGCTTTAGGAAAGCAGAAACGAGTTATTACAACCAGACAACAAGCCATGACCCAAAAGTAAACCAGTCACAAACCAGTACCAAGACAGCAGGGAAATAACAACAGTGTGACAAGAAAGAAAACTGAAACCTACAACGAAAGTCCAGGCATGGACCGATGCAGACAAAACTATCCCACTCCACTACGAGAAGGAAAGAGCAGCTAATAAATTTGATAGTCTATGGCGTGAAATCTATTTCTACCGTGCATGTCTATATTTGTGTATTTGATCGTATTGTTAAAACATGATATGTTTATGTCTTTAAGCTTGTTCCTTGTGTTTGAGGTGTCGTATTATGGTGGTAATATCACTGCTCTTTGAAGTGGTGACAATGCTTTTGTCAGTACGTAACCAAGCAGCGAGTGTCTATATCTC
The DNA here is from genome assembly GCA_028641055.1 of Alopecurus myosuroides. Lineage (NCBI taxonomy): Eukaryota > Viridiplantae > Streptophyta > Magnoliopsida > Poales > Poaceae > Alopecurus > Alopecurus myosuroides. Next base: position 6,299,486 of record CM054057.1, read on the forward strand.
AATGCATAAGTCGTATACTGTTTTTTTTCTTGTCTGAGCCGAACGAGTGTGACTGACATTTTGTTGGCAACTAAATGGGCTGACAACGTACTTACTCACGAAATTAATGGAAAAAGATCAACGTAGAAACCCTAGACCGGGATGGGCCTTCGATCAACCCAAGTACTGGCCCAAATTTCTAACACATAGGTCCAACACTTACGGGAGCAAGCTTTCGGTAAGTCCCTGGCCCTCGACCACCACCGCCGCCGCCGCCGGATCGACCTTCCTCCGCGCCAAGCAATGTCTACGCTTCCGCCGAGACGGCCTCTGCCGCGGCTCATCGACGACCTGATCCCCGAGATCCTTCTCCGCATCCCGCCGGACGACCCGTCGTGCCTGGCGCGCGCCTCACTCGCCTGCAAGCCCTGGCGCAGAGTCCTCGCGGACCCCGGCTTCCTCCGCCGCTACTGTGCGTTCCACCGGACGCCTCCCATGCTGGGCTTCCTCCGCAACACCGTCAGCTCCGACGGCCGCTACACCAACACCGCCCATTTCGTCTCCACCTCCTCCTTCCGCCCGGCCGCCCCCGACCGCCGCGGCATGCTGGCCAGGGACGTGCGCCACGGCCGCGTCCTACTAGGCACCGACGGCCCGCACGAAGGCTTCGTCGTCTGGGTCCCCGTCACGGACGAGCAGTGGGCCGTGCCGCCCTTGCCGGCGATGGCGGCACCACTGGCATCCATGTTCGCCCACTACAAAGCTACGGTGTTCTGCACCGCCACCGGCTGCGACCACCTCGACTGCCACGGAGGGGCCTTCGCTGTGGCCCTGGTGGGATCATGGGTAGGACTGGGTCGTGCCATCGGCTGCGTTTACTCGTCGGAGACCGGCGAGTGGGGCGAGCTCGTGCCCGCCCTCCACGGCAGCGGTCTCGTGGGGACCGTGTTCCCGTGCGGAATGGGTTCTTCGTTTACCCTTCTCGTGGGAAACGTGTTCTACATCACTTGCAAACCGAACCGCTATCCGTTCATTGTGGAGTACGACATGGCCGGGGGGAAGCTGTCGGCGTTTGACCTACCATTCTTGCGCGAGGACCTGGATGGGGTGACGAAGGAGGACGGCAGGATCACCGTGACCGAGGACGGCAGGTTGGGGTTCGCCTCCGTGTTCGATTCGGAGCTCTTCCTGTGGTCTCGGGAGGCCCGTCCTGTAACACCTGCACCTACTGCCAAAGTGGGATGTGTACTTGGGCTCGGCCCAGCAGATCAAGACCTGAGAGTGAGGCAGATAAATACATGCGTGATGGTTAAGGTGAGGGAAAAAGAGAACTGAAGAACCTGAACCCGTCTCCTCTCTGTCCCAGCTCGTCTCTCCTTGTCTCCTGCCTCTCCGGTGGCAGCTCTCCACAAGCGGCATACTCCTACGGTGGCCGCTCTCCACAAGCGGCGTTATCCTCTTCCTCACGTCCCGATCCTCACCGGCGGCCACGGGGTGTGACAATTTGGTATCAGAGCAAGGTTCGTTCCACACACACAAAAAAAATCCCACAGAAATTCCATCTGATCTGGTCGTGCAAAGCAATGGAGGTGGCAACGACAACGATGGAGGCGAGCTTGAGCGCCATCAACGAGAGCTTGGTGCAGCTTGGCGTGACTCTGGGTCGTATTGCCGCCAGGCAGGACCTGATGCTCGTGGACTTGAAGAAGACGACGGCGGCGCTGACGCCCACTGCTACCACCACGCCGACATCCGTGCCCGGTCGAGTACCAGAGCAGGCGGAGACTAAGCCGTCGACACCCTCGCTCTTCTCAGTGATTCAGGTCGGGGGTGCTGGCGCTCCACGTGCAGACGCCATCCTCGCTCCCTCCATGCCCACAAGCTGTTCGACAAAAGGAAACAACAGGCTGCAAGGTGCAGGCAGGACCGGCGTGAACTCGCCTGCAGGTTGTTCGACTCATACCCTCACCAACCCATGGGAAGGTTTCGTTGATGGTGCTCGTGATGTCAACACAGACCATCCGCCCAACAATTCTTTCCCTCGGTTTGATGGCACGAATCCAAGCCTCTGGCATGAGAAGTGCCTTGAGTTCTTCACAAAATTCAACATATGTAGGCCCTTTTGGACTACTGCTGCTAGAATGCACATGGATGGTAAAGCCAAGGAGTGGTTTGAGGCATACAGATTGCGTCAAGTGGTTGGTGCTTGGCCTGAGTTCATCAACGATGTTGAAGCACACTTTGGTGTTAGGGATATTCCACCATTGACAACAATGCTTGGGGCTGCTCATCCAAGTGGTGTCGTTCATGCTAGTGGGGACATCTCACCCGACACAGATAATATTTGTTTGCCTGCGGGTCTCAAGGAGGTGATCGTCACAGTTGCCGAGCCGGCACTTGTTCAACTTGAAGAGAGCATCCCATTGAAGTTGGCACTGGCCAGTGAGTACGAGCAAAGGAAGACGAAGGAAGACTTGCGGATGGCAGAGCCAATTGCAGATTCTTTTGAAGAAGTTCTGACAAATGTGAGTGGTGTATCTCTTTTCCTGGAGCTTGGTTTGGATTATGCAGATGATAAATTCAGTGAAAAGCCTTCCAAAGACAGGGTGTGGGATAAGGAGCTAGCCGACAGTGTGCTCACTCATATTGGCGGCCTGTCACTGTTTCTAGAGGATGGATTGGGTTCTACTAATGAGGTGTGTGATTCAATTCTTCTAGGTAAGGTTTGGATGCCAGACGAGGTGCTTACTCATGTAGCTGGCACGCCACTTGTTCTGGAGCCTAGTGTACATATTGTTGTTGAAGCGTTTAAGGGAGTGGATTATGTGTTGGGTAAAGTTCCACTGTGGAGGTTAAGTGGCTTCAGCCCGGGGAAATGTGAGCATCAACATGCTTTGAAATTGGAGACTATAGACTCTACCAGCAGTGAAAGAATCATTCGTCGGCTTTCTGGAATTGCAAGGGTGTGGGATCCAGGCATATCCAATCTATGGTTGGCCAATACCAGACCACCAGATATTATGCAGTTACAATTTGTTTGCTTATTAGAATGTCAGATCATTCACGATTTTTTTGACACACTGGTAAGAGAGCCACAGTGTGGCATTGCAGAGTTTTGCATGGTTGGACTCACAATCAAATTCTTGTTTGAAGCTCTCATGGCTGTCTTACTGAATGAGAAATACAACAAAATCAAGCAGACCATGCATGGGCATCTACAACAGCTTGAGTATGAAGGGAAAAGTACCCGACAATCTGCTCAACAGTGGCAGCAGAACTGCATGCATTATTTCTTTGCTATTGCACAGCCATCGGAAAACTTCAATTATTCCTACGATGTTAGAGATGATACGGTCCGAAAATTATGTACAACTTCAGTACTCCCTACAGTTTCTTGCTTATTATGTCGCCGCATACTCATTCAGTTGGAAAAGCTCTTCTGTTATGCACCTAGGAGATACAACCATGCCACGAGGAGCTGCTTTCAAAGAAACTACATCAGGGAGACAGCTGTTGGTGTTCCAGAGTATACGCCAGTGCCGTGATTTCATTTCATTGGGGATTTCGGCAAACAAACTTCAGTACATGACTTGGGATCCTGGCGTACACTCGTCGGTCTGTGGGATATCACTCAAGATTAATGCAGCTGGGGAAAGGTATGATGATGCTTTCAGAACTTGGAGCTACATCGTTTTGAGACTAGGACATGGAAAAGCCGTTGCTTGGGGACAAGCAACATTTTGCCGGGGCGGTAGTGTAACACCTGCACCTACTGCCAAAGTGGGATGTGTACTTGGGCTCGGCCCAGCAGATCAAGACCTGAGAGTGAGGCAGATAAATACATGCGTGATGGTTAAGGTGAGGGAAAAAGAGAACTGAAGAACCTGAACCCGTCTCCTCTCTGTCCCAGCTCGTCTCTCCTTGTCTCCTGCCTCTCCGGTGGCAGCTCTCCACAAGCGGCATACTCCTACGGTGGCCGCTCTCCACAAGCGGCGTTATCCTCTTCCTCACGTCCCGATCCTCACCGGCGGCCACGGGGTGTGACACGTCCTAGCGGAGCCATGGCGTGGAAGCTTCGCAGAAACATCAAACTCAACATGATATGCACTTCTCGCGATCCACAACACAAAGTCACATATGGCTATGGCAGTTCCCAGCCGAGACCGTGTGTGGTTGGCTTCGCGGACGGTGGCGGCGTCGTTTTCGTGGGGACAGAGGAAGGAGCAGTGTTCTCCGTTGAGCTCAAGTCAGGCCGTGCCCGGAAGACATCCTTACCGAAACAGGAATCACTACTGATCTTGCCCTATCTGAGCTTTTACACTCCAGGTACTAGTTGTTAACCTATATGCAACTTCCTGATAATTTTTTCTTGCGCTTATCATGGTTAATAGTACTAAATTTTTTTCTCGAATAATATTAGCCGTGGGCAATTCTGAAATTGGCTAGATGGTAGGTATCGCCGAGGGGAAGTTGTCGACACAATGTCCTGTAGTATCCCTTTTGGCCAATGTTAAATTTCTGTTTTGCTTTTCTAAGTAAGTTGAGAAATAATTCTTCCTAAGTAGCTGCTAAGAAACATATGATCGAGACAAGAGATTTGTTCGAGTATAAAAATGAATAGAAAATGTTGATCAGATGAATGTTATTACTAATTCCTAAGTCGAATGTGAGCACCGATAACCATTCCCATGGAAATTTCATACATCATAGGTGGCCACTTGCACCGCCTGTCAAATTAAGCCCATACAGCCTACATGGACCGCTACACCAAACTTAAGTGGCGTACGTTGGAAAACCCACCATGCCCACGATCGCCAAAACCTTAATCACTCCCGCTGTAACCACCACCAACCTTCCAGCGGAGCTCCGCCACCAGTAATTAATTATCCAACGAATGGAGCGCAGCCACACCGTGCCCCTCCCCTTTCAATTTCTGGCTCCAAGGACAGCAGCGTTTGGGACGGTAGCAACACCTTCCTCCATGCCGGTAATGGTTCCAAGCTCCCCTTCGAGTCCCTGCCAACCGCCATCCTTGGGATGGCAGCATCATCTTCCTCCATGTTGAGGGCGCTTCCAATCTCTTCCTCGGTCTGGCGACAGGGCCAGTGTATGGTGCAACCACTGTAATAGTCACAAGGATTTCTGGTTCGCACATCACAAGATGGACTATCAAATCCATACCATTATTGCATCGTCTCAAAATCTAAATACAATGTCATTTATTACATCAGATGCTCGTAGTCCAAAGTAAACAATGAAAATAAAAGAAGTAGTAGCTCCCACAGTCACCGGTTGCCTTCTTCGTATAAAAACTAAATTCTAATATATATGTTCATGTCAACCTCTGATCTTCCTTCTACGATTTTTTCTAGTTGCTAGCCCATCCATGAAGTCACTTCAGATCGAAGAAGTGGCTATCTCCGATGGCGGGTTTTTGGGTGACAACAAAAAGCAATTGGATCTTGGGGGTGACGTCGACATGAAATTGAAACACTTTGGTGATGTCGGCAAACAGACGTTGATGAGGGAAACCCTTGATGAGCAGCAGGAGATGTGGGATGCCATCGATGAGCAGAAGAAGTAAGTCCCTCTTCTTCTGTCCTTTTGTGGTGCTATTTAATTGTATTATTTGATTTTTTTTTACTGCCCCATTTGAGTGCAGATTGAAAAATCAAGAGGATAAGAGGCAGAAGAAACAGAACAAGAAGAGGAAGGATCTGAAGAAGAGGATTAAGAAATCAGCGAAAATACACGAATCGAAGATGGTTAGAGCAAAAGTGAGTCCCTTTCTTACCATACTTGAAATTAACAACATGTGCTGAAGTTACTTTGTTTGTTATCTAGGGAGGAGTTTCTTGTTCAGCTAGAAAGTTGAGCCAAAGAGTGGCCAAGTCTTCGTCGGGGAGGCTCCCGTTGGTCAGGTCACTCGGGCTGAATATGTTGAGGTCTCCACTTCGGTTTCTAGCAAGTGCGACAGCCTCAAAAAGAGGGAGGCATCGATCAGCGACGGATGAATGCACCCCTGTAAGGAAAAGGTCCAAGTCGTCGGTGATGTCACCATGTATGTCAAGATCATAGTCTCTGGCCACTTCTCCATTTTGTGGTTTAAAAATAATTAAATCATGTGGTCAGCTGACTTGCAAATGTTTTTAGAACTTGTGCAACTATTTATTTTTCATTTATGTTATAATGTTCTTAGAAATGCTAACTATTGCCATTATTAGGATGTAGATTATGCATGTTAACTTCTGCCAATTGAAAGGATTTCAATCCTCTACTATTGTGTACTTACCAATATATATATGTGCCATGAACTGCGCTTCTGGAGACTTGCTTAGTTATATTGTTTTTCTATGGCTTTTTTCAGATCGAGCTACAGTAAGATCTCCATTGCTCTGAGGAGGAACCTGATGATGTTGGCTTCTTGGAAACCTGATGCTTCAAGTGCTATTTGCTTTTATACGTCAGATGTGTGAGTACAGCTGTAGAAACTTACCACTGGCTATATGTTTCATGAAGTGCAATGGTAGAGATCTACCATAGCCATGCGTTTTATCAACTGGATGTTTTCGGATGTCTTATCTGAATATTTATACCGTGAGGTGGCATGATGCACCCATGGGCATATGTTCACCTGGTAGTGGTTTCAGAGATTCCTAAATATTGTCTTGAATCGGATTTCAGAATTTTAAGCCTTCTTGGGGTGCATGATCTGCATGCAAGCTGTCAGATTATAGATGAAGTGTTAGGATGTGGTGTTTATGTTAGTAATCATATTTTCGTCTCCATGGATTATAAAAGGAAATAGTTGACTAATGAGCGCTTTTAGTGACATATCTGTGTTGCAAAAAAAAAAAAAAAATCACTTTCTATAGCCTCTACGGGTGGATGCTTCTTCCAAATTGGCGGCTGGTGTTGGTAGGAGTGTTTACTGTCTTGACAGCCATCATGGCTATGCTGCTTGACTTTTCTTTTTGTTCTTTCCCTTTGAAATATCTTCCAAAAAAAAATGTTCCTATGCGCATTATCAGTATAAAGGTTGGGCATTCTGTATGTCTGGAGAATCGTTATATGCTTTGCAGGCCCTGATCTCGCAAATCAGATCAGTCTACATGCTGATGTGCTTGCAGAACATCAAGCTGGGAGAATCGAACCCTGTAAAGACATGGAAAGGAAGCTGTGGATTTATAGGTAGCTTCGGGACAGAACTAAAGGCAGAGAAGGCTAGCTAGCACCATCTGAATTATGCCCTGCAGAAAACGAAAAATGAGGGCACTGTTGGCAACAGCGAGCACATGATACATCAAGAAATGCATTATGCAGTTCTTGAACAATAGATTTATTTTCATTCATATTTCTTGCTTGAATTACTCATGTTTATTTAGTTTCACTGATGCAGATGTCATGGCCCTTGTGACTGGTGTGATCACTCAAGCCAGTCACGATCATGCACTGATGTGCCTGCTGCATTTGGGGGCAGGATCAATGTCCCGGGTGTAGTGCAGAATCAGAACTGGTTCTTTCTTGGACCTAACATTGATGCTCAAACCGCCAGATTGTATGTATATATTATTGCACGTAATATTTTTATTTCCTTGGGCAGCGATGTTTACGGATGCAAGTTAGTTTAATCGGAGATACAATTACGGGGCCTAATAAAATATGCAGGTACGGAAATGGTATTTTTTGGACTACTGGCCAGGGTCACGGTCTCCTCGTCGTGTAGCTACTATTCAATATAATAGAGCAGGTAACTTTCCCAGAAATGACATAATTAATGTAGCGTCAGTAGCTACATTACTTAATCGACTCCGGTTTTGATGACCCTCGTCGCCATAAGCTTTACCAGCTACCCGGATCCTCTTGCAGGATGCATTCCACAACCCATGTCAAGAAAAAGCTTCAAAGGCTAGCCAGCTCTTCTTCTTACAGCATGCATCGCGCAACCCATGTCTTGCTCGCCATCATAAGCATCACTTCATCCTTCACCAATGGCGCCCCACAACTCCATGGTGGCAGCTGCATCCCTGATGAGAGAGTTGCCTTGCTCTCCTTCAGGAAGGGTATTATGAATGACAGTACCAACCTTCTTGCCTCATGGCGAGGACGAGACTGCTGCCGGTGGAGAGGCATCCAGTGCAGTAACCGGACCGGCCATGTCGTCAAGCTTCACCTTCGCAATCCAAATCAAGACAACTATATGCTTCAAGGGTATGCTTCCAGTGGTTTGTTCGGTGAGATAAGTCCCTCTCTGCTTTCCTTGAAGTATCTGGAGCACATGGACCTTAGCATCAACTGCTTGCTAGGGCCAAGCAGCCAATTTCCCCGTTTCCTGGGCTCCATGGAGAACCTGAGATATCTGAACCTGTCTGGCACACAATTCACCGGGGGAGTGCCTCCTCAGCTTGGTAATCTCTCTAAGTTGCAATATCTTGACATCGGCATGCTGTCTGATAATGGTCCTTCATACATGCATTCAACAGACATTAGCTGGTTAACAAATCTGCCCAAGCTCAAGTACCTTGGCATGAACGGAATAGATCTGTCAGGGACATCTGACTGGCCTCATATATTGAACATGCTTCCATCTCTAAAGGTCATCCGTCTTGCTGATTGTTCACTTGGTACTGCAAGCCAATCCCTCCCCTACTTTAATCTCACCAAACTTGAGACGCTCGACCTCTCCTACAATGGATTCAACCACACAATTGGATCTTGCTGGTTTTGGAAGGCGGCGAGCATCAAGTACCTCAATCTTCGGTGGAACCATTTATTTGGTCAGATCCCTCATGCACTTGGAAACATGACCTCTCTCCGTTTTCTCGATCTGTCATTGAATTTCAACACGGACATGGCGCTCACAGGTAACCTAGAGAATCTTTGTAGTTTGGAGGTCCTTGACTTCAGTTTTAATTATATGAATGGAGATATAGGGGTCTTGATGGCGGCGTTGCCCCAGTGCGCATGGAAACAGTTGCAGAAGTTGTGTTTCGGTGATAACCATTTCAATGGAACACTGCCAAGTTTGATAGAGGAATTCACCAACTTAAAAACACTTGATCTCTCCGGCAACAACCTCAATGGAAGTATCCCCTCTGTAATTGGTTCCCTAACCAATCTAGCTTATTTGGATCTAACGTACAACAACTTGAGTGGTAGTGTACCCTCTGAAATTGGTGCCCTTCATAATCTAGCTCTTTGGTGACCCTAAACGGCAACAACTTCAGTGGTAGTGTACCCTCCGAAATCTGTTCTCTTACTAATCTAGCCTTTTTGGACCTAGGCCACAACAGGTTCAGTGGCACTGTACCTTCTGAAATTGGTTCTCTAACCAATCTGACTTATTTGAACCTAGGCTACAACAAGTTCAGTGGTAGTGTACCGCGTGAAATCGGTGCCTTAACCAATCTAGCCTCTTTGGACCTAGGTTACAACAATTTTAGTGGGTTGATCACGGAAAAGCACCTTCAAAATCTACAAAGTTTGAAGATTATAGACCTGTCATTCAATAATTTAAAAGTTATGGTCGATCCAGATTGGGATAACCCCTTCAGACTGAAAAAAGCACTACTTGGATTTTGTCAAATGGGTCCTATGTTCCCGGCTTGGCTTGAGCGGCAGCCTCAAATCAGCGACCTTAACATTTCAATGACGGGTGTGAAGGGTAAGATCCCTGATTGGTTTTGGTCTACGTTTTCACATGCCAAAGTTCTGGACATTTCTCACAATCAAATAAGTGGCAGCTTACCCACACACCTGTCTAATATGTCTTTTGAAGCACTCAACCTTCGATCGAACCAGCTCAGCGGACCATTACCAGGTTTACCAAGAAACATCGCCATGTTTGACATCTCAAGCAACAAAATTTCAGGAACACTGCCTTCGTATCTTGAAGCTCCAGTCCTTCACACGTTGCTCATGTATTCAAATAAAATTGGTGGAGTACTTCCAGAATCTCTATGCAAATTGGTCCGTTTGGAGCATCTTGATATTTCAGGCAATATTTTGGAGGGCGAAATTCCTCAGTGCCTTGGAGTGGAATCAATCAGGCACTTTCTGTTAAGCAACAACAGTTTATCAGGTACATTTCCAGCATTTTTGAAGAACCGCACACGTCTTGAGTTCCTTGATTTATCCTGGAATAAATTTCATGGAAGGTTACCAACATGGATAGGAGAGATGAGAAGTTTACATATTCTACGACTAGGCCACAATGCATTTTCTGGGACTATTCCGGCAGCTATAACAGAACTTAGTAATCTTCAGTATTTGGATCTATCAAGCAATAATATATCCGGTATTATACCTAGGCATCTGTCAAACCTAACATGCATGACTCTGAAGGGCTTCACTCCTATAGAATTATATGCTAGCGAATGGTTTTCACATCCAGATGGGACGCTTGATCCAACTTATGATGGTGAATTTGAAGATATCTTGTCAATAAATACAAAAGGGCAACAACTTAGATATGGTTTCACCATTGCATATTTGGTGGGCATGGATTTATCAGGCAACTCTTTAACAGGTGGAGTTCCAGTAGACATCACTAAACTCGACGCAATAATAAGTTTGAATCTGTCATCAAACCAGCTGAGCGGGACCATTCCTAACAACATTGGCGCCTTTCCCTCATTGGAATCTCTGGACCTCTCAAAAAACAGGCTCTCCGGTGAAATCCCTTCGAGCTTATCAAGTTTGTCATCCCTCAGTTTCTTGAACTTGTCCTATAACAGTCTGTCTGGAAGGATACCCTCGGGCCGCCAACTCGACACCATCAACGCCGACAACCCAGGGCTTATATACATTGGCAATAGTGGACTTTGTGGGCCTCCTCTTCAGAAGAATTGTTCAGAGAACGGCACGGACGTCCATGACCATTTTGCAATCAGCAGCAGTCATGAGTTTGATCCGATGACATTCAACTTCGGTCTTGTGCTAGGGCTTGTGGCGGGGCTCTGGGTTGTGTTCTGTGTGCTCTTGTTCAAGAGGCCGTGGAGGGCTGCTTATTTTCTACTCTTCGACGAGCTGTATGACAGGATATATGTGTACGTGGTTGTGAAGTGGGCAAGCTTCACAAGGATGAAGGATGAAGAACAGTAAGTTATGGCTTTTTTTTCCTCAAGGAGGAAGATCATAGTGTGTGGTAAATCTTATGGTATGTATGTTTAGTTGTTTGTCTTCATAAGACGGAATTTTGCTTAATTAATATTATTGTGGGCTTGTAAGACATGGTATATACATTGTTATCCAGGACACCAATCAGGAGGGTGTCTTGCACTCTTGCTACATAATTTCACCATATTTTCTTGTTGTAATACATGAATTATTATTTTTCAGTTGCACGGTAAATTTGTTATCTCAGACTAGTACTTGCCAATTTTATCAATTAAACCTTTCTGGATTGTGCCACATCAAAGATTCACATCGCCATGTCAAGGCATGATGCATGCATGAACCTGATATTTGTGTTCCAATGTGTTCTTTTTTTCAGGCAGAGAAATTGAGTTCACGCAAAAAAGAATAGGCAGAGAAATTGAGCAACTTCTATATACCCCTTATTTTTTTTATTTTCAACTGTATCGAGAAAACAAAGTAATTGTTGTCAATTTAGAACTTTTCTGTCTAGCGGCAAAGGTGTATCGTTGTTACAACACAAGCAAGTCAGCATCAACATAATTCATTAATACAGTTCAGCAACATTCAGGATACGCATCTGTCGTCTACAGTCTACAACACAAACAAACCTAGGAGTGGCTGGGCCTAAGACCCGACGTTTTTCTTTCCTCAGCTCAGAAAACAGTACCATGTACTGAAAATTGTTGTTAGCATCACAAGATACAGCAATAGTGACACTAGGAGAGCGTTCAGCGAGATTGGGTGTCGGTCACAGCATGTTTTCGTCCCCCATGAAGCTGGCGACCGAGCTCAGACAATAGTCCCAGATGATGCAAGTGAATGCGCATGACATCAATCCTGTGAAGTTAAACAGACGCAAGCAGGTAAGAAACCGCCAGTGGAGCCAACTGGTAGCATGTGAAATGGGAGGCAAATAATACACTGCAGACACAAGTACCTCTTGAATTGGGGTTGGGGCACTCTCTTCGTCTTGCTTCGGCTCATCGGCCCCGTTCTGCTGGTCCTGGCCGTCTGTCTCCATCTTGTCAGGCCTCCTCTGAGCTTCAGCCATGTTGGTATCAGGCTTGGGGGTCGCAAACTCAGCAGGAATTTGGCCAGTGCTCAAGGCCTAATTATACCGACGAACAAGAGTATGTCAGTGCACAGTTGGGGGCTATAGAACTGTACGAAAATGCTACTCTTAGAGCTAAATGACATGGCACGTTACCTTCTCAAGACTTGCAACTTCGTCAAGTGTCTGAGAGTTCACAATGGCAGCCTACAAATACAAACTTGTTAAACCGAAATTCACCTCCAGATTTATAACAAGGGGAGATAGAAGATACTGCCAACAGGGCATAGATATGGGTAGTTGAGAACACAGGATACCTAAGTAACAGAGATGCACACGAACATCTTGGTAACACCAAAACATATGAAGCTAAATATCAAGCCCATAGAGAACATGCAAGTAAGAGAGCTGACTATATTTTTTTCCGACAGACACGGTGAAATAATAGGGTTCTGCTCAACTTGCAATAATGACATGAACAGGATGTGTGCAAAATAGAAAGAGGGGGCCTAAGTACCTTGATTGCCATGATCTGTGCAGGTGTCGGAGCAACTACTTTAGGACCCTGCTCCTTTGTGGTATCTTGAGCCGCCTTTACTGGAATATAAGCTTTGGCAGCTACCTTCTTTGCCTCTTCCTCTGCCTCCTTCGAGTAGAACTTTTCTGCTGCTGCAATTTTCTCCTACAGAAATACAAAACCTCGTACAAATTTCAGAAACAGAAACAATGTCATCCACCCCAAGATAACACAAAAAAGCATGCCAACAAAAAACATTCAATGGCATTCATGCATCTAATACACAGAAATTCAAAGTTAAAAGACCGCTCTTTTGCCCCTTTTGATGCCAGCACTTCTGAGGTCAATTCCAAAATCATTTTTGGATGAACCTGTGGGCAATAAATCAACAAATCAAGCAGCGACGGGGTTTCTGTACATCTCCGCTACTTCTAAAGAACTTCATGACGGAGAAAATGAGGACATGATATAAATCAACAACAAAACCTAGTTCTACTAAAACTTCAAAAAACTTAACAAAGGTGGCGAATGGAGAAAATTATTACTAGAAAAAAGTGAACATACTAATAAACTAGCAATTAATGACAAAAATTATGTTCTTTGAGTCATTCAAATTTTCTTGCTTTGATTCATAGCATCTAGGTGGTGTTTTTCACCAGTAAATACACCCCTTTGTATCTAATGGATTAATGAATATATTATACATTACTTCACAATATAACTTAATGCAGACATAGCTTAATCATTAGCGTGAACCACATGATCTTGCAATGTTGTTTAATTTTGACGTTGTTTGAGCCAACTCATATATCTTAGATAAGCAAAATATATATCAACGGTTATATATCACAAGATGGCATCATTGGAAAAGAAAAACTAGCAGCCAATATCTTTTGTATATGTAGAACAAATGAAAGTTTAATGCAGCAAGATCGAACATAGATGCTAACGATGTTACAGCATTTATAATTTGCAAACTTAGAATGTTAATCTGAGAAAACCATGTTTATATAGTTATCAGATGAGAGGAACTGCAATGAAAATTAAACAGAGATCATTGGGGATAAAATAAGCTTTGGGGGTATAAACAACAATATTTTCATAACATGATACTCAGGAAATCAAACATGACTATAGATGATTTAGAAATATCAAAAGCGGGACATCATGTATTCTCGAGAAATTGGTGATTGCTAACCTGTTGTTTCACTTTATTGAAGTCCAGCAAACGCAAACGCTTCAATTTGTGGATGACATACAGCCGGTAGTCTGGCTGCTTAGTTACAGTATTATCCAGTAAGCTGAGGAATTGCAGCTTTGGAAGAGAAGCGAGGGGGTCAATCTCCGCAAGAGTTGTAAGGCGATTGTTCGTCAGCACCAAAGTATGCATTTTCGGTAAGAACTCTACAAGAGAGCAAACCATAGAAAAATGAAGAAACAGAGACAAGCTATGTAGCAAATTATGCAAATGACAGAACAGAAGCACATGCCAAAGTGATTCGTCTTACCACCAAGGTTGGGATTGATACGTGTGATTCTGTTGTTGTTGATTAACAGAGTACCAAGGCGGTTCATGAAAGGGAAGTTTTCGAGCTTGACAATCTCATTGTCTGACAAGTCAATTGTGTCAAATTGGTCCTGTTATTACAAAACGAAGGAACAAAGACAGTTATAAATATAGCTAGAGAATGAACTGGAGCAACTAGAAACAATTCGAAATGAGATAAAAAGAAAACCGTATCATTTCCGTCCAAGTCAAGCTAAAACATTCATTATTAAGACATCACTATAAAAGAAATCGCTAAGCTGTGTCGCTCATAGTAGGCTCAGTAACAGACAGTAGGACACGGTAACACGTTCGAAATTGCCCATGCAAATGAGACGCCTCAACTGACTTATCAATCGGTCCATGATCTTTGCAGCTACAAAGTACACCACTCTTTGGCTGCTGATACTACGGTCAAAACATTACCCAGTTTAAGTTTGGCTGAAACTAGGCTCAAAACATTACCATTTCATCCTTGGCTGAAACTAGGCTCAAAATGCTCACACAGTACCCACAACACTCCTTGCAACCGCAGCATAACGTTACCAGTTTAAGTTTAGATAACCTATGTGGCACGGAATTCAGTATGAAAAACGAAATGCACGGTTGGGAGTGATAACAGTATAGCTGACAGCGATCAAGGTTAACAATACCACTGCTTATTACACAGCCAAGGGTCACAAATCCACGAGAGAGATGTCCCTCAGCTAGCTTCGAATGACCCACAGAGATAATCCATCCCATCAGTAAAATCTGCTACCTCGAAAAGCACCATGGTACTGCCTCTCCAAACCCTTTGAATCGAACCTCTCCTAGTTACTTCAATTCGACGTTATTAACTTGGTGAAAACTAAAAAAGGGTACTTAAGCACATGGATAGCAGCGGGCGTGCTGCATTTGTTCCCTGCATCGGCAAACTAGCTGCCTAGAGCTAGCGGTTCTGTACGCGTTCTAAGGAGTAGTAGTACCCAATTAAGGAACCCAAGCATGGCATGCCACTGGTTGGAACGAGAATGAAAAGGGTACAGGCACCAGCCGGGTGGGGTGGTGTGGGGGAGGCGGAGCTCACCTCGGTGGCGCCGAGGTTCTCGATGATGGCGATCTTGTTGGCTGCGGCGGCGAAGGACGAGACCAATCGAACCGGTTAGACAGGGGAGCAAAAAGGCAGAACCCTAGATCTAATGGTGATGGAAGGGGAGCGGAAGGAAGCGGGACGGGGTTGGGGAGTACCTCGGAGGTCGAGCTCGCGGTCCTTGACGGCGTTGAAGAAGTGCGGGCTCTTCCATATCAGGTCGGCGTTGAGCCTCACCATGGCGGCGCGGCGCGAGCTCGGGGTTGGGTTTCAAACGGGGAGCGGACGAGATGGCGACGGAAGGGGATGGAGGAGAGAAAAAAACAAAAACCCTAGCGATGGGGGAGGCTGCTCGATGTAGTCGAGCTTGGCTGGGCTGGGCTTTGAGAGCAGCTCGGGCTCGCTAGCGGCCGTTGATGTAGGCTGGGCTTTCAAAGCAGGTCGGGCTCGACACGGCTTAGCCGAGCTCCAGCCTGCTCTGAGGTTTGCCAGCTTTCACAAGCCCATATCTAATTGCTTTCTTTTCTTTTCTGCTGGAAGCTGGAACATTTTTTTTTATTTGACTTAGCTGGAACGAACTTGTGTGGGCGTAAAGGAAAGAACAAAATGGGAGCAAAGAAGCATATAAAAGAACTGACCTAGTAATCAAATATCCCGTCGGATGAAGACGGAGCAAGACGAAGACGCTTTCAGTCCCTACCCACCCGAACACCGCTTGAAGAGAGGGAACGATACGATCAAATTAAACCAGATCGTTAACTCGGATGAGAATGCAAGTAATTTCGAGAAACTACACGTGAAAGAAACGTCAACCAAGGTCTCCATGTAGATGAAAAGGTAAAAGATCGCTTTGCAAGCAAACAAGATATTATGTGAAAGCAAGGCGACACTGAACCCAACTCAGGTTTCCATCTCATGACCACATTTCACTTTGGTTATTTACTTGTTTCATATGTGCAACCAAAGTAATTATGACGGCATTGCTGCTTAAGATTACATATTTTTGCAAGAGCAAACCAAGACACGGTGGAAGATAAACCGAGTTGAAGTGTAGCTATCTATACTTCTTATAAAGCAAAACTCGGCTAGCGTGCATTAATTATTTTTCTATCTCAACATGCAAGCTATCCACATCATCAATTCTCCTAGCCAATCAATTGTACATGTCATATGATATTTATTAATCACTGCATGCAAATTACATATCACTCATTCCTTAAACCATCCAATTATGTACATTAATAATTTAAATACTATATACTATGATCAATTTAATTTTGTATATTCATTTGGAAAAAATAATGTATCACATCTCTTATAAATTTTTGTTTACACATCACGCATTTCTTAAACCATCCAATTATTCATATTGTAGTTTCTAAAGAAATCTACGTAGCAACGCGCGGGATATCCTTCTAGTTTACACAATGGCGGAGATAAAGTAGAAGTGAGGGGACGGTGCCCATGCCTCTTCATAGCCTAATTATTGTTACATTAAAGTGTCTTGTACAGGGGCGGTCCTAGCTAGTCAACCAAGCTCCATACAGGCCCTTTTCTCTTCGTCAGAAACACATGCCTAGGAGAGGAGCACCGTCCCTAAAAGAAAATGGGCGAGGGGCACTGCACATGATTGAGACATCAATCTGGGTAACGTACTCCAATTAGTGATCAACTTCTCGGTTTATTTTTTGAAAGCATGTTACTTTAGTTTCTTGATCGCTTATATTTTCCCTGATCTGCCGCAATGCTCAAGAGTTCCATCTTCTGATCGCGAAAAAGAGTCGAGCCGCTAGCATGTCTAACTGATAATCGGGTAACCGAGATGATTATAAGGTATATTGATTAATTAATTATGATAGGCTCTATTTTTTCATTATAGTTGGTTGATTACCGAATTTCTATTACTACTTATTTTCATTTTTAGTGTTATTATGAAGTCTCAATCCGGTGCTATGATTTGTTCCAAAAAAATCTGGTGTTATGAAAAGAAAAGGGAGAAAACGTGATGAAGTTAAATGGAACTAGAAAAGAGAGAGGATCTCTTCACAATTTTTTAAAGACTAACACCAGCACTTGGAGAGATCCTAACAAGTTGGCGCTTATTCTTGTGGGTAACAAAGTAATGTTAATCTAAAAGACAATGTCGACATCAATGCGGATCATAACAATGTGAGTAATCATTGACACACATTTAGTTCATCTACTACATAATCTTTTAGTGTTGATACGGAATTAGTTCGTATGGATATTTTATGACCTAGTAAAATAGTCCTTCCTCTTGGACCTTCTGCCTTTATTGCTAGTCGGGTATTATGGTTTTCATTGATTTTCCCTAATTTACCGTGTCTTGTTTGGTTTTGTGTCCAATTTTTCTTATTAACTAGATCAAGGCTTCTTCTTACTACTACATTGCGGGAGCTCCCGCCATATAATGAGGTCTAGTAAAAAAGCACTCCTTCGTGAGACCATGGTTTTCTCCCGCAAGGGGTTTCCACACACAAAAAATTGTGTCCTCTTTGCTTACTTGATCTCTATTTACTCCATTCGTTCCAGAAGCTTGCTAGAAAGACTTGAAACGGAGGAAGTAGTTAATACACATATGTTTAGTTATCTATACTAGGGGCCCAAATTCTAGTTTCGCCCCGAATTCTCAGGACCGGCCCTGGTCTTGTATAATCTAAGTTTAGATGGTGGAAAATGGGTAAATGGCACACCGGCTAGACAATTACAAAGATCTAGGAGTAGTGTTTCTTGTCTAGCTCCACCACTTCTCTTACATAGTACTAGGAAACGTGCCCATGAGTTGCTACGGGAGAGAAAATTCTATATAGTGAAGACGAACAAACCACTTAGAGCAATGCATCTTTTGGCCATTTTTGTCCTCACTCAGTTATTATTTTGAATGCTTGCATTTTCAAGCATTTCTTCTTTGAATTTTTAACTGCCTTCCCATTGATCTTGACACCAGCAAGAATGCAAAGAGCCTAAACATGAAAAGGTAGATTACTACCATAAAAAGATAGAAGGTTATTGCAAAGGGTGACTTTGAATTTGCCTCTGAAGGGCAACAAGATTACTACCCTGAGACATAGATCAGAGTTCGAAGGGAACAAGAAATATACCAAGAATATTCCCTTAAGTAAATTTGCGTAAAACTGAGGCTAGACAAAATGTATCGAATATAGATGGTTATAATTGAATAGTCATGTGTTGCCACGGGTATTTTAACTTCCTTTCCTCCTCGCACATGTGCTTGAAAAATTTGTGACATGTTTTAACTTCCTTTCCTCATCGCACATGTGCATGACAAATTTGTGACATGGCCAGAGTACAGAATTCATCATGCATACTCTAATTCACATTAATCATGAAAAATATGAATAAACCCCCGCCTTGAAACTTATATGGAAAAAAAGGAGAAAGCATCAATGGTTGTTACTTTAAAAGCAAACAGAGCACCTGACCATACAGATACCTTCCGCCGATCTCCAAACAGAAAAATATTACTCTTTCTCCAAACAGAAAAATATTCAACCTTTGTTCAGCGTTTGAATCAGAATCACCTTTAAGGATTGGAGACATATGTAATGAATGAGACTCAAATAAAGACAACGGACATAGGTATGGTTGCATCTCCTTTTAGAATTAAAAAAAAAGAAATACACAACTTAGACAAAAATGAAAGCATCGACACTATCAGCTAAAGGGAGAGGTCAAATACTCTCACCCAATTTGTAAGTTAAGTTGCTAAACCGGTGAAATGTGCTACTCTTAGAGGGTAAAGACATTTTCTTATCTCATTTAAAAACTAAATATTAAGAATACTTCTAACACCGTTAACATTTAGATCATTCAAATGTCATGCGTGTTATTTCTCAGATATCAGACACATATTACCATATCGTGAAAGCTGGGCAATGCGCCGGATCCTTTCCCAGCCACAACAGCCGCCTTCTCCAAGTTCACATCCGTTGAGTATAAGTGCAAATCGAAAACACCAAATCAAGACGAGTTATCAGTCCGCACATCGCTATACCGACATCGAAGACATTCGCATGGTGCTGTCCATCGACGGATTGCGCGCGCAAGGGGGCTGTACCAGATGGGCACGATGTAAAAGTGGCTGCAGAGCTAGTCGTCGAACACATGGGACTATTCCTTGAGGACGCCAGTATCGTGGAGGCACCTCTGCCTCCACCTCCACTGCCCAACGCTGTCATGTGGAGGCCGCACACCCACAAATCTTCTCCTTATCATACACCACCATCTTCCCACACCGGTCAATAAATTGTAAATATTCTCCAATTCAGAGGATGCACCTCTATTTATGGTATCCCTAGTCACTCCCTTCCCTGAATGATGCTCAATTTCACAAAAGGAGTCTGACTATTCACCATCAGCATACAAAAGAAGGACATTAGAAGTTGATCAATTCTATATTATTCGAAATTGCTCAATTACAAAAGATATTAAAATGGCATCCAAGATACAAGGCATTTATAGTTGCAAAACAAAACTGAAAGTGTGTGTATGGTATGTCCCTCAACAGAACTCTTAAAAAACCATGGATGGTCAGAATAGAAACAACAACAAATAGGTGATCCAAAACAAAAATAACTTCAGCTGATTATTCATTATATGCATTATGTGATCCAGAACAATATAGAAGAAAAATAATTGTGGCCAAATGTTCATGGAATACCTTAAGTGGACTTTCGAACTATAGTATGATATCTGATCCATATAGCATGGCACTAGTAACATGTGCAGGGTCTAGTAAAATAATACACAACTTTGTCCTAGCATAATTTACCGTGCATATCGAGTTAAAAAATAAACTTGCTAGTTTGTAGAGATGAATAAAAACACTAAAATTAACTTCAGTTAACAAAACAAAATATACAGGGTAGTGAACATCAATTATGTGCAGACAATTCATCCTCCACTTGTCAACTTCCATCCTAGCAGAAATTTCAACATTGTTCATGAGGTAATGAAAAGATAAAGGAGAGCATCTAAGCAATCTAGAGTAGGAGACAATCAGCTGATAGTAAATATTTAGCAGCACTGACCATTAAATAGAAACCGTTCAGTTAGAATGTCACTGACGAAATATTTAAAATGTACGCCTTAGGAATGTAATAACAAGACCTTGCCTAGTTACCTAGATCGTAATTAGGGATTAGCGGTTCCTTAAAATCCTTCAAGCAATTACAAAACATACTCAATTAGCCCCTTTTTGCTCTCATTTGCATATATATAAGGAGAAATCCATCTTCGGTTGACCTCCGGTAAGAATTCTCATAATGAAAAGTAGATTCAGAAAAAATCTCACCTCTTGCGTTGTAGAATCAAAGTCTAGGAGAAACGCTCGCACACGTAAAGAAATTATGAGTGGTATGAATTTTTTTACTCTGTAATATGAAAATACATAGTGACAAGACAACTTAGCGTTATAGTAGAGCCTTTCTAATTCAGGAAGCTTGTTCCCATTATCTCATCAAAGCCACCATAGAACAATTACCATTAATTGAAGTTGTTCATAAGCTTATTTTAGATAAAGAACAAAGCAACACTTCAACAATGTTCAATATATGGCTTTTCACTTCACAAATTAGTGATGGTCTTCCTCTGTTTGTCTTTCTTCGTAAAATTAATTATCTGACATTGCAGAAGCTTCAAATATAAATTGTTATGTGTAGAGAAATTCAAGGCATAACACTTTGAACCAAACATCCAGACGTCATTTCCATCCATAGCCCGATTAGAATCTCCAATCCATTCCGCCAACTAAACACTATCCTGTGTACATGAATCCAACATTCAGTTAGTCAATACTCAAAGAATATATGGGTCAGCAGAGCAGGATTAATTAGACATAGATAGGTCAGGATTAGGGACATAGGGTGATGGCTCTATACCATGGCAGGAGGAACCGAGGGAAGGTC
This sequence comes from Alopecurus myosuroides, assembly GCA_028641055.1. Classification (NCBI taxonomy): domain Eukaryota; kingdom Viridiplantae; phylum Streptophyta; class Magnoliopsida; order Poales; family Poaceae; genus Alopecurus; species Alopecurus myosuroides. The sequence continues at coordinate 6,320,738 of CM054057.1, forward strand.
AACTTCGTATCTTGTAATCCTAGTACCTCGTCGTCCCTCACGGTCTCCCATGTAGACCTCGACCCCCAGGCCTGTGTGTGCCTCCACCCATTGCACCTTCCTGTGGCGTCGCTGCTCCATGATCTGCTGTCTCCACCTTTTTCGGAGAGCCCCCTCTCTCCGTAGGCTTGATGGGATGTAGGAGAGGTCTAGAGGAACTGGCACGCAACAACTCAAACAGGAGAGGTTTCATGAGTCATAATAGTCAATGAGGCGAGAAAGGATAGTCAGAATGAGACGTGTAATTAGAAGGAAGCAACAAAGGAAACACATTACAATTGGACAAATCGGTGCAGTTTTCTTAGTCAACAGCCAAGTTGCAAAACAATATAAGGAAATCGTAAACTCTGAGTGTTGCCAACAACTCCAAGGAATAAAATGAAAGATCAATAATCTAAAGCGGGTTGATTATGTATATGCTGAAATGTTTTGGCATGCAAAGCCTTCTCATACCAGGTCCATCACTTTGCCTAGTCCAGACATGGGACTCTGCTATTTATGTACCGCGGTCCACAAATATCACACTGAACAGCAATTCAAGAGCTAAAAATTTGTTTGCTCAAAGAGCATGGCAAGAGATGAATCTCTCTCATCTGACCGACGCGACTCGTGTATCTGAACCATACAAAAATTAATGTACTAATGCCAACAGATCGATACTCCATAATGAAGAACAGTAACAAGGTGTTTAACACATCATAATAAGTAAGATTTACTACCATCCGAACTGATATGTTCAACTGACTGTACTAATAAGAGCCAAGAAATAAGTACATGCTCCAAATCAAACGGCAAAGAAAACCAATTGTCATGAACATTCAGAGATACCAAAGCTCACCTTGTATGGATGTTTTCTAGATCAATTTTACGATCCTCATCCAGCTCCTCATTGCCTGTCGTCGCCATCTCCTCGTACTCATCCACCTTCATGGCCCGCTCAACTTCCCGCCTCTCCTTATCTTCTCCTTCCTCTCCCGCCTCGCAACGGTGTCCAGCATCTCCTGGCACTGGTAGAAAAAAGGCCTTCCATACGCCCCCATCAGTCCCCAAATAATGCGCACCGTGACTAAAGGGGTTTTAGTCCCGGTTCGGAAGGAGACCCGCGACTGAAGGTCATGCGTCGCGGCTTGGGAAGCGCGTGGAGGGCTTTAATTCCGGTTGGCCTGCAACCCGCGACTAATGATCCAGTCTGCTGGCCTCCCTGTCTTTAGTCCCGGTTGGCCAGGCCACCCGCGACTAAAGATACAAACTGCTCGCCTCCCGCGCGGCGGTTTTATTTCGCGAGCGAGAGAGGCAGAAGGCCATTGCTACAGTGCGCACCCGAGAGTCTCTGTTTCTTCTTCCTCTCTTCTCTTCTTCCTCCACCAAGCACCCATGGGTTCTCCCGTTTGGAACCTTCTCCGTGTGGCCACACCATGCCGCAAGAGTCTCGACGTGGCCTACACCAATATGTGCGAGAGGCTCCCCGGTCTTCTTAACCATTTGAGCAATCTCTATGAAGAAGCCGATGAACACCATAAGTTCTTCGGGCTTGATCTAGAGTATACGGCGAATCAACGGGATGTTGTCGTCATCCAGATTGTCTTCAAGGAGATCGTTTTGGTCTTCCAATGGGCAAGATAGCGCACACGTACAATCTCTCTTGTAGGATAGTGTTGCATTTTCGATTTGTTTGTTGCATTGGATGAATACACGTGTTGCAACATATCTAACATGTGTTCTATTTTTGTTGTTGCAGTAGTTCAAAGCATTCTCCGGAACTTGTTGATTTTCTTGTCAACAAGGGGTACGACTTCTGTAGCGTTGACATCACTCAAGACCGGCATAAGTTGATGCGCTTGGGTATTGAGATACTTGAAGATCACTACATTGATCTTCAGGACCTTATCCATTTTGATGAGTTGTACGGGCCCAAGACCGGGATGGCTCCGATGGCAACTACCTTCATCCACGCCGACTACAAAACCATGAAGTCTCGTTTCCCCTCCAAGAATCACATGTATTGGGGAAAGAACCCACTGGACCGGATCAATCTCGATTATGCAGCAATAGATGCATACGTTGCCTTCGAGTTGTTCCGCATCTACTCTTCGGAGCTCGAGTAGATGTTGTTTGTGTACCGCATCTTGCGTTTGATATATGTAATGGATATATTATGTAATGGATATATGTCTCTCTATTAATTTCTATATTATGTCTATATTAATTCCTAGCTATATTATTTCTATATTATGTCAAACACACATTTCAAAACAAACAAACAAAAACACATCAAGAAAACAAACAAAAACACATCAAGAAAACAAAACAGAAAAACTACCGTTTATATATCTGTTCACCAAAAATAAATCTAGAGGTTCAAAAATTAATCTAAGCCAGGAAAACATAGATCTAGTCAATACCAAACTCATCCTGTTGAACTTACTTCAAAATTCATTTTTGAACTCATTCTAAATATCATAGAAGAGCCTACTGATCTTTTATTAAAAAGGATGGTATTTTCATTTGGTTGTTGACCTTGATGTGAGGCTAAGTGCTATGAATAGATCTTTTCAATATCTATCCAGAACATTTTAGTTTGTCCATTTTGGTTATGTATTTTAAAAGTTAGGTTCAAATCATTCTCACAGATAGTCATTGCCAAAACAGTTATTGTGTCCAAAATAATAGACGAAACTTGGATCTGCAAATTTTATATGGTTTAGATTTCATATGGTTTGGTTCATGAATTTTATCATATTTTATTTTGCATTTAGGAAAGGGGAAAATGAATTAGTTTTATTTTTCTGAATTTTTTGATATATTATTTGTATTTTTAAGATTTTAAATGAATTAGTATTATTTTCTGAATATTTTGATATATTATTTGTATTTTTAAGATTTTAAAATGAATTAGTTTTATTTTTCTGAATATTTTGATATATTATTAGTATTTTAAGATTTTAAAATGAATTAGTTTTATTTTTCTGAATATTTTTTAGAAATAATACAAATTAAAAAGTTAATGTTTATTTATTTATTCAAAATTATTAATTACATCATTACTTTTGTATTAAAAGATTTATTTGAAATTCAGATAATAAAGAAATGTGGCATCGACCAACATGTTAATAGGATACTATGATACTAGTATCACATACATGCGTGCGAAACACTTGGATGCGGGACGGGATGGAACTCGGAAGTTAAGCGTGCTAGTGCTAGAGTAGTGGGAGGATGGGTGACCGAGCGGGAAGTTTGACCACGAGTAAGAAATTTGACTAGAGATAATTGTAGTTAGATACTAATCAAATAATAAAAATTCTGAAAAAAGGGAGTGAAAAAAAGGGAGTGAAAAATTGGAATGAAAAATAATTAGAAACCCAAATGATTTATAGAAATAACGAAATAGCATATAGTCCCGGTTCGTGTGGCCAACCGGGACTAAAGGTCCTCCGCCCCCGGCGCACGCCACCCGCCCACGTGGACGGGCTTTAGCCGCGGTTCGTAAGATGGGCGACTAAAGAGGGGGCCTTTAGTCGCGCCTATTTAGTCCCGGTTGCGCGGCCGGGATTAATGGCCTTTGCGAACCGGGACTATAGGCCTATTTTCTACCAGTGTGGCGAGGGGAATTGTAACAGCCCAAGTATGAAAACCTACCATTTAGAATGTTTGATTTCTTGTTATTAAAGTATTGCATCATGGCATCATATTTATTTTCCTTGTTTGCCTTGTTTACTATTTGTTTTGCATCTGTTCTTAATTGTTTTCACAATGAAACTCAAACAATTTCAAATGCTTTGTTTTCATACTTGCTCTGTTACAACCTTTTAAATAAAAATCTCAAATAAAAACAACCAAATTGTTTTCTTTAATTCCATAGTACTCAACTATTAAATTAATGGTTTTAATCAATCAATTAATTCCAATCACCTTCAAAATTCAATTCAAATCTTCAAATCAGCACCCAACTTGAGTTTATGAAAATCTCCAAATCAAATCAACTCTTTTGTTCTAACTAAGTAATAGGGTTCACCCTATTAAAATGTTGTTTTCAAAAATATTCATTCAATACTTAAAAATCATCCAAATTTGAACTACTTTCAAACAGCAATTTAATTTCAAACTTTTGGAAAATAAAACTTAGCATTTGTTTGCTATTGACCTAAATAACTTCCCAAAGTTTTCCTAACATTTTTTACTAACTTAAAACCCTCATCCTCTTCCTAATTCGTTTCAGCAAAAAAAAAACATTAGAGCACAACAAAATAAAAAAAAACAGCACAAGAGAGAGCACCCACAACAGGCCTTCTCCCTTTCTCCCTCGGCCCACCTGGTGGCCCAGTCCACCCCCCTCCTTTGGCCCGTCCCCCTGTTCTTCTTCAACCGTACGGAGAGACAGAGGGGGGCAGGTGAGCGCGCTCGTGGACGAGCTGCCTCCACGTCGCCACCCTACACGCTCCCCCCTATTTCTAGCCAGGAGGCACCCCCTAACCCTAGCTGCTCGCCCTACCCCCTCTCCTTCCTCCTCCAGCCGCCGATCTCCTTCTTCTTCCTCCCTGTCTCTGCTCCTCTGACCGCCTCCAACAGCAGCAGCGCCTTCCACCTTCGCCGTCGATCGTGGAAGCCAGAGGTCCACCCGAGGGTGGGAATGGAAACCCTAGGGTCCCATCTCCCTTCTCCCCCCTCGGCTTGGACCGGGAGGGCTCCCAGCGCCGCCGGCCATCACCTCTTCCGCCACCGGACCTTCCCTGTATCTGCATCGAACCAGCCTCCTACTGTCCGTTTCCCTCAAGGTACGTTCCCCTTCCTCGCCTCGCTTTCCTCCCCTCGATCGCCTCTCCTCTCCCCCTTGGCCGCTCCCCTCCGCCACCATCACCCACCGCCCCAGCGCCTCCGGCGAGCAGCAGCCGAGCGCCGCTCGCTGCCTGACATCTACGATGGTTCAGTAACTGAACATCGAGTGCAGTTTCAGTTAAGTCCCGCCTGCTGAAGCATATCCCCCTCCGAGACCCCTTTCCACCAACACAGCCGCATCTAGCCCACTGGTTCTGTTCCTTTGCTTGCAACAGGAGGTGGGGGGTTCGAGTCCCCCCTCTCCCAAATAAAACAAACTTTTATTTTTGCATTGTTTGGTCACAGAACTTCTCAGTAATCACACATAGGCCCCTGGTAATAATTTCTAGCCCCTGAAATATTTTTCCTAAGTCCCTAATGGATAAAAAATGGCAGATTTGCACTATATCTTGTAAATTGCATAAGAAAATCATTGTAACTCCAAATTTAAATTTTTAAATATGTTTTCTGTCCCAAATTAAATGTTATTTCCAAATATAAAATTTGTTTACTGTTTTGAATATTTTAAATTGGTGCAAAATTTGAAAACTTGTCAAATTCACTTAAACTTGCAAAATTCATAACTTGTTCATAAAAATTCCAAATTCCACAAACTAAACATGTTTTCCAATCAACTTTTCATGTACTTTCCAAATATAAATTTTGTTTGATGTTTTGAATAATTTAAATTGCTGAAAATAACTGTTTCTTGTTTATTGCATTTAAAATTGCCAAAATAATAACTTGCTCATTTTAAATCCAATTTCAACAAATGAAATATGTTTTCCATGCTAAATTAAACCACCTTTTCAAACATAAACTTTGTTTTCTGTTTTGAATAATTACAATTGGTTAAATAATTTAAACCTTTTTTAATTCATTTAAAATTGGTAATTTCATAACTTGATCAAAACAAATTCTTTTGGGACATATAAAATATGTTTTCCAACCCTAAAAGTATAAACTTTGCAAATATGAATTTGGTTTAATGCTTTGAACAAATAAAAATTCAAATAAGTTCATGTTTGAATTAAATTCATTTAATTCTTGCTTAAACTTGTTTAATTCATAAATAATTCATTTGAAATCCTTTTTCAACAAGTGAAACATGTATTCCACCTAAAATTGTGTGTTCTTATCAAATATGAACTTTGTTATCTGTTTTGAAGAATTTAACTTGATGAAAACAACAAATGCTTGTGTGGCACCTTTAAGTAACCAAACTTTCCAAACTTAATAAACAATTTCCAAACTTGGTAAACCTTATTTCCAATTGATTCTATTGTTGTTATTTTGTTGTTTTCTGTCGGGGGGTTACCCCCGAGTAGGGTAAAGGCAAGTGGTAAAGGCGTCTTACAGTAGAGAGGTTTTGTCGAGTAGCCGACTACCCGGTACTTGCTACCCGGTCGACAGCTACTCGGTCTCTCCTCAAGATGACCGGAAGAAGATATCAGTCAAGTTACATCTATTCGAGTAGAAGAGTTGGCCCGAGTACAATTGGCGGGAACAATTGGCGGGAACCTACTCGGGCCAGAAAGTCAAAGGAGCCGTTCTGACACAGGATCCCGCGTATCCTGGGTCCGTACTTGGCAGCATTCGAACTACTGTTCATCTGGGACCGGCCTGCCTGACAGTGACAGCATGGAAGCAGGCCGTGGCAGGATAAGGGGGGCCTACTCTGTGCTTAGGTACAGTGATACCAGTCTGTCCCCTTGTTTTGCCCAACGACTTTCTAGATGCAGCCAAGATCAGGAACCAAAGGTGTCAGCGGGAACCCGGAAGAAGGACGATGTGCACACTATGTCGACATTTGTCCATGTTTGGACGTATCCGGCTGGGCACCATGTATATAAGGTGCCCCGCCGCCTCCTGCGTGAGGATCGAACACAATGGTTGAGATCGAACACATCTTGACCTAATTCTTGACCTAGTTCATCACCTAGAGAGAAGAGTGGCTACTCGGTAGCAAGAACATTGTACTGTGGCTACTCGGTGAGATACCAAAATACACAAAGAAAGGCAGGAGTAGGGGTTTTACCTCCTCACGAGGGCCCTGAACCTGGGTAGATCGTGTTGTTTGCAGTGATTACTTCGTACCTCACGTGGCTAGTCGTCGCGTGATCCCTCCCCGAGCACCTCCAGCGTCCTTCGTCCCCACATCTTTAGCCATCCCATGGCATCTGCCGTGACACCACCACGACAGTTGGCGCCCACCGTGGGGCAACCAGCGGCGCTGGTTGGAGTTTCTGTTCGGACGGGATCTTCTTCAGCGGAGCGCGTGGTCTGTGGCCTTGTCCACAGATTCGGCTCCTTCGACTTCGTCACCGACAACGCCGGCGATTTCGGCGGCAAGGCTATGCCGGAGGGCGTCTCGGTGATCTCCTTCGGCTCTCACCTCGTCTACGTCGCCACCGTCGCCAACCGCGCGTATCCCGAGCTGGTGCATGACGCGGAGGATCCTCCCGCGATGATCGCTGCTCGCGGAAGGCCCGTGTCCCGCTCTGCGAACTGCGCTGAGGTGCTGGTGACGGGCTTGGCGGCAAACACTGGCGCAGCCGCTACTGGCACTGCGGCCGTCGTCGAGGAGGTGGATGCACCGGCTGGTGGCAGGGTACACCGGCCCTACGAGAAGGAGAGCAACTTGCCGCCTTCCACGTCTGCGGCCATTCCTGCGTCGGCTACGCGGCCTGGCATGCCAACCCCCACCGACATCGAGCTCCTGGCCATGAGGGAGCAGCTCGAGCGGCAACGCCTGGAGCTGCTTGCTGAGCAGGCGGAGTTGGACAAGGTGAGGTTGGAGTTGAGTCTAGATCAGCTCGAGTACAACAAGGCTCACGGCTTCACGCCAGTTGCTAGGAGGCCTAGCAGAGTAGGTGCCACTCGGCGCAATCTCGGTGCCGAGATGGCAACAGTTATAGAGGCTCCTGCTCAGTCCGCCACCGCAAACACCTCCACTAGGCCCAGATATAGCACACCCGCCAAGACACTTAGAGCTGCAGAGGCTGTAGCAGCCGAGTTGCCTCGCCTTGATGGCGATGCGCGTGTTAGGCAGCAAGAAAGACTCAATGAGTTAGTGTTGGAAGCTGCTAGGCAGAACGAGGAGTTCCGGAAGGCCAACCCGGGTGCTGGGGCTTCGCAGGTGGTGCACTCGCATGCGGCTAGATCTAACGATCAGGCCTCGTCTCCGCATCCCAGCCGCGAGAAGAGCCGCAGCGGCCGCTCGGGCAGAGACAGGCAGATGCAGGTGTATGACCCGGCTGCTGCCGCGAAACAGCTTGCTGTGCCGCAGCAGCCCGGGCAGGAACACAATGCTGCAAGAGCAGGCTCTCAAGCCCATCAAGCTCAAAGCCGTGCCCGAGAAGCTGCGCGTCCTGGTTCTTCTCGGCAACCCGCAGCTCAGCCTACTCGGCATCGGCAGCAGCCGCGCGCTGTGGCGCCAGTCGCCAACCCGGTGGAACAACCTGCAGCGGTGCAGGTGGACAGGTATGATGACGGCTACTCGGCCATGGAGATGGCCGGTGGAAGGTCTTGGTGCTGGCGTTGTGCTTACGTCCCCCAAGCGGGATCAACTCAAGTATGTGCTGCAGATTCATTTCAAGGCGTCCAACAATGTTGCAGAGTATGAGGCAGTGGTACATGGCTTGCGAGTGGCCAAGGAAGTTGGAGTGCAGCGCATCATATGCTATGGAGATTCAGATCTAGTGGTGCAGCAAGTCTCGGGTACTTGGGATGCTTTGGATGCCAACATGGCATCATATCGCTTCCTGGTACAGTCTATGACTGGGTTTTTCGAAGGTTGTGAGTTCCAGCACATTCACCGAGCAGAGAACGAAGCGGCAGATGAGTTATCCAAGCTGGGATCTTCTCGGCAATCCATCCCGGCGGGAGTCGCCTTGGAACATTTGAGGAAGCCATCCATCAAGCCTTCTCCCAACTCGGAGTCGATATATGTTCCTTCTCTGCCAAGCGAGGAATCTGACCCAATGGAAATTGACTGGGAGAGTGCTGCAGGAACCCGGGGACTGCCGTCCTTTACTCGGGGACTGCCGTTTCCTACTCGGGGACTGTCGTTCCCTACTCGGGGACTGCCGTTTCCTACTCGGGGACTGCCGTTCCCTACTCGGGGACTGCCGTTCCCTACCCGGGGACTGCCGTCCTTTACTCGGGGACTGCTGCTCCTTACCCGGGGACTGCCACTCCCTACCCGGGGACTGCCACTCCTTACCCGGGGACTGCCACTCCTTACTCGGGGACTGTCGCCCTCAACCCGGAGGCTGTCGCATTCATTGAAGAAGTTCTCGCCAATCGATCTGGGTTACAGAGAAGCGCTCCTACTCCTCCTGAGCCACCACAAGAGCCTGTCCCAATGGAACTGGACGAACCGGTGTTTCCCACACGGGAGACACCGAGTTGGGCTATGCCCATATTATCCTTTCTAAGGGACGGCACTCTACCTAAAGATGAGGTGACTGCAAGGCAGATTCAGAGAAGATCCAAAGGCTACACCATTGTCCGAGATGTGCTGCACAAGAGAAGTGCCACTGGCGTGCTGCAACGCTGTGTGGATCCAGCAGAAGGAGAAGAAATCTTGATAGAGATACACCAAGGAGAATGCGGGCATCACGCCTCTTCTCGGGCGCTGGTCCAGAAGGCCTTCCGGCATGGATTCTATTGGCTCACAGCACTGCATCAAGCTGAGGATATCGTGAGGGAATGCACTGGCTGCCAGATGTTCGCAAGTAAGATTCACATGCCTGCTTCCGAGTTGAAAACAATTCCTATCACCTGGCCATTTGCTGTTTGGTGTTTGGACATGGTTGGGCCTTTCCAGCCGGCTAGAGGCAACATGACTCACATCCTGGTCATGGTGGACAAGTTCACCAAGTGGATTGAAGTAAAACCCATTCGGAAGTGTGACGGGGTCACAGCTGTGAAATTCGTGAAGGATATCATCCTGAGATATGGCTATCCGCACAGTATCATCACCGACAACGGCACAAACTTTGCTGAGGGAGCAATGGTGCGATTCTGCAGAGATAAGCATATCCGACTGGACGTTGCGTCAGTCGCGCACCCTGCTTCCAATGGGCAAGTTGAAAGAGCAAATGGCATGGTACTGGCAGGTATAAAGCCAAGGCTGATGGAGCCACTGCTGAAAACACCTGGGTGTTGGTTAGACGAGTTGCCAGCGGTGTTGTGGAGTCTAAGGACTACCCCTAACCGGTCAACCGGCTACACGCCATTCTTCTTGGTATACGGGGCTGAGGCCGTGTTGCCAATAGACTTAGAGCATGACTCCCCCCGAGTAGCCCTCTACACTGAGGTGGAGGCGAGAGAAGCTCGAGAAAACGACGTTGACCTGCTTGAAGAAGCAAGAGAGCTGACTCTGTCACGTTCGGCTATATACCAGCAAAACCTGCGGCGTTATCATAGCCGAAAGGTGAACCCAAGGGTTTTCCGAGAAGGAGACATGGTCCTTAGGCTTGTGCAGCGCACCGCCGGGATGCACAAATTGTCTCCTCCATGGGAAGGGCCTTTCATTGTGAGCAAAGCGCTGCACAACGATGCTTACTATCTTGTAGATGTGCGTCCACCACAGGCGAACAGGGCAGATAAATCCGGAGAGGAAACCAAGCGCCCTTGGAATGTAGCTCTACTCCGTCGTTATCATTCGTAAGCAAAGGTGTGTATGTACTCTTTTATCCGAGTTGAAATTCTATTCTGCAATCTAAAATTGTTCTCGGGGACTGCCCTCGTCCAAAATTGCTCTAAGTGTTTTTACTCGGTTTTACTATTTGTCTATTCGGTTGCTTCACTTCTGAACTCATACGCGTACTGAGTACTGTGTCTAAACCTATATGCCAACTCTTCGACTCTGCTGCTGTCCGAAACCCGGCTTCATGGCAAGCAAGAGAACAAGCAAAAGGTCAATGAGCACAGGAAAATCGCTAAGGAAGAAAAACGTGCAGGAACCGAGTAGAGTGTTTGTTACTTCTGTTATATGTATTGTCTTTTCGGCTAAGTGGTGGGCTGCGTTGTTATGATGGTTTCCAAGCGGCCAAGTATTTGCAGCCCTACTCTTTGACTCTTGTGACTCGAATACCAAAAAAGCAATAAGTTGCGGGTAGAGCTGAGATGAAAGGAGAGGGTGGATAAGAAACGCAACTCGGGGACTCGCATGGAAACGCAACCCGGCATTGAGCCAGGGCTGCCCAAAATGACTAATTCAAAGATAACAAGTGGAAATAAAATTGAGTAGCAAGAGAAAGGCATAAATAAGTCTGGTACATATGCTCCCGGCATCCCGGGGATCTGATAAGTGTTCAAGCAAAAAGTGTGCAGGTGAAATTAGGTGGAGGAGGCATCGTTGTCGGCGCTGGCCTAGGCTGCCGCATCTTCTGTGGTGATCTTGGTTGCTTCTGCTTCCGAGTTAGCGGCAGCTGCCTTCTCGGCTTCCTCCTCGGCGCTCGTATTGGCCGCACCCGACTCCGGAGGGACGGTGGTGGTCGCCGGAGCTGAAGCTTGGCCTCTCCGCGGGGGTATTTATACCCTCTCCGCGGGTTTACCGGCGGGGGTATTTATACCCTCTCCGCGGGTTTACCCTTACCATCGGCGTAGTGGGATCGATCGTGGCGTGTGGTGGGACCTGTGGCCGCATGGAAACGCACGCAAGCGCGGAACGCGCGCGTAACGGCCACAGTGGATCCCACTACCAGATCGTGGCCATTTACTGCGCGTGATGGGACATAACGGATCAGTGGGACCGCCCCGTGAAAACTGGGCGCGTGGCACGATGTGTCGTGGGCAGCGAAACGACAGGGTCGTGGATGCTTGACACGCGTCCGGCTGCGGCACGGACGGCTGGATGGTGCTCTGCGCCGCAACGGCTCAATTCAAGAAAATTCTCTAAGTCTTTTTACTCGGTTACAGAGTAGAAAGCAAGTGCTACTCGGAAGACAAGAGACAGAAGATACTTGTCAGAGTGCTACTCGGAGGCCGTTTACTCGGCATCTTGAGGTTCAAGGGCTATGAGGCAAAAATTGGTTTTAAGCTGGCAGAGCCTAGTGAACGAGTTCACAAGGCTCAACCAGCTTCGGGGACTGCTGTCGGGGGGTTACCCCCGAGTAGGGTAAAGGCAAGTGGTAAAGGCGTCTTACAGTAGAGAGGTTTTGTCGAGTAGCCGACTACCCGGTACTTGCTACCCGGTCGACAGCTACTCGGTCTCTCCTCAAGATGACCGGAAGAAGATATCAGTCAAGTTACATCTATTCGAGTAGAAGAGTTGGCCCGAGTACAATTGGCGGGAACAATTGGCGGGAACCTACTCGAGCCAGAAAGTCAAAGGAGCCGTTCTGACACAGGATCCCGCGTATCCTGGGTCCGTACTTGGCAGCATTCGAACTACTGTTCATCTAGGACCGGCCTGCCTGACAGTGACAGCATGGAAGCATGCCGTGGCAGGATAAGGGGGGCCTACTCTGTGCTTAGGTACAGTGATACCAGTCTGTCCCCTTGTTTTGCCCAACGACTTTCTAGATGCAGCCAAGATCAGGAACCAAAGGTGTCAGCGGGAACCCGGAAGAAGGACGATGTGCACACTATGTCGACATTTGTCCATGTTTGGACGTATCCGGCTGGGCACCATGTATATAAGGTGCCCCGCCGCCTCCTGCGTGAGGATCGAACACAATGGTTGAGATCGAACACATCTTGACCTAATTCTTGACCTAGTTCATCACCTAGAGAGAAGAGTGGCTACTCGGTAGCAAGAACATTGTACTGTGGCTACTCGGTGAGATACCAAAATACAGAAAGAAAGGCAGGAGTAGGGGTTTTACCTCCTCACGAGGGCCCTGAACCTGGGTAGATCGTGTTGTTTGCAGTGATTACTTCGTACCTCACGTGGCTAGTCGTCGCGTGATCCCTCCCCGAGCACCTCCAGCGTCCTTCGTCCCCACATCTTTAGCCATCCCATGGCATCTGCCGTGACACCACCATGACATTTTCCTCATCCATGCATCATGCTAATCCACTTTCATATGATGATTAGTTGTAAAACAATTAATTCAACCATAATTCCTGGGCTTTCCATATGCAATCCAATTGCATGTGGGTCCATTTAATCATGTTGTTATCTTGTCAACTAGTTTATTTTGATGCATCAATTAAATGGTCATGCATCATCCCATGTTTGTGCACTATGCCATGATATTGATTGCTTATCTTTCTGCGTTGTCTGTTTGCTTCTTCCCGGATAAACGACGACGTTGAGACCGACGATACTTACGACACCCCTTCTAAGGATCTAGCTCAGTACCAGGCTACTGGGTTTGCAGGCAAGTTATCACTCACACGAACCACTGTGTTCCTTTCAACATTGGTTACCGATACTTTCCGTTGTTCTTTCTGCTAGCCTTAGTAGTAGTTGTTTCTGTTACGAACCCATCACATGAATCCCTTAACCTTGATATTGCCTCACCTCCACTCCCATCACCCCTTTGGTTGAGCCAGTGTCTTACTAGCATGCTTAGGTTGTTTTGCTCGAGTCTGTTACCCGTTACTTTCTGTTACTACTCTTTTATGTTCTGGGGGCTCGATGTTTAATCAATCAATCAATCAAGCTAATGTTATTGTTAATTAATAATTTGATGATAAGGCACCGGCAGGAGGCCCTGTGTGGTTTTGAGGCCTGCTAGTGTCGACCCTAATAGGAAAAGGGTCTTGTCTACTGATCCATGATGAGCGCACTAACCGCATGTGGGAAGCGAGTATGGGCGCCCCCCTCAATTTGATTCGATTCGCATCTCGTCCAAATTGCCTCATTTAGTTCGTGTTTTACATTTGCCGCATGCATGTTTTTGCGAGCCCAGGCCAGGGTGGAACTTTTGTAGTCGGCATATAGGGGGACACGTTCTTAGAGTGCTATGAGGGTCCATTTTCTTCTGGGCTCGATTAGCCGTGCGCCCAAGGTTCTTTGGGCTTGATGCGAAGAAGAGTCGAGTTGTGTAGAGTGCCCCGCTTGGTGGAAGTGCATTTCCATCTGGCGGGATATTCTTGCGTGTACGGCCAAATTGGTGCAACCCTGCAGGGATAAATCTTCTCGAGAAGCCGTGTTTTCCGCGGTTATGGACTACTTGGTGAAAGTACTGGCTAACAAGTACTCAGGACAACTTAAACCTAATGATTAACAACCTTACACCCTATGATTAACAACTTGACTAGTAATAGGCTTATTGACACAATAATCTGAACCATCATTAATCCAACTGTGTGAGTTATCCTCGGATTGCTTCTTTGGATAAGGGGCGAGGTCCAGGATGGGTTTGTTTGGTGGTTAACAATAGTTGGTTACGATACACGATCTTATCTCCTTTCTGATAGCCGGAAGTGGTAGTAACTCTGTAGTTGGTTAGAGCAGCCAGTTGCAGCATCTTTTATATCCCCTTCCTTCCGTTGAACCCAAAGCATCTGTGCTTGGTGTTGACGGGTTACACTTTGGTGAACTGTGAGTCTTGCTTGCCAGTACGTTTATGTACTGACCCCTTTGGGGCTGTGGTTTCCGCAGACCTACGTTTCCGAGGATCTACATGGAGGCTACTACGTGGAGTATGACGAGACTGCTGACGAGTAGATAGCGGACCCGGGCAGGATCCGAGACTTCGTGGATGGGCTCCGTCTTTTCGTTTCCGGCCTCTTAGGCCTATTTGGATCTTGTCTGTACTCAGACATTTTGAATGCTTCCGCTGTGATGTAATGACGATATGTTGGGACATGTGTCCTCTGGATGATTGTATTTGCTATCTCTGCTCTAGTGAGAGCCATTTGCAACTTATTTCAATCTTTTGTGTCATAGAGATCTGTTGTGATATCACTTGTTACAATGCCGTTGACGTACCATGTGTGTATGTTTTGAAGTACGTCAATGGAAGTGTCCTGATTTCTATGGGATAGTTTACGTCGACGCTGAACAGATAGGGGTTGGTTGTCACACATACGTGTGTTGGCCTACTCGTAAGAGGACGCGGGTGCCGGTAAGCCCCGTAATCCAATCTACTACTGTTCAACGGAACGGCGAGTATCCTCTAGAAGTACGGGTGCGACAAATGGTATCAGAGCCTGTCTGCCTGTAGGATCCCTTTTTACTGGTCGCAGTTGAGTCTAGAAACTATTTTGTAGCTATACATGAAAAATGAAACGTGAGAGTAGGAATTCTGTTCTTTTTCTTCTTTCCCCACCCACCCTCCCTTTTCTGGTAAGGAAGTGCAACGTTGTTTTCCCTTCTCATCTAAACTTTCAAGTTAGGATTTCACGTATTCTGGTTTCTCTAGGATGGTTATATCTACTAGACCATAGGAATGGAGGTGGTTGTGACATGATTTATCATGTTGCCTACTCACGATTGAGAACGGAGGCGTGTAAGCCCCGAAAGCAGATCCTCTATTCCTTAAGTAGTAGATAGTGATCCTTTAGAAACCCGGATGGGTTTTCCGTAGTACCTCAGGAGTGTTTTGCTCTCCTTTTTCCCGGTGTTGCTTCGTTATCATGTTCTTCTCAACATTCCCTTTCATCCGTTGAAATCTTGTTGTTGTTTTCCCCTTCAATTTTTCTACCGGCGTCTAATCAAAGTTTCCCCCGTTCATCTGCTAAACTCTGTTTCAGCTAAAGTGTTGTTTGATACCGAAGCATCACATTCTTTGGTGTCAAAGATCTTTTCCACAACATACAACCTAATTCTGGTTCCACTAAGCAATCAAATCACCATTCACTCTCCGGGACCTCAAATGTTGACTTCCAAGATAAGTAAGGACAATCCAATTCTAATCGGAGGCCACATATTCCTTGCTTCTCGCATAATGCTTGGCAATTCTGACATTGATGTCATTCTTGCTATGGGATTGATGTCAATAACTCTGTTCCATCATTCTAGCCAGATAATCTATTCTCCAAATGAATCAAGTTCCATTTAGCTATACACCTTTGGTGCAAAACCTCTCCCTTTACTTGAAAATGTTCCGGTGGTTTCCAAATTCCCTGACGTCTATCCAATGTGCACGATGTGATTCACGTGTCACAGCTCAAGAGGATCTTCCCAAGAAGTATCCGAACTTTTCTTTTCTCAGTAGGAATCTCGGGGCGCGATTCCTTCAAGGGGGGGCGTTTTGTAACAGCCCAAGTATGAAAACCTACCATTTAGGATGTTTGATTTCTTGTTATTAAAGTATTGCATCATGGCATCATATTTATTTTCCTTGTTTGCCTTGTTTACTATTTGTTTTGCATCTGTTCTTAATTGTTTTCACAATGAAACTCAAACAATTTCAAATGCTTTGTTTTCATACTTGCTCTGTTACAACCTTTTAAATAAAAATCTCAAATAAAAACAACCAAATTGTTTTCTTTAATTCCATAGTACTCAACTATTAAATTAATGGTTTTAATCAATCAATTAATTCCAATCACCTTCAAAATTCAATTCAAATCTTCAAATCAGCACCCAACTTGAGTTTATGAAAATCTCCAAATCAAATCAACTCTTTCGTTCTAACTAAGTAATAGGGTTCACCCTATTAAAATGTTGTTTTCAATAATATTCATTCAATACTTAAAAATCATCCAAATTTGAACTACTTTCAAACAGCAATTTAATTTCAAACTTTTGGAAAATAAAACTTAGCATTTGTTTGCTATTGACCTAAATAACTTCCCAAAGTTTTCCTAACATTTTTTACTAACTTAAAACTCTCATCCTCTTCCTAATTCGTTTCAGCAAAAAAAAACATTAGAGCACAACAAAATTAAAAAAAACAGCACAAGAGAGAGCACCCACAGCAGGCCTTCTCCCTTTCTCCCTCGGCCCACCTGGTGGCCCAGTCCACCTCCCCTCCTTTGGCCCGTCCCCCTGTTCTTCTTCAACCGTACGGAGAGACAGAGGGGGGCAGGTGAGCGCGCTCGTGGACGAGCTGCCTCCACGTCGCCACCCTACACGCTCCCCCCTATTTCTAGCCAGGAGGCACCCCCTAACCCTAGCTGCTCGCCCTACCCCCTCTCCTTCCTCCTCCAGCCGCCGATCTCCTTCTTCTTCCTCCCTGTCTCTGCTCCTCTGACCGCCTCCAACAGCAGCAGCGCCTTCCACATTCGCCGTCGATCGTGGAAGCCAGAGGTCCACCCGAGGGTGGGAATGGAAACCCTAGGGTCCCATCTCCCTTCTCCCCCCCTCGGCTTGGACCGGGAGGGCTCCCAGCGCCGCCGGCCATCACCTCTTCCGCCACCGGACCTTCCCTGTATCTGCATCGAACCAGCCTCCTACTGTCCGTTTCCCTCAAGGTACGGTCCCCTTCCTCGCCTCGCTTTCCTCCCCTCGATCGCCTCTCCTCTCCCCCTTGGCCGCCCCCCTCCGCCACCATCACCCACCGCCCCAGCGCCTCCGGCGAGCAGCAGCCGAGCGCCGCTCGCTGCCTGACATCTACGATGGTTCAGTAACTGAACATCGAGTGCAGTTTCAGTTAAGTCCCGCGTGCTGAAGCATATCCCCCTCCGAGACCCCTTTCCACCAACACAGCCGCATCTAGCCCACTGGTTCTGTTCCTTTGCTTGCAACAGGAGGTGGGGGGTTCGAGTCCCCCCTCTCCCAAATAAAACAAACTTTTATTTTTGCATTGTTTGGTCACAGAACTTCTCAGTAATCACACATAGGCCCCTGGTAATAATTTCTAGCCCCTGAAATATTTTTGCTAAGTCCCTAATGGATTAAAAATGGCAGATTTGCACTATATCTTGTAAATTGCATAAGAAAATCATTGTAACTCCAAATTTAACTTTTTAAATATGTTTTCTGTCCCAAATTAAATGTTCTTTCCAAATATAAAATTTGTTTACTGTTTTGAATATTTTAAATTGGTGCAAAATTTGAAAACTTGTCAAATTCACTTAAACTTGCAAAATTCATAACTTGTTCATAAAAATTCCAAATTCCACAAACTAAACATGTTTTCCAATCAACTTTTCATGTACCTTCCAAATATAAATTTTGTTTGCTGTTTTGAATAATTTAAATTGCTGAAAACAACTTTTTCTTGTTTATTGCATTTAAAATTGCCAAAATAATAACTTGCTCATTTTAAATCCAATTTCAACAAATGAAATATGTTTTCCATGCTAAATTAAACCACCTTTTAAAACATAAACTTTGTTTTCTGTTTTGAATAATTACAATTGGTTAAATAATTTAAACCTTTTTTAATTCATTTAAAATTGGTAATTTCATAACTTGATCAAAACAAATTCTTTTGGGACATATAAAATATGTTTTCCAACCCTAGAAGTATAAACTTTTCAAATATGAATTTTGGTTTAATGCTTTGAACAAATAAAAATTCAAATAAGTTCATGTTTGAATTAAATTCATTTAATTCTTGCTTAAACTTGTTTAATTCATAAATAATTCATTTGAAATCCTTTTTCAACAAGTGAAACATGTATTCCACCTAAAATTGTGTGTTCTTATCAAATATGAACTTTGTTGTCTGTTTTGAAGAATTTAACTTGATGAAAACAACAAATGCTTTTGTGGCACCTTTAAGTAACCAAACTTTCCAAACTTAATAAACATTTTCCAAACTTGGTAAACCTGATTTCCAATTGATTCTATTGTTGTTATTTTGTTGTTTTCCTCATCCATGCATCATGCTAATCCACTTTCATATGATGATTAGTTGTAAAACAATTAATTCAACCATAATTCCTGGGCTTTCCATATGCAATCCAATTGCATGTGGGTCGATTTAATCATGTTGTTATCTTGTCAACTAGTTTATTTTGATGCATCAATTAAATGGTCATGCATCATCCCATGTTTGTGCACTATGCCATGATATTGATTGCTTATCTTTCTCCGTTGTCTGTTTGCTTCTTCCCGGATAAACGACGACGTTGAGACCGACGATACTTACGACACCCCTTCTAAGGATCTAGCTCAGTACCAGGCTACTGGGTTTGCAGGCAAGTTATCACTCACACGAACCACTGTGTTCCTTTCAACATTGGTTACCGATACTTTCCGTTGTTCTTTCTGCTAGCCTTAGTAGTAGTTGTTTCTGTTACGAACCCATCACATGAATCCCTTAACCTTGATATTGCCTCACCTCCACTCCCATCACCCCTTTGGTTGAGCCAGTGTCTTACTAGCATGCTTAGGTTGTTTTGCTCGAGTCTGTTACCCGTTACTTTCTGTTACTACTCTTTTATGTTCTGGGGGCTCGATGTTTAATCAATCAATCAATCAAGCTAATGTTATTGTTAATTAATAATTTGATGATAAGGCACCGGCAGGAGGCCCTGTGTGGTTTTGAGGCCTGCTAGTGTCGACCCTAATAGGAAAAGGGTCTTGTCTACTGATCCATGATGAGCGCACTAACCGCATGTGGGAAGCGAGTATGGGCGCCCCCCTCAATTTGATTCGATTCGCATCTCGTCCAAATTGCCTCATTTAGTTCGTGTTTTCCATTTGCCGCATGCATGTTTTTGCGAGCCCAGGCCAGGGTGGAACTTTTGTAGTCGGCATATAGGGGGACACGTTCTTAGAGTGCTATGAGGGTCCATTTTCTTCTGGGCTCGATTAGCCGTGCGCCCAAGGTTCTTTGGGCTTGATGCGAAAAAGAGTCGAGTTGTGTAGAGTGCCCCGCTTGGTGGAAGTGCATTTCCATCTGGCGGGATATTCTTGCGTGTACGGCCAAATTGGTGCAACCCTGCAGGGATAAATCTTCTCGAGAAGCCGTGTTTTCCGCGGTTATGGACTACTTGGTGAAAGTACTGGCTAACAAGTACTCAGGACAACTTAAACCTAATGATTAACAACCTTACACCCTATGATTAACAACTTGACTAGTAATAGGCTTATTGACACAATAATCTGAACCATCATTAATCCAACTGTGTGAGTTATCCTCGGATTGCTTCTTTGGATAAGGGGCGAGGTCCAGGATGGGTTTGTTTGGTGGTTAACAATAGTTGGTTACGATACACGATCTTATCTCCTTTCTGATAGCCGAAAGTGGTAGTAACTCTGTAGTTGGTTAGAGCAGCCAGTTGCAGCATCTTTTATATCCCCTTCCTTCCGTTGAACCCAAAGCATCTGTGCTTGGTGTTGACGGGTTACACTTTGGTGAACTGTGAGTCTTGCTTGCCAGTACGTTTATGTACTGACCCCTTTGGGGCTGTGGTTTCCGCAGACCTACGTTTCCGAGGATCTACATGGAGGCTACTACGTGGAGTATGACGAGACTGCTGACGAGTAGATAGCGGACCCGGGCAGGATCCGAGACTTCGTGGATGGGCTCCGTCTTTTCGTTTCCGGCCTCTTAGGCCTATTTGGATCTTGTCTGTACTCAGACATTTTGAATGCTTCCGCTGTGATGTAATGACGATATGTTGGGACATGTGTCCTCTGGATGATTGTATTTGCTATCTCTGCTCTAGTGAGAGCCATTTGCAACTTATTTCAATCTTTTGTGTCGTAGAGATCTGTTGTGATATCACTTGTTACAATGCCGTTGACGTACCATGTGTGTATGTTTTGAAGTACGTCAATGGAAGTGTCCTGATTTCTATGGGATAGTTTACGTCGATGCTGAACAGATAGGGGTTGGTTGTCACACATACGTGTGTTGGCCTACTCGTAAGAGGACGCGGGTGCCGGTAAGCCCCGTAATCCAATCTACTACTGTTCAACGAAACGGCGAGTATCCTCTAGAAGTCCGGGTGCGACAGGAATCGGCCTGAGGCGGGCTGCAGATCAGGACGACGACAGTCGCACCATGGTCGGGATTCGGGTAGTGTCCTATACCCAGTAGCCGGGAGGTTGACGGGACAGCGCGGTCGCATCCGCCTGTGCCCGTCCTGGCGCGATTAACAGAGCTTGGACATCATGGAGGTGGGGACCTGCGCGAGGTATAAAGCGGCGACGCGTCTATGGACATGGAGAAAGAAAGGTCAAGAAAAAGCATTGCGCACCTGATTGGTTGCTGGCAATCGATTAAGAATTTCTAATTACCATTGATTGAGCTGTTAGTTAGAGTACTGCTGATTGACTAAATAATTAACCGGTGCGGGAGGAGGTAAGACGAGATTTGTACAAAACTCAAGCCAAACGCTCTTGTCGACGTACGACATAAGTCGCGCGCGACGAAGGGAGGCAGGATCTTAGGTGGACGGTTGAAGGAACAAATTCCTTCTTTTAAATAGGAGAGATTAACCACTGTTTGAGGTGCCATCCGAGCCAGGAAAATTGATGCAAGTACTACTACCACCACCATATGTTTGGTTGCTAGGGTGAACAACAGTTGGTTCATGGCCTTCGCAACCATAGTAGTGCCCGGGAAAACAGAAAGAGAAAAGTAGTTAGCTAGATATTAACACGACAGTAGAATATGTGATTGCGTAGGCAGAAAATAAGATTGGAAAAAAATACACATCATGTAAACCTAAGATTAGTAGTTCCTATTATAATTAATAGAAGCTACATACATGGATCGATGCAGAAGCCGGGGCTTCTCCATTTCGAAAAAAGTAGTTCATGTTCTAGAGGTATATATTGCACATAACTAGCACTGGTGGAGAACAGGGCAGTAACACCGGTTTGTAAGGGCCTTTGGACTCGGATACAAAACCGGTGCTACGTATCCGGGACTAAAGGCCCCCCCTTTAGAACCGGTCAGTCACCAACCGGTTCTAAAGGCCTCCACGTGGGCGCCGAAGAGCACGCGCACGAGGAGGACCTTTAGAACCGGTTGGTAACACCAACCGGTCCTAAAGCTTTTTTTTCTCTTTTTTTTTTCCTTTTCTTTTCAGGGTTTTCCGATTCCGTATTTAGGGTTTAGGGTTTAGGGTGTGTTCCGTATTTTCAGGGTTTCCGTTTACGTGTTTCCGTTTACATAATCGGAAAACACGTAATCGGAAATACGTATCCGGAAACACCGATTCCGTGTTTGCGGTTAAGTGTTTCCGATTCCGTGTTTGCGGTTAAATGTTGATGCATCAAATAAAGGTACATATATATATACATGTAACACGAAGTAATCGACCGAGAATTACATAATCTGAAGTTCGTTTTCAATAGCTGTATACTTGCATAGAGAAGGGAGCTGGCTATTGGTTCATAGGATGGAAAAATTCTCCGTCTTCTGCTATGACTTGCGTGAGAAGAAATCCTGCCAATTCCTCTGCAATAGCCTTGCAACGATCGATTGGTTTGAGCTGCGCCCGCTTTTGTGCCATCTTGAAAAGAAGTAGATGAAAACAATTAAGTTATGAATAAAACTAAAAATAATTAATGGCAACATAAATAAAGTTGTGAAGATCCGGTTACGTACCTCTAGATTTCTGGTAGTACGGGATTTCTCATTGATCGTCCTGTGAATGAACTCGCAAACGTAGTATCCACAATAATCAGTTCCCTGTGGTTGTTGCGGGACTTTCTATATACGAGAAACATAATTCAGTCAAATTAATAATAATCAAGAGAATGGTAATGGTATTGAAATCAGGGTACGTAGTACTACTTACTTTGTTAATCTGAAAGTGGAGCTTGTCTGCCCATGTACCGGGTTCTTCCTTGATGAACATTTGCCAAACCCTGGGCGACAAAAGAAAAATGAATAGAAGAGTTAATTATTACTTACTTGATATCAGGAAATGAACGAAAAAGAGGCCGATGAAAGAAAGAGGCCGATATATATACTTTTGAAGCATGTGACGCGCGATCTTCCATGTGTCAGCGCCCCAGGTTAACGAGTCCCAGACTTCAACTTGTCCTTTATCGATTCTAATGATGAACAATATGAAGTGGCCGCTGCGCACGTGTACACACGCAGTCATGCATACTCATCAATTACACTTAACATCAGGTAAGCAAAATGGAATGTCTACAAGACAGTAACACTCACTTGAATTCGTAGGGCCAAAGTATTTCTTTTTTGGTACTTTGTCGCTTCAAAAACCTTAGCAAATCATCCGGTGTATCCTTGTTGAACCTTTCTACTGAGTTTTGATGATACGAATACGGGTCAATGAACCCAAAGTCCCAGATTTCTGCCAGCCTGCATTCACGAATCTTCATTCTGCATAGTAGCGTACAAAAAGAATGTCGTGAGTGATAATTATACGGGCAACAAACGCGAGCTTAACTAAATAATTAAATTACACAAATAAATCACTTACAAACAGTAGCAGCTGAGGATAGACTTGTCGAGGGCACGTTGATTGTACATCTGGAAGAAATCATCGAAGCCAAGCTCGACACCGTAATCTCCGAAGTAGTGTTGATCCTGAGCTTGAGCCATGATACAGTCTCTCTCCTGCCTTGCGGCCTCCAAGTATCAATCATGTAAACTCCGTAGTTGGGTTGTTAGAGCAGTAGGATTTTCGACCAGAGGGTGCCCGCGCTTGTATGTATATACCACATCAGCAATAGCGTAACCCACGTCGCCCATGCGTGGACCGGACACTGAAGCCTGGTCAGATAAGACCTTGAGCGGGGCAATTGACCGTGCTTCTTGTTGTCCGAGCTGGGGAACTTGTTTCCCGCATTTCGTCTGCTCCGCCTGCTTCATCTCCTCCGCCTGCTTCATCTGTGCGGTGTGCGTCTTCTCAATGTACCGTTCATAGTCTGAAAGGGGTGGCGGTGGCGGCGGTGCAGGATAATATAAGTTGTCGATGGTCCGCTCAATTTTCCACTTTGGGATGTCCTTCAGAGTTTCCTTCCAGGTGTCTGGAGGGGGCTTCAGGGGAAACTGTGCGAACCATGCGCTGGTTTTGGCTTTCACGACATCGGTTAGTTCCTCCGGAGTCATCAGGCCTGGTAACTTCGGCTGAGTCTCGACTTTCTTGGATTTCCTTGGTCTCTTCTTGGGAGGAGTCCCGTTTCTTCTGAACTTTAGCTTCCGCTTTGCCGTACCCGTAGTGGGCGCATCCGTCGGCTCACGGGAGTGCACGGGCGATGGACCCTCGGCCTCAGGCTCCCAATCTTCGTTGTGGGGGTGGACTTGGAGGTTCGTTGGGGGGTGGACTTGGAGGTCGTGCATTCTCTATACAAAAGTGAAAAAACTATTAAAAATAAGCTTACATGTGGTGCAACATTCAGTAATTGATGGAGGTATATATGGTGCATTTGTACCTGGAGGAGTCGGTGGCCTTGGCGCCGAGTTAGGAAACACGATGTGTTTCTTATTCCACAAGATGATACCAAGCTCCATTTCTCCCAGTGTCTTCTCGCCTTCACCTCCAGGAATATGGAGCTCAATTGAATGGCATCCCGGCGTAATTGTTGACAACCCGACACGAGCATGGGATGCTGGAATCTGACCACCATGGTAGGTTGCTCCAGGTTGATTCGGTAAAGCATAGCCTGACGCCACCCTGAAGGATATGTTCCCCATTGGCATATGTATCTCACAGTTTGTCTTCTCCGTGATATCATCCACGGGGTAGTGAGGCGCCAACGGTTCGACTGCACGACCGTCTTCGAGCTGCAGGTGCGTGGAACCCACGCTGCTTCTATGCTGAGATGGGACGGCATCTGCTACATGATCGTCTTCTATTTGCAGCTGATCAGGTGCAGCACGATGTTCTACCTCCTCTTCAGTGTCAGGTAAAGGGTGTCCCCCTTTCTTCAAGGGAAAATCCACCTTTTGTTCTAATGTCGATATCCGTTCCATCGCCTTTTTCTTGCTTCTATCACGGCTTCTGTAAGTGCCAATGTCCGCTGCAAACCCTTGGCTCCACGGGGTAGTGGCTCCAAAGCCTCGTGTTCGTCCCCACTTTTCGGGGTTCCCGAGTGCCCTCGTCAGCTCGTCGTTCTCTCTACCGGGAACAAAAGTTCCTTTTCGAACAACTTCTATTTCCTTCTCTAGTTCTGCAACGACATTTGTTATTTTTTCCGACCATGGTCCCTCCGCAACAATCATCCCAGTCTCAGCGTCCAACGTTGCCCCATGCGCGAACAACCAGAACTTGGACCTATCGGGCCAGTCATGTGTCTGTGGAATGATACCTCTTTTCACAAGCGCAGCTTCATAGCTTCGCCACCTAGGCTGGGCAGTCATGTAGCCACCTGACCCCAAAATATGGTGATCATTCTTCTTCTTCGCATTCTCCGAATTTGTGGCCGATCGGGATGCAAAGACACCCGATTTCTTGTACGCCTTAAAATCATCCCAAGCGTCTCTTATCTTCACTAGGTTCCCAGTGAAATCTGGATCTTCGTCCTTATATTTCTTCCACAGTTCTTTCTTCCACCTCTGGAATTGTGTGGCCATCTTCTTCAAAGCCCACTGCTCGACTTTCTTCTTCTTATCGCTCGCTACGCTGAAATTTAGCCATAGCGTTTCGCAAAGATTTTTTTTCAATATTTCATCGACATAACTAGCTCCAACGTTGGCCCCGGTCTTCGGCTTATTCCATTCTATTAAGTTGATCGGGACCAGGTCTCTTACAACAACTCCGCACTGATTTACGAATTTGCGATAAGTTTCTGGGGGCTGCAGTGGTTTGCCATCAGCAGCAACTGTATCGATCGAGAACCTTGCGGTATCTTTCAACCTTGCGGCCGGGCCTCGTTTGGACTTTGTCTCAGTACTTGCGCTAGCTGTTCCGGAGGGCGCCTAAACGGAAAAATAATGATTTGTTAGTAAGTGCAATACAAATTAATTGTTGCGTGAACAGTGACTTGAGATATACATTGGCAGAGTTTGTTCTGGAGGGCACTTCTTCATCCTCGACGTTGTCGTCGTCATCATCTACTACATCTTCTATATTCTGATCTCCGTCACCGGAGTCGTTCAAAAATTGATTGCTAAACGCCTGTCCACCGTCGTCATCACGATATATGGCCGTTGCATTATTAAAAATCATCTCGCACATGTATCTTTCCTTCTCCGCCTCACCCATTCCCGCGAGTTTATCGGCGTGCGGATCATGTGCAGGTTCTTGGGGATCCATAGCTCAACACCTGCTAGTAAAATTTATAAAATGAAGAACACTTAGCGAAATTTTCATCGGGCACTTGGCGAAATTATTTCATCGGACAGTAATAAAATAATAGTTCTGGACATATTAATGAAACAATAGTTCTGGACACACCAAGAGTTACATAGCTCGGGTTAATTTTTTTAACCCTAATACATCACGATCGAATAATATCACTTATACATAGTCTCGTGACATCTCTCAAAATAATTAACTCCGATCGGGTCCTAAGCCGCGGGGTGCTGAGTCACGGGTGCTACACATCCATAGATAAGGAACCCTCATAGGGTCATAGCTCACGTGGTAAGGAACCCTCCGAATAATCGACCAACTGCTGCTATACTGCCTATCGAGCAAGTACATGTAGCGACGGACGTGCTCGTCCACCTCCCTGATACGCTGTTGTACCACCTCCTCAGGGGCCGGCTCTCTCCGCACCGAGCGTGGCCCACGCGATGGCCACCAAAGAATATCCGGGTCGACCACGTCACCCGGATTTCTCACCAAGCCGCGTGCCCCGGTACTAAGGCGCTCCCAGTGCCAGCCTGGCGGGGCCCAGTCCCAGACATCGCCCGGCGGGTCCAACATAGACATGAACTAAAAACATGCCCGGACTAAATAAAGATTTCATAATTAAGTAAAATACCTTAGTGTTTCTAACTTAGTAAAAAATAGTAAATTGAGAAATATAACAGAAATAATTAAGATGAAAGTTAAACAGGAACAAGATGGTAACTTAGTGAAATTTTTTAACTTACTGAAATTATTCTAACTTTCTGAAATTTTCTAACACTAACTTAGTGAAATTTTCTAACACACTAACTTCTAACACAACATTCTAACACAAAAATTCTAACACTAAACAAAATTGTAAAAACAAATTAAAGCACTAAAAAAAATCTAACACTAACTCTAAAAATTTCTAACACTAAATTCTAACACTAACACTAACTCTAAAAAAATCTAACACTAACTCTAAAAATTTCTAACACTAACACTAACTCTAAAAAAAAATCTAACACTAACTCTAAAAATTTCTAACACTAACACTAACACTAACTCTAAAATTTCTAATACTAACTCTAAAAATTCTAACACTAAACAAAATTGTAAAAACAGAAATAAAACTTACCTACGCGTACAGAGGGCGACGGGGCGACGGTGAGGGGCGAGAGGCGATCGACGGGGCGGAGGCGGGACGGAGGCGGAGGCGGGGCGACGGAGGCGGACGGCGACGGCGCGACGGAGGCGGGGCCGCGGGGGATCGACGGCGACGGAGGCAGAGGGCAGCGGCGGCGACGGCGACGGAGGCAGAGGCAGACGGAGGTGCGACGGACGGAGGCGAGGCGGACGGCGACGAGGCGGACGGAGGCGCGGCCGGAGCAGGGCTTCGCCGTACGTGCTAGGAGAGAAGACGCGCGAAAGAAAATGAGCAAAATTTTCACAAGTTCTGGAGATATCGCCCCACTACAGGCCTTTAGAACCGGTTTGTGTTAACAACCGGTGCGAAAGGGTCTTTAGCACCGGTTGTTAACACAAACCGGTGCTAAAGGTCTGTACTTGGGGCCACATTCAGACTGCGCGTCCTGTACAGACCTTTAGCACCGGTTGTTAACACAAACCGGTGCTAAAAGTCTGTACTTGGGGCCACATTCAGACTGCGCGCCCCTGTACAGACCTTTAGCACCGGTTTGTGTTAACAACCGGTGCTAAAGGGTCTCTGTACAAACTGCTCGCCTCCCGCGCGCGGCGGTTTTATTGCTACAGTTCCCGATCGCGAGTCTCTCTGTTTCTTCTCTGTATTCTCTTCTTCCTCTGTCTTCTCTTCTTCCTCTCTTGATCTTCCTCCACCAAGCACACCATGGCTGAAGTTTGGGAGATATACGGTGGTCCCACACCATGCGGCAAGCAACTCGAGGTGTGCTACACCAACAGTTGCGAGAGGCTCCCCGGTGCTCTTGCGCATTTGACCAATCTCTATTTCTCCTCTCCCGATGAACACCGGTTCTTCGGGCTTGATCTGGAGTATACGGCGGATAAACGGGATGTTGCCGTCATCCAGATTGCGTTCAAGGAGGCCGTTTTGGTCTTCCAATGGTCAAGGTAACGCACACGTACAATCTTGCATCTTCTATTTGATTGTTGCATGTGAAGAATACATGTGTTGCAACATATCTAACATGTATCAAATTTTTGTTGTTGCAGTAGTTCAAAGCATTCTCCGGCACTTGTTGATTTTCTAGTCAACAAGGGATATGACTTTTGCAGCGTTGACATCACTCAAGACCGTCCGAAGTTGATGCGCTGGGGTATTGTGATACCTGAAGATCACTACATTGATCTTCAGGATCTTATCCATTTGAACGGGGCAAAGACCGGGATGGCTCGCATGGCAACTGCCTTCATCCACGAGGGCTACGAAACCATGAAGTCTGATTTCCCCTCGAGTAATCACTGGTATTGGGAGAAGACCCCACTGGACTTGACGAACGTCAAGTATGCAGCCATAGATGCATACGTCTCCTACGAGTTGTTCCGCATCTACTCGACGGAGCCATAGATGTATGCGTTCGATATATATGCATGTAATGGATATCTTAGTATGTAATTAATGGATATCTTAGTATTGTGAGACTTATGTTTGTGTTATGTGTGATCGTAAGACTCTATGTTATGAATGTGATATGATTGTGTTCTAAAATCAGAAACAAAGATATAAAATGTGGTGTAGAATGGGAAAAATTTGATCACTTACCCCAGGCGCACACTACAACATATGCGCCTGCGGTACGGTTCTTATCCCAGGCGCATTGGTCCACTGTGCGCCTGCGGTAGTACTCTTATCCCAGGCGCATTCGTCCACGGTGCGCCTGCGGTAAAGTTACCCCAGGCGCATACTGGAGTTTATGCGCCTGTGGTAAGTTAGGGTGGGTAATGAGTAAGGCAACGAGAAGTGAGAGCGCAAGTGATACATCGAGCATATATATCGTGGATACATATATATAGATTGATTTAGCGAGATACCATACATGTAGATTTTTCTTCTTTTATTTTTCTTTTTTGTTTCACTTCCCTGTTTTCTTTCACATTGATTTATAAAACATGGAAAACAGAAGGTTACTTTTATTAAAAACAGAAAACAGACGAACACTACTCCTCGTCGTCATCGTCGGGGAACTCGTCGCTGACCTCCTCCGGGTCATCGTTGTTGTCGAACTCGTCGGTGACCTCCTCCTCGTCGTCGGAGGTGCATGATGGTATGTCCGAGATAGGCCCCCACCTCGGATCGTCGGAGGCCCAGACTTCGCCGGCGTGGTTGGCCCGACGAAGGTCTTGCAGCGCATTCGTCCTCGCCTCCCGAGCGGCATCTAACGCGAGGTGGCGTTCGAGGCGGCGCTCCGCCCGCTCAGCCGCGCGGGTCTGCCAGAGCTCCTCGTCGGCGCTCTCCTCCCCCGGGTTGTTCCGGTAATACTGGCGGACGACGCGGTCTTCCATGGCGTCGACTAGGCCCTGAAACGCGCGGTGGCAGAGGTGGAGGTGGTCGGCGGTAGTGACGATCTGCGGCTTTGGCGCCCTGGCCTCCGCTTCCCAGACGGTGTGGCAGTCGTTGAAGTTCATCAGCGACCGCGGGCGGTTGAGGCGCCAGGCCGCCACGTTCCAGGTGCGGGCGGCCTCCGCCGCCGTCGCAAAGGAGCCGAGGGGGATGCGGTCGTCCCCCCAGCGGATATCTGCGCTGAACATTCCGTTCTGCCGTGCTCGGACGCCGCGGAAGCCGGTGGTGCTGTTTCTCCTCGGAGGCATTGTGGAAGCGCGACGGTGCGTGGAGAGGAGTGGGCGCGTGGAGAGGAGAAGACGCGCTCGAGGCGCGACAGTTTATACCGCGCCCTCCTGGCCACGCGTCACAACTCCCGAGCCACGCGTGAACTCCCGCGCCACACGTCAACTCCCGCGCCACGCGTCAACTCCCGCGCCGGTTGTTAACGTCAACCGGTACTAAAGGCCTGTACAGGGGGGGGGGGGCGCACATTTCTTTTTTTCTTCTTTCTGTTTCCAAAGGGGGGTGTAGAACAAAACAAACGGTATCATCGTCATACAGCCCAACCGTGGCTAGCTACTGGGTGCATATATGCATACCAAATGCACGGCTGGACGTATGACGGCGAATCCGGATGTTTTGTATTGGCTCGATGAACTGAATATATGATGTATCAAACCTTAAAGGGGGTGTAGAACAAAACAGACGGTATCGCCGTCATATAGCCCAACCGTGGCTACTGGGTGCATATATGCATACCAAATGCACGGCTGGACGTATGACGGCGAATCCGGATGTTTTGTATTTGCTCGATGAACTGAATATATGATGTATCAAACCTTAAAGGGGGATGTAGAACAAAACAATCGGTATCGCCAGTATACAACCCTGCAGTGGCTACTGAGTGCATATATGCATACCAAATGCACAGCAGGGCGTATGCTGGCGAATCCGGATGTTTTGTATTTGGGAGATGAACTGAACGGTGTATGAAGCTGGGCTATATATAGGGTCCTCTGGCTCACAAAGTGTTGATCTAGGGTTTTGATCCAACGGTTAAGAAACATCATCTCATCCAACGGCTCACAACAGCTCCAAAGAAACACACCGTAGCCCTGATCGTACGGGTCACAAACAGCTGGAAAGAAACACACCCCGGATCCAACGACTCACAAGCGGTTGAAAGAAACACACGATCCGTGTGATTCTATCTGATTGGTCCAAACGAAACCCTAACCCATTTAGTCCGGTTGGTGTCCCCAACCGGGACTAAAGGGATGATCCGTTTCTATTTTTCTTCTTGCCTTTCTTCTGATTGCGCCGTAATAACCATGGAACATCTTCATCATTTAACTGAATGCTTGGATCATCTTTGACTTTGAAGGGAGGAATTTCATCAAATTTATTGTAATCTTCTGACATGTCTGTCTTGTCCTCGACTCCCACGATGTTTCTTTTCCCTGAAAGAACTATGTGGCGTCTTGGCTCATCGTCTGATGTATTCGCTTACTTATCTTTTCTTTTTCTCGGTCTGCTAGACATGACCTTCACATAGAAAACCTAAGCCACATCATTGGCTAGGACGAATTGATCATTGTCGTACCCAAGATTCTTCTGATCCACTGTTGTCATTCCGTACTTCGGGTCTACATTCACGCCTGACAGGTTGAACCATTTGCACCAGAACAAAGGGACCTTAAAGGAAGGTCCGTAGTCAAGTTCCCATATCTGCTCTATGTAACCATAGTATGTGACCCTTTGCCCGTTGTCGTCTTTTGCATCAAACCGGATGCCACTGTTTTGGTTGGTGCTCTTTTTATCTTGGTCTGCCGTGTAAAATATGTTACCATTTATCTCGTACCCTTTAAAGGTCAATACAGTCGAAGATGGTTGCTTGGCCAACAAGTATAGCTCATCTTCAACAATGTTGTCATTAATGAGACGTCTTTGCAACCAACCGCCGAAAGTCTTCGCGTGTTCTTTAGCAATGAAATCTTCAGGTTGCTCCGGGTATTCCGAGCGTAAAATATCCGTGTGTTCCTGGATATATGGAGCCTCCAAGCTGGAATTAACTAGAACTGTCTAGTGTGCTTGAGTGAAAGATTGCTCGTCCATACATGTTGTTGATTTCTTTCCTAGCGTGCCTTTTCCACGCAGTCTCCCCTCATGGCGCGACTGAGGAACACCGATCGGGTTCAGGTCAGGAATGAAGTCAACATAAAACTCAATGACCTCCTCTGTTCCATAGCCCTTGACCATGTTTCCTTCCGGCCTAGCACGGTTTTTAACATAATTCTTCAAGACTCCCATGAACCTCTGAAAGGGGAACATATTGTGTAAGAATACAGGACCGAGAACGGAAATCTCTTGGACTAGGTGAACTATGAGGTGCGTCATAATATTGAAGAAGGTTGGTGGGAACACCAACTCGAAGCTGACAAGACATTGGACCACGTCCTTCTGTAAACTTGGTAGAGTTGCTGGATCGATTGCCTTCTGAGAAATTGCGTTGAGGAATGCACATAGCTTCACAATGGGTACTCGCACGTTTTCTGGCAGAAGCCCCCTCAATGCAATCGGAAGTAACTGGGTCATGATCACGTGGCAGTCATGAGACTTTAGGTTTTGGAACTTTTTCTCTTCCAGGTTTAGTATTCCTTTTATGTTCGACGAGTAGCCAGACGGGACCTTGATACTGCTCAGGACTTGGAAAAAGATCTCCTTCTCTTCCTTGGTAAGAGCGTAGCTGGCAGGACCTTTGAAATTCTCTGGATTCATCAGGTCGTCTCGTTCGTGCATACGTTGGTGGTGCAGCCGTGCTTTTGGTGTATCTCTCGACTTCTTCCCATGCACGCCCAATAAGTTTAGCAGGTTCACGCAAATATTTTTCGTCACGTGCATCACGTCGATCGCAGAGCGAACCTCTAGGAATTTCCAATAGGGTAGTTCCCAGAATATAGATTTCTTCTTCCACATGGCTACGTGGTTGTCGGCGTCATTCGGAACAGATTGTGCGCCAGGACCCTTACCAAAGATTACTTTTATATCTTTGACCATGTCATATATATCAGTACTGACAAAGATATGGATCCTGGACCCTGCGGGTAAGGACACCCCCTATCAGGCCTTCTGGTCAAGGCCCAAAAGGAAGCATCCTTGGAGTACTCTAGAAGGCCCATGTGAAGCCCACCCGCATCAACTTGCGGGTTAAGTTAGGGAATTTGTAACCGACCCAGCTAGGGTTTGAGTCCTCTCCGGGTAGAACTCGAGACCTGGCCATCTATATAAGGCCAGGAGAGCTCCCAAGGAGAGGACCAAGTAATACCGCACGACCAAAAAGCCTCGGAACTCGAGATCTACTCTCGATTCGAGCAACCTGTAACCGATCTAATCATCCAATACAGATCAGCAGAAGGCAGGAGTAAGGGTTTTTACCTCTTCGAGGGCCCCGAACCTGGGTAAATCTCGCCCCCTGTCAAGCCGACGATTTCACCAGCGCTCATGACTTCTCCTAGTCGAAACCCGATAGGGTCACCTGAGGGATTTGTGGAGTCAGAACTTCGACAAGTACCTTTAGGGAGGGTTGGCTTCCTCCGTGTATCTGCCTCACCTTTGAAATGCTTTCCTTTCTTTCTTACGGGATGCCTGTCTGGAAGAAATCGACGATGCCCCGGGTACACATTCTTGCCTATATGTATACTTTCAGTCTCGCCTAAACAGTGTGTGCATGCGCTGTATCCCTTGTTTGACTGTCCTGAGATGTTACTAAGAGCGGGCCAATCATTGATGGTTACAAACAGCAACCCTCGTAGGTCAAATTCCTCTTGTTTGTACTCGTCCCACACACGTACACCTTCGTCAGCCCACAACTCTAAAAGTTCATCAACCAGTGGCCTCAGGTACACATCAATGTTGTTGCCAGGTTGCGACGGGCCTGGGATAAGCACTGGCATCATAATGAACTTACGCTTCATGCATAACCAAGGAGGAAGGTTATAGATACATAGAGTCACAGGCCAGGTGCTATGACTGCTACTCTGCTCCCCAAACGGATTCAGGCCATCTGTACTCAGACCAAACCTTAAGTTTCTTGCGTCACGTGCAAAGTCCTCGTACTTATCGTCGATGTTTCTCCACTGCGACCCATCAGCGGGGTGTCTCAGCATATCGTCTTCCTTACGGTCTTCTTTGTGCCATCGCAGCAACTTGGCATGCTCTTTGTTTCGGAACAAACGTTTCAACCGTGGTATTATAGGAGCATGCCACATCACCTTGGCAGGAACCCTCTTCCTGGGGCGATCGTCGCCCTCAACATCACCAGGGTCATCTCGCCTGATCTTGTACCGAAATGCACCGCATACCGGGCAGGCAGTTAAATTCTCGTGCTGACCGCGGTAGAGGATGCAGTCATTGATGCATGCATGTATCTTATGCACTTCCAATCCTAGAGGGCAGACAACCTTCTTTGCTTCGTATGTACTGAAGGGCAGCACGTTATCTCTTGGAAGCATCTTCTTCATTATTTTCAGCAGATTTTCAAATCCCTTGTCAGATAATTCATTCTCTGCCTTCCATTGCAGCAATTCCAGGGTGGTGCCCAGCTTTTTCTGGCCATCTTCGCAATTTGGGTACAACAATTTTTTGTGGTCTTCTAACATGCGCTCCAACTTCAACCTCTCGTTTTCACTTGCGCAGTTTATCTGTTCTTCACGAATGACCTGACGAAGATCATCATCAGACTCATCAACAATGTCCTCAAGTTCAGGCTCGTCTTCCCCCATTTCAGTATCACCGTGTTCACCGAACATAGGATACTTATCATCCTCTTCTTCTACATTGTCTTCCATTACAACCCCTCTTTCTCCGTGCTTGGTCCAACAAAAATAACTGGGCATGAAGCCTTCTTGCAACAGGTGGGTGTGTATGGTTCTTGAGTTATGGAAATTCCTCTTATTCTGGCATTTTTTACATGGACAAAAAATAAATCCATTCTGCCTGTTTTTCTCAGCCACATTGAGAAAACTATGCATGCCATTAAGGAATTCGGGACGACGTCGATCACTGTACATCCATTGCCGGTTCATCTGCATTATATAAATTTATCAACAACCATTATGCTAAATCATCATGAATAAATTAATTAATTAATACAAAATGTTCATCACACGTTAATACCAAACTAGCGTATAGTGACCATACTATATAGTTCTCATAAAATACACACTGTAACCATCCATAAAAACTCTCTCTAATTAATGCATTTAAAAACAACAACAAATGCGATCAAATCGCAACATAAGGTAACTATTGACCCGACGACATAATGATACCAGCCTCTTTACTAATTGCATATTTCCTAATCTTTCTAATATTCAGGCGCATTGCGTCCATCTCGCTCTTGTGACCATCGACGACACCGGCATGAACCTTTTCCAAGGTCATCTTCTCTCTTTCAGTTTTTTCCAACCTTTCTTCAGTTTTTTTCAATCTTTCTTTCAAGCCAACATTTTCTTGTTCAACTAAGTATAACTTCTCAACAATAGGGTCGATTGGCATTTCCGTTTCCACTACCTCCTAGATAAAAATATCTATGTCAAGTTGGTCGGCGTAAGTAATTGTCGTATAATCAGGAAATGAAATATGTAGTGAAAAAAGATAATATACCACATCCGAATCATAGACTGACGAGGGCCAACGGGGACGGATATCAAAACCATGGCGCTATGTATATAAAAAAAATCTTACACAATAAGAAAATTATATACAAGTAAATATATACGTAAATCATACAAATCAAAATTTGTTTTGGTAAATAAAAACAATAGGCTCACCAAGGTTGTGTCGGTGATGGGGCGATCGACGGCAGTGAGGAAGGGGACAAGGCGCGCGACACTAAAAAAACCACAAATCATAATTAATTTTGAGCTCAAATTGCATCAATTTGTATACATAACAAAATGAATAACAAATTCTAGCTTATGCATTTCATCAAACACCTAACTAGCACAACAAAAATGAAATGAGCAAGAAAACGAGCAAAACTTGCAATGTCGGAAGAGGGAATGTCGATGCTAACCGTAGAACCGATGGGTACCAACAATCTTGACTAATGGTGGAGAAAAATGGGGATGGATTAGACCTCACAAGAGGAAGGAGAGAGCAAAAATGGAGTTGAGCTCGAGCTGGAAAAAATGAAGCTGAGCTCGGGGTGGTATGTAGGGTTTAGGGGAGGGCTTTAGGACCGGTTTGTGTTACAAACCGGTTCTAAAGGATATGACAGCGGGACCCGCAGTTGCTGCAAAAAATGAGAAAACCTGTAGAACCGGTTTGTTACAAACCGGTCCTAAAGGCCTTGCGGCCATTTCCTGCAAGGGTGGGGCCCAGGGGACAGACCCTTTAGAACCGGTTTGTATCACATCCGGTTCCATTGTGCTTGGCTCAATGCCCTGTTTTCTACTAGTGTAGGTATGTCAGGTGACTCTATGTACTTTATGTACAAGGGAAACCACTAGGATTGCGTAATATCATACATCTTTCAAAAATTTTATTGCAATAATATCTAATATACAAGATGCGCTATGAGAAAAGGTCCTCTCAGAGTGATTCAGACTTGCACATATATGAAGAGGGATTCGAATGAAGAAGAAATAATAGGAACCATCAATAAAGCAGTAATAAGTGAACGTGGGTAAGTATATAGCTGCATCATTTTCCCCAACTATACAACACAAGAGTACATCATTCTCATTCCGTAAATTGGCGTTAACTTCAGAGAAGAACAATTTGGAGTTGTCGTCATCACAAGAATGATTATCCCAAGACTTAGCGGTGAAGTTGTAATGGATGCAGCCCACTCCAAACTCAAAAAAAAAAAAAACGGATTACTGGTATCTCAACCAGCTCAAAATGAAGACAATACGAGAAAATTCTGTTAAAAATATAAATCAGAGTGAGGGGGGCACTAGTGCAGAACAGGGCATTATCCCCGGTTGGTAAGGGCCTAATGCCCCGGCCTCCCAACCGGGTTCCTCAAACCCAGGCTAAAAGGCCCTCCTTATGACCCGGTTGGGTTACCAACCGGGGTAAAATGAGCGCCCCACGTGGGCTCTGTAGCGCGAGCAGGCTGGTACCCTTTTACCCCGGTGGGTAACACCGACCGGGGCAAAAGGTTTTTTTTAGCTGTTTTCGTGTCCTCTCAGGTAGACTAGAAATTCTATATATTCTTATATGTTTTCCTGTTCTCTCCACTAAACGTTTATATTATGAAAGATGAAAAATTATCGCACAAAAGCACAGAGGAAAACGAATACGAATAACATAAATATATAGTCTGCCACAAATACACATATTGTTTGACACAATGACATAATTAAACATAGTTCGGCATAGCTAGACATAGTACGACAATATAGAGCGACATAAGAACGTAAGCATAGATCGACATAAACATATATACTACACATAGGCGTCGGAGGGAGCCTTCCCTTTATATTGACGAGAAGCCAGACGGGACCTTGATACTATTTAGTGCTTCAAAAAAGATTTCCTTCTCTTCTTTGGTAAGAGCGTAGCTGGCAGGACCACCTTGAAACCGCTCGGGTTTTTTTGTCGTCTCGTCCTTTCGTGTGTTGTTGGTCATGTCGTGCTTCAGATATATCTTTTGACTTCCCATACAAGCCAAAGAAGCCTAGCAGATTCACGCAGAGATTCTTCGTCAGGTGCATCACGTCGATCGCAGAGCGGACATCTAGGATTTTCCAATAGGATAGTTCCCAAAATATAGATTTCTTCTTCCACATGGGTGCGTGTCCGTCAGCGTCATTCGGAACAATTTCTCTGCCCGGACCCTTTCCAATATTACTTTCAATTCCTTCACCATATCAAATACATCATCACCAGATCGAACGATTGGCGTCTCCCGGGTATCTGCCTCACCATTGAAATGTTTGCCAGATTTTCTTAAGGGGTGCTTGCGCGGAAGAAAACGATGATACCTGAGGTACACAACCTTCTTACTTTTATCCAGATATACACTTTCGGTGTCATCTAAACAGTGTGTGCATGCATTGTATCCCTTGTTTGTATATACAGAAATGTTACCAAGAGCAGGCCAATCGTTGATGGTTACGAACAACAACGCTCGTAGGTTAAATTCTTTTTGTACGTGATCGTCCCACACAGGTACACCTTCTTCACGCCACAACTGTAAAAGTTCATCGACTAGTGGCCTTAGGTACACATCAATGTCGTTGCCCGGTTGTCTCGGGCCTTGGATCAGCACTGGCATCATAATGAATTTCCTCTTCATGCACAACCAAGGAGGAAGGTTATAGATACATAGAGTTACAGGCCAGGTGCTATGGTTGCTGCTCTGTTCACGAAATGGATTAAATCAATCTGTACTTAGACCAAACCATAAGTTCCTTGCCTCACCTGCAAAGAGAGGGAACTTTCTCTCGATTTTTCTCCACTGCAATCCATCAGCGGGGTGTCTCAACATCTCTTCTTTCTTACGATCTTCCATGTGCCATCGCAAAAGTTTGGCATGCTTTTTGTTTCTGAACAAACGTTTCAATCGTGGTATTATAGGAGCGTACCACATCACGTTTGCAAGAACCCTCTTCCTGGGTCGCTCACCCTCAACATCGCCAGGGTCGTCTGGTCTGATCTTATACCGCAATGCAGTGCATACCGGGTATTGTTCCAAATTCTCGTACTTCTCACCGCGGTAGAGGATGTAGTCATTAATGCAGTCATGTATCTTCTCCACGTCTAATCCTAGGGGGCATATGTACTGTCAGGCAATTCATTGTTTTTTAAGAAGCTTCTTCTTCACTATTTGCAGCAACTTTGTAAATCCGCTGTCAGTCACACCGTTCTCAGCCTTCCATTGGAGCAATTCCAGTGTGCTGCCTAGCTTTTTCTGCCCGTATTTGCAAGTTGGATACAACTTTTTTTTGTGATCCTTTAACATCTGGTCGAACTTCACCCTCACCTTTTCAATATCCCTTTCTGTCTTTGCATACGTAATAGCCTGACCAAGATCATCGATGGGCTCATCTGGTGCCTGCAACTCTGATTCCACTTCATTGTTATCTTCCATTCCAGTACCGGCACCGTATTCAGGGAACATGTCATGATAGTTGTCATCATTCTCTTCTTCTTCGTTGTATTGCATCATAACCCCTCTTTCTCAGTGCTTGGTCCAACAATTATAGCCGGGCATGAAACCGGATTGAAACAACTGGAAGTGGATGACTCTGTGAGAAGAGTGTTCCTTCTGATTCCGACATACAACACATGGACAACAGATAAAATTATTCCGCTTGTTTGCCTGGGCCACCTCGAGAAAATAACCCACGCCTTTCATGAACGCGCTAGAGCGTCGGTCAGCGTACATCCATTGCCGGTTCATCTGCACTATATGATTATTAATTAAGAACTGTTACAGAACAACATGAATAGAGAAATGACCAATGTTACATCGACAGATGAAAGGTTAAAGTTCGTACCTCGATCGAGGAGGAAAGAAGGACGAGAAAGCTTATTTAATTAAGTGTGTCTCGGACAAATTAAATCGTGCTTGTTTTCTGCGAGCTGAGATGACGTTATTCTCCCGGGCATTTCATCAAACACCTCTTGTGCATAGGAGGGAAAAAAAGTGAGCATACACCACACAACTAGAAATATGTCGTCTAAAGTGAGGGACATGAGAGAAGAGAGGGCTGGCAGGGTTTATATATAGTGGGGGTGTCATTTGCAAACAACTGAAAGTGGATGACTCTGTGAGAAGAGTGTTCCTTCTGATTCCGACATACAGCACATGGACAACAGATAAAATTATTCCGCTTGTTTGCCTGGGCCACCTCGAGAAAATAACCCACGCCTTTCATGAACGCGCTAGAGCGTCGGTCAGCGTACATCCATTGCCGGTTCATCTGCATTATATGATTATTAATTAAGAACTGTTACAAAACAACACGAATAGAGAAATGACCAATGTTACATCGACAGATGAAAGGTTAAAGTTCGTACCTCGATCGAGGAGGAAAGAAGGACGAGAAAGCTTATTTAATTAAGTGTGTCTCGGACAAATTAAATCGTGCTTGTTTTCTGCGAGCTGAGATGACGTTATTCTCCCGGGCATTTCATCAAACACCTCTTGTGCATAGGAGGGAAAAAAGTGAGCACACACCACACAACTAGAAATATGTCGTCTAAAGTGAGTGACATGAGAGAAGAGAGGGCTGGCAGGGTTTATATATAGTGGGGGTGTCATTTGCAAACAACTGGAAGTGGATGACTCTGTGAGAAGAGTGTTTCTTCTGATTCCGACATACATCACATGGACAACAGATAAAATTATTCCGCTTGTTTGCCTGGGCCACCTCGAGAAAATAACCCACGCCTTTCATGAACGCGCTAGAGCGTCGGTGAGCGTACATCCATTGCCGGTTCATCCGCATTATATGATTATTAATCAAGAACTGTTACAGAACAACATGAATAGAGAAATGACCAATGTTACATCGACAGATGAAAGGTTAAAGTTCGTACCTTGATCGAGGAGGAAAGAAGGACGAGAAAGCTTATTTAATTAAGTGTGTCTCGGACAAATTAAATCATGCTTGTTTTCTGCGAGCTGAGATGACGTTATTCTCCCGAGCATTTCATCAAACACCTCTTGTGCATAGGAGGGAAAAAAGTGAGCACACACCACACAACTAGAAATATGTCGTCTAAAGTGAGTGACACGAGAGAAGAGAGGGCTGGCAGGGTTTATATATAGTGGGGGTGTCATTTGCAAACAACTGGAAGTGGATAACTCTGTGAGAAGAGTGTTCCTTCTGATTCCGACATACATCACATGGACAACAGATAAAATTATTCCGCTTGTTTGCCTGGGCCACCTCGAGAAAATAACCCACGCCTTTCATGAACGCGCTAGAGCTTCGGTCAGCGTACATCCATTGCCGGTTCATCTGCATTATATGATTATTAATCAAGAACTGTTACAGAACAACATGAATAGAGAAATGACCAATGTTACATCGACAGATGAAAGGTTAAAGTTCGTACCTCAATCGAGGAGGAAAGAAGGACGAGAAAGCTTATTTAATTAAGTGTGTCTCGGACAAATTAAATCGTGCTTGTTTTCTGCGAGCTGAGATGACGTTATTCTCTCGGGCATTTCATCAAACACCTCTTGTGCATAGGAGGGAAAAAAGTGAGCACACACCACACAACTAGAAATATGTCGTCTAAAGTGAGTGACATGAGAGAAGAGAGGGCTGGCAGGGTTTATATATAGTGGGGGTGTCATTTGCAAACAACTGGAAGTGGATGACTCTGTGAGAAGAGTGTTCCTTCTGATTCCGACATACAGCACATGGACAACAGATAAAATTATTCCGCTTGTTTGCCTGGGCCACCTCGAGAAAATAACCCACGCCTTTCATGAACGCGCTAGAGCGTCGGTCAGCATACATCCATTGCCGGTTCATCTGCATTATATGATTATTAATTAAGAACTGTTACAGAACAACATGAATAGAGAAATGACCAATGTTACATCGACAGATGAAAGGTTAAAGTTCGTACCTCGATCGAGGAGGAAAGAAGGACGAGAAAGCTTATTTAATTAAGTGTGTCTCGGACAAATTAAATCGTGCTTGTTTTCTGCGAGCTGAGATGACGTTATTCTCCCGGGCATTTCATCAAACACCTCTTGTGCATAGGAGGGAAAAAAGTGAGCACACACCACACAACTAGAAATATGTCGTCTAAAGTGAGTGACATGAGAGAAGAGAGGGCTGGCAGGGTTTATATATAGTGGGGGTGTCATTTGCAAATAACTGGAAGTGGATGACTCTGTGAGAAGAGTGTTTCTTCTGATTCCGACATACATCACATGGACAACAGATAAAATTATTCCGCTTGTTTGCCTGGGCCACCTCGAGAAAATAACCCACGCCTTTCATGAACGCGGTAGAGCGTCGGTGAGCGTACATCCATTGCCGGTTCATCTGCATTATATGATTATTAATCAAGAACTGTTACAGAACAACATGAATAGAGAAATGACCAATGTTACATCGACAGATGAAAGGTTAAAGTTCGTACCTCGATCGAGGAGGAAAGAAGGACGAGAAAGCTTATTTAATTAAGTGTGTCTCGGACAAATTAAATCATGCTTGTTTTCTGCGAGCTGAGATGACGTTATTCTCCCGGGCATTTCATCAAACACCTCTTGTGCATAGGAGGGAAAAAAGTGAGCACACACCACACAACTAGAAATATGTCGTCTAAAGTGAGTGACATGAGAGAAGAGAGGGCTGACAGGGTTTATATATAGTGGGGGTGTCATTTGCAAACAACTGGAAGTGGATGACTCTGTGAGAAGAGTGTTCCTTCTGATTCCGACATACATCACATGGACAACAGATAAAATTATTCCGCTTGTTTTCCTGGGCCACCTCGAGAAAATAACCTACGCCTTTCATGAACGCGCTAGAGCGTCGGTCAGCGTACATCCATTGCCGGTTCATCTGCATTATATGATTATTAATCAAGAACTGTTACAGAACAACATGAATAGAGAAATGACCAATGTTACATCGACAGATGAAAGGTTATAGTTCGTACCTCGATCGAGGAGGAAAGAAGGACGAGAAAGCTTATTTAATTAAGTGTGTCTCGGACAAATTAAATCGTGCTTGTTTTCTGCGAGCTGAGATGACGTTATTCTCCCGGGCATTTCATCAAACACCTCTTGTGCATAGGAGGGAAAAAAGTGAGCACACACCACACAACTAGAAATATGTCGTCTAAAGTGAGTGACATGAGAGAAGAGAGGGCTGGCAGGGTTTATATATAGTGGGAGTGTCATTTGCCCCGGTTGGTGGCTCCAACCGGGGCAAAAGGCCCCCCACACCACGCGCGCACGGTCCCTGCTCGTGGAGTGTCTTTAGCCCCGGTTGGTGGCTCCAACCGGGGCAAATAAGCCCTGCTCGCCCCGGCCCCACCTCTGCAGTCTTTTGCACGGGGTGGTAACCGAGCCGGGGCGAAAGGGGTGCTCGCCAGTTGGGTAAAAGCCCCGTTTTCCACTTGGGTGTGTGTGTGTGTGTGGGGGGGGGATGGAGAGACAGATAGAGAGATACCTTTGTGTTGTTTGCTCTGTTGTATACATAGGGCTACCTTCGCATGGTAGCGTGCAGCCTTTTGTCTGAGCGCCATTCTTTTTTCGCGGAGTGCATTCCTTACTTCCATAGGTTTCTTCTGCCTCGGGAAAATTGAAGGTCCATAAATGAAACCCGAGGCGCCATACTTTATCGGTGATTCGGGAAATTTGAACTTAAACCTCCAAGCAGAACAGCCACATTAATTTAGAGTCAAACCCAAAGGGAGCAGAGTCGCCAACGTATATAATCTATGATGACAGATACACGTAATACTCTAAAAACAGACGAGTCGAAAAGGAATTAGAGCAGAAAACTTACGAATCTTCCTGTGATGGGTACCGGCCGTGATCCGCCATGGCCGGCTGATTCACATTCAACAGTACGATCGCATTCACTGATTAGATCATGTCTACTATCAGCAATTCAGTTTGCAATTGTAGTCTGAAGACGTAGCTGAGTATGATTCATATCCCCAAAACTCCAAACCCCAAGCGGACACAGTTTCCAACTCGTGCTTGCGTTGGCCGCCGAGTATTGGTCCCAGTCGGAGTTGCGTTCCATGATGCATATACGTACATGTACACGTGTTTGCGATGCCAGGCCAGAGAGAAATAACAGAAACAAGCTGAGGCTAGTTGCACAACAGCTTTGCACGATCGTTGTTTCGCGGCGATGGACCAGCTACCGGCCGACTTGCTGGCGGACATCCTCGACCGCCTCGCGCCGCGCTGGCTCGCCGTCTCGCGCTGCGTCCGCAAGGCGTGGCGCGCCATCATCGACGATGACCACCTTCTTCGCGTGGACCTCCTACCGCTCTCCATGTCCGGTATCTTCGTCGTCCCCGACGACGCACAGCTCCCCTTCCACTTCGCGCGCCCGCCTTACCGCCCGATGGGTACCGCGTTCGACTACCTAGACGGCTCCTACGTGTGGTTCGAGATCGCGGACCACTGCAACGGCCTCCTCCTGCTGGAGAGCTATGACCTCGTGGTCAATCCGGCGACACGACAATATGACAAGCTGCCCTACCCGCCACCGAACCCGACCCCAGTCACGTCACCCAAGGTTTACTATCCGTGCGCCACCCATGAGTACCTCGCGTTTGACCCCACCACCTCGCCGCACTACGAGGTGTTCCGGATCAACCAGTCCGTTCCCAAAGGC
Source organism: Alopecurus myosuroides (assembly GCA_028641055.1). NCBI lineage: Eukaryota > Viridiplantae > Streptophyta > Magnoliopsida > Poales > Poaceae > Alopecurus > Alopecurus myosuroides. Next base: position 6,364,490 of record CM054057.1, read on the forward strand.
TGTAATAGCGAGCGGGTGGAAGCGGAATGGCCACCGCCGCAGTACGCTCTGTGTGTCTTCTCCTCGAGCACATGGCAGTGGGAGGTCAGGACGTTTATTCGCGAGGGGGATGCCGCTGGAGACCTTGCCGACATGCAATCGGATGACGTACCTGGACCGTATCACGGTGCGTATTGGCGGGGATCCCTATATGCGCGACAACATGATTATGTCATGAGGTACTTTATGTGCAACAACACACATGACTTTCCTATCTGCAACATCCATGACGTTTATTCAAATTATTATTACCCCTCCCCCCGTATTCAAAGTCCAGTTAGGAATTGACCCAAGGTCCATTAATGATTTGCTTTTTGTATCTTGCAGAGTAAACTCATCAAACAGTACATATCGAGTAACTAAGCTTCCAAAATGTACTCTCTCCTTGGAGTGGAGGCAGATAAAATAACCTCGGGCTATCGTCTAGGGAAGTCGAAGAAAGGCGTGTACTGTGCACTGGTTGTTTCAAGCTTCAGGCTTTTGATTTGGCTTCTCGACGAATCATACGGTCAGATGAAGTGGATGTTAAGGAAGGAGATCAACCTTAAACCCATTTTAGCAAACTTCCCTTTAAAATACAATAATGGACCATGGAGTGCATGTAAATATAACATGACCGGAGAGGAAGCTGAATGGGACTCGGACGACGATAACATTCGTGCCACACAAAAAGGAAGTAAAGACACATATTCGAAGTATGGTGTGTCCATACTTGGATTTCATCCTAACAAGGAGATAGCTTTCTTGCTTGAGGTAACCAACGACAAAGTATTGGCTTATCATGTCAGTAGCTCCAAGATTGAAGATCTAGGCTACTTGTCTATAGCTTAGTCTCTTCTTTCCATTTACACCATGTCGTATGGAGCTATTATGAAACAACAAATAATCTAGCAAGGATTAGACTAGAAAATTGTCAACACCATGTCGTGTGTCCCTATAGTTATATAGAAGACCCAGAAGCTAGTGATCGTATATGTACTTGTATGTTCTTTTTAACTATATATTCAAATATATCTTTTGATATGCTAATTTATTAGCCATTTGTCGCTTATCGGGTGGTGACCGATAAGATAAATGAATATTAATGGAGTTTACAATGGTGCCGATTTACTGGTCTGGCAAGCGATTCATAAAAGGAGAAGGGATTTAATTTGATGATTACATGAATCCATTGAGAATCAATGTTTTGTTTCGGTGCTTTATTAAAAGTAGCCAATTAATTACCATTTGTTCAATGGTTGGCCCCAAGACAGGAGCACACCTTACATATTATATTTTCCATCATTAATTATATATATAAATCGATATGTACAAACTTTACTCCAATTTGTTAATCATTTCAACATATTATATCATCTTTAGATAGATCTTTTTTTCTCTTACTCCATATTTCAACATAGCTCGGGTGTCAAATTAAATTTCCGAAATTTCATCACATATACATCAATTGCTTCATTAAGCTTGCTTGATCGATCATGCATATATATAGTTAAACAAGGACATTTAAAAAAAAAATAAACAAAGACATGTACATAAGTCTTCTAGGGATCGAATATATAAACATCACACACCAAACAATACATAATATATATAGGCATCACGAGAGAGGGGCTCCCATCTACACGGAATGCTCGTCCTCCGAATCCCAAACAGTAGGAGACCGTTGGGCAAGGTGACGCTGCCCATAGCCGAAGACACTGATAATATGGTACAGCTCGTAAGCAATGTACACATCGATAGTAGCGTAATAATTGTTGATCTGGTCAAGTGGGCACTTCTCCCAAAGTTTGTGCCCAAAACTGGGGAGATTGGCTCCTGCGCAGTTTTTCGCCGAGTCTGCTGCGCGCTATGCACCGACACGACGCTTGCGGGCCTTGTTGGTGTGGAACGGCGTCGACGAGTGGTTGAAGGAGGGCTCTATGGAGGATGAGCCAATCTCGAAAGACGAGAGGTCTGGCTCGTGGTCTCCGACGGAAAGGTCGCGAATGGAGGAGAGGAGCTCTCTGCGTCCGCAACCACCTTGGCGTGCGCCTCTTCCGCCTTGGCAGCAAGGTCCACCGAGGCATCTGATCTTTTCTGGAGCATCATGATGCTGTTTTGATAAAAGAAAAAGGTTCCAGTTTAGTTACATCGAAAACAAATAATGACATACTATGCATGTCACATAACTTGTTATCAACTTTTTAAAATTGTGTCAAATTATTTGTTATCTTAGTGTGTTTTTTCCTTTTTCTTTAGTTGACATTGGTATAGATGAATGTTGTCTAGCATCAGACCGCCAATTTCAGCTTAATAACCTATTTTTTTTCCTTAAAAGAATACCATAAGGGACATCTCATTTTCTCAAGGAACATTTTAACATCAATTAGTGATTACAATAAACTTTTCATCTGTATATTGAATGGACTTGTGATCGCGCAGTCGACATCTGCGTCGCGGCATAGTGACATAGTGTGGAAAGGTCAGGTTGGTTGACAACGTCGAGGTCCATCTATGGCCACGAGGGGTTCTATATTTGGGATATATATGCTTTGTCAGAATAATAATAAAGAACCATGTTGTATTTGCACTGCAAGACTGGAACAGCCAAATGCAAAAGAAGCGGTAGATCCATATAAGAATAAGAAGTGCGACACTCTGAGCATGACACCTACAGGAATAATTCGAAATGGCCTAATCAAGAATAGGCTAACAGGTCGATGATAAGGGATGAAGGCCTGGAAACTTGCCCCTTGGCGTGCTGGTGAAAACGGTAAGGTAGCTGCTCATATCGTGCCGACACATGGCCGGGACATGTGGCTGCCTTGTAGAACCACGGCGCGATGCAGCCTCACGGTGTCTTCATCTTCTCCTTCCGGTGCTTCCACTTCTTTTTCTGCTTCTTCTTCTCTCGCCGGCAAACCCTCCATACACACACAGCACTCGGCAGCAGTCGTGACCCAGCTGCTCCCGCCGCCTTGAGCTACAGCGGAATCCCAGCGCATGCATGAGAGGAGCAGGGCCTTGGGCTCGTCGTACACAACATCGACCCAGATGGCGAGGGTCATGTCAATGTTGTAGCGTAGGGTAACCCCACGGAGCTTCTGCGTCTCACGTCGAAAATCGGCCACGTTGGCGGCGGCGAACTCATGGGGAATGAAATGATCCCAGTTGTCGGCGCCGAGGTCGAACTCGTCCCCGAGAGCATCCGGTGGAATGCGTTGCCGCACGCGGTGTAGCTCCGGAAGAAGGTGCGGTCGTCGTGGATATCGAAGGAGCGGTCGAATCTCCGGGATGCAGATCCCACGGTGCAGATCCTGTAGCGCACGGTGAGGTCACCCCGCATGCGCACGGTGCAGCGCTGTTCTTTGTTAAGTTTGATCGTTGATTTCATCTGCCATGTCCCGTTAATCCGGTGCTCCGTCGTCAACGGTGAGTGCAGCATGCCAGCCTTGTACATGGCGAGCAGTACCGGTGAGGCGACCGACCGGTGCATGTAAAAGAGCCACCTCGGCAGAATCCGAGTCGGAGTCGTAGCGCACAGGCTTTGTTCGCGTCGGTGAGAAAACAGAGTAGAAAACGGTCCGACGCACTGGCTTTATCATAAGTGAACGCAGTAACTTTCTTAAAAGAGAAAGAAGCTGGAAAGGGAATTCGAACCTGTGGACCTCGGCAGCGGGGTCATAGGGGCACATGCGCATAACCACTAGGATTTTTCTTTTTTCAGTTTTTCCCATTTCCTTTTCTATGTCTATTTTGCATTTCTGTTTCTTCTTTCTGTTTTATTATATATTTTTTCTTCTTATTTGAAAATATTCATTTTTTATATTTAAAAATCGGAATTAAATGTGGAACCATTTTAAAATTGAACTATTTTCAATTTTAAACCATTTTTAGTTTTGAACCATTTAAAAAAATCAGAAGCTTTTCAAATTTGGAACCATTTTTGTTCACCGATTTTTTTTGTTCACTATTATGTTTTGTTTATCGGGATGTTTGTTCACTATTATTTTCTCATTTCGTCAGACTTTTAGTTTATTTTCTGTTCACTCTAATTTTCCGTTCAGTGGTATTTTCGGTTCACTATTATTTTTGGTTCATCGGCATGTTTGTTTCTATTATTTCCTCATTTTATCAGATTTTTAGTTCATTTTCTGCTCACTATAACTTTTCGTTCAGTGGTATTTTCGGTTCACTATTATTTTTTGTTCATCGCCATGTTTGCTCACAATTTTATTTCATTTCATCAGATTTATTGTTTATTATTTGTGCACTATAATTTTCCGGTCAGTAGTATTTTCTGTTCCCTAACATTTTTTGTTCATCGGCATGTTAGTTCACTATAATTTTCTCATTTCATTAGATTTTTAGTTTATCTTTTGTCCACTATAATTTTCCGTTCAGTGGTATTTTCTGTTCATTAGCATTTTTGGTTCAGTATAATTTTTTGTTTTACTCGTATTTTCTTGTCGGAATAGTAGCGCACATGTCGGATATATACCAAATAGGGGTATATTAGATGGTAGACAAAGTGCTGGATTAACAGGGTGGCCCAAGTGGTAGTGGGCTTAGGTCCATTGGGCGGCCCAGTAATCCGACGCACAGAAGTCGGATTCTAGAAGAACCCGGATCACGGCCCACGTGATCTGGCTTGGAGGAGAAGACAGATTCCTTGCTTTCCAAGTTACAAGTTACCGTAGTATTCTAGGTTTCCTATTCTGTAAGTCCTAATCCGGCTATTATATAAAGCCGGACGGGAGATAGATTAGATAAGGAATAACAGAGTAGCTCTACACCAACTCGCCGAGAAGCCGATCCTCGTCGAGTAGCCTAGATCCAAACCTCACATTGTAATCTTGTATCCAGGCTTTAGACCTGATTAGTGAGAAGTGCAGGAGTAGGCACGTCGTACTGTCGCGACGTACCGAACCTGGGTAAATCCTGTGTTCACTGTCCACCACGCGATCCCGTTACCCCACGTCTCTACCGTAGTCTCATGGCACCCCCGTCTATGAAAACTACTACGATGTCTCGACAGTTGGCGCCCACCGTGGGGCAAACGACGACAGGCGTGAAGTTCCGATCTAGGATACTTGGCGGAATCGGAAGATCAATCACTGTCGGAAGCCTGGAAATCGACGACGACGTCGGACGCTTCATCGACAACGGATCCTACATACCGGCGCAAAACCACCTGGTAAGTGGCTGCGTGTTACCGATTGGATCTGCTAACATCTTTATCGGACTAACCGCAGAAGCCATGGGGTTTTGCGGTGGAAGCAAATACTTCCCACCCGCCCTATACCCAGTCGAAGATGACTATGATGCCGGATTTTGCTCAGATCGCCGACAAAAAAGTGATACACACTTTATCGGCATGGTGCAATCTGAAGTCGCCGAAAACACGGATGACGGAAATCCCGTGCAAGAGACAGACAACAACACACCCGTCATAGAGACGGAAGATCCGATACCCATCACACAGGCGGAAGATTCGACATCCGTCAGCATGACGATGAACTCGGAAGCCGAGTCTGTACTAGCCGCCATTGAGGCGAGATTGGAGTCGGAAACCGGATCGGATAATTTCGACTCCGAAGATGAAGATGAGGATGCCTTCGAAAGAAAGGTAAAATATCTTCAAGAGGGATTCCGGACAGCCAGGAAAGCCCCAAAACCCCTCCGCCAGACGAAGAGAGAGAAGACGGAGAAACTTCCCCGGTATTTCCCAATGTCAAGGAGATGACAGAAGATGAGCCTGTCAAAAAACCTCCCTCTTCCAAGAAAAAGCACCGTGCTGCTAAGAAACTCCAATACAAAATCCGGAAGAAAAAAATCAGTTGATCTCGCTGATGAAAACCTGGAAATAGGAGATGCTAGCAGAACAAAGCCCGCGGAGAAGAAATCCAAAGAAATCCTTGCTCCGCCAATGACGGAACAGGAAGAACAAGAGCTGTTGCAAACACCAGTGGGACCAGATGAACCCCCTGAGATGCTGGAAGCCAGAAGACAAGCCTTCCAAAGGCAACAGCAACATCTACTCAGATCTCGGCAACATCTCCAACAAACTCAGAATGACATCAAGGTCATGAAGGAAGAAATAGAGGAGTAAGAGAGAAAGAATAGATCTGCCTTAAAACCTACTAGGTTACCCGGAATCATAAGACCAGAAGTACTGCCGCCAAAAGAAAGGTTCCATAACCCATCTTGGCAAAAGCAGGTAAACGGCAAAGATGCCAACCAATATACAAAACCGCAGCAGAAAACGCGGAAGCAGCGTTCTCCATACTCAACAACGATCTGTACTCCAAGGGGGAAAAACTTCAAGGGGTGTATGCTTTCTTAGGAAAAGCATTGCAACAACAATAGCGGGGCCAAGAGCGATCAGGGAGGCTGCACGATAACTCCGCCCTATGCAAAACAGCTACTTGCGCTGCTGGAGCACCTGGACCGGAAGAACCCGGAGATTCAGACAATTCAAAGGATAAAAAAGAGGATCCGAGAAAAGACAAGAAAAACCCCGACAATAGGGATGAAGCGTCTAGGACCGTATCCCATCTCCCGAAAGATGGACATAAACCCCACGATCGGGAAGACAAACACCGGAATGACGGCAAAATAATGCCACCTCCAAGAAACCCAGCTGAGAAAGCTGGAAGATATGATATACTCACAGACGTGAGAGATCCCGGACACCTCCTAAGGATAAAGAAAGGCACAGGAGCAGAACTCCGCCTAATCCAAAAGGGCGTGACCACGGAAGAGATAGAAATAACCCCGGAAAAGCGCGTCCGCGCAACAATGGAAAAGAAAGGAGTAGATCCCCTTTTGTCCATTCAGCCGGAAGATATTCTGCAGACATTGATAGAGCAGAAAAGGATGATCTATACTTTGGTCCTAAGTGTTTTACTGACAGGATCCGAAGGATAACCCTGCATTCTGGCTTTGCCAAGGTCGGTCCAACGTACCAGAAATACACCGGTAGCACAAACCCGGATACCTGGCTCTCAGACTACTACACAGCCGTCCAGATCAACAATGGGACAGATCTGGAAGCTGTCAAGTTTCTTCCCCTAATGTTGCTGGACGGAGCCAGAGATTGGATCAATGGATTACCATCAAGAACTGTCGACATCTGGGATGATATGGCTAGAGTATTCACTCAGCATTTCCGGGGAACATACAAACGCCCGAACAGCATCAACCAGCTAAACCGTTGCACTCAATTTGAGGATGAACCATACGTGGATTTCATCTCCAGATGGACGGCAATGAAGAATGGTTGCTCTGGAGTAACTGACGTACAAGCAATGCATGCTTTCGTCAATGGCCTAAAACCCGGACTCGTACCGTTCATGGTTGGTTCCAAACAGCACAAAGATCTCGGATCTATGCTTACAACCGCCAATGAACACGCCGCAGCCGAAGACGACATCAGACCAAGAGGAGGCAATATCGAGTCACTGATACTTGCCAAGAAAACCCCTCGTTCTGACAAAAAAGGAACTCCAGAAACAACGATAAAACCCAAAGAGGTCAACATAGCCTTTGGAGGTGAAAAAGGGAACAAATGGAAAGGACGCAGCCGAGATCCAATCAACTACACTCCAGAGGAGTGGGAGAGGATTAAGTCGGAACCCTGTGTCCACCATTCACAATTTGGGAAACCCACCCATACAAACGCGCAATGCCGGCTGAATAAGCACATGAAAGGCAATGCAAGATCCAGAAGTAAGGGGAAGGTTTCCAAAAGGAAACCCGCCAAACAAAAGCCAGAAGCTGACAAAGAAGACAGTGAATCGGACACTGACGAAAAAATCCAGGAACAACAGCGAAAGGGCGAACCCAAATTTCCGAGAGTTGATGGAGAAGCAATGCTAACTTTTCTAGCAACTCCGTCAGCAAAGGTGGCCAAAAGAACACTTCGAGAAATAAATGCGGTTGTTCCGGCAACCCCGAAATTCTTGAAGTACTCTAACACACCAATAACCTGGGATCAGTCTGATCATCCCGGGAATATCCCTGAACCCGGCACACAAGCTCTTGTTGTAAGCCCTATTGTCCAAACCACTAGGCTAAGAATAGTGCTGATGGATGGAGGATCCAGCATTAATATAATGTACCTGGATACACTGAAGCATCTGAAGATTTCCGAATCCCAGCTCAATTACAGCAACATACGCTTCCATGGCATTGTTCCTGGCAGACAAGCACGATCCCTAGGAGAAATTTCCCTAGATGTCACCTTCGGAGATAAAGATCACTTCCGGCAGGAAAAATATCCTTCGAAGTAGTGCCGTTCGAAAGCGTGTATCACGCAATACTCGGACGTCCAGCTTTCGCCAAATTCATGGCAAGATCCTGTTATATCTATAACAAGCTGAAGATGCCAGGACCCAAAGGTGGAGTAATCACCATAGCTGGTGATTTCAAGCTGGCAAATGAGTTGGAGAAAGAAAACGCCCTTTGCGCTCAGAGAGTAATAGCAAAGGAAGAACTGAAGGAATTAGCCAAGGAGGTATCGCCGACAGAAATGCCGGCAGGAAAAGAAACTCGGAAGCCCACAGACAGCTTCAAGGCGTCCGAGAATACAAGACAGGTAATCCTAGATCCCAAAGATCCGACAAAATTTGTCGTCGTAGGGACTGGGATGACCGACAAATAGGAAGGCGAGCTCATCAAGTTCCTCCGTGAGAACTGGGATATTTTTGCCTGGTGTCCAGCTGACATGCCAGGCGTACCCAGGGAACTTGCTGAGCACCAACTCAAGGTTATTCCAGGATCAAAACCCGTCAAACAAGGTCTCCGTCGATTTGACGGAAGAAGACGGAAGGCTATTGGCAAGGAAATTATCCGGCTTTTAGCAGCGGATTTCATCAAGGAAGTAATCCATACTGATTGGTCCACAAATCCGGCATTAGTACCGAAGAAAGACACTACTGCTCTTAGAATGTGTATAGATTACACAGGCTTGAACAAATTGTGTCCGAAAGATAGGTTCACGTTACCGCGAATTGATCAAATAATAGACGCCACTGCAGGCTCTGAGCTTTTATGCTTTTTGGATGCATACTTCGGGTACCACCAAATACGCATGAAAAAGGAAGATCAAATCAAAACTTCCTTCATAACCCCGTACGGGACGTACTATTACGTAACCATGTCATTTGGCCTGAAGAACGCAGGTGCAACCTACCAGCGTTGCATGCAACGTTGTTTGCATAGTCAGATTGGCAAAAACGTCCATGTTTACGTGGACGATATTGCTGTCGTAACCAAGGAAAAAGATACACTCCTTGAGGATTTGCGAGAAACTTTCGAAAACTTGCACACTTACAAGATGAAGTTAAATCCATCTAAGTGTGTATTCGGGGTTCCCTCAGGAAAACTTATGGGTTTCATCGTTTCTCACAGAGGAATAGAAGTTAACCCGGAAAAAATCAAGGCCATCCTGAACATCTCGAAACCTACATGCGTGAAAGATGTCCAAAGATTGACGGGTTCCGCCGCTGCCGTCAGCAGATTTATTAGTCGGCTGGGGGATAAAGCCTTACCACTCTACAAGCTGCTGAAGAAATCCGACAAGTTCGAATGGACAGAAGAGGCCGATGCGGCGTTAACCCAGTTGAAGGAAACCTTGATGAAAGCTCCGATTTTGGCATCTCCAAAAGACGAAGAACCCATGTTATTGTACCTTACGGCTACAAATCGGGTTATTAGTGCGGTAATCGTTGTGGAACGAACGAAGGAAGAACAAAGCATACCAGACCAACATCCGGTATATTACATAAGTGAAGTTTTCTCCGAGTCCAAACAAAGGTACCCACACTATCAGAAACTGGCATATGGTGTATTTTTCGCATCTAGAAAACTGCGCCATTACTTCCAAGGGCATTCCATAACAGTGGTATGTAAAGCACCACTAGGGGATATCATAAACAATGCGGAGGCAACCGGCCGAGTAGCCAAATGGGGTATCGAGCTGGCAGCCTTCGACATTAAGTATCAGCCAAGGACGGCAATAAAATCACAGGTTTTGGCAGATTTTGTCGCCGACTGGACAGAAGCAATGGAAAAAACACCGATGCCGGAGTCCGAGTACTGGATCATGCACTTTGACGGATCCAAGATGAAGGAAGGAGCTGGAGCTGGTGTAGTCTTAAAATCCCCTAAGGGAGACACAATGGAGTACGTATTGCAAATACAGTTCAACGCTAGTAATAACGTGGCAGAATACGAAGCTCTGCTTCATGGCTTGCATATTGCAAAAGAAATAGGAGTAAAGCGCATCTTGTGCTATGGAGACTCGGATTTGGTACAGCATCAGCTTAACCAAACCTGGGACGCAAAAAGCCCTATAATGGCCGAATATCGGAGAACGGTGGACGAGTTCGCCATATGCTTCTTTGGATTCGAGGTCCTTCACATCAAAAGGGAGGAAAACTGGAACGCGGATGCGCTAGCCCGCATGGGATCAGAGAGGGTAAAAACCCTACCACCAGGGGTATTCGTTCAGCACTTGCATGAGCCGTCCATAAAAGGTGGAGACGTTGATTATCCTCTGGCGTCCGAATCAATTGAAGTTATGCTCGTTAAACCGGACTGGACAATTCCATACTTAAAATTCTTAGTCAACTAGAAGTACCCGGAAGGAGCAGACGAAGTCTTGCAAAGACAAATACAGCCTCGATGCAAAGGATACACGGTAATTGACGACTGCTTGTATAAATGCAGTACTTCCGGAATCTTTCAGCGGTGCATTTCACCAGAAGAAGGAAGAGAAATACTGGAAAAAATCCATGCCGGCGATTGCGGACATCATGCTCAATCAAAAAATCATAGTTAAAAAAGCATTCCGCGCTGGGTTTTTCTGGCTAACAGCCAAGACAGATGCCGAGCACATAGTTAATACGTGTGCAGGGTGTCAATATTACGCCAAGCAGACCAATTTGCTGGCCCAAGCACTCAAAACTATCCCCATCACATGGCCGTTTGCGGTCTGGGGGCTAGATATGATGGGACCGTTCAAAACTGCAAGAGGCGGACTTACACATCTACTCGTAGCAGTAGATAAGTATACCTAATGGGTGGAGGCCAAACCCATCAAAAAGCTGGATGGTGCAACTGCCAGAAATTTCATCATTGACTTAGTAATGAGGTACGACGTCCGACACAGCATAATAACTGACAATGGGACAAATTTCTCCATTGGAGAGTTGGCAAAATATTGCCAACAAACGGGAATCCGCCTAGACCTTGCATCTGTGGCGCACCCGCAATCCAATGGGCAGGTTGAGAGAATGAATAGCTCAATCCTGCAAGGAATACGCCCAAGACTCGAATCTCCTCTTCATAGAGCAGCTGGAGCATGGGTAGAGGAATTACCTTTTGTGCTTTGGAGTATTCGAACGACGCCAAATGGTCAACTGGGGAAACCCCGTTTTTCCTAGTTTACGGTGCGGACCTTGCTAATGCCCCGTTTTCCACTAGTGATTATCGCTAGCACACGTATGTGCCTATGTGTTAGTCACGAGGACACATTAGAATATCAAATACAATTAGATGAGTACAAGCGAGGGAATGGGGGGAATTAATCAACGTATTGAGTGCAGGATACAAATACGAGGTGTTGATGGAACATTCCACTTGGTTGCTCTCTGGGAGTAGTGGAACAAGTGGAATGGAACAATCTTATACTTGATCTGGCACGGCTCCGACTTTCAAAGGACCCCGACTGCAACAAGTGGGCCCTTGAACCTTCGGGGAGATTCACAGTGCGCTCAATGTACCGTACCCTCTGTCAAGGCATGACAAGAAAACACTTCGCAGAGGTGTCGAAGATCTCAATGCTACAGAAGAGCCAGATCTTTATTTGGCAACTCATTCGGAAACTTCTTCCTACCGATAAGAGTGTTTGCCACCGCCAAGACCCCTCCAAAGGGTGTTCCGCGCTCTATGGTGATGTCGTGGGGATACCATGGCATATAGCATGCTTTTTGGGCTAGGATTTTGTAGGACGATGAGCGGTTGTGAACTACCGGGAGTAACAGGACTCGGGGGCACGATTCACCAAGGTTCAGACCCTTTGGAAGATAAAACTCCTACTTCCTGGCTATCTCTTTTTTGCGGCTGGTATGATCTCGGTTGCAATGATTTTCCGGTGTGTTCTCTCATGTATCTATCTTCCCTAGCCAGGACCCCCTCCTAACCTTTATATATGAGGCCGAATCTCAGGATTTCGTACACAAATCGGACATCTACACAAACTGGTTTCGTAATATTTTTCTTGACCCGCAAGGTAAGTCTTCCAGGTCGGTTCGTATGGGCATATGTAACATCCCTGATATTTGGGGAAGTGCAAAAATCATAAAAGTTTGAAACTTTCTGTATTCATGGTAAACAAGTCACCAAAAAGCAAATGAGTTGCAAGAAACAAAAGAAAACAATACACATTACAATGAAATTTGAATTAAGAATCCAAACTACCTTCTTCCTTAAACCCTAAACCTATTTCAAATTTAATTTTCATTATAAAGAGAAAATATTTCTACTTATCCAACCTCTTTACAAACATATTTTCAACCCATTATAACTATGAAAATGTTTATAATATTAAAAACCAGAGAATTACTATCTCTAATATTTTCTTCATGCGTGCAAAAAACATTTCATGTGAATAAAAATGTTTTCATACTGCATTTCAAATATTATATCAAGTAATAACCAATAAAGTGTTTATATAAATTATTTTGTTTAAAAAAATAAGTGAAAGACCTTGAAAACTAATATTTACATTTAAGACCACCTCACTTAAATTTATTAAACCCGGTGGAAAACCCCATATCCAAACACTTAGTTTCTTTTTGCACATTGAATTAAGTACTAAAGCTTACCACATTGTTTCCTTTATCATATTGAAGTAAATGTGATAACCCTTAGGTGAACTGTTGGAACCTCCTTGACAATATGAATCCACTAGTGTTTGAATCTTTCAAACATAAACCTTGACAAACTCATTCCCTAGTAGCTAGCCCTAAACCCTTTTAAAATAATTCTTTTTATAAAATTGAATTATGTGTTAAACCTAACCCAAACCACTATAATTCCTTTTTATAAATTGAGTTAAACTTTGAACTTGTCCATAAAAGACAAAACAATAACCATCTCATTATAATTATTTTTGTATATTGAACTATATGTGAAAACCTTGCACTGGTGGAGAACAGGCCAGTAGCACCGGTTTGTAAGGGCCTTTGGACTCGGATACAAAACCGGTGCTACGTATCCGGGACTAAAGCCCCCCCCTTTAGAACCGGTCAGTCACCAACCGGTTCTAAAGGCCTCCACGTGGGCGCCGAAGAGAGCGCGCAGGCGGAGGACCTTTAGAACCGGTTGGTAATACCAACCGGTCCTAAAGTTTTTTTTTTCTCTTTTTTTTTCTTTTTTCTTTTCAGGGTTTCCAATTCCGTATTTAGGGTTTAGGGTTTAGGGCGTGTTCCGTATTTTCAGGGTTTCCGTTTACGTGTTTCCGTTTCTGTTTGCGGTTAAATGTTGATGCACCAAATAGTAGTATATATATATATACATGTAACACGAAGTAATCGACCGATAATTACATAATCTGAGGTTCGTTTTGAATAGTTGTATACTTGCATAGAGAAGGGAGATGGCTATTATTGGTTCATAGGATGGAAAAATTCTCCGTCTTCTGCTATGACTTGCGTGAGAAGAAATCCTGCCAATTCCTCTGCAATAGCCTTGCAACGGTCGATTGGTTTGAGCTGCGCCCGCTTTCGTGCCATCTTGAAAAGAAGTAGATGAAAACAATTAAGTTATGAACAAAACTAAACATAATTAATGGCAACATAAATAAAGTTGTGAAGATCCGGTTACGTACCTCTAGAGTTCTTGTAGTACGGGATTTCTCATTGATTCTCCTGTGAATGAACTCGCAAACGTAGTATCCACAATAATCAGTTCCCTGTGGTTGTTGCGGGACTTTCTATATACGAGAAACATAATTCAGTCAAATTAATAATAATCAAGAGAATGGTAATGGTATTTAAATCAGGGTACGTAGTACTACTTACTGTGTTAATCTGAAAGTTGAGCTTGTCTGCCCATGTACCGGGTTCTTCCTTGATGAACATTTGCCAAACCCTGGGCGACAAAAGAAAAATGAATAGAAGAGTTAATTATTACTTACTTGATATCAGGGAATGAACGAAAAAGAGGCCGATGAACGAAAGAGGCTGATATATATATACTTTTGAAGCATCTGACGCGCGCTCTTCCATCTGTCAGCGCCCCAGTTTAACGAGTCCCAGACTTCAACTTGTCCTCTATCGATTCTAATGATGAACAATATGAAGTGGCCGCTGCGCACGTGTACACACGCAGTCATGCATACTCATCAATTACACTTAACATCAGGTAAGCAAAATGGAATGTCCACAAGACAGTAACACTCACCTGAATCCGTAGGGCCAAAGTATTTCTTTTTTGGTATTTTGTCGCTTCAAAAACCTTAGCAAATCATCCGGTGTAGTCTTGTTGAACGTTTCTACTGTGGTTTGATGATACGAATACGGGTCAATGAACCCAAAGTCCCAGATTCCTGCCAGTCTGCATTCACGAATCTTCATTCTGCATAGTAGCGTACAAAAAGAATGTCGTCAGTGATAATTATACGGGCAACGAACGCGAGCTTAACTAAATAGTTAAATTACACAAATAAATCACTTACAAACAGTAGCAGCTGAGGATAGACTTGTCGAGGGCACGTTGATTGCACATCTGGAAGAAATCGTCGAACCCAAGCTCCACACCGTAATCTCCGAAGTAGTGTTGATCCTGAATTTGAGCCATGATACAGTCTCTCTCCTGCCTTGCGGCCTCCAAGTACCAATCATGTAAACTCCGTAGTTGGGTTGTTAGAGCAGTAGGATCTTCGACCAGAGGGTGCCCGGGCTTGTATTTATATACCACATCAGCAATAGCGTAACCCACGTCGCCCATGCGTGGACAGGACACTGAAGCCGCGTCAGATAAGACCTTGAGCGGGCCAACTGACTGTGCTTCTTGTTGTCCGAGCTGGGGAACTTGTTTCCCGCATTTCGTCTGCTCCGCCTGCTTCATCTGTGCGGCGTGCTTCTTTTCAATATACCGTTCATAGTCTGAAAGGGGCGGCGGTGGCGGCGGTGCAGGATAATATAAGTTGTCGATGGTCCGCTCAATTTTCCACTTTGGGATGTCCTTCAGAGTTTGCTTCCAGACGTCTGGAGGGGGCTTATGGGGAAACTGTGCGAACCATGCCTTGGTTTTGGATGCCACTGCATTGGTTAGTTCCTCCTCAGTCATCAAGCCTGGTAACTTCGGGGGACTCTTGACTTTCTTGGATTTCCTTGGTCTCTTCTTGGGAGGAGTCCCGTTTCTTCTGAACTGCAGCTTCCGCTTTGTCGTACCCGTAGTGGGCGCATCCGTCGGCTCACGGGAGTGCACGGGCGATGGACCCTCGGCCTCGGGCTCCGGCCAATCTTTGTTGTGGGGTGGACTTGGAGGTTCGTTGGGGGGTGGACTTGGAGGTCGTGCATTCTCTGTACGAAAGTGAAAAAACTATTAAAAATAAGATAACATGTGGTGCAACATTCAGTAATTGATGGAGGTATGGTGCATTCGTACCTGGAGGAGTCGGTGGCCTTGGCGCCGAGTTAGGGAACACGATGTGTTTCTTATTCCACAAGATGATACCAAGCTCCATTTCTCCCAGTGTCTTCTCGCCTTCACCTCCAGGAATACTCAGCTCAATTGAATGGCATCCCGGCGTAATTGTTGACAACCCGACACGAGCATGGGATGCTGGAATCTGACCACCATGGTAGGTTGCTCCAGGTTGATTCGGTAAAGCATAGCCTGACGCCACCCTGAAGGATATGTTCCCCATTGGCATATGTATCTCACAGTTTGTCTTCTCCGTGATATCATCCACGGGATAGTGAGGCACCGACGGTTCGACTGCACGACCGTCTTCTAGCTGCAGGTGCGTGGAACCCACGCTGCTTCTATGCTGAGATGGGACGGCATGATCGTCTTCTATTTGCAGCTGATCAGGTGCAGGACGATGTTCTACCTCCTCTTCAGTGTCAGGTAGAGGGTGTCCCTCTTTCTTCAAGAGAAAATCCACCTTTTGTTCTAATGTCGATATCCGTTCACTCGTCTTTTTCTTGCTTCTATCACGGCTTCTGTAAGTGGCAATGTCCGCTGCAAACCCTTGGCTCCACGGGGTATCCGCTCCAAAGCCTCGTGTTCGTCCCCACTTTTCGGGGTTCCCGAGTGCCTTCGTCAGCTCGTCGTTCTCTCTATCAGGAACAAAAGTTCCTTTTCGAACAGCTTCTATTGCCTTCTCTAGTTCTGCTACGACTGTTGTTATTTTTTCCGACCATGGTCCCTGAGCAACAATCATCCCAGTCTCAGCGTCCAACGTTGCCCCATGCGCGAACAACCAGAACTTGGACCTATCGGGCCAGTCATGTGTCTGTGGAATGATACCTCTTTTCACAAGCGCAGCTTCATAGCTTCGCCACCTAGGCAGGGCAGTCATGTAGCCACCTGACCCCAAAATATGGTGATATTTCTTGTTCTTCGCATTCTCCGAATTTTTGGCCGATCGGGATGCAAAGACACCCGATTTCTTGTACGCCTTAAAATCATCCCAAGCGTCTCTTATCTTCACTAGGTTACCAGTGAAAACTGGATCTTCTTTCTGATATTTCTTCCACAGTTCTTTCTTCCACCTCTGGAATTGTGTGGCCATCTTCTTCAAAGCCCACTTCTCGACTTTCTTCTTCTGGTCTTCCGCTACGCTGAAATTTTTCCATAGCGTTTCGCAAAGAATTTTTTTCAATCTTTCATCGACATAACTAGCTCCAACGTTGGTCCCGGTCTTCGGCTTATTCCATTCTATTAAGTTGATCGGGACCAGGTCTCTTACAACAACTCCGCACTGATTTACGAATTTGCGATAAGTTTCTGGGGGCTGCAGTGGTTTGCCATCAGCAGCAACTGTATCAATCGAGAACCTTGCGGTATCTTTCAACCTTGCGGCCGGGCCTCGTTTGGACTTTGTCTCAGTACTTGCGCTAGCTGTTCCGGAGGGCGCCTAAACGGGAAAATAATGATTCGTTAGTAAGTGCAATACAAATTAATTGTTGCGTGAACAGTGACTTGAGATATACATTGGCAGAGTTTGTTCTGGAGGGCACTTCTTCATCCTCGACGTTGTCGTCGTCATCATCTACTACATCTTCTATATTCTGATCTCCGTCGCCGGAGTCGTTCAAAAATTGATTGCTAAACGCTTGTCCATCGTCGTCATCACGATATATGGCCGTTGCATTATTATAAATAATCTCGCACATTAATCTTTCCTTCTCCGCCTCACCCATTCCCGCGAGTTTATCGGCGTGCGGATCATGTGCAGGTTCTTGGGGATCCATAGCTCAACACCTGCTAGTAAAATTTATAAAATGAAGAACACTTAGCGAAATTTTCATCGGGCACTTGGCGAAATTATTTCATCGGACAGTAATAAAATAATAGTTCTGGACATATTAATGAAATAATAGTTCTGGACACACCAAGAGTTACATAGCTCGGGTTGATTTTTTTAACCCTAATACATCACGATCGAATAATATCACTTATACATAGTCTCGTGACATCTCTCAAAATAATTAACTCCGACCGGGTCCTAAGCCGCGGGGTGCTGAGTCACGGGTGCTACGCATCCATAGATAAGGAACCCTCATAGGGTCATAGCTCACGTGGTAAGGAACCCTCCTAATAATCGACCAACTGCTGCTATACTGCCTATACTGCCTATCGAGCAAGTACATGTAGCGACGGACGTGCTCGTCCTCCTCCCTGATACGCTGTTGTACCACCTCCTCAGGGGCCGGCTCTTTCCGCACCGAGCGTGGCCCACGCGATGGCCACCAAAGAATATCCGGGTCGACCACGTCACCCGGATTTCTCACCAAGCCGCGTGCCCCGGTACTAAGGAGCTCCCAATGCCAGCCTGGCCGGGCCCAGTCCCGGACATCCCCCGGCGGGTCCAACAAAGACATGAACTAAAAACCTGCCCGGACTAAGTAAATATTCCATAATTAAGTAAAATACCTTAGTGTTTCTAACTTAGTAAAAAATAGTAAATTGAGAAATATAACAGAAATAAGATGAAAGTTAAACAGGAACAATATGGTAACTTAGTGAAAATTTTTAACTTACTGAAATTATATAGTTATTCTAACTTTCTGAAATTTTCTAACACTAACTTAGTGAAATTTTCTAACACAACATTCTAACAGAAAAATTCTAACACTAAACAAAATTGTAAAAACAAAATAAAGCACTAAAAAAATCTAACACTAACTCTAAAAATTTCTAACACTAATTAAATTCTAACACTAACACTAATAACTCTAAAAAAATCTAACACTAAATCTAAAAATTTCTAACACTAACACTAACTATAAAAACAATCTAACACTAAATCTAAAAATTTCTAACACTAAACACTAACACTAACTCTAAAAATTCTAACAGTAAAACAAAATTGAAAAAAACCGAAATAAATTACCTAGCTAGGCCGGCGATCGACGGTGATCGAGGGGCGAGAGGCGGGGCGGCGGAGGCGGAGGCGAGACGGAGGCGCGACGGAGGCGGACGGACGCGGACGGCGCGACGGCGCGACGGAGGCGGACGGCGACCGCGGAGGCGCGACGGACGCGGGGCCGCGCGGGGGATCGACGGCGACGGAGACAGAGAGCGGCCGGAGGCGCGGCGGACGGAGGTGAGGCCGACGGAGGCGCGGCGGACCGAGGCGAGGCGTACGGCGACGAGGCGGACGGACGGCGACGAGGCGGAACAGGGCTTCGCCGTAGGTAGAGGAGAAGACGCGCGAAAGAAATGAGGCCAAAATTTCACAAGTCCTGGAGATATATCCCCACTACAGGCCTTTAGCACCGGTTTGTGTTAACAACCGGTCCTAAAGGGTCTTTAGCACCGGTTGCTAACACAAACCGGTGCTAAAGGCCTGTAGTTGGGGCCACACCCAGACTGCGCGCCCACTACAGGCCTTTAGCACCGGTTTGTGTTAGCAACCGGTGCTAAAGGTCTTAATACAAACTGCTCGCCTCCCGCGCGCGGCGGTTTTATTGCTACAGTGCGCACCGGCCCGATCGCGAGTCTCTGTTTCTTCTCTTCTTCCTCTGTCTCTTCTTCTTCCTCTCTTGATCTTCCTCCACGAAGCACCATGGCTGAAATTTCTAAGAGATATGATGTGCCCACACCATGCGGCAAAAGTCTCGACGTGTTCTACACCAACAACTGCGAGGAGCTCCCCGGTGCTCTTGGGTATTTGACCAATCTGTATTTCTCCTCTCCCGAAGAACACCGGTTTTTCGGGCTTGATTTAGAGTATACGGCGGATAAACGGAATGTTGCAGTCATCCAGATTGCGTTCAAGGAGGCCGTTTTGGTCTTCCAATGGTCAAGGTAACGCACACGTACAATCTTGCATCTTCGATTTGTTTGTTGCATGTGAAGAATACATGTGTTGCCATATATCTAACACGTACACGTATCACATTTTTGTTGTTGCAGTAGTTCAAAGCATTCTCCGGCACTTGTTGATTTTCTTGTCAACAAGGGGTATGACTTTTGCAGCGTTGACAACACGCAAGACCGTCCGAAGTTGATGCGCTTGGGTATTGTGATACCTGAAGATCACTACATTGATATTCAGGGTCTTATCCATTTGAACGGGCCAAAGACCGGTATGGCTCGCATGGCAAGTGCCTTCATCCACGAGGGCTACGGAACCATGAAGACTGATTTCCCCTCGAAGAATCACTGGTTGTGGGAGAAGAACCCACTGGACTAGACCAACATCACGTATGCAGCCATAGATGCATACGTCTCCTACGAGTTGTTCCGCTTCTACTCGACGGATCCATAGATGTTGTTTGTGTACCGCATCTTGTGTTCGATATATGCATGTAATGGATATATTAGTATGTAATGGATATATTATCATGTAATGTATATATTATTATGTAATGGATATTATTTCTATATTAATTCATATCTATACTATTTCTATATTATGTCAAACACACATTTCAAAACAGACAAACAAAAACACATCAAGAAAACAAAACAGAAAAACTACTATTTCTGTATATGTGATCACTTACCCCAGGCGCACTTTACACAAAATGCGCCTGCGGTAAATCTCTTATCCCAGGCGCATTTCCTGACTGTGCGCCTGCGGTAAAGTTACCCTAGGCGCATTTTGCTGTTTATGCGCCTGTGGTAATTTAGGGTGGGTAATGAGTAAGGCAACGAGAAGTGAGAGCGCAAGTGATACATCGAGCATATATATCGTGGATACATATATATAGATTGATTTAGCGAGATACCATACAGATTGATTTAGCGATTGCCGCAGTGTCGCCGGAATACAAATTCTTTTATTAAAAAGAGAAAACAGACGAACACTACTCCTCGCCGTCGTCATCGGGGAACTCGTCGGTGACCTCCTCCGGGTCATCATCGTCGCCGAACTCGTCGGTGACCTCCTCGTCATCATCGGAGGTGCATGATGGTATGTCCGAGATAGGCCCCCACCTCGGATCGTCGGAGGCCCAGACTTCGCCGGCGCGGTCGGCCCGACGAAGCTCTTGCAGCGCCCTCGTCCTCGCCTCCCGAGCCGCATCTAACGCGAGGTGGCGTTCGAGGCGGCGCTCCGCCCGCTGACCCGCGCGTGTCTGCCAGAGCTCCTCGTCGGCGCTCTCCTCCCCCGGGTTGTTCCGGTAATAATCGCGGACGACGCGGTCTTCCCTGGCGTCGACTAGGCCCTGAAACGCGCGGTGGCGGAGGTGGAGGTGGTCGGCGGCAGTGATGATCTGTGGCTTCGTCGCCCTGGCCTCCGCTTCCCAGACTGTGTGGCAGTCGTTGAAGTTCATCAGCGACCGCGGGCGGTTGAGGCGCCAGGCCGCCGCGTCCCAGGCGCGGGCTGCCTCTGCCGCCGTCGCAAAGGTGCCGAGGGGGATGCGGTCGTCCCCCCAGCGGATATCTGCGCTGAACATTCCGTTCTGCCGTGCTCGGACGCCGCGGAAACCGGTGGTGCTGTAAAGGGACGATCCGTTTCTATTTTTCTTCTTGCCTTTCTTCTGATTGCGCCGTAACCATGGAACATCTTCATCATTTAACTGAATGCTAGGATCATCTTTGACTTTGAAGGGAGGAATTTCATCAAATTTAATGTAATCTTCTGACATGTCTGTCTTGTCCTCGACTCCCACGATGTTTCTTTTCCCTGAAAGAACTATGTGGCGCCTTGGCTCATCGTCTGATGTATTCGTTTCTTTATCTTTTTTTTTTCTCGGTCTGCTAGACATGTCCTTCACATAGAAAACCTGAGCCACATCATTGGCTAGGACGAATTGATCATTGTCGTACCCAAGATTCTTCTGATCCACTGTTGTCATTCCGTACTTCGGGTCTACCTTCACGCCTGACAGGTTGAACCATTTGCACCTAAACAAAGGGACCTTAAAGGAAGGTCCGTAGTCAAGTTCCCATATCTGCTCTATGTAACCATAGTATGTGACCCTTTGCCCGTTGTCGTCTTTTGCATCAAACCGGACGCCACTGTTTTGGTTGGTGCTCTTTTTATCTTGTTCTGCCGTTTAAAATATGTTACCATTTATCTCGTACCCTTTAAAGGTCAATACAGTCGAAGATGGTTGCTTGGACAACAAGTATAGCTCATCTTCAACAATGTTGTCATTAATCAGACGTCTTTGCAACCAACCTCCGAAAGTCTTCGCGTGTTCTTTAGCAATGAAATCTTCAGGTTGCTCCGGATATTCCGAGCGTAAAATATCCGTGTGTTCCTGGATATATGGAGCCGCCAAGCTGGAATTAACTAGAACTGTGTAGTGTGCTTGACTGAAAGATTGCTCGTCCATACATGTTGTTGATTTCTTTCCTAGCGTGCCTTTTCCACGCAGTCTCCCCTCATGGCGCGACTGAGGAACCCCGATCGGGTTCAGATCAGGAATAAAGTCAACACAAAACTCAATGACCTCCTCTGTTCCATAGCCCTTGACCATGCTTCCTTCTGGTCTAGCACGGTTTCTAACATAATTCTTCAAGACTCCCATGAACCTCTCAAAGGGGAACATATTGTGTAAGAATACAGGACCGAGAACGGAAATCTCTTGGACTAGGTGAACTATGAGGTGCGTCATAATATTGAAAAAGGTTGGTGGGAACACCAACTCGAAGCTGACAAGACATTGGACCACGTCCTTCTGTAAACTTGGTAGAGTTGCTGGATCGATTGCCTTCTGAGAAATTGCGTTGAGGAATGCACATAGCTTCACAATGGGTACTCGCACGTTTTCTGGCAGAAGCCCCCTCAATGCAATCGGAAGTAACTGGGTCATGATCACGTGGCAGTCATGAGACTTAAGGTTTTGGAACTTTTTCTCTTCCAGGTTTAGTATTCCTTTTATGTTCGACGAGTAGCTAGACGGGACCTTGATACTACTCAGGACTTGGAAAAAGATCTCCTTCTCTTCCTTGGTAAGAGCGTAGCTGGCAGGACCTTTGAAATTCTCTGGATTCATCAGGTCGTCTCGTTCGTGCATACGTTGGTGGTGCAGCCGTGCTTTTGGTGTATCTCTTGACTTCTTCCCATGCACGCCCAATAAGTTTAGCAGGTTCACGCAAATATTTTTCGTCACGTGCATCACGTCGATCGCAGAGCGAACCTCTAGGAATTTCCAATAGGGTAGTTCCCAGAATATAGATTTCTTCTTCCACATGGCTACGTGGTTGTCGGCGTCATTTGGAACAGATTGTGCGCCAGGACCCTTTCCAAAGATTACTTTTATATCTTTGACCATGTCATATATATCAGTACCTTTAGGGAGGGTTGGCTTCCTCCGTGTATCTGCCTCGCCTTTGAAATGCTTTCCTTTCTTTCTTACGGGATGCCTGTCTGGAAGAAATCGACGATGCCCCGGGTACACATTCTTGCCTATATGTATACTTTCTGTCTCGCCTAAACAGTGTGTGCATGCGATGTATCCCTTGTTTGACTGTCCTGAGATGTTACTAAGAGCGGGCCAATCATTGATGGTAACAAACAGCAACCCTCGTAGGTCAAATTCCTCTTGTTTGTACTCGTCCCACACACGTACACCTTCGTCAGCCCACAACTCTAAAAGTTCATCAACCAGTGGCCTCAGGTACACATCAATGTTGTTGCCGGGTTGCGACGGGCCTGGGATAAGCACTGGCATCATAATGAACTTACGCTTCATGCATAACCAAGGAGGAAGGTTATAGATACATAGAGTCACGGGCCAGGTGCTATGACTGCTACTCTGCTCCCCAAATGGATTCAGGCCATCTGTACTCAGACCAAACCTTAAGTTTCTTGCGTCACGTGCAAAGTCCTCGTACTTATCGTCGATGTTTCTCCACTGCGACCCATCAGCGGGGTGTCTCAGCATATCGTCTTCCTTACGGTCTTCTTTGTGCCATCGCAACAACTTGGCATGCTCTTTGTTTCGGAACAAACGTTTCAACCGTGGTATTATAGGAGCATGCCACATCACCTTGGCAGGAACCCTCTTCCTGGGGCGATCGTCGCCCTCAACATCACCAGGGTCATCTCGCCTGATCTTATACCGAAATGCACCGCATACCGGGCAGGCATTTAAATTCTCGTGCTGGCCGCGGTAGAGGATGCAGTCATTGATGCATGCATGTATCTTATGCACTTCCAATCCTAGAGGGCAGACAACCTTCTTTGCTTCGTATGTACTGCAGGGCAGCACGTTATTTCTTGGAAGCATCTTCTTCATTATTTTCAGCAGGTTTCAAATCCCTTGTCAGATAATCCATTCTCTGCCTTCCATTGCAGCAATTCAAGGGTGGTGCCCAGTTTTTTCTGGCCATCTTCGCAAGTTGGGTACAACAATTTTTTGTGGTCTTCTAACATGCGCTCCAACTTCAACCTCTCGTTTTCACTTGCGCAGTTTATCTGTTCTTCACGAATGACCTGACGAAGATCATCATCAGACTCATCAACAATGTCCTCAAGTTCAGGCTCATCTTCCCCCATTTCAGTATCACCGTGTTCATCGAACATAGGATACTCATCATTATCCTCTTCTTCTTCATTGTCTTCCATTATAACCCCTCTTTCTCCGTGCTTGGTCCAACAAAAATAACTGGGCATGAAGCCTTCTTGCAACAGGTGAGTGTGTATGGTTCTTGAGCTAGGGAAATTCCTCTTATTCTGGCATTTTTTACATGGACAAAAAATAAATCCATTCTGCCTGTTTTTCTCAGCCACATTGAGAAAACTATGCATGCCATTAAGGAATTCGGGACGACGTCGATCACTGTACATCCATTGCCGGTTCATCTGCATTATATAAATTTATCAACAACCATTATGCTAAATCATCATGACTAAATTAGTTAATTAATACAAAAAGTTCATCACACGTTAATACCAAACTAGCGTATAGTGACCATATATACATATATAGTTCTCAGAAAAATACACACTGAAACCATCCATAAAAACTCTCTCTAATTAATGCATTTAAAAACAACAACAAATGCGATCAAAATCGCAACAAAGGTAACAATTGACCCGACGACATAATGATACCAAGCCTCTTTACTAATTGCATATTTCCTAATCTTTCTAATCTTCAGGCGCATTGCGTCCATCTCGCTCTTGTGACTATCGACGACACCGGCAAGAACCTTTTCCAAGGTCATCTTCTCTCTTTCAGTTTTTTCCAACCTTTCTTCAGTTTTTTTCAATCTTTCTTTCAAGCCAATATTTTCTTGTTCAACTAAGTATAACTTCTCAACAATAGGGTCGACTGGCATTTCCGGTTCCACTACCTCCTATATAAAAATATCTATGTCAAGTTGGTCGGCGTAAGTAATTGTCGTATAATCAGGAAATGAAAATATGTAGTGAAAAAAGATAATATACCACATCCGAATCATAGAATGGACGAGGGCCAACGGGGACGGATATCAAAACCATGGCTCTAGAAAATTATATACAAGTAAATACGTAAACCATACAAATCAAAATTTGTTTTGGTAAATAAAAAGAATAGGCTCACCAAGGTTGTGTCGGTGATGGGGCGATTGACGGTAGTGAGTAAGGGGACAAGGCGCGCGACACTAAAAAAAGCACAAATCATAATTAATTTTGAGCTCAAATTGCATCAATTTGTATACATAACAAAATGAATAACAAATTCTAGCTTAGCTAGGCATTTCATCAAACACCTAGCTAGCACAACAAAAATGAAATGAGCAAGAAAACGAGCAAAACCTGCAATGCCGGAAGAGGGAACGTTGATGCTAACCGTAGAACCGATGGGTACCAACAATCTTGACAAATGGTGGAGAAAATGGGGATGGATTAGACCTCACAAGAGGAAGAAGAGAGCAAAAATGGAGTTGAGCTCGAGCTGGAAAAAATGGAGCTGAGCTCGGGGTGGTATGTAGGGTTTAGGGGAGGGCTTTAGGACCGGTTTGTGTTACAAACCGGTTCTAAAGGATATGACAGCGAGACCCGCAGTAGCTGCAAAAAATGAGAAAACCTGTAGAACCGGTTTGTGATACAACCCGGTTCTAAAGGTTCTGCCCCTGGGCCCCCCTCCCTGCAGCAAATGGCCCGCAAGGCCTTTAGGACCGGTTTGTGTTACAAACCGGTCCTAAAGGCCTTGCGGGCATTTTGCTGCATGGGTGGGGCCCAGGGACAGACCCTTCTGAACCGGTTTGTATCACATCCGGTTCCATTGGGCTTGGCTCAATGCCCTGTTTTCTACTAGTGTTGTCCATCTTAACACCAATCTAGTTGAATAAATTGTTTTGCTTATGTATTGTATATTTTGTTGTATGTGTTTGTATGTGCGTGAATTGCTTGTTTATTGTTATTTTTTTGTATTGTTTAGATTTTTACGCAGAGCAATGTTCTATTGGTAAAGAGAGTGTTTCTATACCAACATTCCACAAGGAAAGTGATACTTGATGTCCCACTTTTGTTTTATAATTGCATTAGTGTTTTCTAGTAGTATGCATAATAGTTGGTTTAATTTATTTTCAAGTATATACTATGCTTAGAACACCTAACAGTGTGTAGCCACCCTGAAACCCCTACTAGGTAATGATAAGCTGTACTTGGCTACTATCACAAATGCTGCTGTTTCATTTTGGTATTGGTATTTATGAAACTTTCAAAATTAACAATCTTAATAAAACACATGGCTGGATTGCACCTTGCTTGTTTCTGAATGTAATGTGGACTGCCACCCGGGAACACACAGAATTTTTGGTCTTCACTGTTTTAGATAGCTTCTAGTGCAGCCCTGAGGTATTATGGGCTCTGCCGAGATTGATTAAGTTGTGGGGGTTCATCCTGTTGTAAGACATTGTGTGTGATGGTGCAGGTCTTGCACCTCGTAAGGAAACCCCAAAAGAAAGGTATGAAGAAACCAAGGTTGAATCGACCAGTAGGAGAAATAAGTAATTTCTGAAGGTTGATGCGGATGATGTTGGTAGGTCGCACCACCGGTTTAGCAGCAACGTGGAACCTATAGAACACAATCAAATCCCTTTGCCCCAACGAAGCAGTGAGGTTGTCAATCTCACTAGTTTTGCTGAAAACAAAGGGTTAAACGTATAGTGTGTAAAATAGTAGAGAAAAAAAATGTGAAAACAGTAGTAGCAGTGTGAAAACAGTGATTGCAGTGGTTGTATTATCAGTCTGAGGAAAATGGACCGGGGTCCACAGTTCACTAGTGGTGTCTCTCCATAGAGGATAAATAACATGTGTGGTGAACACATTATAGCTGGGCAATTGACAGATATAAAGAGAGCACCGTAGTGCATATGCATGACATGATGATTACTATGTGATTCATGCGTTCATTACAACAAGATTCATAGACCGTTATCCAATTGCATCTATGACTAATAATCCACCCTCAGAATGTCATCCGAGCAATCCTTGGGTATTAAGTTGCAAGTAACAGATAATCGCATTAAGCAAAGTGTGTAATGTAAACATCATTGGTTTCTCCTTAATGGAAACATCACATCCCCCATTCGTCATGTTTCTGTCACTCGAGCAGAAATGCAAGGGAGGCATGAACCCACTATCGAGCATAAATACTCCCTCTTGGAGTCACTAGCAGCTATTTGGACGGAGCATATACTAACAACCGAGATCATGCAAGCTCATAAATAACATACACATGAAAAGAACATGATACATGGAGAATAAAGAGACATATCATTCAATATTCATCGGATCCCAGCAAACACAACATATAGCATTACAATAAGATTATCTTGATCATGTAGGGCAGCTCACAAGATCTAAAAATGAGGCATAAAGAGGAAAGAACAACCATGTAGCTACTGGTATGGACCCGTAGTACAAGGATGACCAACTCACGCATCATTTTGGATGAGGGCATGGTGGTGTAGAGCCCTCCGATGATTATTCCCCCTCACGGCAGGGTGCCGGGGAGAGCTCTAGAACCCTCCCGAAGTAGGGTCGACGATGACGGCGGCTTCGTGTATTTTTCGTGGAAAAAGGTTATATTTTGAGGGTTAATTTTCCAAGGGTTATAAATAGGCCAGAGCGCAACGTCGGTGGGCGGACAGGGGGCCCACATCAACCCATGGCGTAGTCGGGGGGTGGGGGGGCGCCCTATGGTGTGGGGCCCTATGGCCCTCTCCGGGTCTTCTCCGAACTCCGTGTGCGCGACCGATTTCTAAGACCCTTAGTTTTTGAATCGTCCAATTCCGAGATTATTTCTAGAACAACTTTTCTGAAACCAAAAACATCAGAAAACATGAACTGGCTCTGTGGCATCTTCTCATTAGGTTAGTCCCAGAAAATCCATAAAAATAACATAAAGTGTATAGCAAACATGTAGCAAATAACATGAAAACAACATGGAACATAAGAAATTATGAATACATTTATGACGTATCAGGGTGGTAGCAGAATTTTAGGTGCGTCGAGTCTTACTGGTATGGGTAAATCTCTCTTCCCAAAGATCTCGCCTTATTCTTCCTTCGGTTAGGATGAGTCTTAAGGTGAAAGTGCACAAATTCTCGAGAGTTAAAACTAAGATCTTAGCCGTGACGCCGGCTATGGACAATTTGAGCTACTAGACAGGGTGGGCACTGAAGAATCTCCTCATCTTTTTTAAATGAAGTAAAATATGGAAGGAACCTCTTTTAGGTGCACATGGTGTGTCTACCCCTCTGTTCCCCCTTATCAAACTTCATAGTGTATCTACCCATGATGACATTATCATACTTCATGGTGTGTCTTCCCACGATGATTTTAAAATTGTATTCAAAGTTTTAAAATGATTTATAAAATATAGGGTGATGACCAAATAGTATAGGGGATCGTAACAGTCTTCGAGGGAAGTAAAACCCAAATTTATTGATCCGACACAAGGGGAGCCAAAGAATATTTATTAGCCATAACAGATGAATTGTCAGTTCAGATGCACCTGGAAGTAGACTTGCTCATAAGAGTTTATCAGTAACAATAGTTTTATAGCAGTAGCAGTAGTAAAATAACAACAGGAATCAGTGGCGGATCTAGGATTTTGCCGGAGGGTATGCCGTGAAAAAATTATGATGCGTATTTCGGCAAAAAAAGCGATTTTTTAAATTACTCCCTATTTCTCTTAAATGTCCTCCTTCACCATGGTTTCATTCGTGGGAGGATTTGAAGTAGGATTTTTTATGAGTTTTTGTCTTATGCTGTTTTTTTATCTTTTGTTCTCCTACTGTTGTTATTTTAGGTTAATTTTTAGAAAAATGGGATTTCTCGACCGATCGAAAGCATATGGGACAATAGACATTTAGTTATGGAAGCATGCATCCGATTAACTTAATAGCAACTCTACTTGTTACTATATAATTTTTTTTTACTGATGTAGTATATGTAAGATGTATCCACGTTAAGAAAAGCTTATACATACTTATACCTCAGTAAGT
The DNA here is from genome assembly GCA_028641055.1 of Alopecurus myosuroides. NCBI lineage: Eukaryota > Viridiplantae > Streptophyta > Magnoliopsida > Poales > Poaceae > Alopecurus > Alopecurus myosuroides. Next base: position 6,393,656 of record CM054057.1, read on the forward strand.
ACGTAAACATTATGGGCCAATAGCCAGCTAATTAATTAGCTATGTAATTAACTGGACCAACTACTCAACCGTACATATACTTGCTTTGGTCCGTAACCTGGTTAGGGACATCACCTGCACATGCACATGGGCCGTGAGTATTAACGATGCATGCGTGGCCGCATGTCCCCATCTCTGCACGGATCGGCGAGAATTAAACTGATCGGCTATGTTATCTTCGACATAATATCCGTAGCTAGAAGCCGGACGACGGGTTATGCCGGGGCATACCTGGCATACCCCCTAGATCCGCCACTGACAGGAATAAAATAGAAACAACGGTAGCAATTGTAGAAAACAGTAGGATGAAAATATTGTAGGCATAGTGACAGATGAATGGACGTTGCATGGATAAGATAATTCATATTATAATCAATACATACTAAATTGCATTTAAATAATGATAAAGCATCCAAGTACCGAGTGACCATAGGCATGTATTCTTTATTTAGTCGTACGTGCTCACAGTGAGAAATTTGCACAACATCTTCTCTCGTACCAGCTCGTTTGCAGCAGGGCCTCAAGGGAAACTACTGGTAATTAAGGTGCTACTTTAATAAAGCACATGAGCAAAACATTAACACTCTGTGAACACACGTGATCCTCACATCATAGCTATCCCCTCCGGCTATCCCAATTGCTGTCATTTCGGGGTCTCGGGTTCCGGACAACAATATGTGTATACAATTTGCAGGTAAGATCAAAAACAATAATTGTCCTCATGAATCTGTAACATGCTCAGATCTGAGATCATGACACTCGGCCCCGTAGTGTCAAGCATTAAGCATAACAAGTTGCAACAACGATATATAGCACTAACAACGGACACTAGGCACCATTCCCTAACAATTTGGAAATTATTACATGACAATAAGATGGAAGAAAGTTCCATGATGGATTTGAATAACTTTCAAAATTAAAGTATTGTGACAGATACTACAACAAAGGCTAATTATATTGTTGTGTTGAAAACAAATAATATGTGTATTTTGTGTCAAGGAGTTCTTCATTGAACTTGGTGTATTTCCAAGAATGCTGATACTATGAAGCTACATTTCACAATGTTAGTAACATTAGTTTAAGTTGAGGAATTAAGGTCTCACCGGTTGACCAAATATATACAAAAGTCATCTAATTAGAGAATGAGTGATGCGTATAGACGCAAAGACATGCAAATACGATAGGACCTCAACAGTTCAGATCTTTTGATAAAGTTTACCACATGTGAAGCAAGGTAATAACACACGAACGCCATATGTGTTAAGTGCTTACAGACTTGAATATTGACTCTAGTGCAAGTGGGAGACTGAAGGGAATATGCCCGAGAGGCAATAATAAAGTAGTTATTACGATATTCCTTGTTTATAATAAATGTTTATTTCTCATGCTAGAATTGTATTAACCGGAAACGTTGATATATGTGTGTTTAATAAACAAACAATGGTTCCTAGAAGTAGGGGTCATGTCAATAGAAGAATGATGGATGAACATAGACCCAAATTAAGTATAACAATACGATCAAATTATTTAGTTTATATTGTTATATCTTACATACGAAGTAACTTATTTATTAGAGCATGAGATCATGTCAATCACTAATACCGGAAGGGTGCTTTAATATCATCAAACGTCACGCTGTAACAAGGAGACTATAAAGGTTCCGTTGGGTATTTGGTAAGTATGAGTTGAGGCTCATGGATCAAGTGTGGGATTTGTCCATCCAAATGACGGAGATATATACTCTGGCCCTCTCAGTGATATCGCATTGACACCGCTTGCAAGCACGTGACTAGGACACAAGGATGTCTTATCAAAGAACTAGTAAAATAATAATTGTCGCTAACGAGATCGAACAAGGTATGGTTGATACCAATGATCGGATCTCGCAAAAGTAAAATATCGCGAGACAAAGGGAATTAGTTATGACGTTGATGGTTCACACGATCATGAGATTCATCGTTGAATATATAGGAGTCATCACGGATCTCCAGATCCAACTGTTGATTATTGATCAGAGAGGTGTCTCGATCATTTCTATGTTATTCGCGAACCGTAGGGTGACACACTTAAGATTCGATGACGCATTCACTACCAAATTCCGCGCGGTCTGGGACGTTTCAATACCGTTGCGGATGGGCTCCAAACCGTCGCTAAGGGCAATCCGCGACGGTTTACGCGACGGAGTGAGAAAGTTCCTGATTGGTTGTCACGGACGATTCTGCGACGATTAAATGAACACTAAACCGTCACGAGCTACTGTCCGGCCCAGTACAAGCCCAACAAGGTGCGACGTTTTTTTTCGTTGCAATGTGTGAACACGTGGCATCGTTTTCCTTTACCCGTTACTGACGTCACTTCGACCGTTCCTGACTTCATCATCCTCTTGACATTTTAAAAACGTCGCAATTGGAACTACTGTTACCTCCGTTAATGACGTCATAATATGTGCGACGTTTATTTTGTCGTCGCGTGTACAAGCAGTATAAGGTGACACGTGTCGCTCTCATAATGTTCCACGTATACGCTTATTACCGACGAATTTATAACGTTGTCTGACGGTGCGAAGTTTTAGTTCGTCGTAAGATGTCACGAATCATGAGCCAGCACGTGTACCAATACGGCATGTCCACGTCGAAACGTTTCCATGACGTATTTATTTCGTCGCGATTTCCATCGAATAAGGTGCCGCCTCATGGACGTACCATATAGTACCCCGTGTCATCGTATTCATTAGCATGGAAAATACTATACTAGTTTTCACAGCAAAGGAAACACAACAAATACATAAATTCCGAATAAGGTCACAACATAGCTCGCGGACAAAGGCAGTCTAATACAGTTCAACAGACAACAAGCGGTTTCACACAGGGATAATCAGTTCCATATCTCGCATGATCTTGAGCTAACATGCCACCGATAAGGGTTTTGTACATTTCTTGATTCTTCTTCATACCTTTGGTATCCTCTGTCATACGCAGCAATTCTTGTCGATGCTTCATCCTATCTGCATCATCTTGTTCCTTGGCCTGCTTTAACTCATCAACTACAGACTGCAAGTCCTGTGTCTGTTTTCTCTCAGAATCAAGGTGAAGGTGAAGCTGAGACTTTGTTGCTCTTGCACTGATTGTGACCCCACCTATGGTATTCAGGAACGAAGACTTTAGACGATTCTTGGTTAGCACGACAGCGACAGCTTCGGCGGCAGAAAGAGGTTCCTTGCCCGCGACATCTACTGAAGTACGTTCTAGCATATGATATTGCATTTCTTCCTATAAAGAATGTAAAAGTTTTGGATGAAATAGAAGCTAAACTAGCTTGTAAGGACCATTGATATCATGACAAGCTTGTACATAACAAAGATGCAAATAGCAGATGACAAGCAATTAAGCACGCATGACAAGCTTGTAAGGAACATAAATGAAAAACATCACATGATAGACATGTAAGTAAACATGGCTGAAAATAGCAGACTACAAGCATGTACAGAACAGAGATGAAAATAGCAGCTCACAAGGATAGATGAACTAGAATATGAAAAGCAAGAAGCATGCATGTGCATGAACTATGAGATGACAATCATAAGTGAAATAGCAGGAGTTTGCATCAGAATTCACAAAGGGAAGCATCAGTATGTATCTAGAAGAATCTATTGAGGTAATTGTTGATCCCAGAGATAAACAGAATTCTGAGGGACTTACAATTGCTCTTTTCACGGGCGAAGAGAATCCACGTGTCTTGCTATTATGCGTAGCTTTGAACAATTCAAATGCATCTTCCCCCATGTCGCAACAAACCTCGTAGCTACTAGAACCTGTGGCGCTATGTAACTGGACGACATGTCTGCTTTGCCTGGCTTTCATACAAGCCATGTACATAAACGAAGTATGAACTGATTTGAGAAAGTCCAGGTTATGGAATAGAAACAGTGGCAAGGTAGAGTGAACAAAGACAGTACCTTTTTCCTGACAGAGGACCAGTTATCGACTAGCCTGCACCATTCTGCTTCGCTCATGTGCCCAATTGCATGAGGAGGCGCTCGCACAACTCCACTCTTGTCTCTAACGCTGTCAAAAAATTCTTGCTTCAGAATATGGCGTCTTTGTCTTGTGCAGTTCTTGAGATGCATCAGAAGAGATTGACGAATAATAGGGTCTCTGGGGTTCAGATGAAACTTTGACTGAAACAAAAGAAAGAGCACTTTTCAGTTATATGAACATCAATGGAATGAACTGGAAGGTTGGGTTACAAAACTTAAAGACACATGGCCGTGGTAGGAGGAAAATATATCTTCCCTTCCCTTGTACTCTTTCAAATGGGGAAAATAGGGACAGTGTGTTTCACAGCTAATGAACACGTAGTAGCATACATGGCAGCAACCTTTGGGTCCACTGGCCTTGTCTTTCCCAAAGGAATAAAAATTCTGATCGTGTTTCCTTTGGACACGTTTCTTCTCCTCCCAACCACACCACTCAAAACAATGTCTTCACATGGGTAATCTACAGAAATTGTGGCATTGTTAGAGTTAATATTCTGCATTTTGGATTTCCCTCCACACATGGCCACTCGTAAAGAATGCCATCTCTGTGATATGTCATCTTTCTCTTCGTTGCAGGCAACTTGCTCCTAGACTTGGGAACCTTGCCCCTCGCCTAGGAATGGTGGCAGCTCGCCTTGCACACCTGGCAGCTCACCGTAAGGAGGTACCTGCTCGCATTGGGCGGATACCTCCTCACGGTGGTCAGCCTCCTCCTTCGGGCAGCTTCCAGCTGGCCATGGACAAGTGTCTGCTCGCCTTGGTCAGCTTCCTGGTTGCCTTGGGGAGCTTCCTCCTCGTCTTGGACCACTGGTCGCTTGAGTTCGTCATCTGCATACGGATGGACATGGGCAACTGCATGCTCGCGATGGGCCTTGACGCGCTTGCGTTTACAACCATGTCCACCAGGAGGCATCTTTGTCCTACCAGATGTACTCTTGACTTTAATGTTCCTAAACTGCACGGTTCATATGTACCAAATCAACTAGGATAGTAGCACAAAATACATGGCAGAACAGTAATTAAGCCAGCGGTTCCACACAACATAAGTACCTTTATTGTTGAGCTATCATGCAAGGCATGCCTTATCTAGATGGTGGACATGGTATAAATGGAAATAAATAGCTTACACTATAAGTCTAGAATTGATGATTTATGCGAATAAATGAAAATAAATAGCGCATACATGTTCTTTACAAATAGCCTTATCTTTCATTGGGATGTGACAACATAGAGTTAGAGAATCTTAGTGATGCAATTCGCCGTTTGACCATATCATATCAGTAATCTAATTTGTGGAGCTAAGTATGATAGGATCGCAGGAGAAGTGATCTTAAGATTTATACACGCTCGAAAATAAGCAAACTCTGACCAAAGGAACTTGACGGCTACCAGGAAGGCGAGGTGGCAGATCTTGACGGCGACCTGGACGGCGAGGTGGCAGATCTGGATGGCGTCCTGGAAGGCGAGGTGGAAGCCCGGGAAGGCGAGCTGAGCGGCGGGGTAGACGACCGGGGACGGCAAGGTGGAAGCCCGGGAAGGCAAGCTGCACGGCGAGGTGGAAGACCGGGGACAGCGAGGTGGAAGCCCGGGAAGGCGAGCTACAAGGCGAGGTGGAAGGCATGGGCAGAGTAGATGGGGTTTAGGAGGCAAGGGGGATTTTGGACAAGAAGAGGCGGGGGAATTTTGGCGAGGGGGCAGATAAGAGGGAGAGGTTCGAAATTTAGAGCGGCATAGGCAACAAAGTTTTTGGTAGATAATTTGGGTGGGCGGCGCGAAATTTTCTTCGCCCTCCAGATTTTGGTACATTGTCTGGAGAACATTGCTGGCCGTTGGATACATAATGGACGGCCTAAAAACATAACCATTATTGAAATATGTTATTTAAGGATAATGGGAAGACATCTCTAAATTACTGACATAAACTATTACTAATAATAAATAAATTACCCTACCATTTTCTTGGGTATTCCTTGAGCCTATCCTAACACAACCAAACAATTGGTTCCGCTTTTCTACCCCTTTTCCGGCTCACGTAGAGGGGCCAAAACGTCAGTTCCATCTTTTCCCCCAGCGAGGCTATGGTTTCTCCGGAGAGGAGGCTCTGAAACGTGTGAATGCCACCACAACACATGGTATGCCATAACATGTGTGTTAGAGTGTGGCATGGGTCTTGGATGCCCAATATTCCCTCGATCTTTGTGCTAGGGTTTCACCGACATCGAATTCTCTCTTGCGGGTTCCAGGACTGCTTAATTAGAGCTCGAAACTCCCGGATCTAACAGAACTGGGGGAATCTTGACAAGAGGTGGTCCCTACCATTTGTCTTGGGTATTCCTTGATCCTAAAATAACACGACAAAGAAATTGGTTGCACTTTGGTACCCCCTTTCGGCTCACGTAGAGGGGCCAGAACGACAGTTCCGTCTTTTTCCTAAGCGGGGCTATGGTTTCATCGTAGTGGGGGGCTCCGGATCGTCTCAATGCATCCAAATCCCATGGTATACCATAACATATGTGTTACATTGTGGAATATAATGGGTCTTGGATGCCAAAGATTCCCTCTCTCTCTGTGTTAGGGCTTCACCGGCGTCGGATTCTCTCTATCGGGTTCCAACATTTCTTAGAGCCCGAAACTCTCGGATTTCGGGGAACTAGGGAATCTTGCCAAGAGTTGTGGACCCTAAAATTTTCTTTGGTGTTCCTTGGGCCTAAACTAACACAAACAAACAATTGGTTCCAATTTTCTACCCCCTTCTGGCAAACGTAGAGGGGCCAGGACGGTTATTCCGCCTTTTTCCCCATCAGGGCTATGGTTTCTCCGGAGGGGGGCTCCGGATCGTATGAATGCCACCAAATCCCATCGTATGACATACCATGTGTGTTAGAGTTTTTCATGGTCTTTTATACCCGAGATTACCTCGCTCTCTTTGTTAGGGCTTCACCAGTGTCGGATTCTCTCTGGTGTGTTCCATGACTACTTAGAGCCCAAACCTCCCGGACCGAACTGGGGGAATCTTGCCAAGAGGTGGGCCCTGCCATTTTCTTGGGTGTTCCTTGGGCCTAACCTAACACAACCAAGCAGTTAGTTCAATTTTCCTACCCCCTTCCGGCTCACGTAGATGTGGCAGAACGACAGTTCCGTCTTTTTCGCCAGCGGGGCTATGGTTTATCCGGAGAGGGGCCTCCCGATCGTTGGAATGCCGACAAATCCAATTTCACGCCATACCATGTGTCCTAGAGTGTGCATGGGTATTGGATTCCTAGGATTCCCTCGCTCTCTATGTTAGGGTTTCACCGGTGTCGGATTCTCTCTCGCGGGTTACAAGACTAATTAATGATAGCCCGAAATTCCCGGGTGTGACAGAACAAGGGGAATCTTGCCAAGAGGTGGGCCCTAACATTCTCTTGGGTGTTACTTAGGCCTAACCTAACAAAACGAAACAATTAGTTCCACTTTTCTACCCCCTTCCGGCTCACGTAGATGTGGCAGAACGACAATTCTGTCTTTTTCCCCAGCGGGGCTATGGTTTCTCCGAAGAGGTGGCTCCAGATAGTCTGAATGCCACCAAATCCAATTGCACGCCATACCATGTGTGATAGAGTGTGGCATTTGTCTTGTATGTCCAAGATTACCTCGCTCTCTGTGCTAAGGTTTCACCGGCGTAGGATTCTCTCTCGCGGGTTCCAGGACTAATTAATGAGAGCCCGAAACTCCCAGGTGTGATGGAACTGGGGGAATATAGCCAAGAGGTGGTGCCTACCATTCTATTGGTTGTTCCTTAGGCCTAACCTAACACAAACAAGAAGTTAGTTCCACTTTTCTACCCCCTTCCGCCTCTCGTAGATGGGGCAGAACGACAGTTCCGTCTTTTTGCCCAGCGGGGCTATGGTTTCTCTTCAGGGGGGCTCCAGATCGTATGAATGCCACTAAATCCCATGGTATGACTAACCATTCTTGTTAGAGTGTGTCATGGTATTGTATACCCGAGATTACCTCTCTCTCTGTGTAAGGGCTTCACAGGCGTCGGATTTTCTCTCGCGTGTTCTAGGACTACTTAGAGCCCGAAACTCCCGGATCTGACGGAGCTAGGGGAATATTTCCAAGAGGTGGGCCCTACTATTGTATTGGGTGTTCCTTCGGCCTAACCTAACACAACCAAGAAATTGGTTCCACTTTTCTACCCCCTTCCGTCTCATGTAGATGGGGCAGAACGACAATTCCGTCTTTTTCCCTGCGGGGCTATGGTTTATCCGGAGAGGGGGCTCCGGATCGTTTGAATGCCACCAAATCCCATTACATGCCACACCGCGTGTGATAGAGTGTGACATGGGTCTTGGATGCCCAAGATTCACTCGCTCTCTGTGTTAGGGTTTCACCGGTGTCGGATTCTCTCTCGCGTGTTCCGGGACTAATTAATGTGATCCCAAAACTCCCGGGTGTGACGGAACTGGGGGAATCTTGCCAAGAGGTGTGCCCTAGAATTCTATTTGGTGTTCCTTGGGACTAACCTACCACAACCAAACAATTATTTCCAATTTGCTACCCCCTTCCGGCACACGTAGATGGGTCAGAACGACAGTTCCGTCTTTTTCCCCAACTGGGCTATGGTTTCTCCGGAGAGGTGGCTCCAGATCGTTTGAATGCCACCAAATCCCATGCTATACCATATCATATGTTTTAGAGTGTGTCATGGGTCTTGGATGCCCAAGAGTCCCTCTCTCTCTTTGTAAGGGCTTCACCGGCGTCGGATTCTCTCTAGCGGGTTCCAGGACTACTTAGAGCCTTAAACTCCCGGGTTGGACAGAACTAGGGGAATCTTGCCAGGATATGGACCCTAACATTTCCTTTGGTGTTCCTTGGGACTAACCTAACACAAAAAAACATTTGGTTACACTTTTCTACCCCCTTTCGTCTCACGTAGAGGGGCCAAAACGGCAGTTCCGCCTTTTTCCGCAGGGGGGCTATGGTTTCTCCGGAGGGGGCTCCGGATCGTCTGAATTCCACCAAATCCCATGGTATACCATACCATGTGTGTTAGAGTGTTTCATGGGTCTTGGATGCGCAAGAGTCCCTCGCTCTCTGTGTTAGGGCTTCATCGGCGTCAGATTTTTTCTAGCGTGTTCCAAGACTACTTAGAACCCGAAACTCCCGGATTTGCCGGAACTAGGGGAATCTTTCCAAGAGGAGTACCCTAACATTTTATTTGATGTTTATTGGTCCTAACCTAACACAAAAAAACAGTTGGTTCCACTTTGCTACCCCCTTTAGGCTCACGTAGAGGGGCCAGAATGTCAGTTCTGCTTTTCCCCCAACGGGGCTATGGTTTCTCCGGAGGGGGCTCCGGATCACATGAATGCCACCAAATCCCATGATATGACATACCATGTATGTTAGAGTGTTCGATGGTCTTGGATACCCGAGATTACATCGCTCTCTATGTTAGGGTTTCATCGGTGTCAGATTTCTCTCTCGCGGGTTCGAGGACTAATTAATGAGAGCCCGAAACTCCCGGGTGTGACAGAACTGGGGGACTCTTTCCAGGTGTGCCCTACCATTCTCTTGGGTGTTCCTTGGGCCTAACATAACACAACCAAACAGTTATTTCCACTTTGCTACCCCTTCCGGGTCACGTAGATGGGGCAGAACGATAGTTCCATCCTTTTCCCCAGCGGGGCTATGGTTTCTCCGGAGAGGTGGCTCCAGATTGTTTGAATGACACAAAATCCAATTTTCATGCCATACCATGTGTGCTAGAGTGTGGCATGGGTCTTGGATGCCCAAGATTCCCTGTCTCTCTGTGTTAGGGTTTCACTGGTGTCGTATTTTCTCTCGCGGGCTCTAGGTCTAATTAATGAGAGCCCGAAACTCCCGGTTGTGAAGGAACTAGGGTAATCTTGCCAAGAGGTGGGCCCTACAGTTCTCTTGGGTGGTCCTTGGGCCTAACCTAACACAACCAAGCAGTTAGTTCCACTTTGCTACCTCCTTCCGACACTCGTAGATGGAGCAGAACCACAGTTCCGTCTTTTTCCCCATCGGGGCTATGGTTTCTCCGGAGGGGGCTCCGGATCGTCTGAATGCCACCAAATCCCATGGTATACCATACCACGTGTGTTAGAGTGTATCATGGGTCTCGGATGCCCAAGAGTCCCTATCACTCTGTGTTAGGGCTTCACCGGCGTCAGATTGCATGATACCAAGGCCCACTATCTACGTTGCTACTATTGGTGACGCCCAAGATGACTCACTTTGCATTTAAAGCGAAGATGACTCAGTTTCAAGCGAAGATGACTCAGATTGCAGCGTAGATGGCAGTTCTGATGATGGGATGCATGATTAGGATTCTAGCAATTCTGATGATGAGGTCCATGATGAGGATTCTGATAGTTCTTCTGATGGGAGGCATGATGATGACAACATCGTATATGCCCAAAGAGCCAATCTCGACAATCACAAGAAGAACTGCCTGGCCCGGCTTCTACCCCTTGGACTCTATGTTGGGATTCCTTTTTTGACTCGTTTCACCGTCACAAACTTGCAACACTATACTATGGTATGTATCTATAAGATGCCCTCCTCTTTTTGCAAGTAAATTTCCAAGAATCATGAGAAGGTCTGCTAATATGGTATGTTATCTTTCATGCTTAGAAACTACCGAAGTTGATAGGGGAACACGCTGGCCTGAGAAATCACGGAAGGGTTGGCCTACGACTTAGAGCATAAGAGCATGTCACCACTGTTTCTTACAAAAAGAAAACCGACGACCGAATTATCCTCGACAAGCTGGTGTGGATGGTTTTTGTCCAATGCAATAATTTTCGTAATCAACAACCTGTTTGGATCATTGTGAGGGAGACCGATGACCCTAGGTTGGAGGCGGTCATTGAGATGGGGGTGATATAGAACCGGAGCAAAGGATATGCATTGTTGATGAAGAGACTAGGCTGCTGCTGAGCTAGGCCTATGAACTTCTTATTTTGTAATTTCGTTTGTTTCCTGGACTTGTTAAGGTTTAGTTTGTTTCGTAACTTCTAAGGTATATTATCGTGGGTAGATCCCTCGTGTTAAAACCCGAGTAAAGATCAAATCGCTAATAGCTGCTAAAATCTTGAGTTTAGATCAAATCCCTCGTGCTGGTAGATCGTGCAACTCATCACTTGCAGAACTCAGCAAAAGCCTGGCAAGCCATAGGTCACTAAAATTATCCACCTCGTCGCTATCGCATAAATACGACCGAGCACGGACCACACACGCTACCTTCTATGCCGCCGCCACAGCCCCCCGACTTCCCCCCTCACCCTCGGTGCTGATTACAGCATGCCGCCACAGTCCCCGACCTCCCCCCTCACTCTCGGCGCGGATCCGCTCGATGGCGCCGCGCGTGAGAAGCAGTATCGGCTTCCGAGGTGTGCAGCTGCGGCTGTCCGGGCGCTGGTACGCGGTTATCACACACACAACGGCGTGCGGTGGTGGATTGGCACCTTCGACACGCCCGAGCTCGCCGCCCACGCGTTCTACGTGGCGGTGTGGCGGTTCGGCCGCCCGCGTCGTTCTCAACTTCCGGGACGTCGAGAGCATGGAATTTGCCGAGTTCCTCGCCCCGGATCTGAGGATTGTGACCCGCAAGGAGGAGCAGGAGAACCGCCGCGCGTTCGTGCAGCTGCACATCCGCCGGGACGACGAGGCCACGATGGAGAGGTTCCGCCGTGATCACCCAGATCTGGTACAAGCACAGTTGCGGCTCGACGCTTAGAGGGACGTGAAGATGCGAGCTCGTACATCCCGGGGGATGCTGGCCCCTCCACCATCGTCGTCTTATCGTATGATGAGGAGATGAACCAAGCATTCTGGGAGAGCCTTATGCAGGACTCCGATGAGGACGAACTTGACGACGCATTCTGGGATGATGTGTAGTGTTTTACAGTGTGGAAGATGTTGAAACGTGTCAAAATAATCAAAATTTCGACATTTTATGTGTTTGTTGAAGTTTCAACATTTCTTCCTTCTTATTTTGGGCTGTACCTATAGTAGGATAATTATGGGATACAGAGTGCTATAAGGCCCAATAAGAAGTGCCTGACATGAGAGGGCCCAAGAAAGTGCGATCATGGCCCAAGTCTGGAAACAACCGCTCTTCCACTCACCACGGTAACCTTGACATGCAGCACGCCACGCGTTCGTCACGATATTGTGAACGTGAAACGTGTAGCTTTAGTTCCGGCGGCCAGTTATTGATCCGTCGTGCATTCTGCTCCTCCATTCCATTCACCCTCCAGGTGTAGAAATAGACACCTCTATCTGCCTCACCGCCTCACCTCAAGTGAAAACCCTTTAACGTAGTAGCTGCTCGATCGTTTTTCCAGGCGACCATGGCTCCACCGGCGAAGCGGTCTGCTGCCCTCTTGTAGGTTCCATTTCCGTTTAAGTACTTTTGATCCGTTTCTGGATTCCTCGTGATTTCTTCTTTCTTAGATCCTTTTCAGAATTTCTCATGCTTTCATCTTTCTTAGATCCGCTTCTGAATTCCTCGTGATTTCATCTTTCTTAGATCCATTTTTCCTTTTAGATTAACATCAACTTCCTATGATGCAACTATCTACAGGGCACATGAAGCCGAGGAGAGGGTCATCTTCGCCGCTCTGGAGAAGAGAGTTGACATCCTAGAAGCTGAGCTTGAGAAGGCCTTGAAGCTCGCCTACGACAATCTCAATAAGGCACGCGATGCCAGGTTGGAGCAGGTGGCTCTGGGCGAAGCTTCCCTCGTAGCGTATAGGAAGTTGATGGATGATATGTCCAAGATGAGGGCCAGCGACCTCGAACTGATCTTGCAGGTTTGGGAACTAAAGATCGGTTTAGCCCTGGCAGAGCAGAATACTCTGATCGCTCTCCTCGCAGTTGTGAGTCCCCAGGCAAGGGAGTATCCAGTGCCATCGGAGGATCCAGTCCCGACGGAGGATCCAGTGCCATCGGAGGATCTATCGGCCCCTTACTGATGCTCTTTTAGCCCCCTACTGCTGCTCCCGTGCTTCTGATGTCCTGTTTAGATCGACAATCTCGTTGGTTGTATTGTGTGGTCACTATTAATATGTAGTCTATGTTTATTTTCAACCACTATGTTTATTTTCTCAAGATAGATATAATTCAAGTTCACAATATGGAGAAATACATGACAGAAGTTTCAATGGATCTAAGTGACAAAAGTTACAAGGGTTACATTAGACTAATGCCGATGCAAAAACATATACCAAACAGATAATTCGATTTCACAATATGGACAAATAAATGACAGAAATAAAAAGGGATATATTCGACTAATTTGCGACGTTCTCGTGGAACGAAACTCGCCTCCAACTGGGCCTATTGGGCCGGGGGAAAAAATCCGCGGCGGAACATATAAGAAACGTCGAGATGGATCGCGTCCTTCGAGAGAAAATTCCACTTTTCAGTCATCCGCGCCGGAAACGGGGCGACGTTACCAAAATGTGCCGCTCAAAATGTTCCGGATCGCGCGGAATTTGGTAGTGATTTGAGAGGTTACGGAATATCGGAGAAAAGTTTGGACAACACCGAAATCATTTCGGGTAAATTTGAAATAGTTCAAGGGGTTTTCTGTCGAATGGTTGTTAATATAGTTAACAAATGATTCGATGTGCTATATGCAAAATTTTGTTAATAGAATTAATAAATGTTGAAATAAAAAATTAAAAATGTTTTATTTATTTATTAAAGAAAAACCTATGGGATTTTTGAGTGGAGTTTAAGTGGAGGATGAGTGGGTGTGATTGGAGAGTCCACTCATATGATGAGGGGAGAGGTGGGGGCACCACCATGCTTGACCGCATGGGGCCTTTAGGCTACCCCACTCCTCCCATAAATAAAGGGCATGAGCTCCCTCTCACTCACACACTTGATGTCATATCCACCTTCCTCCTCCCGCTGCTCCGCCTCATGTTTTTGCGCTTAGCGAAGCGCTGAACGAAGTTTTCTCCACCACACCATGCCGTCGTGCTGCTGGAGTTCCGAGGGATCCTCTACATCCATTGCCCCGCTGGATCGAGGTAACAGAGGCCGTCATCAAACCGTACGTGTGACCGAACACGGAGGCACCGCCGGATTGCGGTGCACATCTTCTCAGTCTTGAGATCGGTGTGAGTACGACTACGCCGACAACGAGATTCGATCTCGTAACAATTAGAGTCTTCGAGGGTATGTTTTCTTAGGTCTCTCTCTATACTCGTTCCTTTCATATCATAGATTAGATCTTGGCCCTTCGGATTTATCGCGCGTAGGAATTTTTTTTGTTTTCTATGCAACGTACCCTTCATGCACGGTTGATTGTCTTTTAGTATTGATACATTGAAATGTTTTACTTTGTTCTTCCTAATGGTTTATACATTATTCTGCTTGATATCAGCTATCAACCATAACCTTTATTCATTTGATCCTAGTTTACATGCTTTACATTACTATAATGATCAAGTTTATGTTGGTAGCATGTCACCTCAATTTTGTTTTTGTTTTTATCGTTTACCTACTCGAGGACGAGTAGGAACTAAGCTTGGGGATGTTGTTACGTCATAAACGTATCCCAAATTTCTGATATTCCGTTTTCATACTATATGCTACATTATTCTTATACACTTTATGTTATTTTATGGATTTTTTGAAACTAACCTATTGACAAGATGCCACAGAGGCAATTCACGTTTTCTGTTGTCTTAATTTTCAGAAAAGTAGTTCTGAAAATACTCTCAAAATTTGACGATTCGAACACCAGAAGTATTAGTCAAGGAAATCCAAAAGAGACCCGGTTGGGGGCCACAGGGTGGCCACACCATAGGGTGGCGCGCCACCAGGTGGTGTGGGCCCCCTGGGCACCCACCGACATCGCCCTTTCGCTTATTTATTTCTTCCGAGGAATAAATCCCCCGAGGAAAGCTATAGCCGGCTATTTAAATTTTTTATTTAAACGTGTTTTATTGTATACATTAATGCATTTACCTATATTTAGACAAAGCTAAGTCAAACATTTTGAGACGGAGGGAGCAGTAGACTCTGAGCATTAGCTCCTCCAGCCTATGCGGGCAATCAGAGAACTTCAGTGAAGTACAGTTTGAGATGCTGACGGCGCCGTGCACACCAGATTATTTATCATTGGGAGGCATGGATAGGAAGAGGTGGTACTTCTTCCATATACTGCATGATGCAGCAGCATACTCTTAAGAACAACAGAAACTAAACTCCACAGTTCATATGGGTAGGCTAAAGGAACAAAAACGATCCGACTGCTGCCCAATACAAACTAGAATCAACAGGTACCAAGAATGCAAGGCAGAATCTGCATTACAATTCCATCAGCATGAAGATATTATTGGGTCTTCTATGAGGCATTCTCGCGAGGATATTATTGCTTTCGGCGGGATTTTGGACCCCTCATCGGCGGGGTTACGCTCGAGTGCTAGGATCCGAGCTCAGCCCGACATTGATATTTCTATTCAGGAGAAGGCTTCCTTGCGTGCTGCTCAACGTGATGATCTTGCTTCAGGTACATTTACAAATCTATCATTTGTGTCTTTACCTGCTGATGTTATTATTTCTCGGGCGGCTAGGTTAGGTGTTTCGTTAGGAAACTCGGTTGAGGAAGAGTTTGCAGCGGTGGATTCACTTAAAAAAATTGAAACCTCTAGGAACTATGTGGTTCTTAATAATAATTTAGAGAAATTGGCACCTGTTAGCTCGTATAATTTAGTTTTTAAAACAACAGCTAATTTGTGTGATGATATTGATCTTGAAAATGAAAATGAGGAACGGATTTCGTTGGACATTCCTATTATTTCATTGAAGCGTTCCAAGAAGTCCAAGACAGTTGTGTCTAATGGGCTTTTTCCTAGGCGTAGTGCTAGATTAAATAGAAGTAGTAAGAAGAAGTGAGTAAGATGAGAGGTTTTATTTGGAATTCTAACGGGTTAGGGGATACTGCTAAACATTTGGCTATTAATGAAACCGTGAGGGATAATAAGATTGATTTCTTTGCCTTATTGGAGACAGGGAGATCCAATTTCTCTCCACATTTTTAAGACATCTTGTGCGGGGGGGGGGGGGGGGGTTGATTTTACATGGTATTGTTTACCACCTCATGGAAGATCGGGAGGTATTCTAGCAGGTTTTAACCCTGCTACTATTTCGGTTATAGATGTATTTGCGGGAGATTTTGTGTAAAATTTCATTTAAAGTCCAAGGAAGATGGCTTCAATTGGGCTTTTGTGGTGGTCTATGGGGCTGCACAAGAAGATAAAAAACCTGCTTTCCTTGTGTAGCTGGTTCGTATTTGCGAGGGGGAGTCACTACCAATGTTGATTGAGGAGGACTTTAATATTATTAGAAGAAGATATGAAAAAAATAACGATAATTTCAATGCTCGTTGGCCAGTTCTTTTTAATGCAATTTTAGAGAGTCTGGATTTGAAAGAATTAGAGATGTCAGGACGGCAATTTACTTGGGTGAGTAGACATCCTTCTCCTACTCTAGAAAAGCTCGATAGATTTTTGGCTACGGTTGAGTGGGAGCAAAAATATCCTCTCGTCTCGGTTCGGGCTCTCACTAGGACTGAGTCTGATCATGTTCCTTTACTTATTAACTTTGGATTACCTTCTCATATTGGGAATTCATCGGCATTCTCTTTTGAGTTAGCTTGGTTTGCGCGAGAGGGTTTTTTGGAGATGATTAAAAACAAATGGAATGAAGTGACCATTGGGTCCAATCCTATTGAAACCTGGCAATCTAAAATTAGATACCTACGGAGTTCTCTGAGAGGTTGGGCTAAACATATTAGTGGTGAATATAAAATCCAGCGTGACCGTCTTTTGCTTCTTATTAATGAATTAGATGTTAAGGCCGAAACATCTCCTCTTAGTGAAGAAGAGTGTGAGGCTAAGAGACAGGCTGATGATTTCTTGACTAAACTTCTTAGAGAAGAGGAATCTAAATGGGCACAACGAGAAAAAGTAAAGCATATACAGCAGGGTGGGAGTAATACTAGATACTTTCATTTGATTGCTAATCGTAGGCATAGGAAGAAAAGAATTTATCAGCTAGAACAAGATGAAGGAACCATTGTGGGGCAAGAAAATTTGAAATGCTTTATTTCTCAATATTACAAAGGTTCATTTGGGGCATCGGCTCCATCCTCTTTCTCTACGGTTGAAAATTTTACTGAGGATTTACCTCAGGTTTCACCAGAAGAGAACCACTACTTATCTTCAGTATTTTCTGAGAAAGAAGTTTATGAGGCAATTTCTCAGATGGAGCATAACAAGGCTCCTGGTCCTGATGGTTTTCCTGCTGAATTTTATCAGTATTGTTGGGATTTTATCAAGGTTGACTTGATGAGTATGTTTGCTCAATTACATGCGGGTAATCTTCCGTTATTCAAACTTAACTATGGAGTTATTACTTTACTACCGAAGAAGGAGGATGCATGTAGGATTGAGCAATATAGACCAATTTGCTTGCTAAATGTTAGTTTCAAGATATTTACTAAAGTAGGTACTAATAGGGTAACTGCTATTGCTCAGAAAGTTATTAAACCATCCCAGTCAGCTTTTCTTCCTGGTAGGAATATTCTTGAGGGGGTTGTAGTCTTACATGAGACCATTCATGAGATTCATAGGAAGAAAATGGATGGGGTTATTTTTAAAATTGATTTTGAAAAAGCTTATGATAAGGTAAATTGGTCTTTTCTCCAACAAACGTTGCGTATGAAAGGGTTTAGTCCAATTTGGTGTGAGTGGGTATCTCGTTTTGTGCAAGGAGGGAGTGTTGGGATTAGAGTTAATGATGACATTGGTCATTTCTTCCAAACTCTGAAAGGATTGAGGCAGGGAGACCCCATGTCTCCAATTCTATTTAATCTGGTTGCAGATATGTTGGCAGTGCTTATTGCTAGAGCTAAGGAGGATGATCAGGTGGGTGGTTTAGTGCCACATTTAGTAGATGGGGGAATATCGATTCTCCAATATGGTGATGACACCATTCTATTCTTAGAACATGACATAGAGAAGGCTGTCAACATGAAACTAATTCTATCCATATTCGAACAATTATCTGGTCTAAAAATAAACTTTCATAAAAGCGATTTTTTTTGTTTTGGCAAGGCTAGGGATCATATGGTTGATTACCGACGTATCTTTGGATGCGAAGTTGGTAATCTACCTTTCAATTATCTTGGTATACCAATTCATTATAGGAGACTCCTTATCAAGGAATGGAAGGTCGTTGAGGACCGTTTTGAGAAGAAACTCAGTTCGTGGGCTGGGAAATTACTATCCTATGGGGATAGGCTTGTGCTAGTGAATTCGGTGTTATCTAGTCTACCTATGTTCTTGTTTTCTTTCTTTGAGGTTCCTATTGGGGTACGAAAAAGAATAGATTTCTATAGATCTCGGTTTTTCTGGCAGAGTGTTCATGCCAAAAAGAAATACCGTTTGACAAAGTGGAATATTGTTTGTAGACCTAAAGACCAAGGTGGATTAGGTATAGAAGTTCTGGAGGTTAAAAATAGATGTCTCCTAAGTAAATGGTTATTTAAAATATTAACTGAGCAAGGCATTTGGCATGAATTATTGACTAATAAGTATTTGGGGGACAAGACTTTGGCCGAGTTGGAGGCTAAACCTACTGACTCCCCCTTTTGGAAAGGGATTATGAAAGTTAAGGATGATTTTTATAAGCATGTCAAATTCACTATTGGTAATGGAGAAACAATTAGATTTTGGGAAGATTGCTGGCTAGGAGATTTACCTCTAGCTATTCAATACCCATCGTTATACTCTATTGTGAGTAATAAGAATGTTTTAGTTTCTCATGTGATGGGTCAAGCACCACCTGCTTTAAATTTTCGCCGTGCTCTCGTTGGAGAAAGATGGGAACGTTGGTTACACCTAATAGAAAGGTTAATGGACGTTTCCTTGTCGGATACCCAGGATGGGTGTCATTGGACACTCACAAATTCTGGAATTTACACTGTTAAATCACTATATGCTGAAATTATGAATGAGGATGTTGGATTCCTGAAGAAATATTTGTGGAAATTAAAGGTGCCTTTGAAAATAAAGATTTTTATGTGGTTTCTATCCAGGAAGGAATTGTTGACTAAAGATAATCTAGCTAGGAGAAAATGGGATGGATGTAGAAAGTGTGTGTTCTGTGGTATAGATGAAACGGTTAACCATCTTTTTATATCTTGTGAGTTTATTAAAAAGATTTGGAGACTCGTTCATTTTACTTTTAGTATTTCACCTCCAGTTAATGTTCCAAATTTGTTTGGTTGGTGTTGATAATGGTTCGAAAGTACTTATACGCATTGGAGTATGTGCTTTATTGTGGACTGTCTGGAACCACAGAAATGGGATTATTTTTAACAATGAGAGAGTTGGGAATTTTTTGCAGGTGATCCATCAAGCAAACTATTGGATGCATCAATGGTCCCATCTGCTGCCAGAAGATCAGCGTGTTCGTTTGGATGGTGGATGCACTCGAATGATGGCGGTCGTTCAGGCTATCTTCAGCAAGGGTGGCTGGTTGCTTAGCAAACGTCTTAGTCATCGTTAGTCTCATATTGATGGGATTAGTTCGCTGGGTGTCTTTCCACGTCCTTTGTATCTCTGTTTTTTCTCTCTATGGTACCATTGGATTCCTACGAGAGTGGCCTTGGATTGTAAGCTAAAACCTGAATGATTTTTATTTAATAAAAGCCGTATGCATCGACCTGATACAGAGGCTGGGTTTCCCCTTTTCAAAAAAAAAAAAATCAGCATGAAGAAATAATCGCGAATGCAAACAGAGATATACTAACCGAAACACAGTACAAGTCCACTGTATCCCAGTGAAGGCAGTGCTTTAGTCTTAACCACCAGTAGTTCAGTAGTAACACAATGTATATAGAATGTATAACCTGAAGCCATACTCTGTTTCAGCTTCAGTTTTCCATCTTCTTGTCTGGAAGTGCAATAAGCAGTAACTATGGACAAATCCAAGAAAGATAACTATCCAGTCACACATCACCCTGGTTCAGTTAAGCATGTGAATTTGAGAAACATTCAGCAGTTACGGACATTAGAGATATAGACCGGGTCCTCTTCCGGCTCCAAACAAATATTTATCTTTACTTCAAGATGGTTGGGATGGACACCTGCTTCGCTCGTGATCGCAGCAGCTGCAACATTGGATTCCGACTGTGTAGCACCTGATAGTGATAGATCTATTTCTTTGAGACACGGGAGATGCTCAATGCCTAAATAGAAGCCGTGTGAGACATCAAACGACAGCTCAAGCTTTTCAAGCTTCTGCATACCCCCTTTTGTGAAAGTTATATACACCCCATGAGTACTGAAGAGTATAAGTTTCTTCAGACATTCAAATCCAATAACGGTAAGCTTTTTATTTGGTCCTGTATCCATCCTTATTTCTAGCAGAAGTAACGATGGGAGCTCACCAAGAGTGTGCATATCCTCCTCTCTTAGTTCCACTAAATTCATCTGCAGATGTGCAAGGCTCGCGAGTCCTGCGGAAATCCACGTGGGCACTCTGGGCAAGAAAATGTGGCCCCACATACAGAATTTTTGAAGTAAAGAAGACGGAGGGAACCAAGAATCTATGATATTGAGCAAACCATCCGCCCCATATATTTCTAAGGTATGCAATTTGCAGCTGCTAAGCTTGGACAGTGAGGACAGTAGCATCTCCATATGCCTCTTATACTCATCTCCAACGTCCAACAATAAAAAGAGTTCATTCAATCTTGTCAGGTTCCCGAGCTCCTCCACCGCATCCAGGGAACTATAGCTAATATAAAAAGTTTTCATCACCTGTAAGCTCTTCATATTCCCAATCCCGTGTGGTACCCTCCACGTTTTTCCCGTGAGTAGACATTGAAGTTTAGTGAGCTGAACAATTCCAGCCGGAAAATCTTCTATTAGTGTATCACTAATATCTAGGGTTTCTAGATCACGTATCATCCCAATCTTAGCTGGTAGCTTTGATATGCCCTTCCCCCTAAGACCTACATACTTTAGTTGGAATAATTTGTCTATATTGCTCATATCATACTCCTCCCAACCCTCACAGCCTTCAAATTCCAATACACGTAAAGCCTTAAATTTAACAAGACTAGGAACGTGTTGCATGGAACCTGATGATGTTATTGTTAGAGACCGAACATGGCTTAGATCTTCATTTGCCAATGCGGCAGCCAAGTGCTGGTCAATGTGCTGAACTGACAATCGCCGAATAAAACCCTGACGATTTGTCAAGTTTATTTTTCCTCCGTCCATGACCGTGATAAAATTATCTTCAGCCGATTTTGAAATAATAATTTCCAACATCATATCATGGACTCTACAAGCACGAACCTTACCATCATACCCAATGTCCACTGGTTGTACCATGCTTTTGTTAATAAGCTCGTAAAAATAGTTCTCGGCAACCTCTTGCTTGCTCTGTCCATGCTCTACGGAGATAAATCCTTCTGCTATCCAGCGCCTCACTAACCTCGCTCTGTCAATCACATAATCGTCGGGGAACACACTTAGGTATAACAGACATGTTTTGAGATTAGGTGGAAGATCATTGTAACTAAGGGATAGTATGCTATTCATTCCCTCAAGACTTTGGTTATTTTCCAGTGCATACCCAATGGACCTTTTTACCTTCTCCCACTCTCCCTTCAGAGCTGATTTGTTCGCCAACAAACTAGATATACTGATAATCGCCAATGGTAGGCCTCCACACTTTTTTAAGATTTCACCTGAAACCTCTTTCAACATATCAGGACAACAGTCATGAGAGCCAAATATTCTTTTGAAGAACAATCTTCTGGAGTGAAGATGACTCAGGGCTTTCATTTCATACACATGATCATTAATATTTGGACAACATGACTTTGCAACATCAAGAATGCGTGTTGTAGCTATAATTCCACTGAAATAGTGGTTCTCTGGAAAAGCACATTTGATAGTGTTCCATGCTTGTATAGACCATACATCATCAATGACGACAAGATACCTATAAATTATTAGACGGTGTAAAATTTATAATAAAATCAGCATAAAAACTCAAAAGTGTGCCATGGTACCCTCACACTGCATATTCTTCATGTACTTAACTTTAGTAGCTGATGAGATTGGGGTTTAATAAGCGTACATCACATGTTTGATTATGCATTTTATTTTATATAGGTAGAAACCAAGTTATTTAGTTTTTAACTATGATAAACACTCAATTCTATGGTCCCTTTTTGTGATAAAGGGCTTTTATTACTTAATAGTAATCATTACACCCGGCCTCTGCATCGTAATAATGCACACAGCCGAAATACAAAACTAAAAGAAAAAAATATGACAAGTCTAAACACACGTAATGTAGACAGTCAAAACTATTGAGCTGCTATCCGTAGATTAAGCGGCCATCCCTTGCAAGAAAAATAGATGTTCAAGTTCTTTACGTATGATATGGTCACATGCATGGATACATTTTTACAATACTCGACATATTAAAATATATTTAAAAGGCAGTGCAAGTTAAACACCGCATGCCTATCTATAGTTAATTAATTGTAAAAGCTAGGCTTAGAGCATCTACAAACAAATTCTTTAAAATATGGCAGTTGCACAAGAAACTGTTTAGTAGGGCATATATTATTATCTACTAAAAGCAATATATGGATGTCTAATAGAGACACCACGTTAAACATGCAACATCATCAAGATTACTTTTTACCGTTGGATTTATAATAGGTGGTTGTCATCATCAAGTATATTAATTGTGTAACTGTGTAGTTTTTGGTTTGACACGTCTTGACGTATAAATATATCTGTCATCAACACTAGCAACACATACCAATTGTCACATTATTTACATTACATACCATGCAGGCCCGTACGTTGACACGTAAATGACCAGGAAACTTGTGTCAGTACCATTATTCATCGGAAATAGAAAAAACTTAAGTTTTCCGTATTTTCTTTAAGGAATATATGCGTGCATACTTTTAAAGAGGGAAACGCTTTCTTTCCACTGGAGGATTTGCGTGTTGCGCCCTCCGGCTCGCGGGCGTGACGCTTGTCCACTTTGTGCGCAAACTGAAAAGCAAATAGGCAGTGGCGGGTCCCGCGTCTTTCCTCCCAGCTTTATCCCTTCTTCTCCCAAGCCTTCTCCTCCACTTGTTCTCTTTCTACCTTTTTTCTCTCCATCCACTGCTCCGACACTGGTAACGCCAAGCCTAGTGATTTTTTTTGGGTCTCGCGCCGATGCTAAAAGGGGCCGGCGAAATCAGCTTTTTTTCTTGCGAACATAGCACAATGTCTTTTTGCTGCACTTGTTATTTTGGTTTGCTACCATAGCACATATTGTTTGCTAAAAATATTTTCGGAAAGAGTCTCCGGCCATGTCAATTTTTTTGCTAAAATAGTGAAACTTTTGGCTATAATTGTTCTCCAATTTTTCTATAGTAGTAGAATGTTTTTGCTACAATGTCTCCGGCGAAGGCAATTTTCTTTTACAATGGCATAATTTATTTTTTGTTGCAATTCTTTTTTTGTTTTTTCTATGTTAGTACAAAGTGTTTGCTATTTTTTCTCTTAAATTTTGTCCGGAACTGTTTTCTTCGCACTGCAGCAAAAACGAGAGTTGTGCAGCAAAAACGGGACTTGTCCAGCAAAAATGAGAGTTGTACAGCAAAAACAGGTTTTGGGGGCTTTTTTGAGGGACACGTGTCAGCTAGGGAAGGGGGATGATTAGTTTTCCCTCCCCCAAAGGACGCTCAGCATGCACCTCTTAAAAACTAACCGGGTTCGCTATCAACCACGTTGGAAAGTGTTGTGGACTCTGCCGAGGCAAAGGAGATATAGGACACAAACGACATTTATCTCTTAGAACATTTGTTCAGAAAATATATTGGACTAGCTAGCCAAGTCGGTTTAGGGAGAAAAGGAGTACACTTGCTGGCTGGCTCGATATGATCACTTCGGTCTTTAAAAGAAGGCGTACACAAGATTAGGTAGCTAGAGTGCGAAAACCAGGCCTGGGTACGCGATGATTTTCTGTGACTTAGCTTGCTAAATAAAGGTTTATATTATGGAGTAGAGGGAGTAATAAAGTATAAATTATCGATACATACCTTAGTATATGAATCTGTACATATGAAAGGTTCAATATACAAAATAAACCAGGACATCTACTTTTTTTTAATCGAGTACTGAGACATAAACAAGAGAAAAAAATATTTGCAAAACCCGGATTACTTAATTCAGTCACGTTCAATATTTTTTTTAAAAGTAAGATAATGGGAACTATAGAATTCAATATAGGTACTAATGGGAACAATAGAATTATAACATTTATAATGTCCAATATGAATAAATATGAAAGCCGAAATCTATTTTCCACAAAAAGTCGGATGCTTCCTTCGCATTTGCGAGGGTCATCCTGCTAGTTTAGGGAAAAAAATAAAACAAAAAATTGTACTTGATTATATGTCCCATCCCTATATCGTGCTTTAAAATAATTTGGGGCCAGCCCCACACAGCCCAACTGCCCCGTTGAATCCCCCACACACCATCATTTTGGTTGCCGCCACACTGCCAACTGTGTCGTTTTGAATTCCGTCGCACACCGGCAGAAGCGAAGAGCTCTGCCGCCGCCGCGTCGTTTCCGAACAACCATTCCTATCATCAAATCGACCACTCCCGTCACCGCATATCTCCAAGCCCAGCTGTTTCGCACCATCCGCCCCCACCAGAAAAACGACCACTCTCGCTGTCGCACACCGCCGAGCCAACGATGTCGCCATGCCACTGACGTGGTGTTCGGTTGTGACTCTCCGACCACTACGCCGCTGAGATCTCAGGAGCCGGGAAGCGACACTTGGTCAGGATCTGAATCTTTGACTTGGCATAGCTTGCTGCGCTCGTGTACTATAATGTGTCTTGGCGGTACCACCAGCCCAAGTGCAAGCTCAATATGTGCTCAACTCCTTTATTGCCAAAACTACTTGCCACATTGCGTGCATCCAGGAAACTAAGCTCGACTTCATCGACCACCAGACTGCGGCATATCTTGGGGGCTCCCGGCTGCGATCTTTTGCTCACCGCACCGCCATTAGTACCAGGGGTGGCATCCTTTTGCTATGGAATGATGATTTTGTTGAGCTCACAACATCCACATTGGCACCCACCTAATCTCTAATCTCCGCGGATGTTTCTGTTCGTGCCTGCGGCACGGAATTTAAGCTCACTTCGGTCTATGGGCCTTCTTCAGATGCTGATAAAAGAAACTTCCTGGACGAAGCCATTGCTGCAGCCCCGGCTGATGATTCTAGGTGGCTCATCATTGGAGACTTCAACCTAATTTACAAAGCTGCTCATAAAAACAATGGAAACCTCAACCTGCGCCTTATGGGTCAATTCTAACATGCCCTAATCAGTTGCCAGCTCAAGGAGATTAAGCTGCAAAACATGAAATTCACGTGGAGCAACGAGCAGGAAGATCCCACTCTTGTTAGGCTGGACCGCACTTTCTGCAACGCCAACTGGGATCTGACTTTCGACTCGCACTCCATGCATGCCCTCTACTCATCACTTTCGGACCACTGCCCTCTGCTGATCTCTAACCATAGTGGGCCCCGAAAGCCGCCATCCTTCCTCTTTGAGAACTTTTAGTCCAAGATGACGGGTTTCACTGATCTCGTTTTCTCCTCTTGGGCCGAGGTCAATTCTCATACGCAACCCGTCCACATTCTTAACCACAAGCTCAAGACTGTGGCTAAGCGGCTGCGCTCTTGGAGTAGTGGTCTGTTCTCCAACCATAAGCAGCAACTTCTCATGGCTACGGATATTATTCTCCAGCTCGACCTTGCTCAGGAGTCTAGGATGCTTTCCGCCGCCGAGATCACCCTTAGGGGCGCACTTAAGCGCCGCGTCCTTGGGCTGGCTTCCCATTTTTGCTATTATCATTTTCAGTTAATTGATGTGTATTTGAGTTCATCTAGCAAAGATCGATCAACATGTCTGCTTGCTTAGCCTATTTACGTGTGTATACTTGTGCCACTGGCGAAAGCAATCAAGCTAGCTGCGGATGCTACTCGCTGGAACAGCTCGAAAGCAATCGGAGGCAAAAGAGTCTTTTTACATAAATCGGAGGCATGTATGTAAGCACTCAGCAGCGGGCGATATATGCGCGAGCGGGAGCATGTCGCGGAGCGCCTGGCGCTTGCCGATGTTGTGCATGGGATATTTCTAAAAGAACGCACACCTCAAAATTGTGGCAAGGTCTTTTTTGCAAAGAAAGCAGCCCTCTCAGCATGTCACACCAGCACGGCGATGCTACACCTACGGGAAACATCTACAAAAATACCTTACGGACTTTCGACGTGGCATAGCACTCAGGGATGCAAAAAGTAACTTACCCCGCTTTTCAAGCTAGGGAAAATTTTCCAACCACTCACCTTTGTACACGTCCGTCGTAGCCAAACCAGTCTGTAAGTCTAGCATGTCTGACACGAACGCTTGGTCTCTATTATGAATTTTGGTACAAAAATTAACATGGGCAAAAGAGTCTTTTTGCATCCTCGTTTGTGTTTAGAATACCCTATGGAGCCGTGTTAGGAAGAAAATAAATTTAAGGTGTCAAATAGGGAAGAATTTGTTTTAGGGCCAAATAAGGAACAAAATTTTAAGTAAGTGCCAAATAAGGAATTCTCTCTTGGTCTATGTCTATATGTCGATGACATATTGATCTTTGGGACCAATCTCAACTTATTCATGTAAGTTAAGAATTTCTTTTCTTGCTGTTTTGAGCTGAATGATTTAGGAGTAGCTGATGTTATCTTAAACATCAAGCTCTTGAGAGACGATAATGGTGGGATCACACTTCTTCAGTCTTGATAATTGTGTTACTTCGAAGAATCGATGGATTGCTAGAGATCAACTAAGGTATTCTCAGATTATAGGCTTGCTTACGTATTTGGCGAGTGCCATGAAGCCTGACATCTCTTTTGCTGTGAGAAAATAGAGCCGGTTTGTTTCCAATCCGGGAGATGGTCATTGGCGCGGACTTTAGAGAGTTATGTGCTATTTAAAAGGGAGCTATGAAATTCACTATACCGGAAACCCGAGGGTTTGGAAGGATATAGTGATTCTAATTGGATATCTGATGGTGAGGAACTTAAGGCCAGTAGTGGTTATATTTTTTACACTTGATGGTGGCGTCGTTTCCTGAAAGTCTTGCAAGATGACCATCTTAACGAGGTCAACTATGGAAGCAGAACTCACATCAATAGACATAACCACTATTGAAGCAGAGTGGCTTCGTGAGATCTTGATGGACTTGCATGTGGTTGAAAAACCAATACCCGCAATCCTAATGAATTGTGATAATCAAACTGTGATCATCAAAATGAATAGTTCTAAGGATAATGCGAAGTCATCAAGACATGTGAAAAGGAGATTCAAATCTGTCAGGAAATTGAAAAACTCCGAAGTTATTGCGTTGGATTATATCTAAATGTTATAGATAATGCATCGAGGGACATAGGTTTGAGACCCATGATAAGAGTTGGCCATAGTGGTAACCCACGCTATGTGGTCGAAGATCCTGTGAATTAGAAGTGGGGGCCAAGCTGTTGGTCGGTTGAGAGAGAGTATACTTATATTTTATTCCACTCCGTCAGGATGCAATACTCTCCTAATTTGTATGGCAGGTTGACCTTTGCCTTAATGTGTTCTAAGTGTGTTATTTATATAAGCAGAGATGTGTGCTGCAGAACATCTTCTGAGGAACTCACCTATACGAGTCTGACTACGAAACGTAGCAGTCTATGAGAATCAGGTGTTCTCTAATAAACTCAAGAAAGGCCTTCGGAGTATGACGTATATGCTCCACCCGCGGGGAAGCCTTGCGACAACCTAGTATCGGTCCAGATATTGTGTGAAACTGGTATCACAGAAAACTTGTAATTCAAGGCGTAGTCACTAATCAAGTTATCTTTTTGAAAGAACGCGGTAGGGGAAGCCCCTACAGCGGATTTTTTTAAATAACAAAACCCAAATCTGCGACCGTGAGAATTTGAACCTGGGTGTCACTCGCACGACTGCTGACGGCCCCGACATGGACTACTTCCCGGATCTCGGGAATCTCTTCATCGACGACATGGCCAAGAACGTGGATAGCACCGCAGCCGGTGCCGCTGCCGCTGCACCGTACGTATCTTTCTCTCGTCTGTACAATATATTGCTGCAATTTCTGTGTCTAATTTCTATCGTATATTGGATATGTTCATCTAGTGTAATAGATATTTGCATGCTTAGTTTAATTGATACTGTCATGATTTACTTGATGCTATTTCGGATTACATTATATGCTAAATTCTAATATCTTCAATACAAACAACAAATATCGTGATGGTGTTAACCGTGGAAAAGTGTGGAAAAAGCCCGATCTCTAGTGTGTCCATAGGAGCGGATAGTACTATGTTACCATGTTTCAAGTAGCTGCTATTTTTAGTTCGATATATATATATATATATGTATCGATGTTTAGTATGTATAATTTGATGTATAAAATATCCAAAATATGATCAAATTTCTCAGTTTCAACATATTGGGTGTCTTATCTTAAAGCATCTCCTATGTCGGCAAAATTATTGTGCTACGGCAGCAAAATATTTGGTGCTCGAAATTTCTTGAAATAACTTCACAACTTCACAACTTGTTTGGAGTATCTACTATGACCTAGCCTTTAACACTTGACAGCTTGTTTGGAGCCCGTCTCCGTTAGCATGGTAGCACAAGTTAATAGAAAGGTTTAGCCGCCGCTAAATGAAGGTGGGCTTCATGTTTCAGCAGGCTCGCGAGCTTACCTGAACTGACCACTCAAGCCAGGTTCGGCCTAATATTTGAAGGAGATGAAAGGGCTAGATTAACTTTAGCGTGCCAAGCCACACTTTAATCGAGTCTGTGTTTAACTACTCCCTTCGATCCGGAAAAACTGTCGGAGGGTGTGCATGGGACTTGTACTACTCACGCTGTATTCCAGCGACAATTTATACGGACCGGAGGTAGTAAAGAAGAGCAAAAAAAAAGCCCATGTAGGACGTCCAGGCTTAAGGATGACGACGCAGCCATCCCTATTAATCTTGTTGGAGATCCATGACGGCCGCCTTGGCCTCACACTGCCAAATTTGAGCCAAGCGGAAGTAGTTTCAAACGTCTAATAGGGATCGTCCTAACGGCGAGCCGGAGTCGTGGACCAAAACATGGAGAGGCGGCGACATGGATGAACTAGAATCAGGGGAAGGTCAACCCAAGAGGGTTGGCCGAGGAGGAAGTGAATCCGCAATCTTTAGGTAGAGCGAAGTAAATCAAGACAGATGGTACGAGAGCAAGTCGGAATGGGAACATGAAGAAAAATTCGCATATGAAAGATGGACCTTTCAACGGCTGCAGGTGGAGAAGTACGCATCTCTAGTTTCCGAGAGGAGATCGGGTAGAAGTGTTAGGGTTTGCAAAGTTATTTTCATGACCTAGTGAACTGGCACCTGGCATAGATTTTCTGAAAACTGTGAGGTATGTTAAGATTTGTTATTGCCTAATATAAAGTGCATTTCAATGATATATCATTCTAACACAACATTCGGTGAATAGAGAAATCAGTCACAACTCATCAAAAAAACATTTCACAAAGTCAATTTAATATACTTAGTTAATTAATGTACTCACAGCAAAGATTGATGGTGCTTACCTCTTGTTCGCAAGCAATCCTCGGATTTTTTCGATGAGCTCTGAGTCACTTAAGTTTGCTACATTGGATTGATAATCAAGTTTACGGAGAATTTCCTCATAAATTTTCTTCACATTAGGGTTCTGGCCCACGGTAAAGAAACCCTAGAATCAAATTGGTCTTGAAGCTTTTCATACACCACCTTGGCAAGTGTTGTCTTTCCCAATCCTCCAAATCCAACGATAGAGATTATGTTGAGTTTTTTCTTTTCCACATCCTCATTCCCAACCTTACAACTGAGCCAAGTGACTAGCTTCTCTCTTGGCTCTTTTATGCCAACGAGATCTTTTTCATCTTTGTATATAGCCGAAATGCGAGGGTCAATGGTAGTTGCTTCTGGGACAACTAAATTTTTCATGGCTTCATCAATCTTCCACTTTTCACGCCTATTAGCCACAGCCTGAACTTGTTTCTTGATGTCTTTGATCGCATCGTCGATTGTATTGTGAGTCTTTCCCCACTTAAAGAGGTTCAACATATTCTGCATGAGCCCCATGAATAATCCCGTGTCAGGGGAATGCTCAACATGTACTAGGAAGCCATCAACGACATCCTCAATGTCATATGACATCTCTCTTACACTACTGGCCCAGTACTTGACATGGTCATCCAGATTGTTCCTCTGTACCACCGATACCTTACGCATGACTAGCTGCATATCCATCAGCTCTTCCCAGAAAGACTCTACTTCTATCTTCGAGCTTGAATCTAGATTGTAGTCTGCCTTGAGAAGCTCGCGAAGCTTGTGGAGCAGGCTGAACATGACACCGGTTGCAAGATCGACATCTCTATTGCTTATCTCAGTTCTTTGATTTGGCGAAATTCTCGAAGTTGCCTGGAAAGTAAGACGATCTGGTTGCTCCGTACATTGTCCTCGCACTCGCACATCTTTGAAGCTTATAGAATCATTGGCCTTGGGTATAGAATAATAAGTGGTTAGATTAAATAAACTTATTTTAGAAATGATGCTAGTTGGATCATTTGACTAAGCTCACCATGGGAACTTCCTCTGCTAGTCTAGGAGCGCTGATGGTAGGCTTGTCCTCACTGAAAATAGATTCAACCATCCTTTTGCTTTTCATCTGGTATCATACATATTTTGTCAGAAAGGAAACGTGGCAAAAAAGAAAGAAGACATATATACAACCGTGAAACTGATCACCTTGGTGTCTTCTAGACATTTGAGTTCTCCCTTGGGTTCCTCCGGGTCATAAACCACCACTGTCAAAATAACCTCATCCACTTTACCCGGCTCTTTTTTGAACAAGTCTTCAGTGATATCCTGGTCTCTAAGACTACCCTCGACTTTTGCGCTCCGCACGATAGAATCATTGGTGTATGGCATATTTGGCGGTTCAGTCTTCTGTGTTGGCATTGTTACCTGGACGATGAACTTCGATTGTGGTGGCACAATGCCTTTGTTTGGTTCTGTACGGTACAGCCTGGATTGTGTTTCGATGTTGAAGGCATAGTAATTCTTGGTCTTATTGATTATCCTCACTATGGATGATATCTCTTTTTGAAGCTGAAATGGAAACCGTAGTTCCAGCGGCTTAATTCCGAGCATGTCATCGTCCGAGTAAAGGCTTATCTGTGGCAGAAAAGCTGGATATGTTAAACACTCCCTTCAGCCAAAAAAATATAAGGGTATTTGTTTTTTGAGGATTTTTCTTATGCATATATGTTATCCATGTATCAACGCATTATATACTCCCAAAGTTGAGTCCTGGTTCCACAGATTGTATTACCTGGTCAGAGTGCCAATTATTTTTTTCAGTTTCACTGAAAAGGCCGATTATATCCAACAGAAGAGGTCTATCTGCCGGTTCTTTTTCCCTGCACTGTGCTGCTATTTTAATACACTTTGCTACTTGCTGGTACTGGCACAATAGAGTATGCTTCGGTGATTTATTCCACCTGTGTCTCCACCTCCGAAACACCTGCATATCATAAATGATACTTGTCTGGTTCATTACACACAATAATAATCTTCTAAACACAAGCACTTAGCCTCGCACTGTGGGCCGACAGTACATCAGTTCACTCCTGAGCATAGTGTAAACCCCATGCAATTATTTGCATGGCTAAGTAGAAATGACATGATTTTTAATGAGAAAAAATTCTCTTGTTTGCAGGTTCTATTACGGTGCACAGGTATTCTCCGTTCGTGTTTCATATTACAACGGGGGGAGTATCAAGAACTTTTTACGGAGTCGTGTACACGACCGGAAGAGATGGCGAGGGATATTTTTATCCCACATAGATGGCCGCTTGCTCTACGGATAGCAGCTCCATATGCGACAAGTGTTTCCGTCTTCATGATTTATATTTAGCTTATCGTAATTTCCATTTTTCATTTTGTTGGTTCGCGGCTGTGTGCATGTCAGTATGCAGAGGCCGGGTTGTAATACTTAAACTTGTTAAATAATAAAAGCCCTTTATCAAAAAAAATGTAGCCCCTAACTATGCTCCAAGACTTCTTCTACCACAATTTGTTTTGTTGTTAATGATTTTTAGGCTATCCATTGTATTGTTCAAATAAGGAGTGATATGAAAATTCAGTATTGTAGTATGAAAAGTAAGTCGTTTATGTAATTAAATGTTTGAAAATTAGGTAATATCCATCAAAACAGTAATAAAATTAAATGCAAATTTTTTACTAATGAACATCAACGCAGTGTGGCAACCGTCACTCACAGTATCATTATTTGGAGGGAGTTTACATCCCGTTACCAGTTCAATGATTAAAACACCCAGACTATACATGTCGGCCTTTTTTGACATCTTGCCACCATTCTCATATTCCGGAGCACAATATCCTCTGCAAAATGGTGATGCATTATATCACAAGGAGATTCGGAGAGAGTAAATGCCAAAAAGGACAATATATTTTCTCAAATCATAGCTTACCGTGTGATAATACGGGCACCACTAGTGTGGGTATCTGTGTCAAGTCTTGATAGGCCGAAATCCGTAATCTTTGGAACCATATCGTCATCTAGCATTATATTGCCTGGTTTTAGGTCCATATGGATAATATTATGTACCTTGTGAAGGTAATACAAACCATGACAGATTCCCTTGATTATTTTGTACCGTATACTCCATTCAAGTCCTCTTAATTCGTCTGCAAAAGAAAAGGGAGGAAAAGAAAGCATGGAGGGCTGCAAAAGTCTATACTGATGAACGGTATAACATTTGAAGGAAGTATGTCCGTAAGGCCTGAAGAGATGTAATATTTTCATACCGGTAATATGTTTATCAAGGCTGCCATTGCTTATATACTCAAAACAAAGTAATCTCTCTCTTATTTGGGCCTTAATTAATTCTTCTGGCCCTGCCTGTATCAGTTCATGATGTGTGTTTGAACAGAAACCAATAAAGCGGACAACATTTTGATGGCTAATATTCTTCATCAAGTTTTTAACCTCACGATCAAATAACCTGTCGTCCAATGTATGTTCACTCACATGTATCCTCTTCACGGCAACAATCTTATTTCGGAAGACTCCCTGTGAGTAAGCATTTATACTCGAATCATTCTCATCCCAATACACCCAAAAAAGACCTATCATACTAAGCAACTAAAAAATAAATATTTTACTAAACTTCAGATTTTAGTAGAATGTCCAAAAAGTATATCTTACCTTGTAAACGTCCCCAAATCCGCCAAAGCCAATTTTTCTATTTTCGGAGAAATTTTCCGTGATCTCATACAGAAGTGCTAATGGTAGATTCGTCGGTTCCTGGCGTCCGGATAGTATTCGATCCATGAGATTTATTCCCTCCATTCTAAGTGCAGGGTGCTATAGAAAATCAGAGACAAAACGGTGACAACATATAACTAAAGAAAGCAACAAATAGTTTACTCAAGGCTTGCTTGCTTTGCAGAAATTTATACCAACTAATCACTTCCCCACGATACATTTACCCAGTGGTGTTGTATGTGGTTGATAAAGAAAATAATTGAACAACATGGTGCGATTTTGCGGTGTTTTCTTTAGATACAAATTGCCAAAAAAATTGATGCATTTCTTTTTTCAAAACTGATCACCGTACATATCATGATTGAATTGTTCACCAGATAAATCAGAGTGCAAACTATTAGTGCACGTATCGTGTGTGATACAAAAGAAACAAGGAAAACATATTTAATATATAATTATAAGTGCTTTCTGTTTTTGATTCTGTGTTATGGAACATGCCAGAATGTTTTTCCGACGAGCAATGTGTACCAGAAAATAAATACTATATATGCGTTCATGGGAAATTAATTGAGATACTTTTTACCGTTCAAAGGTTAAGTTTTGACCTAGAGAGAAAATACATAGCTTGAGGTGCAAAAAAAACATCAAATAGAAATACAAAACAAGGAAGTGCATACCTGTTGGAGATTTAGCCTTAGCCCTATACGTGGTCTACAAAGCACAAACTCAATTTGCCATGCAGTCTCCAAGCGATTTGGTCAACCATACATTAAATAACATGCAAACAATTTCACTAATATGTTTACTAATGTATACATGAAATTGATATAAGAATATATGCATTTTTGTCAACAAATATTTTCCTACTGTGGCAAAGTTAACATTCTCACGCTGATCTTCATATATTTGGAACACCAATGGGCATATTGGATTAATATTATTAAATATAAGTAAGAAAACTACACTTTAATATGGAAACGTAAGAATGGAAGAGAAAGAAAGAATCCGAAGTTTATTTTATTCATTTTTATTCTTATTCTATATGAATACTACAGATTCTATTAATATGAATAGTGTAGATTATATTAATATACTAAGAAACCGTTCCGAAAGCAAACTTTTAGAGGGAAGAGGAAATGATGTCCAATATCTCCGAAATAAACTGAGATTTCAACTGACACACAGTAATAGCATGAACCAAAGTAACCGTTTTCATAAGTACAACACGCAGTTGTCAAAATAAATGGATGTGAAATTAATACCTGCAATCAATGAAACCAACACTAAGAGTCTCAATATTTTTACCTAATACGTTTAAAGGACTTGAAAAACTATGCCCCAAGGTATCGATCTTTATGGGTGGTGACTGGCGGCTGGGTAGATTGGATATGAGGAACTATGAACAAAGTTGAATGTCTAGATTTCTTACATGACTGTCCCGCCGGAATATCCTAGTTAGCATCACCATTCGGGGTTACCATACATTTAACACATGTTTGAGCTTTGTTGGCATGTCACTTGTCGCGCGCCCATTCAAAGATGGAATCATAAAGTATGAGTTCTACGACAATTCATTTCTAGGATTGGCACTTCATACAAGCGTCATTTACAAAAGAATAGAGGCTATCTCTATGATTGACGAACTCGGACAAATGAAACATCATATCTGTGTGTGAGTTGACAATTATAAGATTAGAATTCCATAATAACACAAACATTGTGCATCTCTTATGTGATGATGTGCTTAAAAGGTACCAACGGTTCAAACCCAACTAATTATTGAAGAATACAATAATATATGATATTTGTATGGTGGATAATGGCTATGATGGGAATAAATATATTTAAATGGACTATTTGGGTCACTGGATGAATGCAAATTCTCTCTTGGTGGATCATGAATAGAAGATATCCCCTAGCTAAGTAGGTCTCTGAGGCGAAGAAGAACTTTGTCACTTCTCCATTGATGCGGGATGGAGTGAGATCTGTTAATCTGAGTGACGCATAACAAGGCTAGATCCAGATGGCTTCCCTGAGAAGTTTTTCAAAACTTATGGGATGTCTGTAAGGCGATCTTTAGATAATATTCAGTTTTTTTTTAGATTATATTATGGTGAAATCATTTTGTTTCCCAAAACGAATTATGTATGATAGACCCAACAATACATGGCGATATCTCTTCCTCTATTGTCACCTTGAATTTTTCCACAAAGATTAAGTGTTTCGACAAAAGAAAACAACCTATATTTGAGTAAGGAATGTCTTTGAAGGGTTGATGATCCTTTATGAGACGGTCCACGTATTACACCAGAACAAAATAGTGGTGTGGTCCTTCAAAGAGACTCCTCTACAACAAACCTTGAAAATGTAGACTTCATCTAACATATGATGTGCTTTAATAAAACAAATTATGTCTCAGAGATTGTGTGTCCATCCAGATCAACGACGACACGAGTCATTATTTCCATAAATTGCATTAATTACATCGATGATTCAACTTATCACCTAGGTTATTCAATATTTGTTTTATACGTCGACAGCCATGATAGAGCTCAGAAAAACATTCCCTAAACTGTCATGGTGAATGATGAGATATTGATCTTGAAATATGTAGATGGGAAAATTCTATTCACATACAGCGAATCCTAAAATTCGAAGAAAATTAAGTTATTTTCCGTGTTCGAGAAAATTTGGAGTCCCAAAATCAATTTCCACAAGAGTGAAATATTCTATTTTGGGGAACACAAAGATCTGGCTGCTAAATAGCTGACTTATTTAGTTGCAGAAAAATATATTTTCCAATTTTTTATTTAGGCATTCAAATTCAATATCATGGACTAACAACCAATGAGTGGTAACATGGTGAGGAGGCCTCAAAATGAAGTTTTGAGTATGAGGAAAGGCACGCTCCTCTCTATAGGTGAAAGATTGGTACTTTCTAGTTCAATACTAAGTAATTTGGTATTATATATACTATCATTCTTCCAAGTGGAAAATATGTCCTACACAGATTGGATTATTTCTATGTAGGCAAGTTGATAAAGAAAAGAGGAAATAACTGCTCGCTGAAGGAACTACATATGTATTCAATGCCTTCATGTTAAAAGCATAACTCCCCTTGGTAAGATTTTTGGCGTTTCTAACAAAGGACGAGGATTGAAAAAATATCCAAGAAACAGTATGTAGGATCAAAGTTTCTCTATTCGACTTATTGGAGACCAAGGGACTTGGCGGTCCGAGGGCGATACATAAACATTTTTCCACTTTTGGGAATTTATCATCACGGATTGTTCAGATATTAGGTTCGAAGAGTATAAGTAGTGGCTAGGTAATACCAACCCCCGAGACGGAAAACAAGCTATGTACCATATTGCCCGTCATAAAAGGTAAATTGACGCAGTGGTGATGGAAATTTTCCACATCATGTGACATTCACACGGTCAATAGTCGGGCTCTATAACATTTGACAAGAACTCAGTTGTCTAATTGTTCAATGAAATTGCAAATCCACTAGAATCTACATGAGAATGGAAATCATCGGTGGATTTAATGTATAGTGCACGGTGTATTTGGTTGTGCTTGCTAAAATTAATAAACAAATTTGGAAAAGGAAGGTATCGACAAAAATTAAAATATTCGTGAGGTACCTTCGCAAATTTTATCCTCAGCACGGATATTCTTTCAAATCTCCACAACTGGGAAAGTTTAAACTATAGTTTGTTTCATGATGACGATGTTATTAATCACTTGTTATTCCATTGCAAATTTGTCTATTTTATATGGTTATCTAGATTGTTTAGAACTTGCATCCATCATTTAGCATTGCAAATACTAAGGGAAATTGGTAGCCTTACATTGATCAAGTTTAGAATCCTCACTAGGATGGAAGTTGTTGGCTTATATGATTGTTATGACTATAATGAATATATTCTAGATTCTTACTTAAAAAATTGCAGCCTTGTTGCTATTGTACGAGCCAACTATGTTTATGGTGTACTTTCCATAATTCGGTGCACCGCCGGCTGCTTACTATTATGTTAACATGAGTGAAGAAGACAATCAAGGACATTTTTACAACTGTAGAGATGATCAAATAGCCTTTGGATAGACTATACACGAACCTCAGTGGTATGACTCACGGATAAACTTATATTTTCGAATTTTACCTTTTCAATAATCTTTTTTCTTGCCACTCCGTGCATTCTAGGTAGGCGGAGTTTTTTTTACTCCATCATGTGAATGGTTTAGCTAATAAAAATACTGGGATGAAACCAACTACAAAACTAACTAAGATAAGAGGTTCCCTTGCTACCTGAAGCCTAGGAGGTCGACGGAGCCGTATGAAACAACCGAGTGCATGGAGAGATCTAGGGGGTGGCACAGACGCACAGTGGCCCAGGGATCACCATAGGATTTCCTAACACTCATATATCCTAGTAAGAAAATTAGAATGTCCAAATTAGTCTAACACTCTCTCAAATATCAGTGTTAATCCACCTTGCCCTAGCCCACTAGTATTCATTCCTAGCACCCGCCCGGACTACTCCGGAGGACCCTCCCCCGTCTCCTCTAGCCCCCCTCATCGAAATGCTCCTGGCTAGCGCTGGCACTGATGCCGATGCCCTTCTTGTAAAAGGACGGAGGGGAAGAAAGTGCACTTGAGAGGCGACTCTGTGGGCAATTGAGTAGTGCTGGCAGCGTTTGAAGGGCGACCCAGCCTTCAAACTGGGGCATGTAGGCAGAGCTGCGTCGTGGCAGAGGGTGGTGCTCAGCGTCAGCATTAACCTCCGGATTCACGGTGGTGGGTTGGATCAGGGACTAAGGGGTTGATGTGGGACGACTATTGCAATGGACGGTTTGTGGCCATGCGCCAGAGCCGGCTTCTCTGTTGATGCTCGAATCGATGGTGTGGGGACGCTCTTCTTTTCTGAAATAAAGGCGATGGTCCTAAGGTTTGTTTGGCGTGAGGACGAAGATCTGTGTGTTGCATGTCCTCTTCGATCTAACCGTTGTGTCGGGTTTCGGAAGGCTCTGTCGGCGAACTCTAATGGACGCGTTGTGTTTGGAGATTGCTGCATGGAGAGTGATTCGGTCGTGCCCATTGGGTGCTGCATTATGGAGGGTGCAACACGAAGATCTGTTGCCATCATGAGATATGTTTAGCTCCATGGTGAAGTCAGAGTCAGAGGATGTCATGAAAGCTGAGATTGAAGGACTAGTAATGATGATTGAAGCGCGCGACAACGAGTAACTTTCTTGAAGTTTCGGGATTCGTAGGTATGGAAGTGGGGACGAAAAGACATACGAAGTTCAAAGTCTTAACTTCCATGTTGAAAATCAATGATCTGGCCTTAAATTGTTGTGTCTGACAATGGCGCATGTGGGTTGTTTACTTCTTGAAGGTGTTGCTTTCGGAGAATTTGGATTGTTGCCGTTTATTGTGTTGTTTTTGCTGCAAGGACCGAAACTTTCTAGCAGGACTTTTACCCTCTTAACTTCTAATTTTTTTTGGCTATATGCATCCGTCATACCATTACAGTCTTACGTTGCCCCTGATGCTAGGTGTAATGTATATCTTTAGAATATTAATATATTCTATTTATTAAAATGAGTAACACCCCGGTTTAGTACACCAACTTGACATGAATGTGCTGATTGGTCACCAGTTGCAAAACGTGAATTTCATGTCACGAAGTTGCAAAACGCGAGCGTTTTGGTCACTCTGTGACGTGGCAGACTTGATTTTTAGCGAATCGCCCCCTGAATTTTTATTTATTCCAATTCCTTAGTCAATTTTTAATTGTTTTTTTTTTCCTTTTTCGGGGAGAATTTATAAAAAAATATAAAATTTCAGGGGGTAATTCGTAAAAAAATAGACTGCCACATCACGAAGTGACCAAAGTGCTCGCACGTGGCAACTTTGTGACCCAAAATTCACGTTTCGCAACTTGGTGATCAAAGCGCACATCTCGTCAAGTCGGTGTACTAAACCGAAGTTTTTCTATATTAAAAAATAATCACCGCTGGTCTACCTGGCCAGTACCTGTTCATCTCTTTTGCGGTGTTAATGGCAAAGGCAAAACATGAAGGGCATCATAGACGGTGCCGCCGCTACTATAGACATTATTACTCCCTCCGTTTCATATAGATGACTGTCATATCGATGTATTTAGACATATTTTAGTACTAGATACATCTAGTTGAGGGTCATCTAATATGGAACGGAGGGAGTATTTCGCAAAGCAAGAGCGCATCTTTGGATGCTCGAGATACGTTGGGAACTTGTCTCCGGGCTTGGTATTTTGTATTTGAGGGAAGAATTGTTTAGCCAAAAACTATTGGAGAATCGATTTGCGAATGGATCCAGAACCCACTATATATCCGTAAGTCGAGCTAGCTATTGGAGAAGGATGGTGGGCAATAATTACCTCCTAGCCGGACGGGAGCTGCAGGCTATAGTCGGAGGAGAGAGCTGATGCGGATACAGGGCGCGCGGCGTACGTCAAGCTGAGCGTCGAGGCCACAGCTAATGGCGATGCAGGACTCGGCGTCGAACGGCAATCGTACCTCGGCGGAAATGGTTTTTTCCCTCTTTTAGACGGGCTCGCATAATGGGGTTTGTGTGCAGCCACATGATGTCGTCAAGAGCACTATCAAATCCATACGACTTCAATCATATAAACGGACGGGTGGAGAGGAAAGCTCCTTCGGCCGAATAAAGAGAGCAACATTATTGCCAGTCGTGCACAAGTTGCAATAACAAAGTGTGGCTAGGAATAGGGCAAGATAACGTATGGATTTGGCTCGTTCAAAGGAAAGGTGACACGGCATGGGATTGCCACTTGCCATCTCAATCATCTCTTCTTTTATATCGTGCTGGAGGTTGGGGCGCCTCCTGGCCCGGCAATGATAGGCAAATCGGATGATGTGTTCAGGAAAATTGCACCGGACAAGGATAAAAAAAAAACCTTCAGTCCCGCGGCAACCGGAGCGATTCTCGTGCGCCCGTCCCTACTCCCACGCGCAGGTCATTACCCGCACTTGAGGAGAGCCTCACGGGGTGGCCTGCCTCTAGTGGAGGTGTAAATAGCAGGTGGGCTCTCAATCTTGCGGACGTATGACACCACGGCCGCGTCAGACGGGCGTCACAGATGGCGGCCCCATTGATGTGGATGGTGTCCTAGGGTTGTCATGGCAATAGTCATCAAGAATGACTCGTGAGTTCCAAGGGTTTATGCGACTTGGAAGTCGTCGAGATCGGAGTCGACGCGAGTACGAACAATGTACCCAAGTTCAGCCCACCACTAGTGAATCTTGAGAGTTGTAATCCGTTTCATCCTACGTATGCCGTACGGTGCAGTCCACCGGTATCATTACGTGTGTAACGCCTTGGTGTGGGCTTTTCGCACCAATATTAACACGTACCCAAGGCCTTAACGGGTCATCGCTTTGCCGTGATCATGTCCAAAAAGTGTGTATTTTTGGGTTATAGTCCATGTCATAAGGGAGTTAAATGTCTTGACACATCAACGTGCAGTGTTTATATTTCTCGAGATGTTGTGTTTGATGAAAGCAATTTTCCTTTTGCATCACTTCATCCAAATGTGGGAAAAAGACTTCGTGAAGATCTCCTTTTATTTCCTGCACAACAATTTTCATCATCTACTATTGAGGGTGTGCATACTAATGATAACATGTAGTTTGTCGTTCCCGCTATTACTGTTCAGCATGTTCCGGTGGATGGAGCTGAACATTCTGCAAACTACGGCGTCGAAATCACTCAAAATGGCTCAAATTTGAGCTCAAACGGAGAAGATTCCATCACAGGGTACAACAGCAATCCCAGAGCTGATTCTCTGGCAATATCCGCCTCGGATAAGGAGCCAGGACCCCCCCTTGGGATCCCCCGTCCACTCACCTCACGCCACCAGGAGGCTATCTCCGCCTCGGGACCCGTCTCTGTCCCTGCCTGGTTCTGCGCAGCAGCAAAGCCCGCCACACGACCGCGTCACTGCTCCCCTCTCTCCGAGTGCCACGTCTCCGACAACCTCCACCAACAGCAACTCGACGGGATCTTCTACGCCCACGTCTTTAGCACACCCTGGCTCACACGTTTCTGCCGGATCCTGTGTGCCCTCCTCGGCTGCACATGATTTGCATCAGACATCTTCTGCTCCACCGCAGCCTGTAGCTCTTCTTGCACCCACTGTTCGCACACGGCTCCAGAAAGGTATAACAAACCCCAGAATAATTACTGATGATATGGTTTGATGGTGTGTGTTAACAGCTACAGGAGAACCTCACAATTTAAAGGATGCTCTTAGTGATTCCAATTGGAGAGGGGCCATGGAAGAAGAATACACAGCTCTCATGCAAAACAAGACATGGCATCTTGTTCCTGCCAGCCTATATCAGAACATTCTTTATTGCAAATGGGTGTACAAAATAAAGAAAAAATTCGATCGACCAGTTGAAAGATACAAAGCTTGCTTAGTTGCAAAAGGTTTCAAGCAAAGGTGTGGTCCTGATTACGAAGACACATTCAGTCCAGTTGTAAAAACATCTACTATTCGGATTGTTCTCTCTCTATATGTTCCTTAGGGATGGAGTCTTTGGCAGCTAGACGTAAAGAATGTGTTTCTTCATGGTGTTCTAGAAGAAGAGGTTTATATGAAACAACCAGCTGGGTTTGAAAATCCAAAGTCCCCCACGTTTGTGTGCAAACTTGATAAAGCACTGTATAGACTGAAGCAAGCTCTCCATGGATGGTATTATCAGTTAAGTACCACGCTTTGACAGTTTAGTTTTCTCCCTTCCAAAGCTGATACGTCACTCTTTCTCTACAACAAGGGTAGAATTATCATTTTTATGCTCATATATGTTGATGATATTATACTTACTGACTCATCAGATCATGCTATGTCTACTCTTCTTCATGAGTTACACAAAACCTTTGCTCTCAAGGATCTTGGCTCCCTCCATTATTTTCTGGGCATTGAAGTCAAGAAACACTCTGCTGGATTGTTCCTTACATAAGAAAAATATGCTTCAGAATTGCTTACTCGAGTTGGTATGACCAAGTGCACCACGGCTCCTACACCACTATTCACTTGTGAGAAGCTCTCTTTAACTCAAGGATACTTGCTTGGTCCTGAAGATAGTACTCATTATCGGAGTGTCATTGGTGCTCTTCAATATTTGACTCTCACAAGACATGATATTGCAGTCTCAGTTAATAAGGTCTGTCAATAACTTCATGCACCTACCACATCTCATTGGACTGCAGCTAAACGCATTCGTCTTCATATTCAGAAGTCCTCCTCTTCACTTCTTAGTGATTTTTTAGATGTTGACTGGGCTAGGTGCCTTGATGATCGACGTTCTACAGGAGACTTTGCTATGTTTCTCGGTCCAAATCTCATCTCTTGGAGTGCTCGAAAAGATGCTACTATCTCCCGTTTTAGTACGGAGGATGAGTATAAAGCACTAGCAAATGCAGCAGCTGAGGTCATTTGGGTTGAGGCCCTTCTTCGTGAAGTTGGTGTCCCTTTGTATCAAAAACCATTGTTGTGGTGTGACAATCTTGGAGCTACATATATGTCTGCAAATCCTGTTTTTCATGCTCGCACCAAACATATTGATATTGACTATTACTTTGTTCGAGAGAGGGTGGCCAGCAAACTTCTTGATATTAGGTTAGGCCAAATAGAAGATGGCTTCACCAAGATTTTATCTCCGTCTTGGCTATGTGAGTTTATTTGTAATCTAAACCTTCTGGTTCCTTCCGGTTTAAATTAAGAGGGTTTGTCAGAGTTGTAATATGTTTCATCCTATGTATGACCTACGGTGGAGTCCACCGATCTCATTGCGTGTGTAATGCCACAGTGGCACATGTACCCGACGCCCTAACTGGTCATCGCTTTGCCTCGCTAACAAATTTATGGCCTCGGGTCCTGTTATCCTTATAACTGCAATGTTTTTTATATCAATTTCATCATTGTTTCCATACTGTTCCGGTTTTTTTTACTTTATTTACTTTTCAAGACTCTATACATTAGTTTCCAGCAAGATCGGAAGATTGACAAACTTCTCAGAAAGTTGGGGAAGAGAGATAGTTTGTGTTTGTGTGCAGGTTCGACGCTTGTTGAAGCGG
Organism: Alopecurus myosuroides; assembly: GCA_028641055.1. NCBI lineage: Eukaryota > Viridiplantae > Streptophyta > Magnoliopsida > Poales > Poaceae > Alopecurus > Alopecurus myosuroides. The sequence goes on from CM054057.1 coordinate 6,437,418, forward strand.
TACACAAGAAGCAGCCTTCTCCAAGACTACGAAGTCCTACTATTTTGATAAGCTAGTTACATAACTGGAGGAAAAATTTCGACGGACTACATCATACCTTCCAATTTGGGTCTTTCAAAGAGCATGTGATGACGTCAGCATTAGAGTGTATTTAAGAGCCGGCGGCCGGAGAAAATTGTATTTGTCCTCTAATGCATAAAAGGGTACAACTAGAGTCAAATTTAAGTCAAAGGTGCCGATTTTTTTCTCCTCTAAGTGGTTATAATTAACCGTCTAGAGATTCCCTAACGATGGCTCCACCACATGCATCGGGAGAGTGGTGATACTTTACGATTCGTCGTAGGAGAAAATCGTAATCCAAGTAATTAAGAACAACATTTTTCTACGTTGATGGCTGAAGTCCATGCGGCAGCAGGAAGAAGTCAAAACTTGGGACCGGTCCTAGATTGGAGGAGACGGGCAGGGGTGGCTGGCGGTGGGGTAGATGGACGGAGATGGTCGCGACTATGCATTACTGAAGTGTTTACTACACAGAACTTTGTCTCGGAATTTCACCGGAAACTCTGCTGAAACCAGTTAATAATGCACTACAGTAACACATGATAAGGAAAAAGAAAGTGGTTGGTAAATTCACCGGAGAATACATAAAGAAAAACTCACACAAGTTCAAACATGTAATGTACTATGAACATTCACCCACGCATCTAAACGCAAAATGGTTCCTTTTGCTAAGAAGTGGCGGAGACAGCTCCCGGCGACCTAGGGCGGCTGCCCGGGCTCATCTAGCGAGTGGCCACTATTAATAACACTAATCACAGTGATTTATGCTAATACATCGTGGGGGCAATTGCTAGCAGCTATTGTCGTGTACTAGCTTTGCTCAGGCTCTATGAGTCGCTTGGCTCCGCCACTGCTAAGAAGCGTCACTCATCTATCGCCGTCAAAACTGGCTGCAAAAAAATTGAATTGTAATATGGGTGCTCTAAATTCGGAAAAGAGAAAACAAGATGCAGAACAATTGGTGCTCTATCACTCCTTCAAAGCTAGAAAGGCGACGATACAATATGGCACTTGTGCTTCACGTAGCCCCGTAACCTGCAAACTCGGCTCCTACCAGCAATACCTGAGTTGATTTTTCACCGAAACTAATGCTCAATATCTTGTGTCAGATGAAATAAACCCTGCGTATGCTCTGGTAGACAGATAACAACCAATGAAAAAAAACATGTTCATATATAACCTATGTTCATAAATACAACTTTTTTTGGGGGAGTATATCAAATACTAAATGTTTATACATGCACATATTCATCTGTATAAGTATTCACACGTATCCAAATAAATGTTCACAAGATTGAAAGAACTTCAGTAGATAATAAAAAAATCCAAAATAATATTCATTATATATAGAAAAAGGAAAATTTAAAACAAGAGAATATTGGTAGAAAGTTTGATAAATAAATACAAGAAAATTTCATGATATTTAATAGATGAAAAAATTTAGAAAAATAAAAATGAAAGAGAAGAACCCATAGAAATCTAGAAGCACAAAGAAAATCAGAAGTACATGAAAAAAAAACCAGTCAAAAATGTCGGGGGAAAAACCAGCCAAAAAAACCGGCCCATGTGATTCTATACGGGCAGTCAACAAGAAACCTAGCACCGAGCCGACCGCGGCGGCGGCCATTTCCCCAATCTCCGCTAACACTACCATAGTAGCAGCACTTTCCGCCGGAATCCTGGCCGGAGACAGCAGCCAATTTTCAACTCCCAATCTCCGGAGCTGGTTCGCCATGTCGGCCGCCTCTAGCAAGCCGTCACGGTCCGCCTCCGCCATCGTCGCCGCTACCTCGAGCGGGTACCACCTTCTGAAGATCGACGGCTACTCCCTCACCAAGGGCGTCCCCAATGGAGTAAGATCGAATCCCGCCCGTATGCCCTCGGCGGGCATATATGGCACATTGATTACCATCCCAACGGCAACGACAGAGAGTGTGCAGACTACATATCCCTGTTCCTTATTCTCGACGATAATGTTACCAAGCCGGTGAAGGCACAACACAAGTTCCGTTTCGCCGGCGAGGTCAAGGACCAAGCTCCTTCAGTGCCATCATCAGCGACGGTGAACGACTACACTTGTAACCATGGCTGGGGGGTTTCAAAATGGGAAACGCTGAAGATCCGCCGGGGGACATCGTCCGGATCCCCACGTGGCCTGGCCCCACCCACGATATTCTCCCCCCAACTCCACCTTATGTGCTCGGGGGCCAACAACTGCCTACCGCACCAGCGCACAGAACAAGCTCCAAAGAATGGCCGCGCGTCGCGGATCCTCTCCCGCACGGGCTCGCCGGAGATTCGCGCCGCCGTCGTTCCTCTCCCCGCGCGCCGCTGTGGTCGACCGTGCCCATCTGCTCGAGCTCCACATCCTCACCATCCTCTTCCCAAGGTCCGGCGAGATCCGCGCGCAGCGTGGACGGCCATGGAGATGACGACCGTCGACGGCTGGCGTGAGGGCGCAGACGGCGTGGTGCCGTCGACGACCACAGAGACGACGACCGGCGTGAGGCGCGAGTGGCGTCGCCGGATTGGACCGGCGTGAGGCGTGAGGTCCAATCGACGCGCCGCCGGCGTCCTCTCTCGCACGGGGCGGCGCCGCCGCCCTCGCTCCTCCTCCGAAGCGGCCGCCGCCCTTGCTCCTCCTCCGGTGTGCCAAGAGCAGATGGCGCCGCCCTCGGCGGAGGCGCCTGAAGGCACGGTGGAGCTCCCCGCCGCCCGCCCTCCAAGGCACGGTGGAGCTTCGCGCGGTGGACGTGGGCGCCACCGCCAACAAGGGCCGCCTGCCGGACGAGAAGCCCAAGCCGGCCAACTTCGCGCAAGACGCTGACGCAGTCCGACGCCAACAATGGCGGCGGGTTCGCCGGAGTCCGGGAACGCCCGAAACTGGCCGTTGTTTTGTCGAAGACCCGAGCTGGATGCTCTCCATGGTGCAGTGCTCCTGCGAGACAACAAGGTTGCTCGCATGGCCTGCGGTGATGCTCATCTCCTCCGCGTCCGGCATCGGACGGCCGCAGTTTTTGCTAATTTCTTTTTGTACAAATTTGAGCTACAATAGGTTTTTTTCTTTTGCTTATTTTGTACAAATTTTTTGCTACCGTAACTCCGGCGAGGTCCGATTTTTTGCTCTAATAGCATAAATATTTTGCTACAATAAGGTTTTTGTTTTGCTCTTTTAGAATAATTTTTTTGCTCCGGCGAGCAAAATTCTCCGGTGACGCCTCCGGCGAAATTTGGCGTTTTGCTACTGTAGCAAAAAAAAATTGCTCCAGTAACTCCGGCGAGTCTCCGGCGAGGTCTGACTTTTTCTGTTCTTTTTGGGGTGAAATGTCTTTTTGCTACGGGAGCAAAAGCGGGACTTTTTTTTGCTACGGGGAGCAAAAGCGGGGCTATTTTTTTGCTACGGGGAGCAAAAGTGGGATTTGGCCAAAAAAACGGGACAGGTGTCAGCAGGGGGAGGCGGGGGATGGAAATTCCTTAAGAGGGCAGACCTGTACAAGTCGGAGCATTTCAAGGACGATTCTTTCACCGTCAGGTGTGATGTCGTCATTATCAGTGATTACCGGACAGAGGATCTGCCTGAGACCACTCCTCCAACCTTCGTCTCTGTCGTCCCTTCTGACCTGCATCAGCACCTTGGTGATCTCCTCGAGAACGAGAAGGGCGCCGACGTGGTTTTTGAGGTTGCCGGAGAGACCTTGACCTTCGCAGCGCACCGGTGTGTGCTGGCCGCCCGATCTCCAGTCTTCAGTGCCATGCTCTTTGGCGACATGAAAGAGCGTGATGACACCGTGCACATACATGACATGGAAGCCCAGGTGTTCAAGGCGTTGCTCTGTTTTGCGTACACCGACTCCTTGGCAGGGACAGAAAAGGAAGCGGAAGATGTCATGTTCCAGCATTTACTTGTTGCAGCCGACAGGTATAACATGGAGAGACTGAAGAGTGTTTGTGAGGATAAGCTGTGCAAGTACATCAATGTGCGCACGGTGGCTACGATCCTGGCGCTAGCTGAGCAGCACCACTGTGACGGCCTAACCAAGGCATGCTTAGGTTTTCTTGCCTCCCCAGCAAATCTTAGAGCTTTGGTGGACAGTGACGGCTTGGATCAGCTAAGCAGGAGCTGCCCCTCTGTTATCAAGAAGCTGATTGCCAAGTTAGCCTTTGTTTCCTGACGCTTCTTACCGCTAGCAATCTTACTTCACTAGTATGCAATATGTATCATTAGGTGGTCGTATTGTTTTACTAATGTTGCTTTGCTTCCTGGTAATATAGACTTGCTATCAGGTAGTTATCATGGATTGTTGGTATATGACTGTCAGACTATCTATTCTAACTATATATGGAGATGTGAAGTAGTGCTGCATCATACTGTCACTGTTTGTTTGTTTGTTTGTTTTGGGTGTTTCACATATTTATAAGCTAGTAGGATGCTATCAGGTAGCCGTGCCAATTGAAGCCCAGACATGCTCGTTTTTAGTTATTTTCTTTTTATTATTTGAATCAGTAGCACAAGGCAGTTGTGCTCTGTTGTCTCTTTTCTAAGCAGATGTGAAAGTAGGTTCATCTCTGTTTTGCATGTTTCTTGGCTACTTTTCTTCGCCAGATACGTTGATATTCGGTCCTTGCATATGTTCCAACAATTAGGATTCTAAGTGAACATGATACTTGCTTCTGCATTTTTTATCGAGGCTAGATTAAACCAGGGGAAAGGCAAGAATTTAACAGTCACATACTCACCTGTATATTTAATTTGACCGCATTTGTTTTTTAGAACTTATTCGCAAATGATTGATTTCTCGCCTGCATACTGCACAAAAAGTAGGATCATGTTGTGGTTTGTTTATGCTTCCTCGCATTGTTTAATAACATGGTCATTGTTATTGACATGGTTGTGAGGACAGTTTTTAGGGGGCCAGTTGTGTACAGTATAGTTATTGCTTACGTTCTACTATTTTCGTACCTCAAAATGAGGTGGCAGATTGTGTTACTTCTGTTGTGTTACCGATGGTACCTGGTGATTGTAATATAATGACGACTTTTTTTTTTGTTTTTTGAATCGGGCCATTCCATCCATGAGCCTTTACTAGTTGAGATTCAGGGCTGCTAGGTTAACTTGCACGCTCACTAGTTGAGATTCAGAGCTTAATTTACCGCGACAGTGACACTAGAGAAGCCTACAATAATTCAAACAGTCCTACAGTTTCGCAGTTGCAAATATGTGCGGTTTCAGCGAATTAACAGAGAATGTACCTGAATATGTGCAGTACCTCTACTCATATTGAAGAGCTCCAAGCACATCAGGAAGTTTTACCTCTAGCTAGGCGGACAATCAGTTCCTTTCCATGCATGGATAAAATGATAGGAAACTAAAATTACCGAGAGGAACAGCCATCAATGATCTATCTAGCTGCCGCCGCAACAGCTTCCGTCTCGGGGACGATGCCCAGCATGTGGAGGGTTGCCAGGCGCCAGCTTGCAAAGTTTTGAAGGCGATGGCCACTTCCTCCGCTTGCCGCACGGGCCCTGCAGCTGCTTCAATGTCTTTTGGGACTCCGATTCCCTCTTCGGCGGGGCCGTCGTCCAATGGATCGGACGCGTCATCCAACGAAAACGGTTATCTGTCCGGATTCTGTAAATGGGCCGCGCGTATTGGGCCATGATTTTGCCCCGCGCGGATGTATTCGGACGCGAACGTACTAAATGGGTTGCCTTACGGCGCACATTATCATACCTCAAAAATTTGTGAACATACTTTTGTAAAATCTATACTTTTTTCAACATACTTGATAAACCTTTTTTAACGGACTTGTAAAGGAAATGGCCCACTAAAAAAAGTAAAGGAAATTGCGTTCCTGTTCGAAATTGATGACGGAAAAAGTGATTTCAATCCTAGCTGATGTGGCTAATACTAGATCATTTGTCCTATACTATACTGGTAGTATTCAGGCATGGAAAAGTGAAGTGAACTCGTAGGCTTGCAGCATTAGCTCCTCCATACAATACTCTTATTTCTGCATGCAGAGATGCACAGATTAAGATATTGACGGCGATGTGCAAGCCGGAGTTATTATCGTCGCCGGGAATAGACAGGAGCGGTGGTACATCAGCCGGCGGCCATCCGACAGTACAACCGACAACGGCTGGTGCACCATGCTGGGCTTTGGAATCCGTCGGCAAAATGGAAGTTCCTCTTCAGTTTCATATATTGTATGATGCACATCCGGCTCTGGGCAAATCGCTGCTCAAACTCGGACGTCAACAACAACCTTATACTTTGGTGTACTCCCTTTGAGCCGCCCTGAAAACAATCCCCTGTATTTTCTTTTGTTTCTTGCTCCGTCACCTGTAACACTATTTGTATCGGATCCGCACTGTTCTTGTTCAATATAGTTCAGGCTGGCTAAGCCCGCCGTAGAGTTGCTCAAAAAAAAAAAATCAGCAGCAGCATGCTTTTGTCCCCAACTGTTACAGCATCACGCTAGAACTGTTCAGACATTTTTTTTCTTTCAGAACAAAGAAAACCAACCTTTCCATTTTTCGTAGTTATATATAGAGAGAATTTTTTATTTGGCCCTTACTTAAAATCTTGTTCCTTGACCATAAAAGAAGAATTCTTACCTATTTGACAACTTAACTTCATTTTCTTCCTAACATGGCACTATAGTGCATCCTAAACAGAAATGGGATGTAAAAAGACTCTTTTGTCGCTGATGAATTTTTGTATCAGAATTCATAATAGAAGTTGAAAATAAGCATAGTTAGATTCTATGCCATGTTGGCCTCACACGATACAATATTATTTTTAAATATATATATAGGACTCATCTTTTATACTCACATATCTTATCAGGTCCTATGGATTGGATTTATCCAATATCTAGCAAGCGAATGGTAAAAGGAAATGAACTAAGCCGTGCAGGCAACAACTTGTCCTTCCCGTGTGCGTGCATATCACTACGGGAGAGCCAATAGACGCCGACGGCCGGCCAATACGCCGACGGCCAACTATCGGACCCCTCGGCGTAGGGTGGCCGGTAGGATCGGCCCTCCGCCTGCCCGTCGGCGTCTCCTCCCCCTCGGCGTCTGGAGGCTACCCCGAGGGGGCACCGTCGGCGTATCTATCCCCCTCGGCGTAGGGATGCCCCGTTACGCCCTTCGAACGCGACCGTTACGTGATAGGCTACGCCGAGGGGGTGCCGTCGGCGTAGGTAAATGATTTTTTTTCCCGCGTTAGACCGTACCGTGTGAGTGCGTGTGAGGTTAAAAAAAAAACTAACCCTACGCCGAGGGGGTGCCGTCGGCGTAGGTGGAGGAATTTTTTTTTTCTTCCCGTTTGATCGTAACTAACCCTACGCCGAGGGGGTGCCGTCGGCGTAGGTATTGTTTTTTTTTCCTTTGCTCGATCGCGATGCGCAGGCCGTTTGCGTGTGTGTTTAAAAAAAATCTTTATTTTGCCAAACTCTTGGTATATCTATGTTGAAATAGGTACTTGTGTACCTAAAAATGATTTTTGCCAAAAATCATGAGCAAACTATGAGGTACCTATAGTTCAAATTTGACCAGTTTCCGGCGGAATCGGCAGAAACTTCTGTTCTTCAAAAGAGGTGGATGGAAACCTTTTCATATGAAACAAATTGGTTATTTATGCATATAACATGGTCTAGAATTTTCAAAAATTATAGCTATCATGTTTTGCAACATATTTGCGGTAGGTCCTTCACAAAAAAACCCATTTTTTACACTCCGGACATGGAAAATGGTTTTTTTCTTCGATGAAAAGGAAAACTTCCTCCGTCAACATTGTTCGTGCTTCCAAGATGCATGTTTGTGTGTAATATGGGAACATTTGAAAAAACTATGCCATGGATATGACCATAACACTCGTCATTTGGCCCGAAACCCAGGAATGTTCGTAGGAGATAGCTAATTTTTGTGAACACATTTTCAACACAACTGTCGTATTCCAAGTTTATTATTTTTGGTGTATACTAGTACCTATATAATGACACCACGCGAAGTTCTCGCATCATTTTGATTTTTTTTGAATTTTTTGGAATTTTCTAACCCCGTTTGAGGAAAAAGTCAAGGCGGCGGGCATGACCGTTCGTAGCTAGGGGTTGAATATTGAGAAACTCTTGGTATATCTATGTTGAAATAGGTACTTGTGTACCTAAAAATAATTTTTTTCAAAAATCATGAGCAAACGATGAGGTACCTATAGTTCAAATTTGACCAGTTTCCAGCGGAATCGGCAGAAACTTCTGTTCTTCAAAAGAGGTGGATGGAAACCTTTTCATATGAAACAAATTGGTTATTTGTGCATATAACATGGTCTAGAATTTTCAAAAATTATAGCTATCATGTTTTGCAACATATTTGCGGTAGGTCCTTCACAAAAAAACCCATTTTTTACACTCCGGACATGGAAAATGGTTTTTTTCTTCGATGAAAAGGAAAACTTCCTCCGTCAACATTGTTTGTGCTTCCAAGATGCATGTTTGTGTGTAATATGGGCACATTTGAAAAAACTATGCCATGGATATGACCATAACACTCGTCATTTGGCCCGAAACCCAGGAATGTTCGTAGGAGATAACTAATTTTTGTGAACACATTTTCAACACAACTGTCGTATTCCAAGTTTATTATTTTTGGTGTATACTAGTACCTATATAATGACACCACGTGAAGGTCTCGCATCATTTTGATTTTTTTTTAATTTTTTGGAATTTTCTAACCCCGTTTGAGGAAAAAGTCAAGGCGGCGGGCATGACCGTTCGTAGCTAGGGGTTGAATATTGAGAAACTCTTGGTATATCTATGTTGAAATAGGTACTTTTGTACCTAAAAATGATTTTTTTCAAAAATCATGAGCAAACGATGAGGTACCTATAGTTCAAATTTGACCAGTTTCCAACGGAATCGGCAGAAACTTCTGTTCTTCAAAAGAGGTGGATGGAAACCTTTTCATATGAAACAAATTGGTTATTTGTGCATATAACATGGTCTAGAATTTTCAAAAATTATAGCTATCATGTTTTGCAACATATTTGCGGTAGGTCCTTCACAAAAAAACCCATTTTTTACACTCCGGACATGGAAAATGGTTTTTTTCTTCGATGAAAAGGAAAACTTCCTCCGTCAACATTGTTCGTGCTTCCAAGATGCATGTTTGTGTGTAATATGGTAACATTTGAAAAAACTATGCCATGGATATGACCATAACACTCGTCATTTGGCCCGAAACCCAGGAATGTTCGTAGGAGATAGCTAATTTTTGTGAACACATTTTCAACACAACTGTCGTATTCCAAGTTTATTATTTTTGGTGTATACTAGTACCTATATAATGACACCACGCGAAGGTCTCGCATCATTTTGATTTTTTTTGAATTTTTTGGAATTTTCTAACCCCGTTTGAGGAAAAAGTCAAGGCGGCGGGCATGACCGTTCGTAGCTAGGGGCTGAATATTGAGAAACTCTTGGTATATCTATGTTGAAATAGGTACTTTTGTACCTAAAAATGATTTTTGCCAAAAATCATGAGCAAACGATGAGGTACCTATAGTTCAAATTTGACCAGTTTCCAGCGGAATCGGCAGAAACTTCTGTTCTTCAAAAGAGGTGGATGGAAACCTTTTCATATGAAAAAAATTGGTTATTTGTGCATATAACATGGTCTAAATTTTTTAAAAATTATAGCTCTCAAGTTTTGCAACATATTTGCGGTAGGTCCTTCACAAAAAAACCCATTTTTTACACTCCGGACATGGAAAATGGTTTTTTTCTTCGATGAAAAGGAAAACTTCCTCCGTCAACATTGTTCGTGCTTCCAAGATGCATATTTGTGTGTAATATGGGAACATTTGAAAAAACTATGCCATGGATATGACCATAACACTCGTCATTTGGCCCGAAACCCAGGAATGTTCGTAGGAGATAGCTAATTTTTGTGAACACATTTTCAACACAACTGTCGTATTCCAAGTTTATTATTTTTGGTGTATACTAGTACCTATATAATGACACCACGCGAAGGTCTCGCATCATTTTGATTTTTTTTGAATTTTTTGGAATTTTCTAACCCCGTTTGAGGAAAAAGTCAAGGCGGCGGGCATGACCGTTCGTAGCTAGGGGTTGAATATTGAGAAACTCTTGTTGTATCTATGTTGAAATAGGTACTTGTGTACCTAAAAATGATTTTTGACAAAAATCATGAGCAAACGATGAGGTACCTATAGTTCAAATTTGACCAGTTTCCAGCGGAATCGGCATAAACTTCTATTCTTCAAAAGAGGTGGATGGAAACCTTTTCATATGAAACAAATTGGTTATTTATGCATATAAAATGGTCTAGTATTTTCAAAATTTGTAGCTCTCAAGTTTTGCAACATATTTGTGGTAGGTCCTTCACAAAAAAACCTATTTTTTACACTCCGGATATGGAAAATGGTTTTTTTCTTCAATGAAAAGGAAAAAAAGTATTATATATGATGGAAAATATTATATGGATGTCATATTTGAATTTCTCTCATTTTTCTAATCGATATAGACATATTATTTGTCAAATTTCGATTTACGGATTTATAGATATGAATTTTTCAATATTAAATAGAAAAGACAAAAATGTTAATTATTATTTAAATTAAAGATTATTTGAATTCAAATTTATTATTAGTTATTATTTTTTACTTAAATAATTGTTTGAATTCACAAAATAAAATAGTGTGACATTGATGGTCCAAGTGTTAAGGTTAACAGGATAGATTGGATAATATTGACAACAACACATCCGTTGTTTCTAGGTATCTCACAAGCAAGGAACTACGAAGTTAAGCGTGCTGGGGCTGGAGCAATCTCAGGATGGGTGACCGATCGGGAAGTGTTAGTAGAAACGAGTAATTTAGATTAAAAATAAAAATAGTTAAAGATAAATATAAATGTGACTATAGTGTGATTAAGTGGTTAAATAAGTGAAATAAAAAAAACTCAGAAAAAATTCAAAAAAAAAAAAATTAAAAAAAAAAATCAAAAAAATTGAAATATTGTACCCCTACGCCGAGGGGGGGCCGTCGGCGTATGCACCCCTACGCCGAGGGGATGCCGTCGGCGTAGCCCTTGGGCCAGGCCCGCAGGGACCTCCACGTGGCCTCCAATACGCCGAGGGGGGTCTAGTTTGGCCGTCGGCGTATGTACTCCGTTGAACGGACTCCGTTCTGACAGCTGGTGGGTCCCACGACATGTATACGCCGACGGGATCCTCTACGCCGACGGGCAAGACACGTACGCCGACGGACGTGTACGCCGACGGGGCTACGCCGAGGGGGGCCGTCGGCGTACCCCTACGCCGAGGGGGATAGGGCCTACCCCGAGGGCCGCCGGCCGTCGGCGTAGCTCCTGATTCCCGTAGTGTATACCTGATCTCGGAACTAAGGAGATTCAATCGGATACGTGGTTTGTAATGAATAATCTTTTTGGGCCGCCTATGGCCTGCTCCATGTATGTGGTATGCATAAAAAAAATCAAGCGGTCATGCATACTACTTTTATGAGGTTAGCATGTAATATTTTTTTGCGAATTCTAAATTTATGTGACGGGTACATACCTCATTTATTTTTCCATTGAGTATGTGCCACTCTAGAAGCAAGTATAAACTGTTCAAAAAAATATGTATGAACTAAGATGGAGTATATATATTCACCTTACTTCTAGTGAGGGAGTATATACCTTATTTTTTAGCTAGAGTATATACAGCTTTTTTTAATGGAATATATACCATATTTTCCTTGGAGTATATACCACACTTCTTTGTAATGGAGTATATAATTTCCGATGAGAGGATATGTTGGAAACAGCCCCTGCCACCGACTACTTTCCGGCGGCCGCGACGACGAAGCTCCGGCGAGACGCGCGCGTAACAATACTAGTGAGCCTCTTGTCCGATTGATTATGCCTCAGCAGTTACTTTTAGCCGAGACAAAATACCCGCGTACAAGCTAGCCTACTTGGCCGATCGATGTGCTCACGTAACAGCTAGCTTCTCACGTACTAGCACAACAAGGATCGATTGATTGCTAGAGGTGCATATCGCACCTCTCAGTTTCTTTATTTCTTCTCTCTCAAATCGATATGTTACAAGGGGTCTAGTACATCGTATGTAAAGCACTCTAACTAGCTAATCCTAGTAGGACTAGGAACTCTAATTCCTATACTACTCGGATCCAGCACACGTATACTACTCGTATACAACGTCCGGCCGGAGTCCGAGTGCTTATTTCCAACATTCATCCCCCTAAGCACGACGTGCTCATCTTCACAGCTTGGACGCCTATCCTCCTTCGCTTCTTGAAGAATTTCTCTCGATCCAAAGCCTTCGTTAGGATGTCCGCCAGCTGATCATCGGTGCGAACATAGTTGACTCTAATCTTGCTTTCTTCCACGCACTCCCTTATCTAGTGATACCTCGCATCAATATGCTTCCACATGTCGTGATGGATTCGATTCTTACATAGAGAGACCGTAGACTTCTTGTCAACATTGAGCGCCACTTGTTCCGGTTCCTTGTTCAAAAGGTCACCAAGTAGCCTTCCTAGCCATACACCTTCATGCGCCACGGTTGCAGCTGCGATATACTTTGCTTCACAGGAATCCAATGCAACTACCTTTTGCTTTTGTGATTGCCAACTTACTATGTTTTTTCCGAAGAAATATGCCATGCCCGAGGTACTCTTACGGTCATCAATATCTCTTGCCATGTCGCTATCACAATAGCCTAGTAGTTTCACCTCATCCTTTCCTTTCAAATAGACAAGACCGAAGTTCATTGTCCCTTTGATATACCTGAGTATATATTCCACAGCTGTCCAATGTTCCTTTGTGGGTGCTTCCACGAAGCGACTCACAATACCAACAGAATAGGCCAAGTCCGGTCTTGTGTTAATGAGATACCTCAAATTTCCGACCACACTTCTATACTCCGTTGCATCAACCATTGGCGCTTCACTCCTTTTGCTCAATCTAAGATGAGGTTCCATCGGAACATGAGCTGGATTGCAGTCTTTCATGCCACAATTTTTGAGGAGTTTCTTTGCATATGCCTCCTGGCACAGTGTGATTCCTTCCGGCTTTTGATGTACCTCAATCCCGAGGTAGTAACTCAGTAGCCCTAGATCACTCATCTTGAACAACTCCTTCATTTGTTGCTTGAACTTTGCAATCTCCATCTCATCCGCTCCCGTTAGCAATAGATCATCGACATAGATGCCAACTAGTAGACGATCCCTTCCTTGTCCTCTCTTATACATCGAATGCTCCAGTGGGCTCTTCTCGAATCCGAGAGAGATCAAAGTACGGTCAAGTTTGATGTTCCACGCCCGAGGGTCCTGCCGTAGCCCGTAAAACGCCTTGTGTAATTTCAGTACCTTGTGTTCTTCTCCCTCATTGATGTATCTGGGTGGTTGCTTCGCATACACTTTATCTTCCAACTCCCCGTTCAAATATGCGGAGTTCACATCCATGTGATGCACCTTCCACGATTCTTGAGCCGCGAGAGCGATAAGTAATCTCACCGATACCATCGTTGCAACGGGAGCCAACACATCTTCGAAATCCACACATTGCTCTTTGGCCACTAGCCTTGCTTTGTGTATCAACACTTTCCCTTCGGCATCCTTCTTGATTCCGTACATCCACTTGAGCTATATGGTTTCATGATTGTTGGGAAGATCGACAAGCTCCCATGTGTCATTGTCGTGGATCCATCCCAACTCCTCATCCATAGCATCACGCCAACACTCCATCGTATTCGTGTCATCAAATCCCGCCGGTTCCTCGGTGAGCAAACATTGCTTTTCGTGCTTCATCTTCACCGGATTGTCTATCGTCGAAAGTTCCTTCTTCTTCGGATAGTAGTCCAACATGCTTCGCTGGCGTGTTGGCGTCGGTCCTAGTCGTCTCGGCTCCAGTCCAGTCGGAGGCGGTGCGACGTAGTCTCCTGCGCCCGACATTGCGCTTCTTGCTCCTGGAGTGTCGCCTTTTCTTTCGGTAACTACTCCTTGCAACACAAAAGTGTGTCGCACTCCATGGACTTCTGGCGCCATGTACGCCTCTTCTTTCCCCTGCGACGCTTCAGTCCGCCGCAATCCTTGGACTTGTGGCGCCATGTACGTCTTCATACCGTAGCTTCGGTATGATTCTTCGGATCACCCCCCATGTCCTTAGCTTCGACATGAGTTTCCGATACTAGTTCACGATGGCAAACCTTCTCTTCCACATGCGTGTCAGTTTCTTTAGACGTCGCTTGAGGAACTGGATTATCATCGTCCACTAGTGCCCTCTCATTCAGGCCTTCGTTCGGGGTTTTGGATCGTAACTTGTCGTGGAGGAACACCTTCTCCTCGACTATCGCCACATGCTCTGCGGTTTTTTCCTGAGAATTTCCTGGCTTCTCTTCCATCAGCTCACAAACCTCCATCATGAAAAGATGGGCATCATCATCACCTCCCCGCGCTTCCTTTGCGGCTATAAGGGCGGTTTCCTTGACAGGTTTTCGGCACTCAGATATGAAGTGCCCGAGCAAGTTACAGTTGTGGCAACGCACCAAGCGCTTATCGAATTTCCTTTTCGACTTCTCCTTCTGCTCGCCACCACTGCTGGACGCACCATGGTTCTTGTACTCCGACGCGACCATTGCTTGTAGCTGGCTGCGCGTGAGCATAAGCACCTCATCTTGCTTCCCGTCGCTTGATGTTAGCTTCATCCTTTCATCGTGAGCCTTGTACCTCCCGATTAGATCATCTAACGTGAGGGTTTTCAGATCGACGCATTGCTCGATGGCCGATACTATGGGTAAGTACCGTGCAGTCGCTGCTCGGAGGAAACGTCGTACGACCGAGATCTCATCGAGCCTCTCGCCGAGCGTGCGAATTCCATTGACCAGGGGCACCACCCTAGCCGCGAACTGCTCCACAGATTCATCGTCGTCCATCTGCAAATTCTCGTAATTCCTCATCATGGTTTGCAGCGTCGCTTCGCGCACCCTCTCGTGCCCAAGCTGCAACGTCTTGATGGTGTCCCACACGTCCTTCGCAGTTTCCTTGGAGATTAGATGCTGCATCAAATCCATCGGCATAGCCGAGTAGATGGCGGTAGCCGCCTGGCGATCTCGCCGGCGTTGCGCCCCACCCTTCTTGAACTCATCGCCACCGGGGTCGACGATATCGCAGAGCCCGTGCGACTCCATGGCGCATTGCATTGTTGCTGCCCAAACTCCGTAGTTCTCGCGATCAAACCGCGGGAATTGCGATGATGATGGCGCCGGCGCCGCAGCTTGTAAAGCCGCGCCTGTCATCTCCGCTAACGCCTTCGTGTCGCCCATGACCTCCCGTTACTATAAGATCTTGAAACTGAGGCTCTGATACCAATTGTTGGAAACAGCCCTGCCACCGACTACTTTCCGGCGGCCGCGACGACGAAGCTCCGGCGAGACGCGCGCGTAACAATACTAGTGAGCCTCTTGTCCGATTGATTATGCCTCAGCAGTTACTTTTAGCCGAGACAAAATACCCGCGTACAAGCTAGCCTACTTGGCCGATCGATGTGCTCACGTAACAGCTAGCTTCTCACGTACTAGCACAACAAGGATCGATTGATTGCTAGAGGTGCATATCGCACCTCTCAGTTTCTTTATTTCTTCTCTCTCAAATCGATATGTTACAAGGGGTCTAGTACATCGTATGTAAAGCACTCTAACTAGCTAATCCTAGTAGGATTAGGAACTCTAATTCCTATACTACTCGGATCCAGCACACGTATACTACTCGTATACGACGTCCGGCCGGAGTCCGAGTGCTTATTTCCAACAGGTTATACCATATATTTGGAGTATATTTGAGAACCATGGGATTAGTGGAGTATCCACATAAAACAAGTCGAGCTCAACATGTATATATCTGGCCTGACAAAGCTTGGCTCGAGAATCGTCGAGGTGGTACGTACACCGGTGCTAGCTGGTCACAATGGGCGACACGCCGACACGTGCGCCGCCGCCACGAGTACGCGCCGGTCCCCATCACCTGCAACCCCCGCGATGGTTTCTGAGTCGACGCCAGTCATGTTGCGGTAAGATTTAAAAATTTATAATTAACTGTGCCAGATCAACGGACATAGAGGCTGCTGGAGCCAAGCAGAGCGCCCCCGAGGCCACGACCGATGTGTCACTGTGTCCAGAACCCCATGGCGCCCACGATAGATGGCCGTGACGTGGAGCAAACTTGTGCACGAATTTGGTGACCAGGCACCCACGTCGCACCAGACAAGACAACCATGGCATGCCGAGGGCGTGGCCCATGCAGGCGATTGTCGTCGGGGGCGGTACGCTGTCCAACCGGAAAGCAACAGCCCGGAAGGGGCAGCGAGCAGAATTTTTGGCAAAAGAGACCACGCTAAAAAGTGAAATGGCAAAAAGGGCCACCTCTGAGTGGAATTGGCCGAAATACCGTGGCGGTAGGCTGGCCAGGCGACACGTGGCGCATGCCGCCACGGTCGGAGGCGGCAGGGCCTGCCGCCACGGGCGGAGGCGGCACGTCTCGGTCCTCTGCACGCCCTGCGCCGCGGTGGGCCATGCCGCCTGGGCCGGTGGCGGCACAACGCGCAATACGACAGCGCCTCTGCCGCGCACGGATTACACACGGCGATGATTACGAGACGGACGCTGATTCCACGCGCAGAGCCGGATGATGATTCGCTGCCGACATGTGCTGATTACGAGCACGGCACGCTGCCCGCGTGGTGGACAGGGAACACAAATTCCGCGCAGAAAAAGCCACAATCCAGCTCGGTGGAGGACAAACTTCACTGATTTTGAGGACTTTTTTAGGTGGTGGATACTGTTAGCATTTTTCGGTGGAGGAGAAAGCACGGATGAGATTCGTTCACGTGGCTGGCGCGGTGCGCGGTGACAGACAGCGCTGATTGCGGAGAGGAAGCACAGTTCGTTAATTGCCCAAACTTCTACGCGTATAGTCTAATAATTGTGCAGATTCTCACGCAGCAGCTCACCATGCACGCATGCAGCTCACCGTGTCGAGTATTGCCTATTTATATGGAGCTGGTCCTCACAGCAGCTCTCATACACGAGCCCTCTCACACCAGCTACACAACACTTGCTGCTCTCTTGTGCTGCTGCTGTCTCGCTCTCTTGTGTTGCCGCTCTCTTTCACTCTCTTGTGCTGCCGCTGTCTCGATCACACCAGCTCGTGTGTGTGCAACGCAGTAAGAAAGGGAGAAGAGAGTAACGAGCTGCTCTTTTGAAACATTATTTCACGATCTTTGAACCAAGAGGTTCAACAACAAGGTACATGATTTAGAGTGTGTTTACTTGTTTTGGCATACACTTATAATTATAATATTTAGAATGTGGAAATTAGTGTAAAATAGTTTGTTTTATACCTCGTAGGTATCCATGTTGTTGTAACTGTTGTAGAAATTTAGGTGACGTAGATATAGGTGTTATAGTGCTAGCTCTATGTAGCTGTGGTATGATGTAGTTCGCGCTATCGCGCTATAATCGGTTATTGTTTTCAAATGTGTATACACACATTAGATAACCGCAAATATTTATGGATATCGTATTTGCACGGGACACACAAGGCAACTAGAAAATAATCTCAATCAAGGTCAGCTATATTAAAAATGTGATAATGAACTTCTATGGCGTAATTATCTTGGGTTTAGTAATAACAGCAGCCAATCAATCCTTAGACAATTAATGCATGCATGCATCGCTTGAGAACAAATATGCTGCAATGGGTATAAAATTTAATAAGTAAAACAGTACAAAATAATTATGATGCGAGTATTGATGGATATTGAAATAAAATAAATGCACATGCAATATAAAATAAATAAGTTAAACAGTACAAAATAATTATGATGTGAGTATTTATGGGGATTGAAATAAAATAAATGGACATGCAATATGAAATTAAATAAGTAAAATTTTAGTCGGGTCAGCTATATTAAAAATGTGATAATGAAATAATTGAATGCAATATTAATTTTGTTCTTCTAAATATGATTGTTCGGTAGGTACTATGGAAATATTGAAAGTGTTCTATGGGGACATCGCACGCGATGATATATCTGGTGTCGACGTGTCAAACTGTGACTCGTTAAGTATAGTAATTAAAGATATGGTAAATAAAGATTTTGGGGATGTCCGAAAACGCATCCGCAGATTCTTTAAGCACGAGCATGGAAACAAGATGAGGGTTGAGGCCTTCATCGTGGTAGAAGGGAATGATGGGGTTCCCCAATGGGGACTGAAGGAGGTGAAATCGGAAGGGAACTGGAGGATGTACATGAGCTTCGCAACCACTCCTGGTTCCGCCATGTATGGAGAGCCGATGGTGTATGTCCAGTTTTTTCAGCACGATGATGGTGTCGGATGTAGTGGCGGCGCTGGTGAGGTCGAGCTGGCCATCACCACAGCTGCCAACACCGGCCCATCGGAGGCAACATGCGACCATAATGTGTCTGAGGGTGTCCTTCACCCAGGATACTGGTCAGCTGTCGTTGAGATAAGCGAACATGTGGCGGGTCTGCCGGAGGCGCTGGACCATGACGATGATGGATATTCTTCGTCGTCACCATCCTCAGATGAAGAAGAAGGGTCTGGTCCTTCTCGGAGGGCGGTAGCAGCACCGCTCGACCAGCAGTTTTTGACGACAATGACCATGAACAATGAATTTCACTCGGTTCCGGGCCTGGGAGAGGACAGTCTGCAGGAAGGGCATACTTTTCCAGACAAGGCCTCTGCTGACACGGCAATCAAGAGGTATGCACTGGGCATATCTCGCCAACATAAAGTGAAGCAGTATGCATATTTGCACTGTGTTGAAGGTCGTATGCATATTTTTGGCTGATGGTTGCCAGGGAAGGGTGATCGCTCGCCAGAGCCCTGGGGTATGTCAGCCTTGGCATATCTCAAAAATAGTACCCCATAGCTGCGAGCTAGTAGGCACTCTTGCGGAGCACCGCAATGTGACTGCTAAATATGTGGGAGAAATCATGTTAGCGGCGGTGACAACGGATATAATGAAGGGAATATGCCCGAGAGGCAATAATAAAGTGTTTATTATGTTATTCCTTGTTTATGATAGATGTTTATTTCTCATGCTAGAATTGTATTAACCGGAAACGTTGATACATGTGTGATTAATAAACAAACCAACGTTCCTAGTGAAGCCTCTCTTTTAACTAGCCCGTTGATTAAACAGATGATCAAGGTTTCCTGATCATGAACATTGGATGTTGTTGATAACGGGGTCATGTCATTAGGAGAATGACATGATGAACTTAAACCCTAAACTAAGTATAACAATACGATCAAGTCATTTAGTTTTGTTGTTATGTCTTACATTCGGAGTAACATTATTCCTTAGACCATGAGATCATGTTAATCACTAATACCGAAAGAATACTTTGATGACATCAAACGTCACACCGTAAAAGGGTGACTATAAAGGTGGCATTGGATATTCGGAAAGTATTGGTTGAAGCTCATGGATCGAGAATGGGATTTGTCCATCCAATATGACGGATAGATATACTCAGGGCCCTCTCGGTGATATCACATCGACACCGCTTGCAAGCAAGTGATTTGATCACTAGGATGTTATATCACGGGAACGAGAAAAGAGTACTTGTCGGATAACGAGATCGAACAAGGTATAGTGGATACCGATGATCGGATCTCGGACAAGTAATATATCGCGAGACAAAGGGAAATCGTTACGACGTTGAAAGGTTCACACGATCACGAGAGTCATCGTTGAATATATAGGAGTCATCACGGTTTTCCAGACCCCGCTGTTGATTATTGATCGGAGAGGAGTCTCGATCATGTCTATAATATTCACGAACCGTAGGGAGACACACTTAAGGTTCGATGAAGCGTTTAGAGAGGATACGGAATACCGAAGAATATTTTGGGCAGCTCCGGAATTGTTTCGGGGAAAATTGAAATAGTTCAAGGGGTTTTTCGTCGAACGGTTGTTAATAGAATTAACAAATGGTTCGAGGTGCTGCATGCAAATGTTTGTTAATGGAATTAACAAATATAAATAAAGAAATAAAAATGTTTTATTTATTTATTAAAGAAAAACCTTTGGATTTTCCAAGTGGGAAATTAAGGGATTTTTGAGTGGGTTTGAGTGGAGCTTCCACTCACATGAAGAGAGGAAGGGGTGGGGGCACCCATGGCTGGCCGCACCCCCCCCCTTGGGCTGCCTCCCCCTCCCCTATAAAAGGAGGGTGAGGGCTCTCTCTTCTCCACACACTTGCTCACACATTTTCCCTTCCATCCGCTGCTCCATTCCATGGTCTCCGGCTTGGCGAAGCCCTGACCGTGGGATTCTTCATCACCACCACGCCGTCGTGCTGCTGAAATTCCGGAGGGATCTTCTACTTCCGCAACCCGCTGGAACGAGGGAACGGAAGTCTTCATCGAGCTGAACGTGTGACCGATTACGGAGGCACCGCCGGATTGCGGTGCTCTTCTTCTCGCTCGGGATCGGCGTGAGAACGACTACGCCAACCACGAGATCTTTTCTCGTACCATTTTGAGTCTTCGAGGGTATGTTATCTCAAGACTCTCTTTCTCCCCGTTGCCTTTCATCTCATAGATTAGATCTTGGCCATTTGGGTTTATCGCGTGTAGGAAAATTTTTGTTTTCTATGCTACGTTCCCCTTCAGTGGTATCAGAGCCGGATCTATGCGTAGATGAATTGTACGGGTAGAACACATAGGAGTATGTGGGCGTTGATGATCATGTTTTTGTCTCTTTGAGTATTTTATAATCTTAGTGGCATAGTAGGATGAAGCGGCCCGGACTAACTTTACATGTCCACGTACATGAGACTTGTTCCACAACTGACATGCAACTTGAATTGCATAAGTGGCTTGCGGGTGTCGGTTTCTCCTACTATAGTTAAGATCTAATCTACAAAGGGTTGTTCAAAAATATGTTTTATCAACGTTGTGGTTCTTGTACGTAGATATGAACGGTTCTATCCTCGTAAGCCCAAAGCCACGTAAAATATGCAAAAAATAAATTAGAGGCGTCTAACTTGTTTTTGCAGGGCATGTGATGTGATATGGTCAATGTTACAAACGTTATGTATGAGATGATATCTTTTGTAAATTATTGACATACCGGCTGGAGCCATATGGTTGTCTTATTTTATGGCCTGCGTGCTGTATGTCATATCCATGTGATATGTTGTAATGGACAATCAAGATGGAGGTGCCACGGACCTTGGTGCCACGCCGGTGGAATGATGGAGATCATACCATGATGCACAAGATGGAGATCAAGTGCAAGAAGGACCATATCATATCACATTATCCATGCATGTGATGTTTATCCTTTTATGCATCTTATTTTGCTTAGATCGCGACGGTAGCATTATAAGATGATCCCTCTCACTTAATATCAAGATAATAATGTGTTCTTCCTTAAGTATGCACCGTTAAGAAAGTTCGTCGTTTCGAGACACCACGTGATGATCGGGTGTGATAGACTCAACGTTCGCATACAACGGGTGTTTTCAAGCCTAGCATGTACAGACATGGCCTTGAAACACATGCAATACAATGGTTCTACTTGGCGAGCCTAGCATGTACAGACATGGCCTCGGAACACGTAACCGAAAGGTAAAGCATGAGTCATATGAATGATATGATGAACATATTGATGTTCGCCTTTGCAACTACACCGTCTCACGTGATGATCGGTTTCGGTGTAGTGAATTTGGTTCGTGTAATCACTAAAGACAACTAAGAGGGATGTTGTTTTTGAGTGGGAGTTCATGGGATAATTTTAGAATTAACTTGAACTTAATTTATCATAAACATAGTCTAAATAGTCTTTGCAAATATGTTGTAGATCATGGCACCACCTACCTTCAATTTCAATATGTTCATGGAGAAAGAGAAATTAGCGAACAATGGAAGCAACTTTACCAACTGGGCACTTAACCTGAGGATTCTCCTCACCGCTTGCAAGAAGCTCTATGTGCTTGATGCACCTCTAGGTGACCAACCCGCTGATGATGCTTCTGATGAGGATAAAAATGTTTATCTGACTCAACAAGAAGACCACAGTATAGTTCACTGCGGCATCCTCTATGGATTAGAGCCAGAGCTGCGAAAACGTTTCGAGAACAGCACTGCTTATGCCACAATGGGAGAATTGAAAATGATTTTCGATACCCATGCCGCAGTTGAGAGTTATGACGCTTCAGAAAAGTTCTTTAGCTGCATGATGGAAGAGAACAGCTCCGTTAGTGAGCACGTACTCAAAATGTCTGCGTACGCTGATAAGCTCATAGCCTTGGGAATATCGATTCCCATTGAGCTAGGGATACATCGTGTTCTCCAATCTCTGCCACCTAGTTACAAGAACTTCGTGATGAACTATAATATGCAGAGCATGAAGAAGTCTCTTCCTGAGCTTCTCTCGATGCTTAAAACTGCTGAAGTGGAGATCAAGAAAGAACATCAAGTGTTGATGATCAATAAGACCACTAGTTTCAAGAAAGGCAAGAAAGGCAAGCCAAGGGTAAACTTCAAGAAGGGTGGCAAATCTGTTGCTACTGCTGAGAAGAAAACCAGGCATGGCCCTAAGCCTGAGACTGAGTGTTTCTATTGCAAGGGTACTGGCCACTGGAAGCGCAATTGCCCCAAGTATCTGGCAGATAAGAAGGCCGGCAAAGTGAACAAAGGTATATATGATATACTTGTTATTGATGTGTACCTTACTAGTACTCGCAGTAGCACCTGGGTATTTGATACTGGTTCGGTTGCTCACATATGTAACTCGAAACAGGAGCTGCAGAATAAGCGACCACTAGCAAAGGATGAGGTGACGATGCGCGTCGGCAATGGATCAAGAGTTGACGTGATCGCCGTCGGGACGCTACCTCTACGTCTACCATCGGGATTAGTTATAAACCTCAATAAATGTTATTTGGTGCCCGCATTAAGCATGAACATCGTTTCTGGATCTTGCTTAATGCGGGACGGTTATTCCTTTAAGTCCGAGAACAATGGTTGTTCGATTTATATGAATAATATCTTTTATGGTCATGCACCTGAGAAGAATGGTTTATTTCTTTTGAATCTTGATAATGTTGATACACATATTCATAATGTGAATGCCAAAAGAATTAAGTTAAATGATGATATTGCTACTTATTTGTGGCATTGCCGCTTAGGTCATATTGGTGTTAAACGCATGAAGAAGCTCCATTCTGATGGACTCTTAGAATCACTTGATTATGAATCATTTGAAACATGTGAACCATGCCTTATGGGCAAGATGACTAGAACCCCGTTTTCAGGATCTATGGAACGGGCGACAGACTTACTGGAAATCATACATACTGATGTATGTGGACCAATGAGTGTATCGGCGCGCGGTGGATATCGTTATTTTGTCACTTTCACAGATGATTTGAGTAGATATGGGTATATTTACTTAATGAAACACAAATCTGAAACGTTTGAAAAGTTCAAAGAATTTCAGTGTGAAGTTGAAAATCATCGTAACAGAAAGATTAAATTTCTACGGTCTGATCGTGGAGGTGAATATCTAAGTTACGAGTTTGGCATGCATATGAAACAATGTGGAATAGTTTCACAACTCACACCTGCCGGAACACCACAGCGAAATGGTGTTTCCGAACGTCGTAATCGTACTTTATTAGATATGGTTCGATCTATGATGTCTCTTACAGATTTGCCACTATCGTTTTGGGGTTATGCACTAGAGACCGCTGCATTCACTTTAAATAGGGCACCATCTAAATCCGTTGAAACGACACCGTATGAATTATGGTTTGGAAACAAACCTAAGCTGTCATTTCTAAAAGTTTGGGGATGCGATGTTTATGTGAAGAAGCTTCAACCTGATAAACTCGAACCCAAAGCGGAAAAATGCGTCTTCATAGGATACCCTAAAGAAACAATAGGGTACACCTTCTATCACAGATCCGAAGGCAAGATTTTTGTTGCCAAGAATGGATCCTTTTTGGAGAAGGAGTTTCTCTCGAAAGGTGTGAATAGTAGGAAGGTAGAACTCGACGAGGTTATTGAACCTTCTCTTCTTGGAATGGCGAGTAGCGCAGCGCCGGAAGTTGTTCCGGAGCCGACCCCGTCAGATGAAGAGAGAGTTAATGATCAAGATCATGAAACTCCAATAGAGGAAACTACCGCACCTCGCAGGTCAACTAGGGAGCGTGCAGCTCCTGAACTATACGGAGATCCCGTATTAAACTTCATGGTAGATGGAGGTGATGACCCTGCGACATATGAGGAAGCGATGATGAGCCCAGATTCCAACAAATGGCTTGAAGCCATGAAATCCGAAATAGGATCCATGTACGAAAACCAAGTTTGGACTTTGGTGGATTTACCCAATGACCGCAAGGCCGTTGAGAACAAATGGATCTTTAAAAAGAAAACTGACGCTGATGGTAATGTGACCGTCTATAAAGCTCGACTTGTCGCAAAAGGTTTCCGACAAATTCAAGGAGTTGACTATGATGAGACTTTCTCACCAGTAGCGATGCTTAAGTCAGTTAGGATTATGTTAGCAGTTGCTGCATTTTTCGATTATGAAATATGGCAGATGGATGTCAAAACGGCGTTCCTTAATGGTGACATTGAGGAAGAGTTGTATATGATGCAACCCAAAGGTTTTGTTGATCCTAAGGATGCTGACAAGGTGTGTAAGCTTCAACGTTCCATTTATGGACTGAAGCAAGCATCCCGAAGTTGGAACCTCCGTTTTGATAAGGTGATCAAAGGTTTTGGATTTGTCCAAACATACGGAGAAGCTTGTATTTACAAGAAAGTGAGTGGGAGCTCTGTAGCATTTCTGGTACTATATGTGGATGACATATTGTTGATTGGAAATGATATAGAACTTTTAGAAAGCGTAAAAGGTTATTTGAACAATAGTTTTTCGATGAAAGACCTCGGTGAAGCAGCTTATATATTGGGCATCAAAATCTACAGGGATAGATCAAGACGCTTAATTGGACTTTCGCAAAGTACATACCTTGACAAGATTTTGAAGAAGTTCAAAATGGAAGATAGTAGGAAAGGGTTCCTACCTATGTTACAAGGCAAGACGTTGAGTAAGACTCAATGTCCAGCTACAGCAGAAGATAGAGAAAAGATGGATAAGACTCCCTATGCTTCAGCCATAGGTTCTATCATGTATGCTATGCTGTGTACAAGACCGGATGTGGCACATGCTATTAGTTTGACTAGTAGGTACCAATCCAATCCAGGTTTGGAACACTGGACTGCGGTCAAGAATATCCTAAAGTACTTAAGAAGAACTAAGGACATGTTTCTCGTATATGGCGGTGAAGAAGAGCTCGTCGCAAGATGTTATGTCGATGCTAGCTTCGACACTGATCCGGATGACTCTAAGTCTCAGTCCGGGTACGTATTTATTATGAATGGAGGAGCTGTAAGCTGGAGGAGTTCCAAGCAATCCGTGGTGGCGGGATCATCAACAGAAGCGGAATATGTTGCTGCCTCGGAGGCAACACAGGAAGCAGTTTGGATGAAGGAGTTCATATCCGAACTAGGCGTGGTTCCGAGTGCGTTGGATCCAATGGTTATCTATTGTGACAACAATGGTGCCATAGCCAATGCTAAGGAACCAAGGTCTCACAAGAATTCCAAGCATATCAAGCGCCGTTTTCACTCCATCCGTGAGCATGTCGCAGATGGGGATGTGAAGATTTGCAAAGTACATACGGATCTGAATGTGGCAGATCCACTGACTAAAACTCTCTCAAGGACAAAACATGATCAACACCAGAACTCCATGGGTGTTAGATTCATCACTATGTAATATAGATTATTGCCCCTAGTGCAAGTGGGAGACTGAAGGGAATATGCCCGAGAGGCAATAATAAAGTGTTTATTATGTTATTCCTTGTTTATGATAGATGTTTATTTCTCATGCTAGAATTGTATTAACCGGAAACGTTGATACATGTGTGATTAATAAACAAACCAACGTTCCTAGTGAAGCCTCTCTTTTAACTAGCCCGTTGATTAAACAGATGATCAAGGTTTCCTGATCATGAACATTGGATGTTGTTGATAACGGGGTCATGTCATTAGGAGAATGACATGATGAACTTAAACCCTAAACTAAGTATAACAATACGATCAAGTCATTTAGTTTTGTTGTTATGTCTTACATTCGGAGTAACATTATTCCTTAGACCATGAGATCATGTTAATCACTAATACCGAAAGAATACTTTGATGACATCAAACGTCACACCGTAAAAGGGTGACTATAAAGGTGGCATTGGATATTCGGAAAGTATTGGTTGAAGCTCATGGATCGAGAATGGGATTTGTCCATCCAATATGACGGATAGATATACTCAGGGCCCTCTCGGTGATATCACATCGACACCGCTTGCAAGCAAGTGATTTGATCACTAGGATGTTATATCACGGGAACGAGAAAAGAGTACTTGTCGGATAACGAGATCGAACAAGGTATAGTGGATACCGATGATCGGATCTCGGACAAGTAATATATCGCGAGACAAAGGGAAATCGTTACGACGTTGAAAGGTTCACACGATCACGAGAGTCATCGTTGAATATATAGGAGTCATCACGGTTTTCCAGACCCCGCTGTTGATTATTGATCGGAGAGGAGTCTCGATCATGTCTATAATATTCACGAACCGTAGGGAGACACACTTAAGGTTCGATGAAGCGTTTAGAGAGGATACGGAATACCGAAGAATATTTTGGGCAGCTCCGGAATTGTTTCGGGGAAAATTGAAATAGTTCAAGGGGTTTTTCGTCGAACGGTTGTTAATAGAATTAACAAATGGTTCGAGGTGCTGCATGCAAATGTTTGTTAATGGAATTAACAAATATAAATAAAGAAATAAAAATGTTTTATTTATTTATTAAAGAAAAACCTTTGGATTTTCCAAGTGGGAAATTAAGGGATTTTTGAGTGGGTTTGAGTGGAGCTTCCACTCACATGAAGAGAGGAAGGGGTGGGGGCACCCATGGCTGGCCGCACCCCCCCCTTGGGCTGCCTCCCCCTCCCCTATAAAAGGAGGGTGAGGGCTCTCTCTTCTCCACACACTTGCTCACACATTTTCCCTTCCATCCGCTGCTCCATTCCATGGTCTCCGGCTTGGCGAAGCCCTGACCGTGGGATTCTTCATCACCACCACGCCGTCGTGCTGCTGAAATTCCGGAGGGATCTTCTACTTCCGCAACCCGCTGGAACGAGGGAACGGAAGTCTTCATCGAGCTGAACGTGTGACCGATTACGGAGGCACCGCCGGATTGCGGTGCTCTTCTTCTCGCTCGGGATCGGCGTGAGAACGACTACGCCAACCACGAGATCTTTTCTCGTACCATTTTGAGTCTTCGAGGGTATGTTATCTCAAGACTCTCTTTCTCCCCGTTGCCTTTCATCTCATAGATTAGATCTTGGCCATTTGGGTTTATCGCGTGTAGGAAAATTTTTGTTTTCTATGCTACGTTCCCCTTCATATAAATATGAGTATTAAGACGCTGCAAACAACTGCGGCCGATATGATTGGCTTCCTCGTCAGCCATGGTAAGGCTAGACGAGCTAAAGAGGGTATTTTTTAGAAATTATATGGCACTTATGAGGAGGCCTATGACCTAGCCCCCAAACTGTTACAGCAGATAGCAGATGTTAACCCTGGGACTCAAATATTCATGAAAACTCATGCACACCCAACGGAGGAAAATTCAATTATCCTTGACCATATATTCTGGGCATTCCCCCAGACTATACAAGCATTCCGTCATTATCGTCCGGTACTATCAATTGATGGGACCTTTCTCACTGGAAAGTACAAGGGGACACTCCTGGTGGCGATTGCGGCAGATGCAAATAACCAGCTCCTTCCTATTGCATATGCTTTGGTAGAGAGCGAGAACAGAGATAGCTGGTTGTGGTTCCTGAGTTGCGTCAAGATGGGAGTCGTGCAAGATCGTGCCATCTCTCTAATGGCTCTACTCTCTATTTCGTGCTGACTTGGTGACACACAAACTGCACGGAGCTAACTGGATCGAGAGCAGCGGGAGTATTTGGCAGAGCAGCAGCGGAAGCGAGAGAGCAGCACTAAGCGGACAGTTTGCATTACACGGGCGTTCGGCATGTATTTATAGAACCGAGTGAGCTGCACTCCACCACCTTTCCTTCTAGCAATCACTGCAAGACAAATTAGTGCGGGTCGATGGTGCAGCCAGCCAGGGTGCCGACATGAAATCAGTGCCGCGCGCAGGCTCAGAATCAGCGCCCAGATGCTGTCGGGTGCGCAGGGGTGCCGCCTCGGCTGGTGGCGGCATGGCCCACCATGCACTCGTCCGGAATCGCCGCATGCAGCGTGCCGCCTGGGCCCGTGGCGGCAGGGCCTGCCGCCTCCGGCCGTGGCGGCATGTGCCACGTGTCGGCTGGCTGGCCTGCCGCCACGTCACTTTTGCCAATTCCACTCACATGTGGTCCTTTTTGCCTATTCGTTTTTTGAAGTGGTCTCTTCTGCCAAAAATTCCAACGAGCATGGCTACCAACTTTGACGCAAGTAAGCACGAGTAATCCACGATCGAACGCAGATGGAGTTCAAGTTGGACTGAAGCCTCAGATCTCCTCTGTTACGACACTTAGTCAAAGCAAGTTTCACAGGACAGTAGTACAGATGTTCAACCGAAATAATCATCCACAATCCCAAATGCAAACATATCTTAAGTCTGAATCATATAAACTAACCAATGGAGAAAAAACAAACACAATGTAGGCTTCAGCAGCTAAAACCACTCTTATTGGACGTGACCCTGTTCTAGCTTCAGCTTTCCTCTTCTCCTCACGAAGCTTCAGGACACCTTCGGTATGACACTGAGTACCGCACATATATCCTAAATCGGTAGCACAAAAAAATAGAACCACGTGTTAGTCTGAGAAGGTTTCCGCAGCTTTCGTATAAATTAAAAGGGAAACAGAGTACGTATAGTACCTTTTTGCAGCGGTGTGAGCGATCGACATTTTAATTCCCCTCACTTCTAACTCCACCCCCCATGATCAACATTACAGGATGGTTGGCATGGCCATCTACTTCTTCCATGATTGCAGCCCTTGCAGCGATGATTTCGGGATTTGTAGCACCCTTACATTCAAGCATTATGTATCCCCGTTTGAGACATGGGAGATGCACAATGCCTAAATAAATCCCATCGTTTCTTCCCAGCAACACATCGAGTGACAGCTGAAAGTACTCAAGCTTGGGCATAGCCCCTTTCACGAACGTAATGCGTATCCCTTTGTGACATCTGATTTCAAAATGTTTCAGACTTGGGAAACCAATTCCTTGGACCGTATTCTTACATTCTGCTGTTTTTAACGTCAAGATCAGACGAAGTAAAGCTGGGAGCTGACCAAGGATGTGCAGATCATTGTCAGTCAATTTAATTAAATTGATATCGAGGCTAGTAAGGCTGCCAAGTACGGGTGCAATCCACTTTGGAATTTCCTTGAAATAGTAGTTGGTGGTCATACGAAACCTTTGAAGTGCAGATGGCACAGGAGACATAGATTCTAATAGCTCGAGGGAATGACTATCAGGACTATCTATCCGTATAGACCGGAGGTCACAGCTCCCAATTAACTTGCGCAGCGACGATAATAGCTTCTCTTCATGCATCTTATATGCTTCGGGTCCTCTACATTCAGATCCTTCACATTCCAAACATACAAAGAGTTCACTCAAACGGGTTAGGTTCCCGAGCTCCACCAATGCATCAGCTGGACTCATGGTAGCATTAAAAGGAGAAATCACCCGTAAGTTGCTCATAATCCCAATCCCACATGGTATTTTTGTTCGGCTTCCAGCCAATAGGTACTGTAGTTTAGTTAGCTGGACAAATCCAACTGGCAACTCACTCACAGACGTATACTGAAAATCTAGAGTCTCCAAGTCACTTAGCATCACAATCTGTGACGGTAGACTTGATATGCACGTACCTTTAAAGCTGAGGTACCTTAGCTTGAACAACTTGTCCATACCTTTCATATCATACTTGTTCAAACCCATGCAACCTT
The DNA here is from genome assembly GCA_028641055.1 of Alopecurus myosuroides. Classification (NCBI taxonomy): domain Eukaryota; kingdom Viridiplantae; phylum Streptophyta; class Magnoliopsida; order Poales; family Poaceae; genus Alopecurus; species Alopecurus myosuroides. Next base: position 6,467,674 of record CM054057.1, read on the forward strand.
CAAAATCCAGTACACGTAAAGCTTCAAATTTAGCAAGACTAGGCAAGTGCTTGCTGCAATCTTCTGCGGTTATTGTTAGAGATCGAACGTGGCTTAGATCCTCATTTTCCAATGCCAATGCAAGTTCCTTGTCCATGTACTGGATTGACAATCGCCGAATAATATCATGCCGATTGGACAAACTTGTTTGACCTCCGCCCACCACAGTAACAAAATTATCCTCTATAGATTTTGATATAATAAGTTCGAGCATCATGTCATGGACCCGACAGGCACGAACCTTACCATCATAGCCAATTTCCACTGGCTGGATCATACTTTTGTTGACAAGGTCGTAAAAGTAGCTCTCAGCAACCTCATATTGGCTCTGCCCGCGCTCTTCCGAAATAAATCCTTCTGCTATCCATCTCCGCACTACTCTCTTCCTCCTAATCTCATAATCCTCGGGGAATACACTTAAATACAACAAACATGTCTTGAGATGAGGCGGAAGATCATTATAGCTAAGGGATAGTATGGTATTCATTCCCTCTAGACTCTGGTTATTTTCTAAGGCTGACCAATTGAAGTTTTTACCTTCTCCCACTCCTCTTTGGTCGCTACTCTGTTTGCCAACAAACCAGATATACTGATAATTGCCAATGGTAGGCCTCCACACTTATTTAGGATTTTATCTGAAATTTCTTTTAGCATATCAGGGCAGCTGTCAGTGGAGCTGAATATCCTTTTGAAAAATAATTCTTTAGCATGAAGATCACTCAGGGCTTCAATTTTATACATGTGGTCATCAGTAGCTGAACAGCATGACTTTGCTACGTCAACAATGCGTGTAGTAGCTATAATTCTACTGGAACAATTGTTCTCTGGAAATGCACATTGGATACTGTCCCATGCTTGTGTAGACCATATATCATCAATTATGATGAGGTACCTGACATATTTGTATATGATGTTAACTAATATGTTAGGAATTCAACAAAAATACATTGATATAACGTGCAATTCCTAAAATATATATGCTTCAGCCTTCATGTAACCAACTAGAGAAGTCATAACTTTATGACCGTTCTTGCTTTTATTTCTACATATGATTTATAGTGTATATGTATCCTGACTCATTAATGGATACTTTAACTATAAATGGAACCCAAGTCTAGTTCATTCAAAATATTTCCTTGATGTGGATCAGAACACTATTCACAATGCTTATTGAGTATATACGGAAGTAACAATAGAAATATGAAAATCCATGTTGCATATGCTATCTTGACTAAGTGCATAAATCTTTATTACATTTGTTCCATATGCAATTATTATACATATGCATCATATCCACTTCATTTGAATTTTAACCGTACCTAGAACTCAACCTATTTGTTCGATTGTCATAAAAAAAAATTAATACCTCTTTCGCAGTTTTTCTCTTTGAAAAGGGGATATTATTTAAAATGCTTATTTTTAGTATATATATTGAAAGAAGAGAATAGTAGTTGTATTGTCAAAATTATGCTACATGCACCAAAACGAGTTCACCCCAAAGGCTAGCTAGACAATAAATATTCATACAGCACACTCACCAAGCTAAATTGGTGATTAGACTAATTGAGACTAATGTAGTCATATATAACACTCACCATTAAACGATGAAAATAATAATGGTTTCTGGAAATTCTTTGGACTGCGCTACCAGGTCTAATTTGACCACAATTTCTTTACGCTAAAAAATAATATTATAGGAACTGTATCGCACTAACAAAAACAACAAAAGAACATATATGTATATGACTTGTTTTAACCGACTAAGTACCTTTTATCTTTTAGTAATTCTCTGAGCTTTATGATGTATTTCCTTTCATCCCAATTGTCGGTGGATCCATCTTCTGCGGACACTTGAGAGATCACGTCCCTTATAATTCTCTTTATATCTGGCTTTTGTGAGACAGACACAAAAGCCCGGCAATCAAAATCCCCTTTGATCTTGTGATAGACCTGATTAGCCAATGTTGTCTTTCCCAATCCACCGAACCCAACAATAGACAACACGGCGCGACGCTTGATGGTAGCGTTCTCCACCATCCACTTAGCAAGAGCATCCCTTGGACCGTTGATTCCTACGAGATGTGCTTCCTCGGCAAATAGAGCGGACAGCCGCGGATCAACAGCTGTATGGTTAGATGGGCTACGAGTAGCATCATCTAGCCTGTAACTGCTCGATCTTGAGGTCTTTGACTTGCTTGATGCGGGCCTTTAATTCTTCAATCTGGTCCGCGATCCCGTGCCGAGCTCCAAGTGTCTTGAGACTGTGAGCTGTCTTGCGAAAGAACTCCTTGAAGCCACCGTGACGCCCACGGCTGCCGAGCCGGTGAATAAATTTTGCACCGCAGCGTGCATGCTGGATAGCTCACACTGTAGGGCGAGGATCTCACGGCGAACACCTTTAAGACGGCCATACTCGCCGGCGAGCAAGTTTCACCACCAGCGGACCTAGCACGCCCAGAGAAGCGCTGACCACCGTCGGGGTCATGGGTGTGGAGGCTTGAGTTTTTTTTTTGGTTTGGCTGGGGATGCTTGAGAGTTGAGAGAAGTGCTTGTGAGGAAGGAGGATGGACCGGCAGCCAATGACTCGGCTGATATTTGTGGTGGTGCTAGCTTATGTTGTCGCATAGCTCTCGTGGACAGGCTCAACTCAAAAATGCGCATTCGGTCACCGTCGAATAATTGCGGTAGTTGATATATCTGGTCCCGAAAACGAATTTCCATATAGATAATGGAAGCTTTTTCTTCTTGCTAGCTGTAGCGCAGCACAACTAGGAGCCATTTTATTGTGGGGTCGGATGCAAGGCCAGTTGGCAGCGACGGCGAAGAAAGCTAGACACATGTGGAGACCACTGATGATGATGGATCGTATACTTTATATTGGACTGCATGCATCTAAGGGCATCTCCAGCCATCCCGCAAGCCCACTTTTTGTGTCAAAAACCGTCGTTTTAGCGTCGAATTCCACCAGGAGCTAAAATAGCGCCGTTTTTGCGCCGGCGCACCCAAGCCAAACTTAGCCCCTTGGGTTTGGCCTTTCTCCTACTTTTGCCCCACGTTGCATGCAAACATGACTCTCTCTCCTAATTTTGCCCCACTTTGCATGCAAAAGCCCCCCATTTTGGCTGCTTGGGTGGGCTACAGCTGGTAAATGGCCTTGCCCCAAGTTTGATTTTGCGTCGTTTGTGCTACTTCTTGTGATTTTTCTTGTGCTGGGGGGCTACACGGCTGGAGATGCCCTAAGTGTCCTACAAATTGCAATCGAAATTTTGTGGCAAAGAATAAATATTTGTTTACTTTTGCTCGAATTTAGCAATTTTGAGTTACTTCTCCTCATAAGCATTTTGTTAGCAAATAAGGTATTCCTTTGTTTCAGCTAAAAAATAGTTGAGTAACATACATGGTTGGTACATAAACTTGCCGGAAATGTTCAGTGATGTGCAAGGAAGATGAGTAGGGGACATAGCAAAAATAATTGTGGGGTGGGGCGCCCAGTCGCACACAAGATGCAAGCTTTCTGGTCACGGGTTGATAGTTGACACACACTGCTTCAGGAACGAACTATAATACTACTAGCAAATTTACCCGCGCGTTGCTACGGAGTCATTTCTTTTGAATATAGCTGTTTGAAAAATGTTACACTGAAGCCTAACAATACTACCGGTCATCCCGACCAAATTGAACATTGCCACTAACCCAATAAAAACCACAAGAACTTCCACCATGCGCCACCCCTTCCACCCGCATATCTCCTCCCCGCCTTCCACCTTCCACAAGTGCACCACCTCGCCCCCAATCATGATCACCTACATCACCCTCCTCTCGTTCATTCTGCTCTCGGGGAGCGCCATCTCCTCCCCTTTATTTTTCTTGCAGGCACCGTCCTCCTGTCCCCTTCCTCAAATTCTCCTCTCCGATTTTTGACTTCTTTCCATGTTTCATTGGAAAGAGCAATAGATTATTAAGGGGAGGCTCTCAGCTCGGCAAAATACAGATAGAGAATGAAAAATGTGAGAAACACGAATGTAATAAAGCAGTAGTTCAACTTTCCTGGATATATCGGTCATATTAACCACCTAGCAGAGGATCAGAAAATGCACAAATTATCGAGTGCTTAATTTGACCGGAAGCCAACGAAGGAAACATGCACATGCATCATGGAGCAAACTAAGTGATACAGGAAAGGCCAGTCCTGGGGTTTGCTTAATAAACTATACTCCCTCCGTTCAACGATAGATGACTTCCACTTATCTATATATTGATGTATCTAGACATGTTTTAGTGTCCAGATACATCTATACGTAGACAAATGCAAGTCATCTATTGTTGAACGGAGAGAGTACATGTGAATGGGTGGAAAATAGACAACGGCTAGTGATAATTTTGTCTAGGAAAAGAGAGACGACGGGGGCGAGACTTTTAGGAGAAACGTGGGTGCTAAGTGGAACCTTCGTGTGTAGCAACCGGACTTCCGGGCCCACGTTCCACGGGCGAAGAGAGAACATAGCACAACTTGCGTCGATTTGAACTCAGAATCCGTACGTGTTTTGATTGGATCGGCTGAAGGATTTATTTCTTGTCTTTTTTTTTCTAGCGCTCTCATATAGATGTATCTAGACATATTTTAGTACCAGATACATCTATTTGAGAATCATCTAATATCGAATGAACGGAGTAGGTGCTCCCCGTTTTTCTAGCGAGGTACCATAATTCAGATCAGATATTTTTAGCAATCCCTATCCCGATGAGTTTTTTTTTTTGAGTTGATCGTTATCCGTGCGTACGGGTCCTTTTTTTAGCGATGGCTATCCTGGGCATTCAACCGTTTTTTTAGTAATCGCTATCAAGTTTTTTTAGTAATCGCTATCAGGCGGTTTTCTCGGTTTCATTGACGTACCAACTTCGCTAAGCCCTTTTAGTACTCCCTCCAATCCGAATTAATGGGCGGAGGGCCAGCCAAAGTTTTGCCTAAGCCTTGTGTGAATGTGCGACCATTAATTTGGATCGGAGGTAGTAGTAGATAGAGATATGCATTACTTGACCGATTCACATCGTGGATGTCCGGGGCGATTTCCGGGACGGACCAGGGGCCGCCATCGCCCGTGGCGGATCGGCCTCCATCTCCGCGTCTACCTCCTGCATTCCGTGGACGGCGTCTAACTTCGGCGCCTGGCGATCTAGGGGCCCCGGTGGGATCTTGGTTCCTGCCGCTCGCCGGGGTTGAGGTGCTGGAAGCGGAGGTTACGGCAAGGCGCTGTGGAGAAGACGTCCTCGCGGAAGCACGCAGGTGTCGCTGGAGGTTCTCGTCCGTCCAGAGTTGTCCGACGAGGATTTGTCGCGGGGCTTTTGGGATCGCATTGGCTACTCCATACCGGAGTCACGATTCTGGGAGAAACGGGGGGACACCATCCACGTCGAAGGTAAGGCTGGTTCGTTTTCTTCTTGCAGGGCTGGCGGGGAGCGAACGCACAAAGTGTCGCCGTCGTCAGCGACCATTTCGTCTTCGTGTTCTTCGGGAGGAGGCTCCGGCGTGGGCTGCACTCTTAAGAAGCCGACGGTGAGGTTAGGCTGGCGGGGGCCCGTGCCACGGTCGAGGGTCACTCCCTTGCCGTGCTTGGGGCACTTCCTCCCGGAGCGGTGCTCGCCGGTATGCGATGTCAAAGACGGGCGTCCAAGAGCCGACGGCGGAGCTGCATCGCGATCGAGCGGAGGCGATCCGGACATCGCGGGCACGGGCGGTCCCACTTCGATTCAAACCGATTGCCCGCTGACGAGTGGGGGCCTCATTGCATGGAGTAGGGCCCAAGAAACCTTGGGCCTATCTGGCCGACGCTTTCGAGCTCCTCTAGTCGCGATCGGAGTCTACGTCTCGATCGGTTTCGAGCGCTGCTAGGGTAAAATCTTCATCAGCAACGCCGTCGTCCATGCTCCCTTCTCCGCCGGTACTCCGCCAGGTGGATGTTCGTACGCCGTGGTCCTTGCTTCTGTGGCACAGATGGCGGCTCCGCAGCGTGCTGGAGCGGGGGTGCGGGAACCAGGGCCAGTGCCAGGTGGGCGAGGGCGGGGTGTCGGGCGAGGGCGGGGTGCCGAGCGAGGCGCCTCTGTTTCTGCGGGTCGGCCGCCGGCCGGGCCCCCAACATTCGCCCGAGGGACGCTACCTCATGTGAATGGAGTCATGGTGCAGTCACTTGCACCGGCTCCCGTTCCCTTGCCTACCCACGGTGCGATTGCTACGGGTCCTTCTACACCGGCGGCAGTACTTGTGTTGGCAGGCACAAGTGGGGTCGCCGCAGGGGCGGGGGCGGTTCCCAACGCGGCCTCGGGTGCTGCTCCGTCCGGTGCCGGTTTCGCGGTTGGTCCGGGGACGGGCGTCGGGGCTAAGAAGAGAAAGAGTAAGAAGAAGAAGGTTGCGCCGTTTGTAGCTGAGGGATCTCTGACAGGTGGGGCTGTGGCATTGCCGGGGCCTACGGTTGATCAGCGGGTGCATGTCGGCGCTGAGCCCGGGCGTACCGATGTTGCTGCGGCTTAGGTCGTCAAGAAAACAAGGTGCTGGAAGTGTGACATTGATACTCATGCCGCCACTAGGGATTGTCCGTTGGAGTATTATTGCTATGTCTGCGACAACAACAAGCATCCGCTTAAGAAGTGCCCAACTCTCAAACTCTCGAACGGTGTCCATTGCAGGGATTGGCAACAAGCATACTATGTTCTCGCAGTTTCCTGATACTTTGTTCAAGGAGATGGGGGAGTAGTCTAAGTGGCCTATTTCATTGGTAACGGTTCAGGGCAGCGCTGCTACGGCTAAGCAGGTTGAGGTGACGGTAGCTCTGCCAAGTGGCGATAATGTGTTCAAACTGGCGTTTCCTTCTTTGGCTGAGCTTGCCATGTTTGATGGTATGGATTTTGGTGTTCCGTCGCAGTCCACGAGGTTGCTTTTTAGCAAGTCGAAACAGGAGGAGATTGAACCTAAACTTGAGCTATAACCGACTTGGGTTCACGCGGACGGTGTGCCTCATTCGCTGAGACATTTTCTAGGTTTATGGGCAGTCGGATCTCTGATTGGTAATACTCTAGATGTGGATCTTTTGGCTCTCCGTCGCAGAGGTATTGTTAGGATTCGGATGGCACTGTCTGATGATGAGGTGTTTCACAAGGTGGATGAGGTTGGTCCTTTTGTTAACACAGATGAGGTTTTGCGGCTCAAAGGCTATTCTTTCACCTTTAGGCCGGAGCCAGAGGACTTTGATCCTGAGCCAGACTTTGTTCCTTTTATTTGGGACCATAAGTTGCACTCGGAGTCCGCGGAGGGTGGAGCTAATGGAGAGGATGTTGCTGGTCCTAGTGCTAGGATGCTAGAGGAGGCTGAGGAGGGGCCTACTAGTATGGCCATTGATCCATCCACGTCTAACAAGGGGGTCATGTTCGTGCTCATGCCTCGGAGATCCTCCGAGATTATGCTTTAACTCGTATCAATGTGTCAACTCCTCGTGGAAAGGAAATTGCTAGACGGTTGGTTTCTTCTGATGTGGCTGTCGGTTTGTTCTTCGCGGGTAAGTGTGCATCATCATCGAGGGCTTCCAGCAGTGCGCAGCTACAAGAGGATTGTGTGATGACTTTGCCTCCATCCACACCTGCTGCTGTGTTGCGTGGGCCGAGCAGCGTCGAGGAGGTGGTGGCCGCTGCACGTGTTGGGTCGTGCGACGCGCAGCAACCTATCGCCCGCGCACCAGAGGAGACGGTGGTCGCTGCACCAGCTGGGCCGGGCGGCGCACAGCTCTCTGCCGCCCGCGCGCCAGTGACGGAGGACGTGGCCGCATCCGGTGGGCTGGGAGCGGCCGTGCGTGTGCTGGGCGAGGCGCAGTTGGCTACTGCCAAGTCGACTGCCAGGGGCGTTTCTTTGCCGGCAGTTGGGTTGGAGGGGCTGGCCCGCTCCCCTTCACCGATGCCGGTGGTTGGACTGGCGTTGGAGGATGACGTAGACGGCGAGACTTCAGGCGAGGGCGGGGAGGCAGTGCTTGTTGCGTCCCCTTGCTTGGGGAGCACGGAGAATGAGACCGTCTCGGTCGCTTCGGTGGTCAGGGGGACATCCACGTCGCCATTGTCCCCCTCCGCCGTTGTTCTGGTTCCAGTGGTGGCCGTTCCGGCCAAGAAGGAGTTGACGCGCAGTGCGTGCCACGTTGCGGCGAAGGACGGTTCTTCTGCGATAGACGAGGACTCGTTGTCCAAGGCCATGCGCAGGAAGGAGGCCTTGTATTCATCTCCGCCTATAGGTACGGCTTTCGTGTATAAATCCTTTCTTTCTTTTTCAAATAAAAAGTTATCGTCTATTTTAGGTAATATTGGTGTTAACTTAGGAATAAATGATGCTGAGATCACGTTGTCGGCCAATGCGTTGAAGCACATGGAGTATGACCGTTTAACGGTTAAACCATGTGCTTCTCCGAGTGATGAGGACATCCCTAGTACATTCCCACTTAAACAAGATGAAGTGAGTGAAGGGAATATGCCCGAGAGGCAATAATAAAATGGTTATTATCTTATTTCTTGTTTATGATGAATGTTTATTTCTCATGCTAGAATTGTATTAACCGGAAACATTGATACATGTGTGCTTAATAAACAAACAATGGTTCCTAGTAAAGCCTCTCTTTTAACTAGCTCGTTGATTAATAGATGATCAAGGTTTCCTGATCATGAAGATTGGATGTTATTAATAACGGGGTCATGTCATTAGAAGAATGATGTGAGGAACATATACCCAAAGAGAATATAGCAATGCAATCAAGTCATTTAGTTTACATTGTTATATCAAACATACGAAGTAACTTATTCCTTAGACCATGAGATCATGTCAATCGCTGATACCGGAAGAGTGCTTTGATGGCATCAAACGTCACACCGTAACAGGGTGACTATAAAGGTGCCGTTAAGTATACGGAAAGTATTAGTTGCGGATCATGGATCAAGAGTGGGATTTGTCCATCCAAATGACGGAGAGATATCCTCTGGCCCCTCTCGGTGACATCACATCGAAACCGCTTGCAAGCACGTGATATGATCACAAAGGATGTTATATCACGGGAACGAGAAAAGAGTACTTGTCGGTAACGAGATTGAACAAGGTATGGTTGATACCAATGATCGAATCTCGGACAAGTAAAATATCGCGAGACAAAGGGAATAGTTCACGGCGTTGTTGGTTCACACGATCACGAGAGTCATAGTTCAATATATAGGAGTCATCACGGATCTCCAGATCCCGCTGTTGATTATTGATCGGAGAGGAGTCGCGATCATGTCTATCTTATTCGCGAACTGTAGGGTGACACACTTAAGGTTCGATGACGCGTTTGAGAGGATACGGAATATCGAAGAATATTTTGGGCAGCACGGAAATTGTTTCGGGGAAAATTGAAATATTTCAAGGGGTTTTTCGTCGAATGGTTGTTAATAGAATTAACAAATGATTCGAGGTGCTATATGCAAATGTTTGTTAATGGAATTAACAAATATAAATAAAGAAATAAAAATGTTTTATTTATTTATTAAAAGAAAACCTTTCGATTTTCCAAGTGGAAAATTAAGGGAGCATGAGTGGGTGTGAGTGGAGCTTCCACTCACATGAAGAGGGAAGAGGTGGGGGCACACCATGGCTGGCCGCACCCCCCTCTTGGGCTGCCTCCCCTTCCCCTATAAAAGGAGGGTGAGAGCTCCTCTTCTCCACACACTTGGACACTTCCCTTTCCCTCCACCCGCTGCTCCATTTCATGGTCTCCGGCTTGGCGAAGCCCTGACCGTGGGATTATTCACCACCACCACGTCGTCGTGCTGCTGGAGTTCCGAGGGATCCTCTACTTCCGCGCCCCGCTGGAACGAGGGAACGGAGGTCGTCATCAACCGTACGTGTGACCGATCAAGGATGCACCGCCGGATTGCGGTGCCCATCTTCTCGCTATCGGGATCGGTGTGAGTACGACTACGCCAACAACGAGATTTGATCTCGTACCACTTTGAGTCTTCGAGGGTATGTGTTCTCCTTAACCCTCTTGTTGCCCGTTGCACTTCGTCTCCTAGATTAGATCTTGGCCTTTCGGGTGTCTCTCGCATAGGAAATTTATTGTTTTCTATGCAACGATCCCTTCAGTGAGACTTGGACCTATAACAAGGTCAAGGTCCAAGCTAATACAACAACAGGTGAATTCACTCCTTATTGATTATGATGTTTGTGATAATGAGAATTTTATACTGCCTAAGTCTATGCATTTATGTATAATCAGGGTTATTGATAACACAAACATGGTGGTGGAAAACAACCAAGAGGAGCTGGAAAACAAGACTACAAGTGGTGAAACAATAGTACAATGGTGAAAACAACAATACAAGATGGTGAAAACAATAGTACAAGTGTGGAAAACAACTACAAGCGTGTTATTCCACACTAAGTGAGATTGAAAACAAGAGGAGGACGCTCCATTGAAGTCCAATGCGCCGCATAGAAGTCCTAATCCAATTAGGCATGACATGTATGTCATATTGGCCGAACCCCTTAATGTTGGGTCGGTTTGTATCTCTCTTCGAGTCCTAGTAGGAGTCCTAGTCCTAGGAGGAGTTGGTGCTTGCGCAAGCCCCCTTGTGGCCGCACCCCTTCCCCTTAAACAGCTACGACCTACATGTGGGAAAGTAGAACAAGTTTAAACCAAAGAAACCCTAGCCTCTAGATTGTATTGCTGCTAAGCATTCATCTTGAAGTATACCTGCAAAGTTGCGTGATATCTTGTTATTCCATTGGGAATAGGGGGATACAAGACCACTCGTGATCTTTGATTGCGTGTGCAAGAGTGTGTAGTTGAGAATATCCAAAGGGATTGATTGTTGTTGCATTGGCAACACGGGTTATCCAAGTGAGTGGTCTCACTGTAGCACTAGTTATCAAAAATCCATAAAACGTCCACAAAAATAGAGAGAGCTCATTGAGAAGATCGGGCCACCCCATATCATCTTGGTATCAGATTCTCATGTTTCCTCGGTGAGAAAATTTGTCCCTAGTTTAGTTGTTTTTATTTCCTATCCAGAAAAAGCCATACAAAAATATTAGGTTTAGTTTGTGCCAGAGCCTAGATCAACACCAAATTACTACTCTAAAACTTTCCAATAGGGTAGCTCCCAAAATATAGATTTCTTCTTCCACATGGGTGCGCGCTTATCAGGGCCGTTCGGAACTGGTTGGCTGCCATCACCCTTACCAAAGATTACTTTAAGGTTCTTGACCATATCGAATAAATCATTAACACTACAGAGCTTAGCCTTCTTCCGGTTATCTGCCGCACCTCTGAAATGCTTCCCTCCTTTCTTTCTTACGGGATGCTTGATCGGAAGAAATCTACGATGCCCCAGGTATACAACCTTTTTACATTTATCCAAATAAACACTGTCAGTCTTATCTAAACAGTGTGTGCATGCATTGTATCCCTTGTTTGTATGTCCGAAAATGTTACTAAGAGCAGGCCAATCATTGATGGTTACGAAAAGCAACGCCCGTAGGTCAAATGGCTTTTGTTCGCTCTCATCCCACACACGTACACCTGGTTTGCCCCACAATTGTAAGAGTTCTTCCATTAATGGCCTTAGATACACATCAATGTCGTTGCCAGGTTGCCTCGGGCATTGGATGAGAACTGGCATCATAATGAACTTGCGCTTCATGCACAACCAAGGAGGAATGTTGTACATACATAGAGTTACGGGCCAGGTGCTATGACTGGAGCTCTGCTCCCCAGAAGGATTAAAGCCGTCTGTACTTAGACCAAACCATAAGTTTCTCGCCTCTCCTGTAAAGTCCGGGAAGTCTCTCTCGATCTTTCTTCACTGCGATCCATCGGCGGGGTGTATCAACTTTCCGTATTTCTTACGGTCTTCTTTGTGCCATCGCAACAACCTAGCATGCTCTTTGTTTCTAAACAGACGTTTCAACCGTGGTATTATAGGAGCATACCACATCACCTTAGCAGGAACCCTCTTACGGGGGGGGGGCCTCGCCGTCAACATCACCAGGGTCATCTGCTCTGATCTTATACCGCAGTGTAGAGCATACCAGACATTCATCCAAATTCTCGTACTTCTCACCGCGGTAGAGGATGCAGTCATTAATGCATGCATGTATCCTCTGCATATCTAATCCTAGAGGGCATAGAGCTTTCTTTGCTTCGTACGTACTCTCAGGCAATTCGTTATCCTTTGGAAGTTTTGGCTTCATTAGTTGAAGTAAACTCTCAAATGCCTTGTCAGACACACTGTTCTGTGCCTTCCATTTCAGAAACTCCAGTGTGGTACCGAACTTTGTGCTACCATCTTCGCAATTTGGGTACAACAACTTTTTGTGATCCTGCAACATGTTGTGCAGCTTCATCCTCTCCAATTTACTCGGCCAAGATCATCATCGGGCTCTTCTGATGTCTGTTCTTGATCACCTCCTTCTTCTGCATTGTCTTCCATTGCAGTATCACCGTATTCATGGAACAAAGGATCTTCTTCTTCTTCATCGTCTTCCATCACAACCCCTCTTTCTCCATGCTTGGTCCAGCAATTATAGCTGGGCATGAAACCTCTCCGAAGTAGGTGGCCGTGAAGGATTCTGTCGGAATAGTGCTCCCTCACGTTCCGAGAATCAATACATGGGCAACACATAAAGCCATTATCTTTGTTCGCCTGAGCTACAGCGAGAAATGCATTCAGTCCTGCCATATACTCGGAATTGCGTCGGTCACCATACATCCATCGCTGCCGTGCATCCATCTGCATCGTATAATTAAGTTTATCAAAATACATTACAATAACATGTCAATAGAGAAATGACCACAGTACATCGAAAAATATTACTTTTTTATGTATCAATTACAGATGAAAAAGATGAGCTTGTTAACCTCTCGGTCGAAGATACCATTTTCAGTGAGCTTATGTGTGGCTCGGGAATTTCATCGAACACCTTGTGTGCATAGTAAAATAACACACACTAACACCCACCTCTCTCACACCTCCAAGCAAAAAAAAAGATGGAAGCGAAAGGGGGGCTGTGGGGCCGTATATATAGGGGAAGTGGGGGCATTGGTCCAGGTTTGTGGAATGAACCGGGACCAATGCCCATGCGCGTGCCACGTGGCCTGTGGCTAGGCATTGGTCCCGGTTCATGCCACAAACCAGGACCAATGCCTCCCCACGAACCGGGACCAATGCCCCCAGGCGATTTCTGTTGCCTCGGGCGCACAAACCGGGACCGATGCATAGCATTTGTCTCGGATTTTGTTGCAACCGGGACAGGTGCCCCCTGGGCCCCTGGACGAAATGGGTTGTTTCCACTAGTGAAGGTACTGCGTACGAGCAATTCAAAAGGAAACTGCAGGATTATTAGATGCAGAGGTGCTAAATGAAAAAGAAGAATACTATCGCTCTTACAACATGCTTGGATGAACTTGATGGTTGACATACCGCTCGAGGAAATTCTTAATTCAGTCAGCATTCATGTAATATGTTCAACATACTTTGATTTTGTAATATAATTGTTTCTTCTTTGCTTTTCTTATTTGAAATGAGTCACCCTAGCCTCTACATCAGGCTGATGCATACGGCTTTATTATATTAATATGAAATTTAAACATCTGACATTACACTCTATTTACCAATGCAAAATCACGGGTCTGCCAGCGTTGCTACAAGAATCAACCAGCGAAAAAAGGAAGCAACGCAATCAGCCATAATCTATCCTTCTAGTGCGCAACCAACCAGCCTGGTTGAAGATAGCCCGAACGACCGCCATTAGCCGATTGCATCCAGTAGCCAAACGTTGGTGTTGCTCTAACGGCACCAGGTTGGACCATAGAGTGATCCAATAAATAGCTCGATGAACCACCTGCAAAAAATTTCCCACCGTTTCACTGTTAAAAATCACCCCATTACGACTATTCCACACCGCCCATAAGAAAGCACATACTCCTATGCGTATAACTGCTCTAGAATGTTTATCCATCCCAATTAAAAAATCCCCAAATAGTTGCTGAACAGAAGTAGGTGCAGCAATACTAAAAGTGAAGTGAAAGAGACGCCAAATCTTTTTAACAAAATCACAATCTAAAAAAGATGTTGAACCATCTCCTGTGAGCCACAAAAGACACACTTAGTGCAACCACGCCACTTCCTATTAGCAAGGTTATCTTTTGTCAATAATTCGTTTCTATAAAGAAACCACATGAAAATTTTAACCTTAAGGGGCACTTTTAATTTCCAAAGCTTAGACCGTAAACTAGCAGTATTACCATTCATAATATCAGAGTATAAAGACCGAACTTTAAACAACCCGGTTGGTGTTAACTTCCACCTAACTTTATCTGGATTATTAGTAATATCCACTCCCATGAGTTTCTCAACCAAATCCAGCCATGCATTCCACGTATTACCAACCAAACTTCGCCTAAATTGAATATTAGGATGATCGTGATTAAGAACCTCCGCAATCATAGTATTCTTATGCCTAACAATGGCATAAAGAGTAGGGTATTGGTCAACAAGAGAAGTATTTCCAAGCCACACATCCTCCCAAAACCTCACCTCCACTCGATTACCAACAGTGAATTCAATCCTATGAAAGAAATCCTGTTTGACACCCATAATCCCTTTCCAAAAAGGTGAATCAGTAGGCTTACTCTCAACCTGAGCTAAAGATTTATCACCCAATATTTGTTATGTAAAAGCTCAGCCCAAACTCCATCCTCAGTCAACAGTTTAAACAACCATTTAGCCAACAAACACCTATTCTTAATATCTAACAACTCGATCCCCAACCCTCCTTGGTCTTTACGCCTACAAATAATATTCCATTTGGACAAACGATATTTTCTCTTTAGATTATCACTTTCCAGAAAAAACGAGATCTAAAGAAATCTAATCTCTTACGAACCCCAACGGGCATTTCAATAAAAGATAGCATGAACATTGGCAAACCGGTCAACACCGAATTAATAAGAATTAGCCGATCCCCATAGGACAAAAGCTTACCCATCCAAGAACTTAGCTTTTGCTCAAAATGTTCCTCAACAGGCTTCCACTCACTGTTCCGAAGTCTACGAAAGTGAACCGAATGCCCAAATACCGAATAGGAAGAGAGGCAATCTCACAACCAAAGATTTTACGGTACTCAGGTAAGTGCTCAACAGCTTTACCAAAGCAAAATATCTCACTTTTATTGAAATTAATTTTTAACCCAGACAATTGTTCAAAAATAGAGAGAATTAACTTCATATTAACCGCCTTATCTAAATCATGCTCGAGGAACAAAATAGTATGATCGACGTACTGCAAGATAGAAAGACCACCATCAACTAGATGCGGTATGAGTCCTCCTACCTGCCCATCCCCTTTCGCGCGATCAATCAAAACCGCTAACATATCTGCCACCAAATTAAAAAGGATAGGTGACAAAGGGTCTCCTTGCCTTAACCCTCTTAGAGTTTGAAAATAATGACCTATATCATCGTTAACTCTAATACCCACACCCCCCCCAAACAAAACGAGCCACCCACTCACACCACTGAGGGCTAAAACCTTTCACCCGTAACGTTTGCTGTAAGAAAGACCAATTCACTTTGTCATAAGCTTTCTCGAAATCAATTTTGAAAATTACCCCATCCATCTTTTTCCTATGCAACTCGTGTATAGTTTCATGAAGAATTACTACTCCTTCCAAAATATTTCTACCCGGCAAGAAGGCAGACTGAGAAGGCCTAATAATGTTCTGAGCAATACCATTCACCCTATTAGTTCCTACTTTCGTAAAAATCTTGAAACTCACATTGAGCAGACAAATAGGTCTAAATTGTTCAATCCTGCTAGCATCTTCCTTCTTAGGCAGGAGGTTAATAATACCGTAATTTAGTCTATCCAATGATAGACCCCCCGCGTGTAAATGATCGAAGAGACGCATCAAATAACCTTTGATTACCTCCCACGAGAACTGATAGAACTCGGCCGGGAAACCATCAGGACATGGCGCCTTATTTTGCTACATCTGCGAGATAGCATCTAAAACTTCTCCTTCTGAGAATGGCACAGTTAGCATAGTATTCTCCTCAACGGAGACCTTACTAAAATCCTTTGTTCGATTCTCCAACAGAGTGACAGAAGAAGGGATAGATGGTCCAAATAGTCTCTTATAATACTCCGAAATGAAAAACTTGAGGTTTTCATGTCCAATGATCGTACCCTCATCTTGTTCCAATTGAAAAATTAACTTTTTCCTATGTTTACCATTAGCAATTAAGTGGAAATACCTAGTATTTTCCCCTCCTTGATGGATATGCCTAACTTTAGCCCTCTGAGCCCATTTAGCTTCCTCCTCACGACGCAATCTAGCTAAAAACTCATCCGCCTCCTTCTTTACATGTCTCTCATCCTCACTAAGAGGAACAGCCTCCGCTTTGAGGTCTAGTTCATTTATAAGTAACAAGAGACGATCTATTTTCAACTTATATTCCCCACTAACATGCTTATCCCAACCACGCAAAAAACTCATAAGGTGTCTAATCTTATTTTGCCAAACCTCTATTGGAGACGATCCAACCGAAACGGCCTGCCATTCTTTCTTCACCAAGTCCAAGAAACCCGGTTTCTTTAACCAAGATAACTCAAAAGAAAACACCGATGTGTTTCCAATGTGAGCAGGAGAGCCAGAGTCCAGTAATAAAGGGATTTTTGCTCCCACTCCACACTGGGTAGAACTCTATCCAACTGAGTGCAAAACATCGAACTGAGTGCAAAACATAAAATAAAAAGAAAAACAAAAAATAGAAAAAATACTCTGCCGCGGCAGAGAAAATGGCCCAAATGTTACCGCGACATAGGAGACATTCATTCTACGAACCGGGACGAATGGTCCTGGCCACCTTCATACGCACACCGGCCACGTGGACTACCCATTCACCCCAGTTCCTAACACAACCGGGACGAATGTGGTGAGACATTTGTCCCGGCTGCCCCATCCCGGTTCGGCAACCGGGACGAATGGATCTTACAAACCGGGATGATAGGCCACGTTTCCACTAGTGGGTGAAATCGAAGGGGTGAGGTTTTTTTTTTCTTTTGAGAACTTGAAGGGGCAGGAAGTGCTATTACGAGGGCCTTCTCGACGAGGGAGATGTGCGACGACGGCCAACTTTTTATTAATCAAGGTTAACTGCTTAGGGAAGCAAGACGAAAGTAGTCAGCGGAAAGTGGCTCTGAATCAACGTTACATTTTCATTCCAAACAATTTCAGGAGGAACTGATCATTTCAGGAGCAACCGATAATCCCCAAGGCAACCCAATCGTTAGGAGAGCAGAGGCCCAATGATTAGGGGAGCGATCCAAACAATCTCGTTGGTCCCGTTTTCTTATATATAATTCCCAAGGCAAGAAGATATTACAAAACAACTAACAGAAACATGATAAACTGTTCAACACAAGTAGTCCACAAATGCACACACAAAGAACAAGTTGGAATAATGAAACAGAGTCAATATATCAGTGTTATGTAGACAGTCGCAAAGGAGCCCATACTTCTCAGCTGATCTACAGCGGCAATTCTGGGCATATGGAGGTACACGGACCACTCTTCTTGGAGCTAACTTTCTTTCAGCTTCATCTTTCCATCTTTTCATCAGGAAGTGCACGGTATGGCAGCTTCAGGTCATGTTCGGTATGACACTGAGTCCAAGCAAGCTAACACTGCTGCTCGTACATCCTAAATCGGTACAACAAAAAATGGTACCACATGTTAATATGAGAAGACCTCAGCATCCTTTGATGAATTGAGAGGGGAGTAAATCTTCTATTATATACTAAAAGCAATATACGGATGTCTAATAGAGGCACCAGGTTGATCCACATCATCTGAATTATGTCAACCCTTTGATTAGGATGATTTATAAGAATCACGGTCGTGATTTAAAGGGTTTACGTACCTTACAATCACATATTGTTTTGGACATGCAATATCTGTCACGTTAGCCATGCATGTGTATTGTACGTGGATCTTAATAGTCACATCAAAAAACTTACACTCTTGGATTTAATATTGGACACGGTTTATGTTGACAAAATCACATCTAAGACGTCAACTACCAAAAGGGAAAAAAAAACAGGCCTAGGCGGACACGTGGTTGTTGTAAAGAAAAAAAAAAGCTCCAAGACTCTTTTTTATAACAAACAATTAAAATCCAAATGCTGGAACGTGGTGGCTAGCTAGGCAAAGATGAAGAAAAAGTAGTATATGAAGTGTGACGTCTCGAATATGGAATCCCGCAAATTTTAAATCGACACGTACTTCATAAGGACCTTAGAATAGCTGCGTGACCTGCAAACCTGTTATTTACGCTAGAAATAAAACCTAACCTGGCTGACACGTGGTGGCAAGCCAACGGAAAAACTGATTCTACGTATGACTGAGTACCAAAAAAAAAAGAGCTTTATTAGACTACCACAATCAGCCCCACACGATCACAAACCGTCTACAAAAAGTTTGGAATCACTAAAATATATGCTAAATGAAAGATTAATAGAAACATAACTTTTTTTCGGTCACTAAACCAACCCAATCGTCAGCTTGAAATTAATAGTAACATAACGTTTTGTCCAATATCATTTTTTTGTCACGTACTTAATGGCATGCAGGACTCATGGGCATGTGCAATTGCGCAAACCAACTACTCAATCGGGCAGATTGAAAAAAAAAATTGTTGTCAACACGGTTCTAAGAAACATGATTTGGTCGTTTTGGCAATATAAGCTTGATGGTGTCAAGGCGCGACTCTTCTCCTTTCTGCGTTCGTAAAAAATAGCTGCGCTCCCGAGCCTAAACGTGGTGACAACTGACAAAAATGTAGTACTAGCCTAGACACCCGATCGGCCATTTTGTAAAAAACAATTGATCGTGCTCAGCTTAATCGTGTCAAGTTGTGACTGTTCTCCTTCCTGCGTCTGCGCCTGTAAAGAAAACTGCAAACGGTGGTGACAAAAATTTACAAGCTTATATATATGTACATGGGTTGAGAAGAGTTAATTACGTGTTTAATACAATTTCTAGAAACATTGAGTATGAGGTAGATAATACTCCTGAGCAGCACACTATATTATGTATGGACATACTTACACTATAATATGTATGGACATACTTACCACTATTTGCGTGCTGTTGAGAGAAACATCGACTAATAAACACAAGTGTAATTGTCTTCAATTATGCAAATATATGGTTCCATGTGCTACGTTTCATTAAAATAATAAATATACAAGCCACGGTAATAATGGGTACGGGGCCACTGCCCGGTAATCATTGATACATTAGAAAACTCCAAGAATAGGACATAGATAATATGATTTTATTTCTTATGACACCATCTCGACCATATGGCAAGTTGATGAAGAATACTGTAACATAAGATACCTAAAATATGATTACTGCGTCTCACATCTCTAAGAGCCGTTTATCGGTTAAGTGGATGGAGCTTGGCAGATATTGAAATATTTTATAACGCGTACTTCTGAGATTAGGAAAGTGGAAAGGAATTTCGGTGATTAGGATTGAGGCAAACAAAATTATAAATCTAAAAAGACGCTTACTTTATAACACGTCGTCATAGATTAAACTATTCATATTCGCACAAACAATAAAATAAAATAAAAATATATTAGATAAGAACACTTAGGTCGAGAAATATAGACATGTGAGAAGTTCCCAGAAAAACAAAACATCATATCATCAATCTAGACGAGAATCTTTTCATTATTAGAAAGTATGAAATCAATGTTCATATTATAAATAAACAAGATGAAAACCAACTTAACATCTTTGGGTCGGAAGAAATTTATGTTCATAATTGTGTCCGAAGAAAATCACGATCAATAGTAATTATACCAATTGACAAAAGTTTCTAAAGTATAATACTATGACTTAATCTCCTCCTAACTTAAATTTTTCATGAGTTTACTTCAACATTGTATGGTTTTCTTATGATGTGATTATATAATCTTATATTTCGGTTTCTTTGGTTTTTTTTTTTTTTTTTACTTTGCGAGGAACTTCATTTCGTTTCTTATCCTTAAAATTTAATAGGAGACATCTAGAAAACATTATGACTGATGAAGATGCCAAAACAATGTTTTTTCATAACAACATAGTGATGTTTCATGACCTGACATTTGAAAGTGAGCCACATAGTATAATAATTGGGTTCAAAATGGCTTTAGGAGGGAAATATTTAAATCATGCAAATCAAATAATTGACCAAAAGTATTGGGTGTTATGAGGATACGGGAAAGAGAAAAATAATGATGGCTAGAGTTCCTTGGTGTAATTATAAGCATTATTTGTGAGATGACTTAATATGAATGGGTGACTGATTAAAATGCTGAAACTACGTACCATCCAAGGTTTTTTTTACATTTAAATGTTACATCGAACTATAAGCCTGGTAAGTCCATGTAGTCATTGTTACATGAAAAAAAATGTATCATTGTACAAAGAAAAATTGCAGATGGCAAGAAAAGAGTAAAAGTATGTATTACAATTGCCCTACCTATGGTTAACAGTGAACATGCTAATAGAATATGTGACATGGTATTTATTTTAAAATATCAGAACATCTACTCTCCATAAATTCAAATATTACACGTATGTGTGGTTTTGTCTACCATAACTTTACAACAATCATAGGATGCCGTGATTTAGATCTCGGTCTTATTCGGTCTCTATGAAACCCAAAGTTTAAAACATAAACATATTCAATGCATTGATGCAAGTTAAAATTATTCAAAATATTTAACATAAATGTGCTACTTCAGCTACAAGTAATGTTTACGTAATAGAATTCTGTGATTTATAATTCCATGTTAACAGAATAATACATTAAACCATAATATCGTTTTAGAATATACTGAAAAGCTAAAGATGATGCCCTCGCATTTGCGAGGGCCACCTTGCTAGTTTAATGAATACCAGTAGCTCATCATCTCTACGTAATCGAGGTAATGACAAATGGCCACGTCCGCCTCCCATTTCCGAATTCCTATTTTGGGATGTTTGGCATGGGAATCTAGCTACTTCCCTGATTGCAGCCTTTGCAGTCAAGATTTCTGAATTTGTAGCATCGTCAGGTCCGACAAATATCATTCCATTCTTGATACATGGGAGATACACAATGCCTAAATAAAATCCATCATTTCTTCCCACTGACACATTGAGTTTCAGAAAAAGTACGGATATATATTAATTCCGGGATGGTTGGCATGGGCATCTACTTCTTCCATGATTGCAGCCCTTGCAGCGATGATTTCGGGATTTATATCATACTTAGATCTAAGACTTATGAATCCCCGTTTGAGACATGGGAGATGCACAATGCCTAAATAAATACCATCGTTTCTTCCCAGTGACACATCGAGTGGCAGGTAAAGGTACTCGAGCTTGGGCATAGCCCCTTTCCCGAACGTAATGTATGTCCCTTTGTCAGACCTGATTTCAAAATGTTTCATACTTGGGAAACCAATTCCTTGGACCGTATTCTTATATTCTGTTGTTTTTAACGTCAAGATCAGACGAAGTAAAGCTGGGAGCTGACCAAGGATGTGCAGATCATTGTCGGTCAATTTAATTAAATTGATATCGAGGCTAGTAAGGCTGCCAAGTTCGGGTGCAATCCACTTTGGAATTTCCTTGAAATAGTAGCTGGTGGTCATATGAAACCTTTGAAGTGCCGATGGGACAGGAGACATAGATTCTAATAGCTCGAGGGAATGACTATCTTTGCTATATATCCGTATAGACCGGAGGGCACAGCTCCCAATTAACTTGTGCAGCGACGATAATAACTTCTCTTCATGCATCTTATATGCTTCGGGTCCTCTACATTCAGATCCTTCACATTCCAAATATACAAAAAGTTCACTCAAACGGGTTAGGTTCCCGAGCTCCACCAGTGCATCAGCTCGACTCATGGTAGCATTAAAAGGAGAAAACACCCGTAAGTTGCTCATAATCCCAATCCCACATGGTATCTTTGTTTTCCTTCCAGCCAATAAGTTCTGTAGTTTAGTTAGCTGGACAAATCCAACTGGCAACTCACTCACGAACGTACCACGAAAATCTAGAGTCTCCAAGTCACTTAGCATCACAATCTGTGACGGTAGACTTGATATGCCCGTACCTTTAAAGCCGAGGTACCTTAGCTTGAACAACTTGTCCATACCTTTCATATCATACTCGTCCAAACCCATGCAATCTTCAAAATCCAGTATACGTAAAGCTTCAAATTTAAGAAGACTAGGCAAGTGGTTAGTGCAATCATTTTTGGTTATTGTTAGAGATCGGACGTGGCTTAGATCCTCATTTTCCAATGCCAATGCAAGTTCCTTGTTAATGTACCACTAGTAGAAAACAGGGCATTGAGCCAAGCCCAATGGAACCGGATGTGATACAAACCGGTTCAGAAGGGTCTGTCCCTGGGCCCCACCCATGCAGCAAAATGGCCGCAAGGCCTTTAGGACCGGTTTGGAACACAAACCGGTCCTAAAGGCCTTGCGGGCTATTTGCTGCATGGAGGGGGGCCCATGGGACAGACCCTTTAGAACCGGGTTGTATCACAAACCGGTTCTACAGGATTTCTCATTTTTTGCAGCCGTTGCGGGTCCCGCTGTCATATCCTTCAGAACCGGTTTGTAACACAAACCGGTCCTAAAGCCCTCCCCTAAACCCTACATACCACCCCGAGCTCAGCTCATTTTTTCCAGCTCGAGCTCAACTCCATTTTTGCTCTCTCCTTCCACTTGTGAGGTCTAATCCATCCCCATTTTCTCCACCATTTGTCAAGATTGTTGGTACCCATCGGTTCTACGGTTAGCATCAACGTTCCCTCTTCCGGCATTGCAGGTTTTGCTCGTTTTCTTGCTCATTTCATTTTTGTTGTGCTAGCTAGGTGTTTGATGAAATGGCTAGCTAAGCTAGAATTTGTTATTCATTTTGTTATGTATACAAATTGATGCAATTTGAGCTCAAAATTAATTATGATTTGTGCTTTTTTTAGTGTCGCGCGCCTTGTCCCCTTCCTCACTACCGTCGATCGCCCCATCACCGACACAACATTGGTGAGCCTATTGTTTTTATTTACCAAAACAAATTTTGATTTGTATGATTTACGTATTTACTTGTATATAATTTTCTAGAGCCATGGTTTTGATATCCGTCCCCGTTGGACCTCGTCCAGTCTATGATTCGGATGTGGTATATTATCTTTTTTCACTACATATTTTCATTTCCTGATTATACGACAATTACTTACGCCGACCAACTTGACATAGATATTTTTATATAGGAGGTAGTGGAACCGGAAATGCCAATCGACCCTATTGTTGAGAAGTTATACTTAGTTGAACAAGAAAATATTGGCTTGAAAGAAAGATTGAAAAAAACTGAAGAAAGGTTGGAAAAAACTGAAAGAGAGAAGATGACCTTGGAAAAGGTTCTTGCCGGTGTCGTCGATGGTCACAAGAGCGAGATGGACGCAATGCGCCTGAAGATTAGAAAGATTAGGAAATATGCAATTAGTAAAGAGGCTTGGTATCATTATGTCGTCGGGTCAATTGTTACCTTTGTTGCGATTTTGATCGCATTTGTTGTTGTTTTTAAATGCATTAATTAGAGAGAGTTTTTATGGATGGTTTCAGTGTGTATTTTTCTGAGAACTATATATATATGTATGGTCACTATACGCTAGTTTGGTATTAACGTGTGATGAACTTTTTGTATTAATTAATTAATTTAGTCATAATGATTTAGCATAATGGTTGTTGATAAATTTATATAATGCAGATGAACCGGCAATGGATGTACAGTGATCGACGTCGTCCCGAATTCCTTAATGGCATGCATAGTTTTCTCAATGTGGCTGAGAAAAACAGGCAGAATGGATTTATTTTTTGTCCATGTAAAAAATGCCAGAATAAGAGGAATTTCCCTAGCTCAAGAACCATACGCACCCACCTGTTGCAAGAAGGCTTCATGCCCAGTTATTTTTGTTGTACCAAGCACGGAGAAAGAGGGGTTATAATGGAAGACAATGAAGAAGAAGAGGATAATGATAATTATCCTATGTTCGATGAACACGGTGATACTGAAATGGGGGAAGACGGGCCTGAACTTGAGGACATTGTTGATGAGTCTGATGATGATCTTCGTCAGGTCATTCGTGAAGAACAGATAAACTGCGCAAGTGAAAACGAGAGGTTGAAGTTGGAGCGCATGTTAGAAGACCACAAAAAATTGTTGTACCCAACTTGCGAAGATGGCCAGAAAAAACTGGGCACCACCCTTGAATTGCTGCAATGGAAGGCAGAGAATGGATTATCTGACAAGGGATTTGAAAAGCTGCTGAAAATAATGAAGAAGATGCTTCCAAGAAATAACGTGCTGCCCTGCAGTACATACGAAGCAAAGAAGGTTGTCTACCCTCTAGGATTGGAAGTGCATAAGATACATGCATGCATCAATGACTGCATCCTCTACCGCGGCCAGCACGAGAATTTAAATGCCTGCTCGGTATGCGGTGCATTTCGGTATAAGATCAGGCGAGATGACCCTGGTGATGTTGAGGGTGACGATCGCCCTAGGAAGAGGGTTCCTGCCAAGGTGATGTGGCATGCTCCTATAATACCACGGTTGAAACGTTTGTTCCGAAACAAAGAGCATGCCAAGTTGCTGCGATGGCACAAAGAAGACCGTAAGGAAGACGATATGCTGAGACACCCCGCTGATGGGTCGCAGTGGAGAAACATCGGCGATAAATACGAGGACTTTGCACATGACGCAAGAAACTTAAGGTTTGGTCTGAGTACAGATGGCCTGAATCCATTTGGGGAGCAGAGTAGCAGCCATAGCACCTGGCCCGTGACTCTATGTATCTATAACCTTCCTCCTTGGTTATGCATGAAGCGTAAGTTCATTATGATGCCAGTGCTTATCCCAGGCCCGTCGCAACCCGGCAACAACATTGATGTGTACCTGAGGCCACTGGTTGATGAACTTTTAGAGTTGTGGGCTGACGAAGGTGTACGTGTGTGGGACGAGTACAAACAAGAGGAATTTGACCTACGAGGGTTGTTGTTTGTTACCATCAATGATTGGCCCGCTCTTAGTAACATCTCAGGACAGTCAAACAAGGGATACAGCGCATGCACACACTGTTTAGGCGAGACAGAAAGTATACATATAGGCAAGAATGTGTACCCGGGGCATCGTCGATTTCTTCCAGACAGGCATCCCGTAAGAAAGAAAGGAAAGCATTTCAAAGGCGAGGCAGATACACGGAGGAAGCCAACCCTCCCTAAAGGTACTGATATATATGACATGGTCAAAGATATAAAAGTAATCTTTGGAAAGGGTCCTGGCGCACAATCTGTTCCAAATGACGCCGACAACCACGTAGCCATGTGGAAGAAGAAATCTATATTCTGGGAACTACCCTATTGGAAATTCCTAGAGGTTCGCTCTGCGATCGACGTGATGCACGTGACGAAAAATATTTGTGTGAACCTGCTAAACTTATTGGGCGTGCATGGGAAGAAGTCGAGAGATACACCAAAAGCACGGCTGCACCACCAACGTATGCACGAACGAGACGACCTGATGAATCCAGAGAATTTCAAAGGTCCTTCCAGCTACGCTCTTACCAAGGAAGAGAAGGAGATCTTTTTCCAAGTCCTGAGTAGTATCAAGGTCCCGTCTGGCTACTCGTCGAACATAAAAGGAATACTAAACCTGGAAGAGAAAAAGTTCCAAAACCTTAAGTCTCATGACTGCCACGTGATCATGACCCAGTTACTTCCGATTGCATTGAGGGGGCTTCTGCCAGAAAACGTGCGAGTACCCATTGTGAAGCTATGTGCATTCCTCAACGCAATTTCTCAGAAGGCAATCGATCCAGCAACTCTACCAAGTTTACAGAAGGACGTGGTCCAATGTCTTGTCAGCTTCGAGTTGGTGTTCCCACCAACCTTTTTCAATATTATGACGCACCTCATAGTTCACCTAGTCAAAGAGATTTCCGTTCTCGGTCATGTATTCTTACACAATATGTTCCCCTTTGAGAGGTTCATGGGAGTCTTGAAGAATTATGTTAGAAACCGTGCTAGACCAGAAGGAAGCATGGTCAAGGGCTATGGAACAGAGGAGGTCATTGAGTTTTGTGTTGACTTTATTCCTGACCTGAACCCGATCGGGGTTCCTCAGTCGCGCCATGAGGGGAGACTGCGTGGAAAAGGCACACTAGGAAAGAAATCAACAACATGTATGGACGAGCAATCTTTCAGTCAAGCACACTACACAGTTCTAGTTAATTCCAGGTTGGCGGCTCCATATATCCAGGAACACACGGATATTTTACGCTCGGAATATCCGGAGCAACCTGAAGATTTCATTGCTAAAGAACACGCGAAGACTTTTGGAGGTTGGTTGCAAAGACGTCTGATAAATGACAACATTGTTGAAGATGAGCTATACTTGTTGGCCAAGCAACCATCTTCAACTGTATTGACCTTTAAAGGGTACGAGATAAATGGTAACATATTTTACACGGCAGAACAAGATAAAAAGAGCACCAACCAAAACAGTGGCGTCCGGTTTGATGCAAAAGACGACAACGGGCAAAGGGTCACATACTATGGTTACATAGAGCAGATATGTGAACTTGACTACGGACCTTCCTTTAAGGTCCCTTTGTTCTGGTGCAAATGGTTCAACCTGTCAGGCATGAAGGTAGACCCGAAGTACGGATTGACAACAGTGGATCAGAAGAATCTTGGGTACGGCAATGATCAATTCGTCCTAGCCAATGATGTGGCTCAGGTTTTCTATGTGAAGGACATGTCTAGCAGACCGAGAAAAACAAAAGATAAGGAAACGATACATCAGACGATGAGCCAAGGCGCCACATAGTTCTTTCAGGAAAAAGAAACATCGTGGGAGTCGAGGACAAGACAGACATGTCAGAAGATTACATTAAATTTGATGGAATTCCTCCCTTCAAAGTCAAAGATGATCCTAGCATTCAGTTAAATGATGAAGATGTTCCATGGTTACGGCGCAATCAGAAGAAAGGCAAGAAGAAAAATAGAAACGGATCGTCCCTTTAATAAAGGCAAGAAGAAAAATAGAAACGGATCGTCCCTTTAGTACCGGTTGGGGACACCAACCGGGACTAAATGGGTTAGGGTTTCGTTTGGACCAATCAGATAGAATCACACGGATCGTGTGTTTGTTTCAACCGCTTGTGAGTCGTTGGATCCGGGGTGTGTTTCTTTCCAGCTGTTGTGAGCCGTTCGATCAGGGCTACGGTGTGTTTCTTTCGAGCTGTTGTGAGCCGTTGGATGAGATGTTTCTTAACCGTTGGATCAAAACCCTAGCTCAACACTTTGTGAGCCAGAGGACCCTATATATAGCCCAGCTTCATACACCGTTCAGTTCATCTCTCCCAAATACAAAACATCCGGATTCGCCAGCATACGCCCCGCGGTGCATTTGGTATGCATATATGCACTCAGTAGCCACTGCGGGGTTGTATACTGGCGATACCGTTTGTTTTGTTCTACACCCTCCTTTAAGGTTTGATACATCATCTTATATTTACTAATTGGAGGCACCTTTAAAGCCTCCATGTTAATCCACATCATCAACATTAATTAAGCTGTTAGATTTTTGTTTTACGGTCAGGATTAACCGTTAAAAAAAGTTACATAGAACGTGACAAATAATCTTGCACCATAGTTGGACAAGTCGTACGTGTCTAATGCAAAGAGAAAAAAAAAGGCATGGCAACAAGTTGTTAGATATTTTTTTATGGCCAGAATTAACCGTGAAAAAAAGTTACTTGGGACGTGACAACTAATATGCACGATAGGTGAACTCGAGTCGTATGTGTACGATGCAGAGGACAAAAAAAGGCACCAAGACGGAGACGATCTGGACTCCTTTATTTAAATATTATTAAAATTAGTTAAGTTGTTAGACGTTGGATTAGCTGGTAAGATCAACCATGAGACATAATTGTGGATAGACCGTGACTAGCAACTTATCTTGCACATGCAATCAAAAGCAAAACCAACTAGGAGACCGGTTCGATCTGGAGTCTTGACTCTTGAGTTGACGCTAATCGTCCGGACTTGAGAATCGAACAGATCGATGGCGGTGACGCCCTTGGGCACGACTACTTTTATTCATATCCTAATTTAGATCTCCCGGGGCAATAACCGAGTAGTCTTGCGTAAATATGTGTCGATCATGCATGGGTGCGTATTCCGGTAGCAAGGAGGCCTTGAATTTATTCGTGCAACACAGGTGCAAGATCCATGGGGAGAAGTCGCCGCCGTCTTCCGGCGGTCACGCGCCTCCGCGCACGGAACAACGGCGAAAACTGCTAGATCGATCTCAGGTATACGATGAGCTTTTTCTTCTAATAAGATCTATAAACTGCTCAATAGGTAGATTGTGTCGCGTCAGTACATGACTCTATATTGTAACGTTGGGCTGTTGAATTGCATGTATGGGAGGAGCCAAGCTAAGCCGGATCTCGCCGTGATTTTCCGCATGGTCACGCTTTGCTTTTATCCCCATGCTGGCATATGTTCTGTACTCAGACGAGCAGTTTGTTTTGTATGTAGCTCTACTAGCGGGTGGTTACCGGCCTCTATGATCTAATCAAGGCGTGTGATGCATATGCTAAAGCCATGCAGTTTTTAGATAACTAATCTCTTGACATTAACGTTATTATGCTCAGTAGAATTGAAATATTCCATTTGGTACACGTTTATGCATCTCAGATAATGTTATTTTGCTCACATGCCAATTAACAGTTTCTATCAAACTTATATTCTTTTGTTATGATGACTCCTTCACCTGAGTCGGGAGAGAATCATCATGGCATTAAAATTGGGTTATTGTGGCTGGAGATGGAGAGAGACGAATAGTCAATGAAAATTATGCACCAGATTTTGTGGCTCCCTTTCTTCAGTATGTGTAAATGAACGGTGCCGAAAATATTAGCTTTTTAACAGCATGTCTGCTACTCTGCTCCAACGCACGCACATGTAAGTACCAAATTTTACGTCTCTGAAACTTTGCAGTTCTTCCTCACACTTGGAATTAAGAAACAACTGTACTCTTCGTATAGTTTACTTGGTATATCTTCTTGGGAATTTGGATGAGCGCCGTAGAGGCAAGTGCTCTCTTATATTTTCCCGGTGTGCTCCATTTCTAGGCTTATGGATTTTCTAAAATTCTTTAACCTAAAAATGAAATCTTCTGGTGCTTACTTCCACATACTTTTGATAATTACAGTGAGATTGATGGCATTGATAATGCTGACTGATAAAATTTTCCACTTAGGGAAATGTCTATTACTATATATATTTTCTTTTCTTTCTGCAATGATTTTGGAAAACATATCAGATGATGATGCTTTATCTGCAAAATAGTTTGTATATCGTATGATTGTCGTGTGAAATAGAGGTGTTTGTTGCACACTACCTATTCTTAACTGTTGAAAGCAAGATAAATTTTAGTGGTGGTACCTTACGAGCTATGGTTACAAAGAATTACTTTTTCCATAGATCTAGATGTGTGATAGTCATCGGACGAAGGACGTCTTATAAACATACATTCTTTACAAGAAAAAAACAATATTTTAAATTTTTAGAAAATTGTGAACACCCTATATAGTTTGCTTGAAAGAACCTTGGCAGCTCAATTTTTCTGCCATCTCTACTCGGAGAAGAAGCGTATAATATGAAAAGTTTCGAGGCACACCCTTCAAGTTTTCATATATACTCCCTGTGTATACAGAGAAGAGTTGATTAATCTATACAATATTTTCGTCCATCCAACTGATGGAATGTTTCATTTGACATCATACAGAATGTAAATTATCTAAGTTTGCTTTACTGCCAGAATACTACAAATATTGCATTCAGCTACATGCCTGCGTAGGTGGATAAGATGACACAATATAAAAATATGTTTTTTAAGGTGATTTCTATTTTGTTGTGGATAGTTTTGTTCTACGTTGACTTCATTTAGATTTCTTAATTTTCGTAACAGGGAAGATTGTATGTGGCTTTTGTTAATAAAAACATCTTTCTTACAAATATTTGCACTATGGCATCTGTTGTTCATGTTCAATTTGGAATCGGAAAAATAACCCACTTTAAAGGGAAAAACAACTTAATGAATGAACCAATGATTGGATTAAAAGCTCACACAAAGGTTCCACTTTCGAATCTCTATTGTAGTGAGTCATTTGCATTCATGTTTTTTTTCAGTTAGACTATTGCCTTAGATCTTAGAATGTGGTTCTCTACTTTCGGGCTTTCGGCTGGCAGACAGACCCGCGTAGGGCTACGAAAGTGTAGACAATGGCTCTGACAGGGTAACTACTACCAAGAAGACCACTTGAAGCGAACTCTGAGAGATGAAGAGAGAGAAGTTATCCACAACCGGTCATCGGAGGAAGCTAGATTACAAGAAACTGATGCACAATACTCATGGGATAATAATTCAATTTCAAAACAGTTATTGCATTGTTCTGTAGATTGTAGAAAGCACTATAATAGAAAGGTAATAGAAATCTCTAGCCCGTGCAAGTGCACGGGTTTATGACTAGTATACTCAGTTCATCGAGCAAATACAAAACATCCGGATTCACCATCATACGTCCGGCCGTGCATTTGGTATGCATATATGCACCCAGTAGCCACGGTCGGGCTGTATGATGGCGATACCGTCTGTTTTGTTCCACACCCCCCTTAAGGTTTGATACATCATATACTCAGTTCATCGAGCAAATACAAAACATCCGGATTCGCCGTCATACGTCCAGCCGTGCATTTGGTATGCATATATGCACCCAGTAGCTAGCCACGGTTGGGCTGTATGACGGCGATACCGTTTGTTTTGTTCTACACCACCCTTTAAGGTTTGATACATCATATATTCAGTTCATCGAGCAAATACAAAACATCCGGATTCGCCATCATACGTCCAGCCGTGCATTTGGTATGCATATATGCACCCAGTAGCCACGGTTGGGCTGTATGATGGCGATACCGTTTGTTTTGTTCTACACCCCCCCTTTGGAAACAGAAAGAAGAAGAAAAAGAAATGTGCGCCCCCCTGTACAGGCCTTTAGGACCGGTTGCCGTTAACAACCGGTGCTAAAGACCCTTTCGCACCGGTTGCCGTTAACAACCGGTTCGCCGTTAACAACCGGTGCTAAAGACCCTTTAGCACCGGTTGTTAACCGCAACCGGTACCAAGAGGCAGACAGAAGAAGTCACGGTATGGCAGTCACGTATTCAACATCAACCAAGAAAGGCAATCGTAAGATTGTGATGAAAGGTTGACAGAGGGAAATACTCGCGATATATGTATGTACTTTTTAAAAGTGAGAAACAAAGTACCAGCGGGCTAGTATACCAATCGCTAAATCAATCTACATGTATGGTATCTCGCTAAATCAATCTATATATATATATCCACGATATATATGCTCGATGTATCACTTGCGCTCTCACTTCTCGTTGCCCTCATTACCCACCCTAACTTACCACAGGCGCATAGACTACAATATGCGCCTGGGGTAACATTAGTGCAGGCGCATAGACAAAATATGCGCCTGGGCTAAGAGCTATACCACAGGCGCATAGTGTGTAATGTGCGCCTGGGGTAAGTGATCATATTACATTAAATTTGATGAAATTCCTCCCTTCAAAGTCAAAGATGATCCTAGCATTCAGTTAAATGATGAAGATGTTCCATGGTTACGGCGCAATCAGAAGAAAGACAAGAAGAAAAATAGAAACGGATCGTCCCTTTAGTACCGGTTGGGGACACCAACCGGGACTAAATGGGTTAGGGTTTCGTTTGGACCAATCAGATAGAATTGCACGGATCGTGTGTTTGTTTCAACCGCTTGTGAGTCGTTGGATCCGGGGTGTGTTTCTTTCCAGCTGTTGTGAGCCGTTCGATCAGGGCTACGGTGTGTTTCTTTCGAACTGTTGTGAGCCGTTGGATGAGATGTTTCTTAACCGTTGGATCAAAACCCTAGCTCAACACTTTGTGAGCTAGAGAACCCTATATATGCACCCAGTAGCCACTGTCGCGCCTCGAGCGCTTCTTCTCCATCCCTCTGCACCGTCGCGCTTCCAGCATGCCTCCGAGGAGGAACAGCACCACCGGTTTTCGCGGCGTCCGAGCACGGCAGAACGGAATGTTCAGCGCAGATATCCGCTGGGGGGACGACCGCATCCCCCTCGGCACCTTTGCGACGGCGGTAGAGGCAGCCCGCGCCTGGGACGCGGCGGCCTGGCGCCTCAACCGCCCGCGGTCGCTGATGAACTTCAACGACTGCCACACAGTCTGGGAAGCGGAGGCCAGGGCGACGAAGCCACAGATCATCACTGCCGCCGACCACCTCCACCTCCGCCACCGCGCGTTTCAGGGCCTATACGACGCCAGGGAAGACCGCGTCGTCCGCGAGTATTACCGGAACAACCCGGGGGAGGAGAGCGCCGACGAGGAG
Source organism: Alopecurus myosuroides (assembly GCA_028641055.1). Classification (NCBI taxonomy): domain Eukaryota; kingdom Viridiplantae; phylum Streptophyta; class Magnoliopsida; order Poales; family Poaceae; genus Alopecurus; species Alopecurus myosuroides. The sequence continues at coordinate 6,500,349 of CM054057.1, forward strand.
CTCTGGCAGACGCGCGCGGGTCAGCGGTCGGAGCGCCGCCTCGAACGCCACCTCGCGTTAGATGCGGCTCGGGAGGCGAGGACGAGGGCGCTGCAAGAGCTTCGTCGGGCCGACCGCGCCGGCGAAGTCTGGGCCTCCGACGATCCGAGGTGGGGGCCTATCTCGGACATACCATCATGCACCTCCGATGATGACGAGGAGGTCACCGACGAGTTCGGCGACGATGATGACCCGGAGGAGGTCACCGACGAGTTCCCCGACGACGACGGCGAGGAGTAGTGTTCGTCTGTTTTCCCTTTTTAATAAAAGAATTTGTATTCCGGCGACACTGCGATCGCTAAATCAATCTGTATGGTATCTCGCTAAATCAATCTATATATATGTATCCACGATATATATGCTCGATGTATCACTTGCACTCTCACTTCTCGTTGACTTACTCATTACCCACCCTAACTTACCACAGGCGCATAAACAGCAAAATGCGCCTAGGGTAATTTTACCGCAGGCGCACAGTCAAGAAATGCGCCTGGGGTAAGAGATTTACCGCAGGCGCATTTTGTGTAAAGTGCGCCTGGGGTAAGTGATCACATATACAGAAACAATAGTTTTTCTGTTTTGTTTTCTTGATGTGTTTTTGTTTGTTTGTTTTGAAATGTGTGTTTGACATAATATAGAAATAGTATAGCTAGGAATTAATATAGAAATAATATCCATTACATAATAATATATACATTACATGATAATATATCCATTACATACTAATATATCCATTACATGCATATATCGAACACAAGATGCGGTACACAAACAACATCTATGGATCCGTCGAGTAGAAGCGGAACAACTCGTAGGAGACGTATGCATCTATGGCTGCATACGTGATGTTGGTCCAGTCCAGTGGGTTCTTCTCCCACAACCAGTGATTCTTCGAGGGGAAATCAGTCTTCATGGTTTCGTAGCCCTCGTGGATGAAGTAAGTTGCCATGAGAGCCATCCCGGTCTTCGGCCTGTTCAAATCAGCAAAATGGATAAGATCCTGAAGATCAATGTAGTGATCTTCAGGTATCACAATACCCAAGCGCATCAACTTCGGACGGTCTTGCGTGTTGTCAACGCTGCAAAAGTCATACCCCTTGTTGACAAGAAAATCAACAAGTGCCGGAGAATGCTTTGAACTACTGCAACAACAAAAATTTGATACGTGTACGTGTTAGATATATTGCAACACATGTATTCTTCACATGCAACAAACAAATCGAAGATGCAAGATTGTACGTGTGCGTTACCTTGACCATTGGAAGACCAAAACGGCCTCCTTGAATGCAATCTGGATGACTGCAACATTCCGTTTATCCGCCGTATACTCTAAATCAAGCCCGAAAAACCGGTGTTCTTCGGGAGAGGAGAAATACAGATTGGTCAAATACCCAAGAGCACCGGGGAGCGCCTCGCAATTGTTGGTGTAGAACACGTCGAGACTTTTGCCGCATGGTGTGGCCACATCATATCTCTTAGAAACTTCAGCCATGGTGCTTAGTGGAAGAAGATCAAGAGAGGAAGAAGAAAAGACAGAGGAAGAAGAGAAGAAACAGAGACTCGCGATCGCGCACTGTAGCAATAAAACCGCCGCGCGCGGGAGACGAGCAGTTTGTATTAAGACCTTTAGCACCGGTTGCTAACACAAACCGGTGCTAAAGGCCTGTAGTGGGCGCGCAGTCTGGGTGTGGCCCCAACTACAGGCCTTTAGCACCGGTTTGTGTTAGCAACCGGTGCTAAAGACCCTTTCGCACCGGTTGCTAACACAAACCGGTGCTAAAGGCCTGTAGTGGGGCGATATCTCCACGACTTGTGAAATTTTGTGCTCATTTCTTTCGCGCGTCTTCTCCTCTACCTACGGCGAAGCCCTGCTCCGCCTCGTCGCCGTCCGTCCGCCTCGTCGCCGTACGCCTCGCCTCGGTCCGCCGCGCCTCCGTCGGCCTCGCCTCCGTCCGCCGCGCCTCGGGCCGCTCTGTGTCTCCGTCGCCGTCGATCCCCCGCGCGGCCCCGCGTCCGTCGCCTCCGCGGTCGCCGTCCGCCTCCGTCGCGCCGTCGCGCCGTCCGCCTCCGTCCGCCTCCGTCGCGCCTCCGTCTCGCCTCTGCCTCCGCCGCCCCGCCTCTCGCCCCTCGATCGCCGTCGCCCCGTCGCCGGCCACGTACGGTAATTAAGTTTTATTTTGGTTTTTTTCAATTTTGTTTTAGTGTTAGAATTTTTTTAGAGTTATTAGTTAGATTGTTTAGTGTTAGATTGTTTTTAGAGTTAGTGTTAGTGTTAGAAATTTTTAGATTTAATTAGTGTTAGATTTTTTTAGAGTTATTAGTGTTAGTGTTAGAATTTAGTGTTAGAAATTTTTAGAGTTAGTGTTAGATTTTTTTTAGTGCTTTATTTTGTTTTTTTTTCAATTTTGTTTTACTGTTAGAATTTTTAGAGTTAGTGTTAGTGTTTAGTGTTAGAAATTTTTAGATTTAGTGTTAGATTGTTTTTACAGTTAGTGTTAGTGTTAGAAATTTTTAGATTTAGTGTTAGATTTTGTTAGAGTTATTAGTGCTAGTGTTAGAATTTAGTGTTAGAAATTATTAGAGTTAGTGTTAGATTTTTCTAGTGCTTTATTTTGTTTTTACAATTTTGTTTAGTGTTAGAATTTTTCTGTTAGAATGTTGTGTTAGAAAATTTCACTAAGTTAGTGTTAGAAAATTTCAGAAAGTTAGAATATATATATAATTTCAGTAAGTTAAATTTTTTCACTAAGTTACCATATTGTTCCTGTTTAACTTTCATCTTATTTCTGTTATATTTCTCAATTTACTATTTTTTACTAAGTTAGAAACACTAAGGTATTTTACTTAATTATGGAATATTTACTTAGTCCGGGCAGGTTTTTAGTTCATGTCTTTGTTGGACCCGCCGGGGGATGTCCGGGACTGGGCCCCGCCAGGCTGGCATTGGGAGCTCCTTAGTACCGGGGCACGCGGCTTGGTGAGAAATCCGGGTGACGTGGTCGACCCGGATATTCTTTGGTGGCCATCGCGTGGGCCACGTTCGGTGCGGAGAGAGCCGGCCCCTGAGGAGGTGGTACAACAGCGTATCAGGGAGGAGGACGAGCACGTCCGTCGCTACATGTACTTGCTCGATAGGCAGTATAGGCAGTATAGCAGCAGTTGGTCGATTATTCGGAGGGTTCCTTACCACGTGAGCTATGACCCTATGAGGGTTCCTTATCTATGGATGCGTAGCACCCGTGACTCAGCACCCCGCGGCTTAGGACCCGGTCGGAGTTAATTATTTTGAGAGATGTCACGAGACTATGTATAAGTGATATTATTCGATCGTGATGTATTAGGGTTAAAAAAATCAACCCGAGCTATGTAACTCTTGGTGTGTCCAGAACTATTATTTCATTAATATGTCCAGAACTATTATTTTATTACTGTCTGATGAAATAATTTCGCCAAGTGCCCGATGAAAATTTCGCTAAGTGTTCTTCATTTTATAAATATTACTAGCAGGTGTTGAGCTATGGATCCCCAAGAACCTGCACATGATCCGCACGCCGATCAGCTCGCGGGAATGGGTGAGGCGGAGAAGGAAAGATACATGCGCGAGATGATTTTTAATAATGCAACGGCCATACATCGTGATGACGACGATGGACAGGCGTTTAGCAATCAATTTTTGAACGACTCCGGTGACGGAGATGAGAATATAGAAGATGTAGTAGATGATGACGACGACAACGTCGAGGATGAAGAAGTGCCCTCCAGAACAAACTCTGCGAATGTATATCTCAAGTCACTGTTCACGCAACAATTAATTTGTATTGCACTTACTAACGAAACATTATTTTCCCATTTAGGCGCCCTCCGGAACAGCTAGCGCAAGTACTGAGACAAAGTCGAAACGAGGCCCGGCCGCAAGGTTGAAAGATACCGTAATCTTCCCGATCGATACAGTTGCTGCTGATGGCAAACCACTCCAGCCCCCAGAAACTTATCGCAAACTCGTAAATCAGTGCGGAGTTATTGTAAGAGATCTGGTCCCGATCAACTTAATAGAATGGAATAAGCCGAAGACCGGGGCCAACGTTGGAGCTAGTTATGTCGATGAAAGATTGAAAAAAATTCTTTGCGAGACGCTATGGCTAAATTTCAGCGTAGCGAGCGATAAGAAGAAGAAAGTCGAGAAGTGGGCTTTGAAGAAGATGGCCACACAATTCCAGAGGTGGAAGAAAGAACTGTGGAAGAAATATAAGGAAGAAGATCCAGTTTTCACTGGGAACCTAGTGAAGATAAGAGACGCTTGGGATGAATTTAAGGCGTACAAGAAATCGGGTGTCTTTGCATCCCGATCGGCCAAAAATTCGGAGAATGCGAAGAAGAAGCAATATCACCATATTTTGGGGTCAGGTGGCTACAAGACTGCCCTGCCTAGGTGGCGAAGCTATGAAAATGCGCTTGTGAAAAGAGGTATCATTCCACAGACACATGACTGGCCCGATAGGTCCAAGTTCTGGTTGTTCGCGCATGGGGCAACGTTGGATCCTGAGACTGGGATGATTGTTTCTCAGGGACCATGGTCGGAGAAAATAACAACAGTCGTAGCAGAGCTAGAGAAGGCAATAGAAGCTGTTCGAAAAGGAACTTTTGTTCCCGATAGAGAGAACGACGAGCTGACGAGGGCACTCGGGAACCCCGAAAAGTGGGGACGAACACGACGCTTTGGAGCGGATACCCCGTGGAGAGAAGGGTTTGCAGCGGACATTGCCACTTACAGAAGCCGTGATAGAAGCAAGAAAAAGGCGAGTGAACGGTTATCGACATTAGAACAAAAGGTGGAATTTCTCATGAAGAAAGGGGGACACCCTTTACCTGACACTGAAGAGGAGGTAGAACATCGTCCTGCTTCTGATCAGCTGCAAATAGAAGACGATCATGCCGTCCCATCTCAGCATAGAAGCAGCGTGGGTTCCACGCACCTGCAGCTGGAAGACGGTCGTGCAGTCGAACCGTCGGCGCCTCACTACCCCGTGGATGATATCACGGAGAAGACAAACTGTGAGATACATATGCCAATGGGGAACATATCCTTTAGGGTGGCGTCAGGCTATGCTTTACCGAATCAACCTGGAGCAACCTACCATGGTGGTCAGATTCCAGCATCCCATGCTCGTGTAGGGTTGTCAACAATTACGCCGGGATGCCAGTCAATTGAGCTCAGTATTCCTGGAGGTGAAGGCGAGAAGACACTGGGAGAAATGGAGCTTGGTATCATCTTGTGGAATAAGAAACACATCGTGTTCCCTAACTCGGCGCCAAGGCCACCGACTCCTCTAGGTACGAATGCACCATACCTCCATCAATTACTGAATGTTGCACCACATGTAAGCTTATTTTTAATAGTTTTTTCACTTTCGTACAGAGAATGCACGACCTCTAAGTCCACCCCCCAACGAACCTTCAAGTCCACCCAACAACGAAGATTGGCCGGAGCCCGAGGCCGAGGGTCCATCGCCCGTGCACTCCCGTGAGCCGACGGATGCGCCCACTACGGGTACGACAAAGCGGAAGCTGCAGTTCAGAAGAAACGGGACTCCTCCTGTCGAGACATCGTAGTAGTTTTCATAGACGGGGGTGCCATGAGACTACGGTAGAGACGTGGGGTAACGGGATAGCGTAGTAACACAGAACACGGGATTTTACCCAGGTTCGGTACGTCGCGACAGTACGGCGTACCTACTCCTGCACTTCTCACTATTGGGGACTAAAGCCCGTAAATCTGGGTTACAATGTGAGGTAGCAGATCTAGCTATTCGGCGAGGATGAGCGTCTCGGCGAGTAGCGTAGAACCTAGAACTTAACTTCTAACTTGAACCTATTGAATCTATCCTCTGTCCGGCTTTATATAATAGCCGGACTAGGGCTTACAGATTAGGAAACCTAGAAGACTACGTTTAGTTTGTAACTTGGAAAGTAAGGAATCCGTCTTCTCCTCCAAGCCAGATCACGCGGGCCGTGATCCGGGTTCTTCTAGAATCCGGCTTCTGCGCGTCGGACTACTGGGCCGCCCAATGGACCTAAGCCCACTACCTCTTAGGCCACCCTGGTAGTCCGGTTCTTTGTCTACCATCTTCTATACCCCTATTCAGTATATATCCGACAGTAGCCCCCAGGAAGGATCAAAACTCTGATTCTCCGTCTTTCGTCAAATGCATTTGTCCGGGAAATCTTGATTCAGCAGTCTTGATTCTTTCTACTTTCCTTTTGAAGGAGATGGTAACATAAAACTCGGAACTCTGAAAATCCGGCTTTTCTTCTCGCGATCCTTCGCGGAAAAGGAACTTCTGATGTCAGTGCTTTAATCACGCTGACGTAAGCGACGCTTGGTTTCACGCGGGAAACCCTGTAACGTATCTCTGACAGATTCTCACGGGAACCGAGGAGATAGCCATCATTCCCCTGTCGTTCCGTTTCCCGGATTTTCCGGTGGTTGACACGCGTCAAACATCCAACGTTCGAAAGAGCCGTTGGCACGTATCTAGAGGTTTTCCGGCTATAAATAGCCGTCCTCGTCCCCATCGGCAATCTTCTTCACTCCCTCACTGCCCTCACCATTGTTGCGAACGCGAGCTCGAGAGCGAGAACGAGACCTTGCCCCGACGAGCTCTTCACACGCCGGAACGCACCAACACCACCAAGGAAGATGGCATCTCCGCAGTCCTCGCTGGCCCGCGCCTCCATCGACGAACTCTTGGGCGACCTAGATCCACAGCTAGGGTCGCCCAAGCACGCCGGCGGTGCGCCGGAAAAGACCACGGCATCCGCGGCGGGCGGAGGAGGCACTTCCGCCGCCACGGACGTTGCGGGACCGAGCTTCGCATCCTTCCCGCCGTTTGCTTCAGAAACAGCGAGGGTCAAGATCCGTTCCCGCGGCACTGAACAATTCTCCACCGGAGCTGATGAAGAAACGGAATTTGTCGGAAATTGGAATCAGAGTAATACTTCACTCGTCCTCCTCCGTCGGATGTCAAGGGATAAATTAATCGTCAAAGGCAAATGGCGGATCTCGAAGGATGAACCAGAGCCTAGGCCAAAAGTCGGAGAACGCGTCCTCCTTACCTCTCACATCACGAGAGGTATGGGTTTTCCCCCTTCCGCCTTTTTCCTTGACGTCCTTAACTTTTATGGTGTTCAACCTCATAATATCTCTCCAAATTCTATCCTTCAATTAGCTAGTTTCCAAGCTCTTTTTGAAGGGTATCTCGGAATAACTCCCAATTTAGACTTCTGGCATTATTGTTTTGAGGTAAAACATAACATCACAAACGGTGTTTCACCCATCTGCGGGACCATATCTTTTACTCTCAGAAACTTTAGGGAAGAATGGTATCCAAGAATAAGAATGCCGAAACCCGACCGACATTGGCTAGGTTCTTTCTTTTATCACCAAGATATCCCGTTTGCAGGCAAAGAAACCAGAATTCCTCCCTTCGTCAACTCTGCCGCTACTCCTTGTGAGAGCTGGACAGTTGCAGTAACAGAGGATTTACCTGAAAACCTGATGAAAATAAAGCGGCGTATCGCCAAACTTTCTCCTTCTCAACCCTCTTTGGTTTGGAAGGATATCGTTTTATGCTGGTTTGGTCGTCGTGTCCAACCTTTATCCCTTCGTTCCCGACTTCTTTGCGAATACATGGGCCCGGAAGATAGCATGAGAGGAACTGATAGGTCCTATACCAAAAAGGATTTCATAGAACGACTTCATCAGATGATTGCCGCCAGTGGCCAGATTGAGGAAAATCTGGCTATTTATCACGCGGAAAATCTTGTTCCTAAGGTACTTTACTTCCCTTGTTTCTGAGTTTCCTCAGATTATCTTCTCTCTTCATTCTTTAACATACTGTTAATTCTTTCCTAGTTTGATGAACTCGGAGAAAATGATCTTGCTTCTGATGCTGAACTTAACAAATTACATGCCAAGTTTTACAACGACCTGAAGCGCAAGAGGCAAACTTCCATCAAAGAAGAAACTCCTTCTGCAACTATGGGTAAGAGGGGGAGAACGAACACACAAATGGGCGGAAATTCTCGATCACCCGTCGAAAACGAATCCAATCCCACTTTGGATGATATCCGGGTAAAAGAGGAGCCTTTCGACGACCTCGGATATATTCGTCCGGAAGCTAAGAAGTTTTTTGCTCCCGCGCCTCTGGTCCGACCTTGGCCACAGAATGGACTAGTTATTCGTAACAATATCGCATTCTCACCCCGTCAGGTCATACACGATGGCCTTCACCACGTTGGAATTCTTTTTATGGAATATGCCAGAGAGTTCAAAGAGACCTTGGCTGACTTGCGAGAAATGAGCCAGGTAATACTTCTAGCCCCCAAGCATTAAGTTGAAAATCTGAATTCTTCTTAATGTTTCCATGTATGCTTGTTCCAATTTAAGCATCTGGCTTTCATTTCCATGTTTCAGCATTCCGCAGACGCCATAAACTTGGAAGTTTTGAAGAAGCTTAGTCTCAAAAGCAGAGAAGTAAAAACCCTTCAATCTGTTATTGAGTCAAAAAGCAACGAACTGGCGTCATCTCAGCGGCAGTTATCAAAAGCCACCGGTATTTTTTCGTCGTGATATTAATTTTTTCTAGAAAATCATTGCTAGACCTTGCTGTAAACTCGGAATATTGTGTCCTTGCTTTTCAGCTGCTTTAAACAAAGCCAAGAAGCTGACGGACAACGCTGCTTATTTCTCTCGACTTCGTGAGGAAAACTCCAATCTTCAAAAGGAACTTTCAAAAGTTCGAGAAGACCTGGAAGCCAGTAATCTAGCCATTGGGATTGCACAGTCCAAAGCTTCTTTGCAGGCATCAGAGGATAAATCTATTATCAATGATTTAGAAAGTATGCTGCTCCCTCGAATGAAAGAGGGCGACGAAATTGACGCGGTTCTTGGTAAGTTGACTTCTTTTACCAATGCCTTTATGTCATGCTTCTTGTATTCTCTAATCTTTGCTTTTGTCAAAAAAGCAGGCAATTTTCCAGGGATTTCTCGGACTGAAAAGATCCGGGCCTTTGGGGGAATATGGAACTCAATCAGAAATGCAGGAATGCATCTAATCAATAAATTCCTCCCCACAAGTACTATACAATCCTCAGAAGTTCACAGGCTTCCGGCTGCCATCATGGAGGTGGCGAATTCCAAGGAATCTCTCCTTCGACCCGCTGCACGAGGTGGTGCACGAATGGAACTTGGCCTCATGCGCTTACACTACCCTAGTGCCAAGTCTTGGCGCGTAGCATCCGGTATTCATCCGGAATGTTCAGAAGCGCAAATAAATGCGGTCTTTGATGAAGTTAAAGGCCACGCCACCCAACTTGCCTCCATGGTGAATATCTCCATTACTTATCCGGAAGAAGAAGTGCCCGCAGCCCCCGAGAATGATAGCAGTGATGAAGACTCAGAAATTTAAGGGAGCGCACTCGACCTGGATGATGGATGTGTGCAGGAGCATTTTTCTTTTTTACAATGTAATTCATATTGTAATGCTTCTGTACCTTTTGCCGGAACAAGAACTCCGCCTTTTACAGTTGTGAATTATTAAATTCCTTGTAAAGTTTTTCGGGTTTGGTTATTCCTTTTATCTTCTAAGTAATCCGGAAAATGTGTTTTAACTGCCTTTAGTGTTTGAAATGGCTCTTGTAGCAATAAGAATCGTCGTGCCGAGTAACTGAGGACGAGCCAAGCAGTTTTGAAACTCGGATGCACGGATCATGCTATAGGCATTATTATTCACTAGCTTCAGTAATCTAACACATCCATGATCAGATAACACTTTGAGAATGATAAGGAACTACTTTGAAACTTGGGCACGCAGGCACAATCCGAGTTTCCTTTAACCTTTAGCAGGCTGAATCGTTCAGCTTTTAAACACCGAGCACGCAGGCACAATTCGGGTTAACATTGAGTATTTTGTAAGATCATTGGGAAATAGATGAAATCATGCTTTGTACTATAATGAACTTGTAAAAACATGGTTGTGAAAATTCTGACTTCTTTATTTCATGATCTCAAAAGATGTTTACATAGATATTGAACTAAGTATAGAAGGGACGTAACTGCTGGATGCTCCAAGGTCTTTTTGTCTCTCCTAGCTCAACATCTATTTTTCTCTTTCTTTTGTGATTCGGCTTTTCTGGATCATCCTCCATATCTCGAATGTCAACAAGATAATATGATCCGTTCTTCATGGCTTTACTGATGACGAACGGTCCTTCCCATACTGGGGCTAATTTGTGTTTCCTTTGCTGCACCAGCCTGAGTACTAGGTCACCTTCTTTGAAAGAACGATGCCTGATTTTCCGACTATGATAACGTCGCAAACCCTGCTGGTAAATGGCGGACCTTTGAAGCACAAGTTCTCGCTCTTCTTCTAAGAGATCAACGGCATCCTGTCGTGCTTCTTCGGCATCTGAATCGTCGAAATCCTGCACTCTAGGGCTGTCATGTATCATGTCCGTTGGGAGGATAGCTTCCGCCCCGTAGACTAAGAAAAACGGGGTTTGATCAGTTGATCTATTTGGTGTCGTCCGAATGCTCCAGAGTACGGACGGTAATTCCTCCACCCATGCTCCAACTGCTCTATGAAGAGGAGATTCGAGTCTTGGGCGTATTCCTTGCAGGATTGAACTGTTCATCCTTTCAACCTGCCCATTGGATTGCGGGTGCGCCACAGATGCTAGGTCTAAGCGAATTCCCGTTTGTTGGCAATATTTTGCTAACTCCCCAATGGAGAAATTTGTCCCGTTGTCGGTTATTATGCTGTGTGGGACGCCATATCTCATTACTAGATCAATGATGAAATTTCTGGCAGTTGCCCCGTCCAGCTTTTTGATGGGTTTAGCCTCCACCCATTTGGTATATTTATCTACTGCTACGAGTAGATGTGTAAGTCCGCCTCTTGCAGTTTTGAACGGTCCCATCATATCTAGCCCCCAGATCGCAAACGGCCATGTGATGGGGATAGTTTTTAGAGCTTGGGCCGGCAAATTTGTCTGCTTGGCGTAATATTGACATCCTTCACATGTATTAACTATGCGCTCAGCGTCCGTCTTGGCTGTTAGCCAGAAAAACCCAGCACGAAATGCTTTTTTGACTATGCTTTTTGATTGAGCATGATGTCCGCAATCACCGGCATGGATTTCTTCCAGTATTTCTCTTCCTTCTTCTGGTGAAATACACCGTTGAAAAATTCCGGAAGTACTGCGTTTGTATAGGTAGTCGTCAATTACAACATACCCTTTGCATCGACGCTGTATTTGTCTTTGCAAAACTTCGTCTGCTCCTTCCGGGTACTTCTGATTGACTAAGAAGTTTAAGTATGGAATTGTCCAGTCCGGCTTAACGAGCATGACTTCGATTGTTTCGGATGCCAGAGGATACTCAACATCTCCACCTTTTATGGATGGCTCGTGCAAATGCTGGACGAATACCCCTGGTGGTAAAGTTTTTACTCTCTCTGATCCCATGCGGGCTAACGCATCCGCGTTCCAATTTTCCTCCCTTTTTATGTGAAGGACCTCAAACCCGAAAAAACAGATGGCGAACTCATCCACTGTCCTCCAATATTCGGCCATTATAAGGCTTTTCGCATCCCAGGTTTGGTTTAGCTGATGCTGTACCAAGTCCGAGTCTCCATAGCACAGGATGCGTTTGACCCCTATTTCTTTTGCAATATGCAAGCCATGAAGCAGGGCTTCGTATTCTGCCACGTTATTACTGGCGTTAAAGTGTATTTGTAATACGTATTCCATTATGTCTCCCTTAGGAGATTTTAGGACTACACCAGCTCCAGCTCGTTCCTTCATCTTGGATCCATCAAAGTGCATGATCCAGTACTCGGACTCTGGCATCGGTGTATTTTCCATTGCTTCTGTCCAGTCGGCGACAAAATCTGCCAAAACCTGGGATTTTATTGCCGTCCTTGGCTGGTACTTAATGTCAAAGGCCGCTAGCTCGATGCCCCATTTGGCTACTCGGCCAGTTGCCTCCGCATTGTTTATAATATCCCCTAGTGGTGCTTTACATACCACTGTTATGGAATGTCCTTGGAAGTAGTGACGCAATTTTCTGGATGCAAAAAATACGCCATATGCCAGTTTTTGATAGTGCGGGTACCTTTGTTTGGACTCGGAAAAAACTTCGCTTATGTAATACACCGGATGCTGGTCTGGTATGCTTTGCTCTTCCCTTGTCCGTTCTACGACGATTACCGCGCTAATAACCCTGTTTGTCGCCGTAAGGTATAATAACATGGGCTTTTCGTCTTTTGGAGACGCCAAAATAGGAGCTTTCATCAAGGTTTCCTTCAACTGGGCTAACGCTGCATCGGCCTCTTCTGTCCACTCAAACTTGTCGGATTTCTTCAGCAGTTTGTATAGTGGTAAGGCTTTATCCCCCAGCCGACTAATAAATCTGCTGACGGCTGCGGCGGAACCCGTCAATCTTTGGACATCTTTTACGCACGTAGGTTTTGAGATGTTCAAGATTGCCTTGATCTTTTCCGGGATAACTTCTATTCCTCTGTGAGAAACGATGAAACCCAGAAGTTTACCTGAGGGAACCCCGAATACGCACTTGGATGGATTCAACTTCATCTGGTAAGTGCGCAAGTTATCGAAGGTCTCTCGCAGATCCTCAAGGAGTGTATCTTTTTCCTTGGTTACGACAGCGATATCGTCCACATAAACATGGACATTTTTTCCAATCTGACTATGCAAATAACGTTGCATGCAACGCTGGTAGGTTGCACCTGCGTTCTTCAGGCCAAAAGGCATGGTTACGTAGTAATACGTCCCGTACGGGGTTATAAAAGAAGTCTTGATTTGATCTTCCTTTTTCATGCGTATTTGGTGGTACCCGGAGTATGCATCCAAAAAGCATAAAAGCTCGGAGCCTGCAGTGGCATCTATTATTTGATCGATTCGCAGCAGTGCGAACCTATCTTTCGGACATAACTTGTTCAATCCTGTGTAATCTATACACATTCTGAGGGCAGTTGTGTCTTTCTTCGGTACTAATACCGGATTTGCGGACCAGTCAGTATGGATTACCTCCTTGATAAAATCCGCTGCTAAAAGCCGGATAATTTCCTTGCCAATAGCCTTCCGTCTTCTTCCGTCAAATCGACGGAGACCTTGTTTGACGGGTTTTGATCCAGGAATAACCTTGAGTTGGTGCTCAGCAAGTTCCCTGGGTACGCCTGGCATGTCAGCTGGACACCAGGCAAAAATATCCCAGTTCTCACGGAGGAACTTGATGAGCTCGCCTTCCTATTTGTCGGTCATCCCAGTCCCTACGACGACGAATTTTGTCGGATCTTTGGGATCTAGGATTACCTGTCTTGTATTCTCGGACGCCTTGAAGCTATCTGTTGGCTTCCGAGTTTATTTTCCTGCCGGCATTTCTTTCGGCGATACCTCCTTGGCTAACTCCTTCAGTTCTTCCTGTGCTATAACTCTTTGAGCGCAAAGGGCGTTTTGCTTCTCCAACTCGTTTGCCAGCTTGAAATCACCGGCAATGGTGATTACTCCTCCTTTGGGTCCTGGCATCTTCAGCTTGTTGTAGATATAGCAGGATCTTGCCATGAATTTGGCGAACGCCGGACGTCCGAGTATTGCGTGATACACGCTTTCGAACGGCACTACTTCGAAGGATACTTTTTCCTGCCGGAAGTGATCTTTATCTCCGAAGGTGACATCTAGGGAAATTTCTCCTAGGGATCGTGCTTGCCTGCCAGGAACGATGCCATGGAAGCGTATATTGCTGTAGTTGAGCTGGGACTCGGAGATCTTCAAGTGCTTCAGCGTATCCAGGTACATTATATTAATGCTGGATCCTCCGTCCATCAGCACCCTTTTTAGCCTAGTGTTTTGAACAATAGGGCTTACAACAAGAGCTTGTGTGCCGGGTTCCGGGATATTTCCAGGATGATCAGACTGATCCCAGATTATTGGTGTGTTGGAGTACTTCAAGAATTTCGGGGTCGCAGGAATAATCGCGTTTATTTCCCGAAGTGTTCTTTTGGCCACCTTTGCTGATGGAGTTGCTAAGAAAGTTAGCATTGCTTCTCCGTCAACTCTCGGAAATTTGGGCTCGCCTTTTTGCTGTTGTTCCTGGATTTTGTCATCAGTGTCCGATTCACTGTCTTCTTTGTCAGCTTCTGGCTTTTGTTTGGCGGGCTTCCTCTTGGAACCCTTCCCCTTATTTCCGGATCCTGCATTGCCTTTCATATGCTTATTTAGCCGGCATTGCGCATTTGTATGGGTAGGTTTGCCAAATTGGGAGTGGTGGACGCAGGGTTCCGACTTAATTCTCTCCCATTCTTCGGGAGTATAATTGATTGGGTCTGGACTGCGACCTTTCCACTTATTCCCTTTTTCTCCTCCAAAGGCTATGTTGACCTCTTTGGGCTTTGTTGTTGATTCCGGAGTTCCTTTTTTGTCAGAACGAGGGGTTTTCTTGGCAAGTATCAATATTGCCACCTCTTGCTCTGATGTCATCTTCGGCTGCAGCGTGCTCATTGGCGGTTGTGAGCATAGATCCGAGATCTCTGTGCTGCTTGGAACCAACCATGAACGGTACAAGTCCGGGTTTTAGGCCATTGACGAAAGCATGCATTGCTTGTACGTCAGTTACTCCAGAACAACTATTCTTCATTTCCGTCCATCTGGAGATGAAATCCACGTATGGTTCATCCTCAAATTGAGTGCAACGGTTGAGTTGGTTGATGCTGTTCGGGCGTTTGTACGTTCCCCGAAAATGCTGAGTGAATACTCTAGCCATATCATCCCAACTGTCGACGGTTCTTGATGGTAATCCATTGATCCAATCTCTGGCTCCGTCTAGCAACATTAGGGGAAGAAACTTGACAGCTTCCAGGTCTGTCCCATTGTTGATCTGAACGGCTGTATAATAGTCTGAAAGCCAGGTATCCGGGTTTGTACTGCCGGTATATTTTTGATAGGTTGGACCAACTTTGGCAAAGCCAGAATGCAGGGTTATCCTTCGGATCCTGTCAGTGAAACACTTAGGACCGAAGTATAGATCATCCTTTTCTGCTCTATCAATGTGTGCAGAATATCTTCCGGCTGAATGGACAGAAGGGGATCTGCTCCTTTCTTTTCCATTGTTACGCGGACGCGCTTTTCCGGGGTTGTTTCTATCCCTTCCGTTGTCACGCCCTTTTGGATTAGGCGGAGTTCTGCTCCTGTGCCTCTCCTTGTCTTTGGGCGGTGTCCGAGATCTTTCACGTCTGTGAGGTGCATCATATCTTCCAGCTTTCTCAGCTGGGTTTCTCGGAGGTGGCATTATTTTGCCGTCATTCCGGTTTTTGTCTTCCCGATCATGTGGCCTATATCCATCTTTCGGGAGATGAGGTCCGGTCCTAGACGCTGCATCCCGGTTGTCGGGGTTTTTCTTGTCTTTTCTCGGATCCTCTTTTTTGTTATCTGAATCTCCGGGTCCTTCAGGTCCAGGTGCTCCAGCAGCGCAAGTAGCTGTTTTGCATAGGGCGGAATTATCATGCAGCCTCCCTGATCGCTCTTGACCCCGCTGTTGTTGTTGCAATGCTTTTCCTAAGAAAGCATACACCCCTTGAAGTTTTTCCCCGTTGGAGTACAAATCGTTATTGAGGATGGCGAACGCTGCTTCCGCGTTTTCTGCTGCGGTTTTGTATATTGGTTTGCCCCTGGCATCTTTGCCGTTTACCCGCATTTGCCAAGATGGGTTATGGAACCTTTCTTTCGGCGGCAGATCTTCCGGCTTTGCAATTCCGGGTAACCTTGTAGGTTTGATGGCAGATCTATTCTTTCTCTCGTACTCCTCTATTTCTTCCTTCATGATTTTAATATCATGTTGGGTTTTTTGGAGGTGTTCCCGAGATCTGAGTAGACGTTGCTGCTGCCTTTGGAAAGCTTGCCTCCTGGCTTCCAGCATCTCAGGGGGCTCGCTTGGTCCTACTGGCGTTTGCAATAGTTCTTGCTCTTCCTGCTCTGTCATTGGCAGAACAGGGATTTCTTTTGTCTTCTCCGTAGGCTTTTCTCCGCTTGCTTCTCCTATTTCCGGGCTTTCTTCAGCTGTATATGCTAGCTTTTTCTTCCGGAGTTTCTTAGCGGACTTGTGCCTTTTCTTGGAAGAGGGAGGTTTTTTGACAGGTTCGTCTTCTGTCATCTCCTTTACATTGGGGAATATTGGAGAGGTTTCTCCTTCTTCTCTCTCTTCCTCTGGTGGAGGGGTTTTTGGGCTTTCCTGGCTGCCGGCATCCGTGACTTCAGCAGGTTTTGCCATTAGCACTTCATGGAAACCCTCTTGAAGAGATTTTACCTTTCTTTCAAAGGCATCCTCATCTTCATCTTCGGAGTCGAATTTGTCCGATCCGGTGTCCGACTCCAATCTTGCCTCAATGGCAGCTAGCACGGACTCGGCTTCCGAGTTTATCGTCGCGCTGGTGGGTGTCGGATCTTCCGTCTGGATGACGGGTAGTTGTTCTTCCGTCTCTGTGACGGGTGTATTGTTGTCTGCCTCTTGCACGGGATTTCCATCATCCGTGTTTTCGGCGACTTCAGATTGCACCATGCCGATAAAGTGTGAGTCACTTCTTTGTCGGCGATCTGAGCAAAATCCGGCATCATAGTCGTCTTCGACTGGGTATAGGGCGGGTGGGAAATACTTGCTTCCACCGCAAAACCCCATTGCCTCTGCGATTAATCCGATAAAGATGTTAGCAGATCCAATCGGTAAAACGCAGGCACTTACCAGGTGGTTTTGCGCCGGTATGTAGGATCCATTGTCGAGAAAGCGCCCGACGTCGTCGTCGAATTCCAAGCTTCCGACAGTGATCGATCTTCCAATTCCGCCGAGTATCCCAGATCGGAATTTCACGCCTGACGTCGTTTGCCCCACGGTGGGCGCCAACTGTCGAGACATCGTAGTAGTTTTCATAGACGGGGGTGCCATGAGACTACTGTAGAGACGTGGGGTAACGGGATAGCGTAGTAACACAGAACACGGGATTTTACCCAGGTTCGGTATGTCGCGACAGTACGGCGTACCTACTCCTGCACTTCTCACTATTGGGGACTAAAGCCCGTAAATCTGGGTTACAATGTGAGGTAGCAGATCTAGCTATTTGGCGAGGATGAGCGTCTCGGCGAGTAGCGTAGAACCTAGAACTTAACTTCTAACTTGAACCTATTGAATCTATCCTCTGTCCGGCTTTATATAATAGCCGGACTAGGGCTTACAGATTAGGAAACCTAGAAGACTACGTTTAGTTTGTAACTTGGAAAGTAAGGAATCCGTCTTCTCCTCCAAGCCAGATCACGCGGGCCGTGATCCGGGTTCTTCTAGAATCCGGCTTCTGCGCGTCGGACTACTGGGCCGCCCAATGGACCTAAGCCCACTACCTCTTAGGCCACCCTGGTAGTCCGGCTCTTTGTCTACCATCTTCTATACCCCTATTCAGTATATATCCGACACCTCCCAAGAAGAGACCAAGGAAATCCAAGAAAGTCGAGAGTCCCCCGAAGTTACCAGGCTTGATGACTCAGGAGGAACTAACCAATACAGTGAAAGCCAAAACCAAGGCATGGTTCGCACAGTTTCCCCATAAGGCCCCTCCAGACCACTGGAAGGAATCTCTGAAGGACATCCCAAAGTGGAAAATTGAGCGGACCATCGACAACTTATATTATCCTGCACCGCCGCCACCGCCGCCCCTTTCAGACTATGAACGGTACATTGAAAAGAAGCACGCCGCACAGATGAAGCAGGCGGAGGAGATGAAGCAGGCGGAGCACCCGAAATGCGGGAAACAAGTTCCCCAGCTCGGACAACAAGAAGTACGGTCAGTTGCCCCGCTCAAGGTGTTATCTGACCAGGCTTCAGTGTCCGGTCCACGCATGGGCGACGCGGGTTACGCTATTGCTGATGTGGTATATACATACAAGCGCGGGCACCCTCTGGTCGAAAATCCTAGTGCTCTAACAACCCAACTACGGAATTTACATGATTGGTACTTGGAGGCCGCAAGAGGCAGCAGAGAGACTGTATCATGGCGACAATTCAGGATCAACACTACTTCGGAGATTACGGTGTCGAGATTGGGTTCGATGATTTCTTCCAGATGTACAATCAACGTGCCCTCGACAAGTCTATCCTCAGCTGCTACTGTTTGTAAGTGATTTAATTGTGTAATTTAATTATTTAGTTAAGCTCGCGTTCATAGCCCGTATAATTATCACTCACGACATTCTTTTTGTACGCTACTATGCAGAATGAAGATTCGTGAATGCAGGCTGGCAGGAATCTGGGACTTTGGGTTCATTGACCCGTATTCGTATCATCAAAACACAGTAGAAGTGTTCAACAAGGATGCACCGGATGATTTGCTAAGGTTTTTGAAGCGACAAAGTACCAAAAAAGAAATACTTTGGCCCTACGGATTCAAGTGAGTGTTACTGTCTTGTAGACATTCCATTTTGCTTACCTGATGTTAAGTGTAATTGATGAGTATGCATGACTGCGTGTGTACACGTGCGCAGCGGCCACTTCATATTGTTCATCATTAGAATCGATAAAGGACAAGTTGAAGTCTGGGACTCGTTAACCTGGGGCCCTGACACATGGAAGAGCGCGCGTCAGATGCTTCAAAAGTATATATATATATATCGGCCTCTTTCGTTCATCGGGTTCTTTTTCGTTCATTCCCTCATATCAAGTAAGTAATAATTAACTCTTCTATCCATTTTTCTTTTGTCGCCCAGGGTTTGGCAAATGTTCATCAAGGAAGAACCCGGTACATGGGCAGACAAGCTCAACTTTCAGATTAACAAAGTAAGTAGTACTACGTACCCTGATTTAAATACCATTACCATTCTCTTGATTATTATTAATTTGATTGAATTATGTTTCTCGTATATAGAAAGTCCCGCAACAACCACAGGGAACTGATTATTGTGGATACTACGTTTGCGAGTTCATTCACAGGACGATCAATGAGAAATCCCGTACTACCAGAACTCTAGAGGTACGTAACCGGATTTTCACAACTTTATTTATGTTGCCATTAATTATGTTTAGTTTTGTTCATAACTTAATTGTTTTCATCTACTTCTTTTCAAGATGGCACGAAAGCGGGCGCAGCTCAAACCAATCGACCGTTGCAAGGCTATTGCAGAGGAATTGGCAGGATTTCTTCTCACGCAAGTCGTAGCAGAAGACGGAGAATTTTTCCATCCTATGAACCAATTATAGCTAGCTCCCTTCTCTATGCAAGTATACAACTATTCAAAACGAACTTCAGATTATGTAATTCTCCGTCGATTACTTCGTGTTACATGTATATATGTATATATGTACTACTATTTGGTGCATCAACATTTAACCGCAAACAGAAACGGAAACACTAAACGGAAACCCTGAAAATACGGAACACGCCCTAAACCCTAAACCCTAAATACGGAATTGGAAACCCTGAAAAGAAAAGAAAAAAAAAGAGAAAAAAAAAAACTTTAGTACCGGTTGGTGTTACCAACCGGTTCTAAAGGTCCTCCGCCTGCGCGCTCTCTTCGGTGCCCACGTGGAGGCCTTTAGAACCGGTTGGTGACTGACCGGTTCTAAAGGGGGAGGGGCTTTAGTCCCGGATACGTAGCACCGGTTTTGTATCCGAGTCCAAAGGCTCTTACAAACCGGTGCTACTGGCCTGTTCTCCACCAGTGTACTGGATTGACAATCACCGAATAATACCATGCCGATTTGACAAACTTGTTTGACCTCCGCCCACCACAGTAACAAAATTATCCTCTACAGATTTTGAAACAATAAGTTCGAGCATCATGTCATGGACCCGACAGGCACGAACCTTACCATCATAGCCAATTTTCACTGGCTCGATCATACTTTTGTTGACAAGCTCGTAAAAGTATCTCTCAGCAAACTCATATTGGCTCTGCTCGTGCTCTTCAGAAATAAATCCTTCTGCTATCCATCGCCGCAGTATCCTCCTCCTCTTAATCACATAATCCTCAGGGAATACACTTAAATACAACAAACATGTCTTGAGATGAGGAGGAAGATCATTATAGCTAAGGGATAGTATGGTATTCATTCCTTCTAGACTCTGGTTATTTTCTAAGGCTGAACCAATTGAACTTTTAGTAATTCTCTGAGCTTTATGATGGATTTCCTTTCATCCCAATTGTCGGTGGATCCATCTTCTCCGGACACTTGAGAGATCACGTCCCTTATAATTCTCTTTATATCTGGCTTTTGTGAGACATACACAAAAGCCCGGCAATCAAAATCCCCTTGGATCTTGTGATAGACCTGATTAGCCAATGTTGTCTTTCCCAATCCACCGAACCCAACAATAGACAACACGGCGCGACCCTTGATGGTAGCGTTGTCCACCATCCACTTGACAAGATCATCCCTTGGACCGTCGATTCCTACTAGTTGTGCTTCCTCCGCAAAAAGAGCGGACAGTCGTGGATCAACAGATGTATGGTTAGATGGGCTAGAAGTAGCATCATCCAACTTGTAACTGTTCTTGAGGTCTTTCACTTGCTTGATGCGTGCCTTGAGTTCATCGATTTGGCCCGCCATCCCGCGCCGAGCTCCAAGTGTCTTCAGACTGCGAGCAATCTTCCGAAAGGACTCTTTGAATCCGCCATGACGGCCGCCATTGCCAAGCCTGTGAATGAACTTATCCATGCAATCCTCGATATCATAGGCCAACTCCCTTACCATGGAAATCCACTGCTTCACTTGGACATCTGGATCTTCAAGCATGGCGTACTTCTGCACCGCAGCGTGCATGCTGGATAGCTCAAGGTTGAGGGCGAGGATCTCACGGCGAACACCTTTGAGGCGGCCGTACTCACCGGCGAGAAGACCGGTGAGCTTCCCTAGTAGGGGACCCATGGCTCCCAGTGATGCGCTCACCACTGCATGCGCCATGGATCTCTAGCTCGTGTTAGTATGCTGAGGCTTGAGAGAGAAGCAGATCTGAGGGAGGAGCTGGAAAGGAAAGTTATACGAGGGAGGTGGATGAAACGACAACCAATTATTTGGCTTAATAATTCGCCATGGAGCTCAGCTCAATAATGTGCTTTTCCTGGGCGACCGATGTCGCAGGCGAAATAGTGCGAGCGAGACGTCTGCTGCTCCGAATTGAATGCTAGCAGTAGAGGTCAGGGGCCTCTACTGTTTCCAGGATTCCGTAGCAAATACACTGTTGAGCGTAGGAGCCAGAACGGGACATGGTTGTAGAGCTCTTTTACGGTGATGGTTCCGTCGAGAACTTTTTTTCCGTTCATTATAGCATGATTTTTTTTGCAACCGTCGATTAAAACTAGATGAAGTGTTTTTTTTGGACAGAGAGAAAATCCACGTTTTGGTACCGATCTGGGTTACTTTTTTTCCGGGGAACAATCCATCGTACATCTCTATCCATCGTATTCGTATAGCGGATCGTGAGCTTCCGCCCCGCTAGCCGCCATAGAACTGCCGTGGTTCGTGAGCGCCGCCACCGTCCAGTACCTCCACCGCCCTCGCCGTTGACGGAAGCAGCCGCCAAGAACTGCCGTGGATCGTATTCTGCGTTGTGGAGCCCACCTCGCTGGCCATCAAGGTCGAGATCTGCAGGCCGGCGCCGCCCAGAACTGTCGGCTCGCCATCGCCAGGAAGGTAGGCGCACCCTGCCTCTCTCTCGAATACCTGCTGCCGCGGCGCCGAGTTGGCCGCATGATGTGGTTTGATCTGATTACCCGTCGATCTGGCCGCCACCCGCTCAGGCCTTGTTTACTTCTCTGGTTTTTTTGGGGTTCGGCAGGGAAATTCCCGGCCCACCCGCCGATCCGGAAACATTCCCGCAGGCCCGATTACTTCCCGTGTATGTCCGAGGAATTTCCCGGCCCATCCCGAAACATACCCCGCATCTCGCCAGCAATCCACACGCGAGGGGAGGCTCGCGTTTCTAATCAGGGGAAAGAAAGCTCTTGCGTCTTCTCCAGGAAGGAGGCGACGGCGCCGTCCCAGAATTCCGGCGCGGACACCGCCCTCGGGACACCGACGACGGACGCCGCCTTCTCTCCGGTGAGTATCCCCTCTCCTCTCCTCCATCCCTCGTCCCTCTCCTCTCCTCTCCTCCAGCCCTCGTCCCTGACCTAGGGTTCTTGGTCGCCGCCACCGCCGGTGAGTGAGACGGACGCCAAGGAGAAGAGCGGTTTCTGCTTCCGCTGCAAGGAAGGAGGCGACCTCCTTTGCTCGTATTCATGTCGATTGGTTCCGGGGTGCCAGACTGCCAGCCCCCTTAGCTTCCCCTGAAAACAGAAAAATACAAGATGTAGCAGATCTGTATCGAGATTGATTGTCTGCCGGGCGCCGCGATGAGCAGCGTGTAGTCGCTGGAACATGATAGAGCTGTGCTCAACTACCGTTAGCTCCCGGGAGGGGAGGGGAAGCATGCCAACAATGTCAGCAACAGAATGAATAGGTAGAAACTTGAAAGAAAACCAAACCAGGCTACATTAACCAGAAGGGCTTTAACTAAGATAGTAGTACATGGCTCTTGCAATCACGGGTTGGAATTTACCCGTTCAAATGTTCCACACATGATGTACACTTGGTTGTTACAAAATAACAATACAAAAAACAGATATCGAAAGGCAATTTGCAGACCACCCAGCTTCAGCAAGCACCAATTGATGGATGATTTTTCTGCAGATAAGAAGACATACATTAGAAGGATGGATATGTCGTTACAAGTAGAAAACTAAGAGATACAATTCAAACGGCCATTTTAAACGGGCTCGATACTTGGGACTTTTTAGTGCACTAGTGGAAACAACCCCTCTCGTCCAGGGGGCCAGGGGGCAGCTGTCCCGGTTGTAACAAAATCCGGGACAAATGCCATGCATTGGTCCCGGTTCGTGCGCCCGGGGCAACAGGAATCGCCTGGGGGCATTGGTCCCGGTTCGTGGGGGCATATCGGTCCCGGCTCTTGCCACGGACCGGGACCAATGCCTAGCCACAGGCCACGTGGCACGCGCATGACCTATTGTCCCGGTTCAGTCCACGAACCGGGACCAATGTCCCCTTCCCCTATATATACTGCCCCAGCCCCCCTCCTTCCATCGTTTTTTTTGCTTGGAGGTGTGAGAGAGTGTGGTGTTAGTGTGTTTTATTTTACTATGCACACGAGGTGTTCGACGAAATTCCCGAGCCGCACATAAGCTCACTGAAAATGGTATCTTCGACCGAGGTTAACAAATTATCTTTTTCATCTGTAACTGATACATAAAAAAGTAGTATTTGTCGATGTACTGTGGTCATCTCCGTATTAATATATTATTGTAATGTATTTTGATAAACTTAATTATATGATGCAGATGAATGCACGGCAGTGATGGATGTACGGTGACCGACGCACTTCCGAGTATATGGCAGGCCTGAATGCATTTCTTGCTGTAGCTCAGGCGAACAAAGAAAATGGCTTCATGTGTTGCCCATGTGTTGATTGTCGGAACGTCAGAGAACATTCTTCCGAAAGAATACTTCACGGCCATCTACTTCGGAGAGGTTTCATGCCCAGCTATAATTGCTGGACAGAGCATGGAGAAAGAGGGGTTGTGATGGAAGACGATGAAGAAGAAGAAGAAGATCCTTTGTTCCCTGAATACGACGATACTGCAATGGAAGAGAATGCAGAAGAAGGAGGTGATCAAGAACAGTCATCAGAAGAGCCCGATGATGATCTTGGCCGAGTTATTGCTGATGCAAGGGAAGACTGTAAAAATAAATTGGAGAGGTTGAAGCTGGACAACATGTTACGGGATCACAAAAAATTGTTGTACCCAAATTGCGAAGATGGTAGCACAAAGCTCGGTACCACACTGGAGTTGCTGAAATGGAAGGCACAGAACGGTATGACTGACAAGGCATTTGAGAGTTTATTTCAACTAATGAAGCCAAAACTTCCAAAGGATAACGAATTGCCTGCTCATCGTCTGCCTGCTCCCTAGGCAGCAGTATATACATATGGTCTATGTACTTGCTAGCTAGCTCGCCGTACATATTGCTAGTGCATACATTTTTTTTTGCAATGAATACATGGGAGAAAATTCCTGCCGCCGCCACTGCGTGCACGTTGGTCAGCGTCAAATACCAATGGTGTCCCTTATCCGTGAATGAGGAGAATTTACGACAAGCGACCTGTTTAGGCCTTATTTGTGCTAGAGTGTCCGATTTATGCATGTATCATAGTTCTTGCCATAATATTTTTTGTTTGGCCGTGTTATTTCTAGGTGTAAGTAGCTACTTACTAGTAGTATTTCTACCTATAGCTAATTAAATTAACAGATTACTGATTTTCACCTTTTTTGTGTGTTTGTTGGCTATATGAAACTATCACCTATATGAAAATTATATGAGTGCAAACTGTTGATATTAACTCCATGCATTTGCTGCTTAACATGTTCATTCACAGTTTATTGAACAAATGTAACCTCTGAATTTGAAAATTTGTATTCACCAAATCATTGTGCAGAAATTTGTAGAGGTGAGATTTGGTTCTCCATTTAGTTTTCTAGTGCTTATACAATTTGGTTTTGTCGGTGCTTATGATGAATTGGACTGAAATGAGAAGCTAGGAGGCTTGACGGCACAGAACATTGATAGCGCTAGAGGCTTGACGGCTGGAACATTGCTTTCAATCAAGTTCCTTGATCTGAGACAATAGTAAGTTTTAGTTGTCATTTAATTCTTAACCGCAAGAGATGGAAACAAAAGTTTTAGTTGTTGACATGTATTTTCTGTAATTTGGTCTTCATTCTTGGATTTTCTGAATGCATGTAGTATTTATGAAGTACTGGTCACACTTGTGCTTCATGAACGTGTGCTATCTGACAATAGGATCAAGCAATCATATTACTGACGCTGAATAATTAGTCAACGATAATAGATGCATCCTCCCTAAACTATGAATAATTTGGAGCAAATTGTAGTTAGCATCTTACTATCATCGACGCTAATTTAACAAATGTTCACCGAAGCTACCTGAACTATAGGACACTGTGATTTAATATAACATTTTACTGAATTGTTAAACCAAAGTTCTTACTCTGCTCTCTTAGCCAAACCTTTGCGATTTAATCATACTGATTGTTAAATAGTTCCTGGGTTCAATTCTGTTTGTCAAACTTAGTTGTCTGTTCTTACTCATCCTCCACGGAGGCTCAATAGTATTTCGTATAAACAGTGACTACCTGCAAGATTTTTAAGCTCTATGGAATTGCATCTGTCTAATGTTTATTGCAATATCATTGCGAGGGATGCGACAATATAGTGATTTTCCCCTATGTTAACCTCTGCAATTTCCAACAATCCATGTCTTAGAGCATGACAGTGAATGATTTTTCTGGACAGAACTCTTTTAGAGATCATCTCATTGTGTTGTAAACAGCTCGATTTCTGCAGTTATATTAAATTCTTGTAACATGCATAGTTATATTTCACCGCTATTCTCGATGTTGACAGATTGTTTCCGATTATTTTCATTTTCGATGTAGGCAAGTGAAGTGACAGAAGATGACGACGAATCTCTGTTGGTTGTTGTCCCTGGCAGTGCCTGCTCATTAGTACCCCAGGCTCCTGATATGGCCTGCAAATAGGTTGTTATGCCAGTATTTGCTACACGGCCCAGTCTGCCTTGTGTTGTCAACTGAAGAAGGTTAAAGTGTGAAGACTCGAAAAAAGGAACAGAAGCTGATTCATTTTCCTTGTTACCCAAATCAAATCAACCCGTTGCCTTGTATTTATCCGTGTCTGTAGGTTTCTAAAATTTGAGTGTGTGAAGCTCCATTACAAAAGGAAACACCACGTGCTACTATGTTAAAGATCCAATATTGCAAAAGGTGGTTTGAAACTTGGATGTTTCACCTCCGCAGATTCACTTTTGGTTTCATGGAATACTCCTTGTTGAATTTTGTCTGCCAATGTCCCGTGGCTATTTAAGCTGTATGCTTGGAAATCATAGAGTGCTTGTCTCAAAAGTAGTACTCTGTATTAGTGATATACTCTACTCCATTTTTAGTGAACTAGATGGTTCTATAAGATGTCTGAAACAATGACTTTTACTGAACTGGATGGAGTAGCGCAAGATAAAAGTTTTGTGATATATTTTGTCTTGTACGAGATACTTTGGATTATATACTTTGTGCAAACATTTAGATTGGAAAGTGCTACGGTTGAGTTTTCTTTCCTTCGTTGCCATGCAGATCAGTGTGCTGTCCATAAGCGTGTGGAGTTCAGTGGTCTGTTCAGGTACAGAGTTTGTACTTCAGGGTAGTCGCTATACCACGGTTAGGCCTTAGACACCAGATCAGCGAAAGGCCGAAACCACCCTCCCGCAACCTAACCCTCCCGAAACCTCCCTCGCGCCGCCGCCACCGGCGGCTCGGGGGCCGCGCGACCGCCCGACAGCAGGCGCCCCCGCCGTCCTTCTGCGTCGTCGCCGCCGGAGGGGACGGCGGCAAAGCCGGCCGTGCCCCGGTGATGGTGGCGGCGGGGCTTCTCACTGCGGGCGGGAAGATGGGCCGGCCCCTTCCGTGCGGGATCGCCGGCGAGCGCCGCGCCGGAGGTAGCTCTCTTCATCGCGCCGCCGGGTGACCACCGGACCTGCTCTGGGCGCTGTGGAGGTGCGGTTAGGCGACCGGAGTCGGGGCTGCACGAGGACTAAGCGACATCGTTGAGTCGGGGGCACGAGGACCTGCTTGCAGGGTCGTCGTGGCCATCTTCAATCGGACTCCCTGGCGGCGCCCATGCGTGGGCGGTCCTCGAGTCCGATTCCGACGAGCTTCGAGGGCCATCGCACCCCCTACGGCGGTGGTCTACTGGTGGTCAGCGCTGTGGGGCGCGGTGGTGGCGAGGAAGGGTTACCGACGGCGTCCCTACGTGGGTCACTTTCGACGTCTCCCGCCGCGCCGGTGCTCGTGGTTCGCGGCCCTTATGGTGGTCGATTTGACGCCTTCGACGTGGATGGAGTGCGACGGTTTCCGGGTGAAAACCTCGTCTCCGACCTTGCTCGGAGCCGGTGATGGCGATATCTTGTGTCGTTTCCTTCCTGAAGGCATCATCGAGGAAACCCGGCGGTTCTTTCCCGTCAACACCGGGGGAAACCCTAGATCCTCGATCGAATGATGGCGGCGCCTAAACGTCGTTACCTCCTTGGGGGCATCATTCTTGGAGGGTGGAGTGCGTCGGTCGAAGGGACCAGAGGATGAGTATGGTGGTGGATGCAGGTTCTTGATGGTCTACGCGTCAACGGCAATGTCGACAAGGTACCTTGCTTCGGCCCGCTCCGGGGGAAACCCTAAATCTTGGATTCCCAGTTTGGATGATGGTGACGCCACTGGTGCCACATTCCCTCTTGAGGGCATCATTTTGGAGTGTTGGCTGGAGGGTCCTAGAGAGGTGGCGGTGTTTCTTCTACCGCATTCACGACGGCGGTTCTCGACAGCTTGGTGCTGTGGGGTCTCGGTGTTGTATGCGGAATGGTGGACGCGCGCAGGGAGGTGGTGTTGTCTGGTGCCATGGTGGTATCGACGGCTGGTCTGATATGGTGGATACCTCGATCGCTGACTTGGAGATGGGTGAGAGGAAAACGGCGTCAGCTACTTTCCGAGCGTGTATATCGGTATTCGCTGCGGTGTGCTGGACCGATTTGGCCCCTTGTCCGCTATCGGGTGGCTTGGTGACGCCTTCGGTTTTTGGATGATGCGCGTTGGTGGGTTCTCAGAGTAGCGGCTCTGGGATTGTCCACCCCCTTCATCAGTTTTGGTAGTGAGTTGGTTTGGTGGTTTCAGGGCTAGTTGTTTGTGGTATCTGCTTGTAAGACATGGTGTTTTTTGCTCTATCATTTAATAAAAAACCGACTGTGTGCATCATTTTGATGCAGAGGCTGGGGGCAGACCTCCATTTCAAAAAAAAAAAATACATTGCTGCTTCTGGCCTGGCAGATGTCATGCGTGGGGATGTAAGTGGACTGGCATATGCGATTACCCGTTTTTGTGGCTGTCAGCTAATTATTTCCGGCAGTTTTATGTGGCGTGGCGGCGCCGCGAGGATCGCATCCTGCTTTTGCTCCACGATCTGTAGCCTCCGTATCTACCCATTAATAGCTACTTCTACCATGAGACCCCTTCTACCACATACAACACGGGATAGAATCCTCTACGGTAGCTACAACACTGAGCTAGGGGCATACGGTAGCTACAACATACAGTACGCAGCCTAAAAAAAACTTGTACCATGCAAACGTGCAGCAATTTTGTACCGTCCCCACGCTATTAGTACCGTCTCCACAAATTTTTTAGTACCGTCCCCACGTTATTGGTACCGTCTCACAAATATTTTGGTTCCGTCCCCACGTTTTTGGTACCATCCCACAAAATTTTTGGTTCCGTCCCCACGCTTTTGGTACCGTCCGGTTCCGTCATTCCGGTTCCGTCTATTTTACGACCGTTAGATCGGGTTGGATGGACGGTTTATAAAAATTCCAACCACCCTAAAACTTGTATTATTATTAATCCTAGATATCACGTTACGAATATGTAATCTTTAGAGTATCTCCTTTTGTCCCCCCAGGGCCGATTTATTTCGGCGTAAAATAGCGCCTCTCCGGGGGGCGAGGATTTCCAGCCGCGTACCCAGACGACACCCGGCGATTTGACTAAAAATAAACAAATTCGAACAGATATGGTCGAAATTTAGAGGATTTATATTAGTATCGCCGAAAATAGGGAAAATTTACACGGGGGCGATTAAAATAACTACTAAAACTTCTAACTAGGCGTCCGGCTCCTTCTTCGGAACGGCGTGGCTGCAGCCCTGGCCGAGGTCGCCGCCGTAGCTCGGGCCTAGCGCGGCGTCGTCGTCCAGCATGATGACGCCGTTCTCCTCGCGGCGGCGCCTACGGGCGACAAACTCCTCTAGTGCGCGCCGCTGCTTAGCAACCTCCGCGGCGATGTGGTCTTTGCGCGACCAATTGAGCGCTGCCGCCAGGTCGATCTCCAGCTCGTCGTGGTCCTACTCCTTCTTCGGCTTGACTAGCTGGCTGTTGCCCCTTGGCGGCGAAGGGGCGCGTCGTTCGCCGATGACTACTCCTCGGGCTGCATGACGAGCATGGAGAGCAGAGTGCTCGGTCTTCACCGGGCGCAGCTCCGGCGTACGCGTGCTGCCGGAGGATTGCGACGAGGAGGACGACGACTCCGCCACCATCTTTCTCGCTGCCTACGGGCCACCCGCACGGCGCCCAGTGAATCCTGGAACCCGCGGCGAGTGTGGGGGATACTCCAGGCGAGGTTCGTTGCCATTCTCGATTTGTTCGTGAACGGCGTCGAGGGTGCGGCCCGTGGCGCCCCACCAGCGACGGCGTCCGTCAGAGTTGCTGCACGGCGGCGCAACTGGCCCCTCATAGGCCTCGAGCTCGGCGTCGCGCCGTTCCTGGAAGTAGACCACCCACGCGCTGTAGTTTGATCATCGTGGATCGCGGCGACGAAGTCTGTTAGTAGTAATCTTGACTGCTGCCGTGACGAGTGGATGGCCAAGCAAGGCGGCCATGTCAGTTGGAGGCGAGTTGTGCTGCATGCATGCATGAGTTTGTTAGCTGGCCTAGTCCTGTGCGAGAAAGGTGTATGTGAGCTGCATGTAGCTAGGTTAATTGAGTTAGTGGCCGGGTGATGCGTGTGCATGGGTTAGTGGCCTGTGTGTGCGCATACTTGAGGCTATTTAAGGTGCCAGTGAGCTCTGTTGTGGAGAGAGAGCAGGGAAGAGGAAGATGTAGTCTCCGTCGGACCATGGTGTGCGCCAGGCCGACGATGAGAGCTCCCCTGGGTAGTACTACGTATGTGCGTGTGTACCTCCATGTATGTGTTCGAGTTAGTCGTTGTGAGAAATAAAGCCAAGATACAGGCGTTGGTGCGTCGCGGCGTTCGTGCGCCGGAAAGTATTGGTGTCTCCTTCGTCTCTTTCGTCCGGCGTTTGTCGCCGGAGGGCTGCCTCGGCGTGTGTCGCCGGAGGGCAGCCCCAACATTTGGTATCAGAGCCGCAAGGTTCGGGGCCGTGGCGCGGCGGTGGAGGCCGCCGTGGCATGGTGGCGACCGGCGTGAGCGCGCCAAGGTCGAGTCTAGCACGGTGGCAGCCGGCGTGTGTGCGCCAGGTGGAGTCCGGCATGGTGGTGACCAGCGTGAGCGCGCCTGGTCGAGCAGCGGAGTAGCGGCGTGGCGGCGTGGAAGCGTTGTACGGCGTCATGGTGGCATCAACTGCGTCAAGAGGTGGCCGTTTGTGCGGCAAGTTGGCGTTCGTCGCCTGCGCGTGACACAGGGCTGATGCGCTCAAGAGGTCGACGGCAAGCCGTGTCAAGATTAGGGGGGAAAATGTTAGTAGTAATCTTGACTGCTGCCGTGACGAGTGGATGGCCAAGCAAGGCGGCCATGTCAGTTGGAGGCGAGTTGTGCTGCATGCATGCATGAGTTTGTTAGCTGGCCTAGTCCTGTGCGAGAAAGGTGTATGTGAGCTGCATGTAGCTAGGTTAATTGAGTTAGTGGCCGGGTGATGCGTGTGCATGGGTTAGTGGCCTGTGTGTGCGCATACTTGAGGCTATTTAAGGTGCCAGTGAGCTCTGTTGTGGAGAGAGAGCAGGGAAGAGGAAGATGTAGTCTCCGTCGGACCATGGTGTGCGCCAGGCCGACGATGAGAGCTCCCCTGGGTAGTACTACGTATGTGCGTGTGTACCTCCATGTATGTGTTCGAGTTAGTCGTTGTGAGAAATAAAGCCAAGATACAGGCGTTGGTGCGTCGCGGCGTTCGTGCGCCGGAAAGTATTGGTGTCTCCTTCGTCTCTTTCGTCCGGCGTTTGTCGCCGGAGGGCTGCCTCGGCGTGTGTCGCCGGAGGGCAGCCCCAACAAAGTCGTCGCCTTCAGGGACGGGCGGCACCGGCAGGCCGACCGCGCTCAGCCTCCAGTCTCCGGGCAGGCGCATGTTAGGGGGCACCAGGTAGCCTGCCGCGTACAGGAGGCTCGCCAACTCTTCACGCAGCCATCGCCTTCCGAAGCCGTTAGCCGCGGCGCCGTCTCCCGGGAAGCGTGACACCATCGCCAGGGAAGAGTGAGTTCTAGGCGAGAGGTTTGGGCGAGAAGGGGGACGAGTGGGAGAGGACGACGGCGGAGGAGGTTTTTTATTTAGGCGAACGGGCGCGGCTACCGGCGCACCGCCATTACTTCGCCGGACGCCATTACTTCGTTGCAGGCTGTTCGGCTGCTCCAGTCAGGCGCGATGCCGGCATTAACACGCGCGGAGCCGAGGAGGGAGACGTGCTCTCTTGCCGACAACGCGGGTACATGCGGCGAAAATAATGCGCGGGAGCGTTTTCACGCCATTTTCTTCCATCTGGCGGTCCCAACAGTGCCCCGGCGCGCTGGGTTTGGCCTGGGATCGCCGGGCGCTAAATCGGCCCAAACCGGCGCTATTTGGTCTCCTGCGGGGCGAGTGGGCGAAAAACGACGCAGCGGCGAAAAAAAGGCGTACTAATATTCGACTATGTACATCCATTCCTGCAAACCTACCTCCACGTATCAGTTTTGCCACGGGCCTCATGTGAGAATTAGTCTTCATTCCAACGGTTAGAATGATGCACCGGCTCGTATATGGCCACACCAACCGCAACAAAAGGGGCCGAGCCATTTTAGTCCCGGCCGGTGTCTCCAAGCGGGACTAAATTATTTCCAAATTACAAAACTTGTTCGTGCTCACATGTAAACCACCCTTTTAGAGCATTTCCAGCCGTTGGCGCCCCCCGCCGTTTTTCGGCGCAAAATAGCGCATCCTGGGGCACCGGACGCTAATTTTCGGCGTGGGGTGCGGTCGTTTCCCAGCCGTGACCCAAGCCCAACGAGGCGAAATTTACAGAATTTAAACAAATTCGGTCGAACATAGACAATTTGATATGTTTTGGACAAATATAGACCGTTACATACGCGATTTAATCAAAGAAAATAAATCTAAACTAGTTGATACCGAGGAGGTGGTAGAAGTCGGTGTAGTCGCCGTCGTCGGCGTCGCTCGGCGGCTCATTCTTCGGGGCACCGTAGCTGCAGCTCTCCTCTGGGTCGCCGCCACCGAACGTCTTCGGCCGCGGCGCCACCTCTACGTCGATGTCGTCGAGCAGGATAATGCCCCACTTCTGTTCTGCGCGGTGCCGCTCGGCGGCCTGCTCCCCGTCTGCGCGGCGAGCAGCCTACTCTTATTCCTGGGCGCGCTGCGCGGGGATCTCCTACAGAGCGCGCCGCTGCCGTGCCATCTCCTCCGCCAAGAAATGGGCCTTGGACTCGGCGAGCACGGACTCGATGTCGTCGGTGGCCATGGAGGCGCGTTCTTCCGTCCACGTCGCTGGCTTCTTCTGCCTGGCGCCGGTCTCCTTCTTTGGCTTGACGAAGCGTAGCTGACCGCGAGGAGGCAACGGTGCACGGCCTCCCTCGTTGATGACGCGGTTTCTGCCACGGGTGCGCCGTCGGACCGGCGACTCCTGTGGTTTGGGCTTGACAGGGGAGAGGGGATTCCCCGGCGCCGAGCCTGACGAACGGGAGAGGGGAGGACGATGAGGACCCGGTGGCCATACCCCTTGGCATCCATGACACTCCTCGACGCAGAGAGAGACGGCCGAGGCCACTCAACCGGTGGAGAGTTGCCGGCCTAGATGTGGTCTTGGAAGGCTTCGAGTGTCCGCCCTTCCTCGCCCCACCAGGATGGCCGCCAGACGTAGTTCATCGCCCCCCCCCCCCCCCCCGATAGGCACCGTTCGTGGAGGTCAGTTTCTACTCGCGCCACTGGTAGAAATACACCGTCCAGTTTGCGTGGTTGTCTGCCGTCAAACGGGGGTCCAGGTGGGCGTCTAGCGTCATGGCGGCGTGGATCTCTTCGATCTCCGCCATGTGGTCGCGACGGTGGCCAACAGCACCACGGGGACACCTCCAACGCTCATACGCCAGGTGTCGGGCATTCGAACGTCGGGCGGCAAGGGGTAGTACGTCGACTGGAGAAGGCGATATTTCTAGTCATGCAAGTGGTGGCGGCCAAAGCCGTTTTCCGCCGCACCGTCGCCGGGGAAGCGCTCAGCCATGGACGGAGATGCGAGGAGAGGGCGAGAAGAGAGGAGTGTGCGGGGATGGTGGATGGGGGGATGCGGCGGCCGACCGCAAAGTGGCAGGGGCAATTATACCGGTCGAGTGCGCGGGAGCTATATAGAGGCGTGAGCGGGAAGCTCGGCGGTGGAGCGCCAATATGCCACCGCATGGACGATTGGATGGCTCGTCCAGTCTCAAAGGCTGCCGACGCGCATTGAACAACGCGATGAACAAGACGACGAGGACGAGATAGTCGCTCACTCACTGACTTGGCGGGCCCGCGGGCGTGGAAACGTTTTTGACGATAAATACACCGTCCAGTTTGTGTGGTTGTCTGCCATAAGAGGGTTCGCAGGGTTCCATTCAACAGGTGTCCGGTCTTCCTCTTCTTCATCGTCATTATCAGACTGATATTGGATTTCAACCCGACGTGTCTGTCTTAAATTCCTTATAACATCAGGATATAGCCTCTCTTCATCATCCGCAGACATGCAGGCATCCTCCTCCACAGCGACATGAACCCTTTTCCCAGTGCCCACACTTGTCGAGCCACCACGTCGAGCTGGTTTTGAACTGTTCTGGCTGGAGTTGGCAGTACGACGTGATGGCCCTTTTTGTAGGACGGCCCTGGCGGTGAAGCAGCTGGCCACGCGGAACGGCCGCGGCGGTGCAGGTGGTGCAGGTGGTGCTGGCGGCGCAAATGCGTGCTGCTGGCTGCGGCACAGGTTAGTCAACTAACTGCCCGGTCCCACCTGTAAGCTCCGGACGGTTTCAGCGAACTGGCAGTCCCACGCGGACCCACTTCGCGAAACGGAGTCTGACTCCTCCGGGGCCAAACTTACCGTTCCAGCCTCTCCATAGTAGTTGTAACATCCCAAGTATGAAAACCATCCCCTTAGAATGTTTGATTTCTTGTTTATTAAAGTATTGCATCATGTCATCATATTGTTGCATTTGTTTCTTTTGTTTGCATCTGTTATTCTTTGTTTTCACAATGAAAATCAAACAATTTCAACTGCTTAGTTTTCATACTTGTTCTGTTACAACTTTTGGAATAAAAATAACAAATGAAAACAACCAATTTGTTCCATTTTATTCCATGTTGATCACTCCTTAACTTGTTGGGTTTAAATCAAACAACTATTTTCAATCAATTAATTAAATCACCTTCATCTTCTAATCAAAATGCCTCAAACATAACCACTTTTGAATTCATAAACTTAACAAGCCAAGCAACTAAATTTCAATCAAATTAAACCTTAGGGGTAACCCTATTAAACATTACATTGTTTTCCTAATGCTAAAATCATTCAAAATTGGTTTAAATCCCAAATAGCAATTTATTTTCACCACTTTCTGTAAAACAAAACTTGGCAGTTGTTTTCTTTTAATCTAATTATCTTAACCTAAAATTTTCTAAAAATTTTACTAACCTAAGATATCTCCTTTTCTTCCAAATCCTTTTCTGCAAAAAAAAAAACAGAAGAATAAATAAAAGAAAAAGAAAGCTAACGGCAACTAACCTAACTACCGCGCAGCCCACCTAAGCACCTTACCGCACGCCTGGCCCAATACCCTTTCGACGAGCCGCCCCCGTCGTCTACCTTCGTACGGAACAGCATCCGCTGCTGCCACGGCAGCAGCAGTATCACAGCGACGGCTAGGAGAACTCCCCTCGCCCTATAAGACCCTAGACCAACCCTAACCTAGCCCTACTCCCTCCTCCCCTCGAGAGCGCCGTCGATTCCATCGCTCTGCTTCTCTCTCTCCCATCTCTCTGTCCCTCTCACCACTCGCCGGCGCCCGCTATCAGAACCTCGCCATGGCTCCACCACCTCCCGCCTCCACCTAGCTACCCACCACCGGGAATCGAAAGCCCACTGTCTCCTCTCTCGTTTTGAAACCAGAGCGACGCCGCAGAGCCACCACATCGACGCCGCGGTCCTCGTCGTCTCCGGCCACCGCGGCGCCCTCTCTGAACCTCTGCTCGACGCCGTCGTTGCCGTTACCTCCGACGTGATCTGACAACAGAAACCGCTCCGCCGCTTCCTCCTCTTGCTGTTAGACACCATAGCGAGCACGGAGCCCCACGATTTCCACGCCGCCGAGCACTCCTCTGTCGCCGGCCACCGTGGCCTTCTTCTCTGAAGCCGAGGTCGCCGCCGTCGCAGGAGGCCACCGTCGACCACGCTGAACGCGGGGATCGACGCGCCACTTCGTCCTCGACCTCCTGGACATCACCTCGAGCCCGGAGCACGCGCAGATCGTCGCCGCCGTCCACGACACCTCCGCCGTCGCTTCCGTCACGTCGTCGTCAGCAACCTTCGTAACCTCGACCCACTCCTGGTGAGCGAGCCACCGTTCCTTCCTCTCTCTCTGTGGATTCGCAAGCATCACAGCATCGTGCACAACCACCCCACTGCACCCCATCTGCCTCGAGCACGGCCACCGTCCCCCGCCGGCGAGCGTCGCGCTGTTTCGCTGTCAGTTTCAGGTGTTGCGCGTTTCAGTTAAGTTCAGTTAATTTTGGCTCTGAACCATATCCTGTTCGCGTCGCTGTATCAGACAACGAACGCGATCCACCTCAGTGGTTCAGGCAGCGCGCAAGCTAGCGAGAGGGGCAGGGATCGAATCCTGCTCCTCGCTGGTTTTCCCCCAAATTCTTTTGATCCTTAGCTGACAGGCGTGGCCCACGCTGCAGTGACAGCCACAGCCACGCAAGCGCTCCCTTCTGCCACGCTGGCTAGGGCCCACGGGTCAGCGTCTGTGGCTGGCTACCCGTGCGGTACCAAATGCCTCTGCAAGTTTCTGTTAATCCAAAATCATTTTAAATAACAGAATAAAGCATAAAACTTCAAACATTAATAACTTTAAATCTATAAATCCAATAAATAAAAACTTTATATGTTTATTGCTCCAAATTTCATAACCTTTCCAAATAATCAATTTGTGCACTGTTTTGAGTTTTCCAAATACATTTAAAATTCAAATTGGAATAATTCAAATGCTAATTTCTAAAATCCATAACTAATTATCTATTAATCCAATAAATGCAAATAAAATATGTTTTCCATACCATTTAAATAACCTATTCAAATATAATTTTGTTTCCTGTTTTGACTATAATTAAAATTGCCTAAACCATTTAAATCTTGTTTAATTCTATTAAAATTGCTAAAATCATAACTTGCTCAAATTTAATTATTTCTAAAACATGTAAATATGTTTTTCCAACCAGAAAACCATAACCTTCCAATTATCAACTTTGTCTTTTGTTTTGAGCAAACTTAACTTGATGAAAAAACAACACTTGTTGGTGTAACATCATTAAGTAACCAAATTTCCAAACTTAACAAATAATTCCTCAACTTGTTAACTATCATTCCAATTGCATCTAATATTGTTTACTTCTTGTTGTCATCATGCATGCATCATGCTAACTCAACTACACATGATGTTTAGTTGTAGAACAATTAATTCAACCCTAAAGCCTATGGGCTTTCCATATGCAATCCCAATTGCATATGGGTCCAATTAAATTGTGTTCTCTTGTCAAGTAGGTTACTTTGATGCATCTATTAAACATGACATGCATCATCCCATGTTTGTGCACCTATGCCATGTATTGATTGCCCGTCTTCTTTCGTTGTGTGTTTTTGCTTCTTCTCGATTAGACGACGACGTTGAGACGGACGATCTTTACGGTACTTCTTCACAGGATCTTAGCTCATGTACCAGGCTACTGAGTTTGCAGGCAAGTTATCACTCACATGAATCATCGAGTTCCTTTCCACACTTGTTGTCGATACTATCCTTTTGTCTACTATTGCTAGCCATATGTATCGTTGCTTGTTCTCCGAACCCATCACATGATTCCCTGAACCAATGATATTGCCTCACCTCCATACCTACAGCCTTTGCTTGTGCCTGTTCTATCTAGCATGCTTAGGGTTGCTTTTGCTCGAGCTCGTTGTCGGTTACTTCTTTTACTATTATCGTACCGGGGGCTCGAATGTTAATCAATCAATCCTGTTAATGCTGCTATTAATAATAACTTGATGATAAGGCACCGGCGGGAGGCCCTAAGAGGTTTTGAGGCCCGCTAGTGTCGACCCTAATAGGAAAAGGGTCTTGTCTACTGATCCATGATGAGCGTGCTCACCGCATCCGGGTGGTTAGTATGGGGACCCCCCTCGACTTAGATCTGATCTGCAGCTTGTCCGAAGAGCCACACTTAGTTCGGGTGTTCCATTTGCTCATTGCATAATGGGTTGATCACCCATGGTTACTGATGATGATGATGATGCATATAGGGCGAGGCCTGTAGTGCCGGGGTGTTGTGTCCTGCGGGAGTTTTGCACACCTGCGCTGAGTATTCGGCTGCGTGGCTGGGACCTTATAGCTCCGTGGCTCCGAGGATGGGTTGTAGAGACGATTTGGGTCGTGTCAAGCCAACCTGAGTTTTAGTTGGTGGCTTGAGTGTGTACGGGTACTGGAGCACACCCTGCAGGGATAAATCTTCTCGAGAAGCCGTGTTGTCCGCGGTTATGTGACGACTTGGTGAAAGTACTGGCTAACAAGTACTCAGGACAACTTAAACTAATGATCAATCATGTTACACCCAACAATTAATAACTTGACTAGTAATAGGTTATTCACACAATAACTTGATCCACCTTAACACAACTGTGTGAGTTATCCTCGGATTGCTTCTTCGGATAAGGGGCGAGATCCAGGATGGGTTTGTTTGGATTTACTTTCAGTTGGTTACAATCACTCGATCTTATCTTCTATCTATTAGCCGGACTGGTAGTTATCTCTGTAGTTGGTTAGCAGCCCGCTGCATCTTTTATATCACCCCTTCCTTCCGTTGGTCCCAAGCATCTATGCTTGTGTTGACGGGTAACTCTTTGATGAAGTGTGAGTCTTGCTTGCCAGTACTTAAATGTACTGACCCCGTAGGGGCTGTGGTTTACGCAGACGACGACTACGACTACGATGATCACCAGGATGGCTACTTCGTGGAGTTCGACGAGACTGCAGACGAGTAGATAGCGGACCCGGGCAGGATCCGAAGACTACGTGGATGGGCTTCGTCTTCTTTATTTCTCGGCTTCTTAAGCCTATTTGGATTTGTCTGTACTCAGACACCGTTGGTTGCTTCCGCTGATGTAATGAATGCTATGTTGGGACAAGTGTCCTCTGAATGAGTGTATTTGCTATTCTCTGCCTTAGTGAAGGCTATTTGCAATATTATTTCATTCTTTTGTGTCTTAGAGACATTCTGTGCTATCATTCGTTTAAAGCTGTTGACGTACCGTGCGTGCTTGATATGAAGTACGTCGACAGTAGTGCCTTCGGTTCCTGACGGATAGTTTACATCGACGATGGAATAGTAGGGCTTGTGTTGTCGCGCATAAGCGCAGGCCTACCAGGAAGCTGGGACGTGGGAGCAGGTATGCCCCATAATCCAAGCACCTGCTATCCAGTTCGGCGCGATGAGTATCCTCTAGAAATCAGGGTGCGACAAATGGTATCAGAGCCTGTCTGCCCGTAGGATCCCTTTTTACTGGTCGCAGTTGAGTCTAGAAACTATTTTGTAGCTATATAGGAAAAATGAAACGTGAGAGTAGGAATTCTGTTCTTTTTCTTCTTTTCCCCACCCTCCCTCCCTTTTTCTGGTAAGGAAGTGAAACGTTGGTTTTTCCCTTCTCATCTACAAATTTCAAGTTAGGATTTCACGTGTTCTGGGTTTTCCGTAGTACCTCAGGAATCTTGTTCTCATTTTCTCGGTGTTGCTTCAATATCCTGTCCTCCTAAACATTTCCTTTTCGTCCGTTGAAATCTTGTTGTTGTTTTCCACTTCAATTCTTCTACCGGCGTATAATCAACGTTTCCCCGTTCATCTGCTAAATTCTATTCCAGCTAAAGTGTTGTTTCATACCGGAGCATCGCATTCTTTTGTGTCAAAAATCTTTGCCTCAACATACAACCTAATTCTGGTTCCACTAAGCAATCAAATCACCGTTCACTCTCCGGAATCTCAAATGTTGACTTCCAACATAAGTAAGAACAATCCAATTCTAATGGGAGGCCACATATTCCTCGTTACTCTCATGTTGCTGTTTCTGACATTGATGTCATTCTTGGTGTTGCATTGATGTCAATAACTCTGTTCCACCCTTATTACAGATAGTCTATTCTCCAAATGAATCAAGTTCTATCCAGCTATACACCATCCATACAAAACCTACACCTCTACTATTAATGTTTCCGTGGTTTCCAAATTCCCTGATATCTTTCCAGAAGAGTTGCCAGGAATGCCTATAATCTTGAACTTCCAGATAAACTATCCAATGTGCACGATGTGTTTCACGTGTCACAGCTCAAGTGGATCTTCCCAAGAAGTATCCGGATCTTTTCTTTTCTCAGTAGGAATCTCGGGGCGCGATTCCTTCAAGGGGGGCGTTTGTAACATCCCAAGTATGAAAACCATCCCCTTAGAATGTTTGATTTCTTGTTTATTAAAGTATTGCATCATGTCATCATATTGTTGCATTTGTTTCTTTTGTTTGCATCTGTTATTCTTTGTTTTCACAATGAAAATCAAACAATTTCAACTGCTTAGTTTTCATACTTGTTCTGTTACAACTTTTGGAATAAAAATAACAAATGAAAACAACCAATTTGTTCCATTTTATTCCATGTTGATCACTCCTTAACTTGTTGGGTTTAAATCAAACAACTATTTTCAATCAATTAATTAAATCACCTTCATCTTCTAACCAAAATGCCTCAAACATAACCACTTTTGAATTAATAAACTTAACAAGCCAAGCAACTAAATTTCAATCAAATTAAACCTTAGGGGAACCCTATTAAACATTACTTTGTTTTCCTAACGCTAAAATCATTCAAAATTGGTCCCAAATA
Organism: Alopecurus myosuroides; assembly: GCA_028641055.1. Lineage (NCBI taxonomy): Eukaryota > Viridiplantae > Streptophyta > Magnoliopsida > Poales > Poaceae > Alopecurus > Alopecurus myosuroides. The sequence continues at coordinate 6,540,555 of CM054057.1, forward strand.
GCAATTTATTTTCACCACTTTCTGTAAAACAAAACTTGGCAGTTGTTTTCTTTTAATCTAATTATCTTAACCTAAAATTTTCTAAAAATTTTACTAACCTAAGATATCTCCTTTTCTTCCAAATCCTTTTCTGCAAAAAAAAAAAAAAAAACAGAAGAATAAATAAAAGAAAAAGAAAGCTAACGGCAACTAACCTAACTACCGCGCAGCCCACCTAAGCACCTTACCGCACGCCTGGCCCAATACCCTTTCGACGAGCCGCCCCCGTCGTCTACCTTCGTACGGAGCAGCATCCGCTGCTGCCACGGCAGCAGCAGTATCACAGCGACGGCCAGGAGAACTCCCCTCGCCCTATAAGACCCTAGACCAACCCTAACCTAGCCCTACTCCCTCCTCCCCTCGAGAGCGCCGTCGATTCCATCGCTCTGCCTCTCTCTCTCCCATCTCTCTGTCCCTCTCACCACTCGCCGGCGCCCGCTATCTGAACCTCGCCATGGCTCCGCCACCTCCCGCCTCCACCTAGCTACCCACCACCGGGAATCGAAAGCCCACTGTCTCCTCTCTCGTTTTGACACCAGAGCGACGCCGCAGAGCCACCACATCGACGCCGCGGTCCTCGTCGTCTCCGGCCACCGCGGCGCCCTCTCTGAACCTCTGCTCGACGCCGTCGTTGCCGTTACCTCCGACGTGATCTGACAACAGAAACCGCTCCGCCGCTTCCTCCTCTTGCTGTTAGACACCATAGCGAGCACGGAGCCCCACGATTTCCACGCCGCCGAGCACTCCTCTGTCGCCGGCCACCGTGGCCTTCTTCTCTGAAGCCGAGCTCGCCGCCGTCGCAGGAGGCCACCGTCGACCACGCTGAACGCGGGGATCGACGCGCCACTTCGTCCTCGACCTTCTGGACATCACCTCGAGCCCGGAGCACGCGCAGATCGTCGCCGCCGTCCACGACACCTCCGCCGTCGCTTCCGTCATGTCGTCGTCAGCAACCTTCGTAACCTCGAACCACTCCTGGTGAGCGAGCCACCGTCCCTTCCTCTCTCTCTGTGGATTCGCAAGCATCACAGCATCGTGCACAACCACCCCACTGCACCCCATCTGCCTCGAGCACGGCCACCGTCCCCCGCCGGCGAGCGTCGCGCTGTTTCGCTGTTAGTTTCAGGTGTTGCGCGTTTCAGTTAAGTTCAGTTAATTTTGGCTCTGAACCATATCCTTTTCGCGTCGCTGTATCAGACAACGAACGTGATCCACCTCAGTGGTTCAGGCAGCGCGCAAGCTAGCGAGAGGGGCAGGGATCGAATCCTGCTCCTCGCTGGTTTTCCCCCAAATTCTTTTGATCCTTAGATGACAGGCGTGGCCCACGCTGCAGTGACAGCCACGGCCACGCAAGCGCTCCCTTCTGCCACGCTGGCTAGGGCCCACGGGTCAGCGTCTGTGGCTGGCTACCCGTGCGGTACCAAATGCCCCTGCAAGTTTCTGTTAATCCAAAATCATTTTAAATAACAGAATAAAGCATAAAACTTCAAACATTAATAACTTTAAATCTATAAATCCAATAAATAAAAACTTTATATGTTTATTGCTCCAAATTTCATAACCTTTCCAAATAATCAATTTGTGCACTGTTTTGAGTTTTCCAAATACATTTAAAATTCAAATTGGAATAATTCAAATGCTAATTTCTAAAATCCATAACTAATTATCTATTAATCCAATAAATGCAAATAAAATATGTTTTCCATACCATTTTAAATAACCTATTCAAATATAATTTTTGTTTCCTGTTTTGAATAATTAAAATTGCCTAAACCATTTAAATCTTGTTTAATTCAATTAAAATTGCTAAAATCATAACTTGCTCAAATTTAATTATTCCTAAACATGTAAAATATGTTTTCCAACCAGAAAACCATAACCTTTCCAATTATCAACTTTGTCTTTTGTTTTGAGCAACTTAACTTGATGAAAAACAACACTTGTTGGTGTAACATCATTAAGTAACCAAATTTCCAAACTTAACAAATAATTCCTCAACTTGTTAACTATCATTCCAATTGCATCTAATATTGTTTACTTCTTGTTGTCATCATGCATGCATCATGCTAACTCAACTACACATGATGTTAGTTGTAGAACAATTAATTCAACCCTAAAGCATGGGCTTTCCATATGCAATCCAATTGCATATGGGTCCATTTAAATTGTGTTAACTTGTCAAGTAGTTTACTTTGATGCATCTATTAAATGGACATGCATCATCCCATGTTTGTGCACCTATGCCATGTATTGATTGTTCGTCTCTTTCGATTGTGTGTTTGCTTCTTCTCGCTTAGACGACGACGTTGAGACGGACGATCTTTACGGTACTCCTTCACAGGATCTTAGCTCATGTACCAGGCTACTGAGTTTTGCAGGCAAGTTATCACTCACATGAATCATCGAGTTCCTTTCCACACTTGTTGTTGATACTATCCTTTGTCTACTATTGCTAGCCCTATGCATCGTTGCTTGTTCTCCGAACCCATCACATGATTCCCTGAACCAATGATATTGCCTCACCTCCATACCTACAGCCATTGCTTGTGCCTGTTCTTATCTAGCATGCTTAGGGTTGCTTTTGCTCGAGCTCGTTGTCGGTTACTTCTTTTACTATCATTGTACTGGGGGCTCGAATGTTAATCAATCAATCCTGCTAATGTTATAATAATAATAATTTGATGATAAGGCACCGGCGGGAGGCCCTAAGAGGTTTTCAGGCCCGCTAGTGTCGACCCTAATAGGAAAAGGGTCTTGTCTACTGATCCATGATGAGCGTGCTCACCGCATCCGGGTGGTAGTATGGGACCCCCCTCGACTTAGACCTGATCTGCAGCTTGTCCGAAGAGCCACACTTAGTTCGGGTGTTCCATTTGCTCCTTGCATAATGGGTTGATCACTCATGGTTACTGATGATGATGATGATGCATATAGGGCGAGGCCTGTAGTGCCGGGGTGTTGTGTCCTGCGGGAGTTTTGCACACCTGCGCTGAGTATTCGGCTTCGTGGCTGGGACCTTATAGCTCCGTGGCTCCGAGGATGGGTTGTAGAGACGGTTTGGGTCGTGTCGAGCCAACCTGAGTTTTAGTTGGTGGCTTGAGTGTGTACGGGTACTGGAGCACACCCTGCAGGGATAAATCTTCTCGAGAAGCCGTGTTGTCCGCGGTTATGTGACGACTTGGTGAAAGTACTGGCTAACAAGTACTCAGGAAAACTTAAACCTAATGATCAATCATGTACACCCAATGATTAATAACTTGACTAGTAATAGGTTATTCACACAATAACTTGATCCACCTTAACACAACTGTGTGAGTTATCCTCGGATTGCTTCTTCGGATAAGGGGCGAGATCCAGGATGGGTTTGTTTGGATTTACTTTCAGTTGGTTACAATCACTCGATCTTATCTTCTATCTATTAGCCGGACTGGTAGTTATCTCTGTAGTTGGTTAGCAGCCCGCTGCATCTTTTATATCACCCCTTCCTTCCGTTGGTCCCAAGCATCTATGCTTGTGTTGACGGGTAACTCTTTGATGAAGTGTGAGTCTTGCTTGCCAGTACTTAAATGTACTGACCCCGTAGGGGCTGTGGTTTACGCAGACGACGACTACGACTACGATGATCACCAGGATGGCTACTTCGTGGAATTCGACGAGACTGCAGACGAGTAGATAGCGGACCCGGGCAGGATCCGAAGACTCCGTGGATGGGCTTCGTCTTCTTTATTTCTCGGCTTCTTAAGCCTATTTGGATTTGCCTGTACTCAGACACCGTTGGTTGCTTCCGCTGATGTAATGAATGCTCTGTTGGGACAAGTGTCCTCTGAATGAGTGTATTTGCTATTCTCTGCCTTAGTGAAGGCTATTTGCAATATTATTTCATTCTTTTGTGTCTTAGAGACATTCTGTGCTATCATTCGTTTAAAGCTGTTGACGTACCGTGCGTGCTTGATATGAAGTACGTCGACAGTAGTGCCTTCGGTTCCTGGCGGATAGTTTACATCGACGATGGAATAGTAGGGCTTGTGTTGTCGCGCATAAGCGCATGCCTACCAGGAAGCTGGGACGTGGGAGCAGGTATGCCCCATAATCCAAGCACCTGCTATCCAGTTCGGCGCGATGAGTATCCTCTAGAAATCAGGGTGCGACAGTAGTTGCGCACAGATTAGGGGCAAAACTAAAGTCGATTCGGCGCTAGGGATAAAACTGAGTACAAGTGGTCCGCTGTGGGCAATTCGATAAATGACCCTTCAGAAATTGTAGCACCCTTAGATTGAAGACTTATGTATCCCTCTTTGAGACATGGGAGATGCACAATGCCTAAATAAATACCATCGTTTCTTCCCAGTGACACATCGAGTGGCAGGTAAAGGTACTCAAGCTTGGGCATAGCCCCTTTCCCGAACGTAATGTATATCCCTTTGTCAGACCTGATTTCAAAAAATTTCATACTTGGAAAACCAATTCCTTGGACCGTATTCTTATATGCTGCTGTTTTTAATGTCAAGAGCAGACGAAGTAAAGCTGGGAGCTGTCCAAGGATGTGCAGATCATTGTCAATTTAATTAATTGGATATCGAAGTGCAATCCACTTTTGAATTTCCTTGAAATAGTAGCTGGTGCATATAATACTTTGAAGTGCAGATGGCACTTGAGGGAATGACTATCAGTACTAACTATCAGTATAGACCGGAGGTCAGAGCTGCCAATTAACTTGTGCAGCCACGATAATGACTTCTCGTCATGCAAATGTACAAAGAGTTCACTCAAACGGGTTAGGTTCCCGAGCTCCACCAGTGCACCAGCTGGACTCATGGTAGCATTAAAAGAAGAAATCACCCGTAAGTTGCTCATAATCCCAATCCCACATGGTATCTTTGTCTTGTATCCAGCCAATAGGTTCTGTAGTTTAGTTAGCTGGACAAATCCAACTGGCAACTCAGTGACGGAGGTATACTGAAAATCTAGAGTTTCCAAGTCACTTAGCATCACAATCTGCGGTAGACTTGATATGCCTAGGGGTGGACATATAACCCGAGAACCGATCAACCGAACCGTATTGACCTGCACCGAAGCCGATCTGACCGATACCGAAATCGTCGGTACTCCCTCCGTCCACTTTTATAAGGCTTACTACATACCATTTTAGTTTTGACCACATACATATTCAAACGAGTGAATCTATGTACAAAATAAGTCTAGATTCACTTATTTTAGAATGTATGTGAACAAAATTGAAATTGCTTATAAAAATGGACGGAGGGAGTACTATACTCGGTTAGCAGTTGTGGAAAACCGAATTTACTTCGGTGATTTCAGTCTTGGCCTTCGGTCAACCGAACAAACCGAGCACCGAAGCCTACCTCCTCCACCTCTGGTTGACTCCCGAAATCGAGTGCCGCCTGTGCCGCCTCCCAAATCAGCCCCGCCTTCCTTCCCTCCTCCCAAATCAGCTCCGCCTTCCTTCCTTCCTCCTAAATGAAATCATCGAAATAATGATGCCATGCCCAAATCCCGTCCCCAGATCGTGGCTTGCGCGATCCTTTCCTTGGTCGCTTGATCCGCTGCCTCCCAAAATATATATATATATATATATATATATATATATATATATATATATATATATATATGAGCAATTGCTTGCACGGCCGATGCAAGCAGCAGTTCCTCCGTCCACCCGCTCCATACCCTAGCCGCAGCCCGCATGGGATTGCACCATCTAGCAGAAATCGGGATCAGAAGAACCACGGTGGCAGGCCGTAAAACCACAACAATCCAGTGGTGAAATTCCTCACCGAAAGCTGCAATGTAAGTTCTTGATTTAATCCTTTGTGTGTACAGTGAATTATTCAGTGTTCATGTGTTTCGATGTGTCTTCTTCGCTGTGTTTCATGTGTTTCGATATGTACCTTGGCCTTTGATGTGTACTGTTCTTGTGGGAATGATTATTGATTGCGTTCATTTTCTGTAAATTTTAGATGGCATCAGGGACAGAGTCCCAGGCTATTGTGCCCGTTGTAATGGATGTGGAGATGGCTGAAAGTAGTGGTGCGCCTGCCGATGGTGAGGTGCTTGATGCAGAGGGTAATGATGTTGTTGTTGTGCTGGAAGGAGATGAAGCAGTACAGGAGGGTGAAGGCAACGTGAATCCTCCTGATACTATAAAGGAGGGCGACAAGAAGGGGGGTATCTGAGATTTGGAACTACTTTGAGAAGATCAAGTTTGTGTTGCCACGCAAAATTGCCGCGAGACACCACGATAACCGTCGTGCTTTCGTGACGACGAACGATTGCTTTTTCGGCAAAGCAACAAAGGATTCCTCAATTTCGTGGAGGAGATACGGTCGCTTTTCAGCGCAAAACGGCAAAGATTTTGCTAAACCCTAGGTCTGCTAGGGCTCGGCGGAGAAACAGTAGAGAAAAGTACGTAAGAAAAAAGTAGATTGATTTTTTGATGTGTATCGATTGGTTCCGTTTCTCAATCGGCCATGTACCTGTTTATATAGGTAGCCTGGTCTGTGGCGTACAGGGTAGGACACGGAAGTTTTTCTTGGCACACAAGCCGAATATTCTATTCCTAATTTGTTGCTAACCCGGCTACTAGTCCGTACACGATCCATCAAACTTAGAAACCTTGGTGCACCTCCTGTACGTGTGCAGTCTGCCATCTACACGCCTTCAGCCTTACCGAACCATACTAGGACTTGTCCTTCAACAGATCGGTTACCATGCATGAATTGATGCCTGTCTAATTTCTAAACCTAAAAACGTTGACCAACGGGGGAAGAATCCCTCCCTTGGCTATACGTTGTTAGGTAGCTGAGACATCCGGTTTATTCGAATATGCCGCAGCTGGGACTCGATTTTTCGAGTATGCCGCAGCTGGGACTCGAACCCGGGCGGGCTGGCTCCACACCGGGAGACCCAACCACCAAGCCAGCGCTTGGTCCTCCTAATTTCTAAACCTTATCAGCTCCAACCAAACTCACGCACAAATACTTTCGGGCCCACAAGGAGAATACTAAAATACCCGGCCACGATGCTAATCATACCAGCTAATTGTAAATCTCATACTCCTCTCGCACCATCCATCAGATTTAATATTGCTGGTATTTGCGTGATAGCACCAAACTTCAGTCTGACATATAACCGGAGCCTGTTAGGACTTGTCCTAGGCAGTCATGGTTCAGCTCAACGTATCTCAGAATCCACCGAAGACTTGTCCTAGCCAGTCGCGTAATAACTCAGTGTATATTTCTGAAATTTCTGACTTAGCCGAGGACATGTCCTTAGTAGCAGCTCGTCCCGCAAATACTCCATGCACATATTTTCACGCTGTGACTTCTGCACTGGGCTACAATTAAAACCTGCAGTTTAAACTTAAAAGCAAGTTTAATAATATATCCACAACCATTTAAATTAATTTGGCTTACAAATATCTATCAGCCAAATTATACATTCAACAGTTTGATGGTGTCGTGCATAAGGGAAAATGCATCTATTGCAAGACTGAGATCCTGTCTTCAATGGTACGTCCGCTTTGCGCAAGCACTTTCATGTTTGCAAGCTATTTGTAGTTCTCAATAGATAGTCGATGAAGGTTTACATGATTGATGGATGGCATCGGCGTGGCGTGGCACTACAGTTACCGTGCGCTTCCTGATATTTGCCCCTTCTATTTCATTTTATCAAACTATTGTTTTCGGACTTATCAATGGTTCGTGTGAGCTAAACTACAACTGGTTTGTTGGATTCTATTTGCGAGTATATTTTCTATGGCCATATCAAATTTCTAGATGAGCGCTTGTATATTACAGATTTGTAGTCTGCATATTTGATTGTTTTCTGTTCGTCTTCTTTGGGGATTACAGTTATCTGTGTTATCTGTCGAGTTTTTTCCGTGGAGTCTGCATCTCTTCGTGTGTTTGTTAGGGTAGACGAAGGAAGCCCTCCTAATCCAGCCCAGCTAGCACTAGGAACTATTCCAGCAGGTTAATCCAGCCCAGCTACCCAGTTAGCAATAGCAGGCCAATATCCCTGCCGACCATCCCACGCAGGTTGGTCTGTTCGGTCCAAAACCGACGACCAAACCGAATGCTCGGGGCACCGATCTCTCGGTTAGGGAAAATACTAGAGACCGATCGGTCATGGATTCCTAGGAACCGATAAATTTAAAACACCGAAGCACCGAACCGTTCGGTTTGGGGGAACCGAACGCCCACTTCTGGATATGCCCGTACCTTTTTTTTTATAATGGGTTTTATTACTTTAAAATGTTTTACACCCGGCTTTTGCATAACAAGATGCACACGGCCGACAAAAGTATAAAATAAAAGTGTGCTAGCACGCGACAAGTTAATTACAATCACGATGAAGAATCAACTGTCGCCTATGGAGCCGTAATCCGTAAATCAAGCGGCCATCTATGTGGGATAAATATTTCCCTCGCCACTTTTTCCAGCCGTACACATGCCTCTGTAAAAAGGCCTCGAAACTCCGCCCGTTGTAATATGCACCACGAACGAAGAGTACCTGTGCAACGAAATAGAATCTGCAAACGAGAGAAATTTATATCATTAAAAATCTTGTCATTTCTACACAGCCAGAGCGACCATATAACGGCTAACGCATATATATGCCCGTACCTGTAAAGCTGAGGTACCTTAGCTTGAACAACTTGTCCATACCTTTCATATCATACTTGTTCAAACCCTTGCAACCTTGAAAATCCAGTACACGTAAAGCTTCAAATTTAGCAAGACTAGACAAGTGGTTGCTCCAATCTTTTGCGGTTATTGTTAGAGATCGGACATGGCTTAGATCCCCATTTTCCAATGCCAATGCAAGCTCCTTGTTAATGTATTGGATTGACAATCGCCGAATAATACCGCGCCGATTTGACAAACTTGTTTGACCTCCGCCCACCACAGTATCAAAATTATCCTCTATAGATTTTGATACAATAAGTTCGAGCATCATGTCATGGACCCGACATGTATGAACCTTACTATTATAGTCAATTAGCACTAGCTGGATCATACTTTTGTTCACAAGCTAGTAAAAGTAGCTCTCAACAACTTCATATTGGCTCTGCCCGCGCTCTTCAGAAATAAACCCTTCTGCTATCTATCGCCGCACTAGCCTCGTCGAATCAATCAGATAATCCTCAGGGAATACACTTAAATACAACAAACATGTCTTGAGATGAGGAGGAAGATCATTATATCTAAGGGATAGTATGGTATTCATTCCTTCTAGACTCTGGTTATTTTCTAAGGCTGAACCAATTGAACTTTTACCTTCTCCCACTCCTCCTTGGTCGCTAGTCTGTTTGCCAACAAACCAGATATACAGATAGTTGCCAGTGGTAGACCTCCACACTTATTCAGGATTTTATCTGAAATTTCTTTTAGCATATCAGGGCAGCGGTCAGTGGAGCCGAATATCCTTTTGAAAAATAATTCTTTAGCATGAAGATCACTCAGGGGTTCAATTTTATACATGAGGTCATCAGTAGCTGAACAACATGACTTTGCTACGTCAACAATGCGTGTAGTAGCTATAATTCTACTGGAACAATTGTTATCTGGAAATGCACATTGGATATTGTCCCATGCTTGTGTAGACCATATATCATCAATTATGATGAGGTACATGTCATATTTGTACATGATGTCAACTAATATATTAGGAATTCAACAAACATTGATATACCGTGCAATTCCAACAATATATATGCTTCAGCCTTCATGTAACCAACTAGAGAAATCATACCTTTATGACCGTTCTTGCTTTAGTTTCTACATATACCTGACTAATTAATGGATACTTTAACTATAAATGGAACCCAAGCTAGTTCATTCAAAATATTCCATTTATGTGGATCAGAACACTATTCACAATGCTTACTGAGTATATACGAAAGTAACAATAGAAATATGAAAATCCATGTTGCATATGCTATCTTAACTAAGTGCATAAAACCTTTATTACATTTGTTAGATATGCAGCTAATTATACATATGCATCATATCCACTTCATTAGAATTTTTACCGTACCTAGAACTCAACCTATTTGCTTGATTATCACAAAAAAATATTAATATCTTTTTCGCAGTTTTTCTCTATGAAAGAAGAGAATAGTAATTGTATGGTCAAAATTATGCTACACGCAGCAACGAGTTCACTCTAAAGGCTAGCTAGACAATACATATTCATATAAAAAACTCATCTAGCTGAATTGGCGATTAGACTAATTGAGTCTAATGTAGTCATATATAACAGTGGCCATTAAACGATGAAAAGAACATTTAATTTTAGCAATTAAGGACTTCATTAATAAATGTACATATTTGTACATTGTTTAGAATTAACACGAATATGTTTATTTTCCATCTTAGTATATATTTGACAAGAAATCATGCAAATATTTCGTAGCATGTCTACAAATCTCTTCAAGCATGCATGTTTAAAGCATATTTTTCCAGGGTACATAGTGTTTTTAGTGGTTTCTAGGAATGCTTTGGATTGAGCTACCCGGCCTAATAAATAATATTCTAGGAATAGTATCACACTAACAAATCTACAGAGGTCATATATGCATATGGCTTGTTTTAATCGACAATGATAAGTGTTAATGTTATTTACCTTTTATCTTTGAGCAATTCTCTGAGCTTTATGACGGATTTCCTTTCATCACAATTGTCGGTGGATCCATCTTCCCCCGACACTTGAGAGATCACAACCTTGACAATTCTCTTTATATCTGGCTTTTCTGAGACAGACACAAAAGCCCGACAATCAAAATCCCCTTGGATCTTGTGATAAACCTGATTAGCCAATGTTGTCTTTCCCAATCCACCGAACCCAACAATAGACAACACGACGCGACACTTGATGGTAGTGTTGTCCACCATCCACTTCGCAAGATCATCCTTTGCTCCGTCGATTCCTACAAGATCTGCTTCCTCGGCAAAAAGAGCGGACAGTCGTGAATCAACGCGGGGGGCGGGGTTCAACAATGGTGGGGGCGGTGGAGATCGTTTCCACCGCCCGTACCCGAACGTAAACGGCGGCAGAGGCAACTTTCGGGGTCGGTATACCTCGGGTTTTCATGGCAGAGGTCGATGGCGCAATCCGGTTGCGCCCAGGGCCGAGGTTGCTGCTGCCGCGAACATCCAAGAAGAGACCGTGGCGTCGGTCGTTCGGCAGGTGACGGCTGCCCTGCGCGCACAAGGAGTACGGGGAACGGATCCGGGGCAGCGTGCCGCGGGCTCGGTTTCTCTGCCCGGCAGAGAAAATCCTGCTGTTGTGGCTGCCGCAGCACATCACGGCAGGGTTTTGCCTACCGCGGCTGCAATTCCGCTGCCGTGGCGTCTAGGGTGGTACTGCTCGTGACTGGTGCCGATCATGCGGCTGTCGGGAATCGTGTGGCTACTACTCACGTTGTTGCTAGCTCCAGTGGGGGATCTTCGCAGGTTCAATCAGCCACGGTTAGTGATGTTGCAAACGAACCTCATGATGATTTCGGTGAGGATTTGGTTACAAAAAAGGCGAAGAGAGATAAAGCTAAATGTTTTCAGTGTGGTGTGCAGGGGCATTTGAGCGTTGATTGCACTGTTATTGTATGTGACTATTGCGAGGGGAAAGGGCATGAGCCAGATGATTACCATCTTCTCTCGGCTGCAAAACAACAAGTTATTACCCACGGCTTTCTTGATGAGAGGTTGATGTTCTACGAGGCAGTTCCTACGGGTACTTATAAGCCTAAGATTGATTCTACGAGGCTGAGTAAAAACAGGGGGATCGCTCTCTGTTGATGAGATTGCCTTTCAGCTACGTCGGTTGGTTCCTTCCGAGAGTTTCAAATGGGAGGTGTTGCAAGTGGAAGAGAATGTCTTTAAGGTTTCATTTCCTTCTAGGGCTGAGCTTGACCGTATGATTACCTTTGGGGCTTTTCATGTACCAAATAGTAATTGTGTTCTTATGGTTGAGGCTTGGGCATCTGAGATGAAGCCCCTTTGGTTGCTATGAGATATCTGGATTTGTATCTCTGATATTCCACCGGCTCATAGAGGTGATTTTCTCTTGCTCTGGAGTATGGGTTCTTTGTTGGGTCATTTATCGAATTGCCCACAGAGGGTCACTTGTACTCAGTTTTACCCCTAGTGCCGAATCGACCTCAGTTTTGCCCCTAGTCCGTGCGCAACCACTATGGAGAGGCTGGAACGGTAAGTTTGGAGTCGTTTCCGTTAGTCGAAGTGGGCCCGGAGGAGTCAGGCTCCGTTTGGCGAAGTGGGACCGCGTGGGACTGCCAGTTCGCTGAAACCGTCCGGAGCTTACAGGTGGGACCGGGCAGTTTGTTGACTAATCTGAATAGTCCACACCCGAGCTTCCCGCCACAAAACCGTCGTGCGCTGCCGCCCAATTTAGTTGCCCCGCCGTCGTGCGCTGCCGCTCTCGCCGCCTCCACCTCCGCACCAGCACGTGATGCGCCACGAGCACCTGCGGCACCACCACCACCTACGGCACCACCACCACCTGCTACGCCGCCACCTTCCTCAGCCAGCGCGCCACCGCCACCTGTGTCGCCACCTGTGTCGCAGCCAGTAGCACGCATTTGCGCCGCCAGCACCACCTGCACCACCTGCACCGCCGCGGCCGTTCCGCGTGGCCACCTGCTTCACCGCCGGGGCCGTCCAGCGACGCCGCTGGTGGGGCGCTCGTTCCACCACTCTGCCCGCCACCTGCTCGACGAAATGGATAGGAATGAAATGGAGAGCGGCCGCGCCGTGGGGCCGGAGACACGCCGCGTCCACGATTGGGTTCCCATTGGGTAAGTACTGAGCTTTGAATTATCGATTGGACACGGATGCCATTGATTTGCAGCTGATTGCGTCTCTGTTTTCGTGGGTTAGGATGGAGTTGCGTTTTGCTTTCTTGGTGCACGTTAGAAGAGAGCGCTACATCGTCGATGCAGACAGTAAGAAGAAATACCAAGGAGGTTTCAGTTATTCGGTCCCAATGGATTGTAACTGGAGTTTCAGACAATTTGGGGAGATAGTTTGCAGCCCATATCCTTGGGGTTTGCATGATGAAGTGGAATTTAGATACTTTGATGGGGGAAAAGATTGGATCCAAATTAGTAATGATGAAGAGCTCGCTACCATGTTTGCTAAGCATACGGAGTCAGAGAATTTTAATGTGAAGCTGCAAAATGATGTGGTTGTGCCGGCAGTTGTGGCGGGTTCATCTTTTGTGGCAGGACCATCACGTCGTACTGCCAACTCCAGCCAGAACAGTTCAAAACCAGCTCGACGTGGTGGCTCGACAAGTGTGGGCACTGGGAAAAGGGTTCAAGTCGCTGTGGAGGAGGATGCCTGCATGTCTGCAGATGATGAAGAGAGCCTATATCCTGATGTTATTAGGAATTTAAGACAGACACCTCGGGTTGAAATCCAATATCAGTCTGACAGTGACGATGACGAAGAGGAAGACCGGACACCTGTTGAATGGAACCCTGCGAACCTTCTTATGGAAGAAGGTTGCATTTTTTCTTCCATGGCTGAGTGTAGAAATGCACTTGTGACGTACTGCATGAAGGTAGAACGTGCCTTTGTAGTTGACAAGAGCGATAAAAGGCGCTACACCGTGCACTGTGTGTCTGAAGATTGTCAATGGAGGATGCACGCATCTAAAATGCGGGGCAGCACCAATGTTCAGGTAAAAGTGAACCCTTTTCCCCACACATGCGAAGAATCAACCCTTAGGAAGCAAACAATCAGCAGAGCCAAGTCAAGATGGGTGGCGGATGAAGTAAAAAGATGGGTGGCAGAAAACCATCAAGTGAGTGCAAAGCAATTGCAGAAAAACATCAAAGACAAGTTCAAGATAGATTTACCATACATGAGGGTGTTCACTGGTAAAAACAAAGCATTGGAATCTATCCATGGTAACTGGAATGAAAGTTTTCAGTTTTTGTATGCATTCAAAGCTGAAGTGGAGAGGGCAAGACCAGGCAGTGTTGTTGAAATTGATCACCACGCCGTGGATTACACATTGAAGAAAGTGACAAGGACCAAGCAATGCTTTAGGAGGTTTTTTGTGTGCTTTGAAGCTTGCAAAATGGGTTTTTTGGTAGGCTGCAGGCCTTATTTGGCTATTGATGCTACTTTTCTCACAGGGAGGTTTAAAGGCCAGCTAGTAGCAGCTTGTGCAGTTGATGCACACAGTTTTGTTTTTCCAGTTGCCTACGGTGTGCTGGAGACAGAGTCCGAGGAGAGCTGGACATGGTTTATGCAGAATCTGCGCCGGGCTATTGGACATCCCAATGGATTGGTAATCCACACAGATGCATGCAAAGGTTTAGAAGTGGCCGTGGATAATGTGTTCCCAGGAGTAGAGCACAGGGAATGTATGCGTCACCTTGCTGCAAATTTTGTGAAGAAATTCAGAGGAAAGTTTTATACCGATCATTTATGGCCTACATCTTTGACTTGCAGTGTCAGGAAGCACAACTACCACATGAGGCAGTTGTACACAAAAGAGAAAGTGAAGGAATACTTGGAAACACACCACTCGAAGCTATGGTCTAGAAGCCAATTCAGTGAATTGAGCAAAGTTGACTATGTGCACAATAATCTTGCAGAATCTTTCAACTCAACGATCCGGAAACATAAGGATCTTTATTTGCCTGATTTGCTTGACAAGATAAGGATAGAATACGCCGACAAATTTCTTTTCCGTCTTGAAATAGCTAATGCAAAATTCATGGGCCACATTATTATCCCGAATGTGATGAAGGCGTTGAAGCAGAAAACTTTGGGCTTGACTATGAACATGAGATTTGTCTCGGATACCAAATCAGAGGTATCATTCTTTGATAAAAGTAACAAAGAATGGAGATATCCAGTGGATTTAGAAGCGAAAACTTGCAGTTGTAGGCAATGGCAGATAACTGGTTTGCCATGCATTCATGCCTTGTTTTTCATCACTTCTCTCACAGGTCCAGCAGGGGATATACAGCAGTATGTCCATGATTACTACTCTGTAGCAATGTTCAGAGCCACATATGCACATGCCTTGCCTGCTTTGGAGGGAAAACAGCAGTGGGATAGAGTGGACCCTGGATTCAAACTTTGTGCTCCGGTTCTGAAGAGAGCTGCAGGTAGACCGAGGAAGAGTCGACATCGACGTCGCAGTGAAGGTGGAGGTGGAGCGAGGGTGCGTAAGTGCACAAGGTGTGGTGGGACCGGTCATTTCGGCAAATATTGTGATAACGCAGTCGATCCAGGGTTTGGAGAGAGTATGCCTGATGAAACTGATGGTCAGCAGCCGGATGCAGCATTTCAATATGATGAACAACAGCAAAATGATGATCAACAGCCGGATGAAACATTTGAAAATGATGTTCAGCAGTCAAGTGATTCAGATGATGCTCCAGAACAACAAAATGATGATCAAGTACATGATCCAACTGATTATTCATATGATGATCAAGTCCATGATGCTCCAGATGCTCCAGCTGATGATTCATATGATGCTCCAGATGCTCCAGCTGATGATCCAGCTGATGATTCATATGATGCTCCAGATGCTCCAGATGCTCCAGCTGATCCGCTGGATGCTCCATTGGATGATTCTGCCATGATCTCACAAGTTTCATTGGATGCTCCATTGGATGATTTTGCCATGGACACACAAGTTTCAGTAGATGCTCCATTGGATGATTCTGCCATGATGTCACCAGTTACAAGCTTAGATGGGTATGTAAATCCTGCCATGATCTCACCAGTTTTCATTTTTCATTTTATTTTTTATTTATTTATCATGATCCTTTATGTTTTGTACAAATATGGTGTAGTTTCAAAGAAGAAAGCCAAGGTACCGACTACCAAGAGGAGAAGACCAGAAGCTGTGAGCAAGATGAGCACAAGGAGCAAAGCGCCACCAAAACAACAAAGGATCACAAAGAAGCCCCGACGCTATTTGGACTAAGTTGGTGTTGTATTTCTGTTGAATAATGTTGTATTTATGTTGACTGGTGATGTATCTAAGTTAGAACATAGTTGGATGATGTTTGAATAATGTTGGATGATGTTGAACCAAGTCCTTTCAAATTTTTAGGAAATTTCATGAAAAACTCTACCTTTTTAAAATTATCCAAATAAATTTGAGGAGCAACTATATCGCAAGTAACAACATGGTGCGTTGGATTCATGTCATTTTGTTTTTTTTTTTAATTATTTATGCTCATTTGAAACCATCGATGTGGTCTCATGAGAAATGTGCTTCAAATGAGGTGCGAAGCTAGGGTAAACACCCCCGTTTGTAATTTCATGAAAAATTATATCTTGTCAAAATTATCCAAATAAATTTGAGGAGCAACTATATCGCAAATAACAACATGGTGCGTTGGATTCATGTCATTTTGATTTTTTTGAATTATTTATGCTCATTTGAAACCATCGATGTGGTCTCATGAGAAATGTGCTTCAAATGAGGTGCGAAGCTAGGGTAAACACCCCCGTTTGTAATTTCATGAAAAATTCTACCTTGTCAAAATTATCCAAATAAATTTGAGGAGCAACTATATCGCAAATAACAACATGGTGCGTTGGATTCATGTCATTTTGTTTTTTTTGAATTATTTATGCTCATTTGAAACCATCGCTATATTCTCATGAGAAATGTGCTTCAAATGAGGTGTGAAGCTAGGGTAAACACCCCCATTTGTGCTTCAACAATTTTTGGCATCTCGTCTACATCAGCCAAATTAATTTCCTACACAACTATTGTACATATATAGTGTAAATCTGAAGTTTCGTTATGTTTTCAATAATTCTTCTATTTTTTTTAATATTTTATTTAAATAACATGGTTTAATAGAAAATTCATATATAAAACACATAAAAATCATCGCTCTAGTAAATATGAAGTTTCATTATGTTTTGAATAAGGGTATTCTTCTATTTTTTTTATTTAAATAACAAGGTTTAATACTTAACAGCAAAGAAATCATATGTAGAACATATAGAAACCATCCATCCATGTGGCCAACGGACCAACCAATCAGAGCGCAGAACGAGCGTCTCGCGGATCGCTGTGACTGCGAGCGCATCCGTCCGATGCACGATTCCTTCTAGAAGGCGTCGATCCAACAGCCCAGGTCGAATCTCTGTGTTTCCTTCTAGAAGCTTTTCGGCTGGTCAAACAGAGGGTTGACCAAGCTTGAAATGAGCATAAATAATTCAAAAAAAATCGAAAAAATATATTGGCGACGCAAATAGTAGTGTTATGTCATATATAAAGAATGGAACGAAAAAACCTTGTGTAACATATGATATCTTGAACAGTCTAGTAGAGAGTTCAAGATAATGAGATGAGTTTCAAACCTTTTGAACTCAAATAAGGTCAAAATCTGACCAAAGCTTCATTTTGGTGTGACTAAGAAAGATCCAAAGTTATTTTTTCATTTTGATGTTTTAAACTTGTTTTATTTACGATTTTCGATTAAAACCATTATTATTCAAAAGAAAATAAATAATACGAATATTCATCCAATAAATTTTTGGGCTTCGGAATTGCATTATATAGGTCTAATACAAGTCTAGTAAAAATATAAATAGGATTTATAAACATTAGAACGAAATCCATCACTAAAATGAGATTTCTCGAATACAAGACTAGAGATTTCAAAGAATAAGAGGTGGAAACATTGTGAATCTTCCGAAGAGGTGGGTTCTACCTTTTTGTTTTGTGTTTCTATGGTCTATCCTAGCACAACCAAGCAAATAGTTCCACATTGCTACCCCCTTTCGACGCTGTTACCGCGTGTTTCCGTATAAGTCCGGTATTTCTCCAGCGGGGCTAGGGTTTCACCGGGAGGGGGGCTACGGAGCGTATGGATCCCAACACAAGCTAGGGGGTGCCATACCATGTTAGTATAGGTGTGTTGTGTGCTTTGTATGTCCAAGATTGCTCTCTGGGGTGTGACCCGGCTTCACCGGCATCCACTTCTCTCTCGTAGGCGATTACAGGGTGAAACTCCCGTATCGGACCAAACACCGTGAATCTTCCGAAGAGGTGGGTTCTACCTTTTTGTTTTGTGTTCCTATGGGATATCCTAGCACAACCAAGCAAATAGTTCCACATTGCTACCCCCTTTCAACGCTGTTACCGCGTGTTTCGTATAAGTCCGGTATTTCTCCAGCGGGGTTAGGGTTTCACCGGGAGGGGGGCTACGGAGCGTATGGATCCCAACACAAGCTAGGGGGTCAATGCACTGTACCAACTATCTCTAAAAATGTCTAGAAATGACATGGCCGCGTAGTGCAGACAGCACCCGTCTAGATTATTGTACATGCACTAAAAACAGAGAGAACCCGATCCTCTTACTTTGCCCACCTTATGTTCTCTGACTTTCTCCCATGACACGTGGGTCCGGTGTGTGATGGGCTCCATTTGTCAGTGACCTAAAGTCAGAGGATCGCGTCTCAGCGTCTGCAGGCCGTTGCCGCCGTAGTTTGCATGCATGGACTCTATCTGCATCGTTCCTTACGATCAAACGGTCGAAAATGACGCAGGTGCATGGACGTGGTGTTTTGGCTCAATGTAACAACGGACACTGTCTACTGGGGCCCCGTTCACCAGCCCGGTGCATGCACGCCTCGTTTTTTCAGAGTAAACAACACGTGGTAGAAGAAGAAAAGATCGAGTGAACGTCGAGTCGCATTTGCAGCAGCCCTGCACGCCTCCTTTCAGAAACACAAGTCGCGTCGCATTTGCATCGACGCATCCCTCCACGCCTAGTTTTTATAAGATACGCATCAATGCATATGCAGCGAGGCAGGATTTGGCGTGAGACTTTGGATTTCTTCTCTTCACCTCTTTAATACACGCATGCAACATCAAATCATTTTGACTCCCTAAGCGCTCAGTCCTACACCTAGGCCTGTTCTACCACCACATTGACCATGCATCGACTGTACTTTCTACACTGCATCCTACGTTTCACACAGTTTGCTTCATCTACCCCAATAAATTCACGTCTCATCGTGTCTTTAAATAGCCTGTTTCTCCTCCTCCATCTTCTCACCACTCTCCAGCCTCTTTGCCTTCTCATCTCCCTTCAAGCCCCGAACACCATGTCTTCCTACTCTCTCCCCTCAAGCCTCGAGTCCGTCTCCGACGAGGACAACCACCCCAAGGCTCGGCCTTGGTACGAGCCCGACTGGACGCCGGAGGAGACGGGCCTCGTGCCCGTCGAATCTCCCAAACGGGAGCAATCGCCGTCGACCGACGTCCCCGACAGCGACGAGCCCGCCGCCGACGCCGACAACCTCTCCCCCAAGACGAAGAACCGACTCCTCAAGAAAGAGGAGCGGTTGGAGAAGAAAGAGATCGAGAAGGAGGAGAAGAAGGAGGAGGAGAGGGAGGATAAGGCTCTCCGGGCCCGCATCAAGAGGGCCCGTGAGAACGACGTGGAGAGGTGGCAGGAGGAGAACCGCCGCGCCCGGATCGACGACGAGATCAAGATCAGGGCGGCGGAGTGGAAGAAGTATGCCAACCGCCGGCGGTTGGCCGGATGGCCGGAAGGGCGCCCGCATGCATGCAGCGGGCGGTTAGGGTTTAGGGCTAGCTAGGCCCCCCCTTTTTTTTTGTAGATGTAATGTCCGACGGGCCCCACTGAATATATGTAAAGTGGGGCCAATATTATCCATATATATAATATCCACTGTTTAATTATGTTTGCCAATTAATTTATTTTTAAATTCTATTTGCCCAAATGAAGTCAATGTTTAAATTATATTTGTCCCCCCGTTTAAATTATATTTGTCCGAATGTTTAAATTATATTTGTCCAGTTGATTAAATTATATTTGTCCAAAATTATAAATTTATTTTTGTCCAAATGTTTAAATTATATTTGTCCAATGTTTAAATTATTTTTGTCCACTTTTTGTCCGTGCTAGTATACGTTGGGCCTCATTTAACATTGGGCCTGTCTTGGTTTTAGATGGGCCTACCATTTTATCCTGAACTGAACCTGAACTAGACTGAACACTGAACCTGTACATACGAACACTGAGACTGAACAGAACACTGAAAACTGAACTGAACTGAAAACGAACCGAAACAAACCAAATCAGGGCTGGATTCCTGACGCATTTATTCCAAGTTTTAGCCATACTCAAATTGACCATGTCAAGCTAACTACAACACTAACTACATTATTTTTGACTCACGATCTTCAAATACACAATTCGAAGAACAATTGCACATAAATAAAAAAATGCAGCCATCATATTGCTCTGCTTCTTTAGACCGACAAGCGTCTCCATCTGTTTTGCCATCTTCTTGAACTCGTCAATCTGCACCCCATTGTGCACCGTAGCATATCCCAATTGCTCCTTTTTTTGTCCTCCTTTTGAATCCTTTTTATGTAGTCCTCAAGCCACTCGAAATGGTCACATGGAAGAAGATCCTGCAAATGCGAAAACCCAAATCGGATGAAAACCCAAATCGGCTGAAAATTGAGGAAAAAAAAACGAAATTGACAGGGGGGAACACAGATCTCACCTCCCCAAGCTGTTCTTTGCTCCCGTATTTCACATATTCACGCCCGCGGTTGCCGTTCTTGTCGCTCGCGGTGACCCGCCGCTGCAGGGACGCCGTCCGTGGGCAGGCAGGGCATCTTCCCAGCGGAACTGGCCCGAAGCGCGGCCATCTAGAGGGCGATTCGGAAGCAGAGGTCGACGACATGCCGCCGGAGAAGAAGGGGACGCGCTGCCTGAGAAGCTCGGCTGATTTCCTGCTCACCGCTGCGAGCTCCGCTGCGAGCTCCGCCGCGAGCTCCGCCGCTTTTAAACCGCCGGCCGCAAGCAACGGTCAACCGCTGGGGCCCACAAACCGCGCCAACGGTCAACAGTTGGGCCCACAAGCTGCGGCAACGCTCAACTGCTGGGGCCCATAGGCCGCGCCAACGGTTCTATGTTGGGTCCCACAGGTCAGGATTCTAACGGGGGGCTGAAAGTAACGGTGGAAGCCGCCAAAGCAGTCTTTGCGCACTGACTAGGGGCAAAACTGAGGTCGATTCGGCGCTAGGGGTAAAACTGAGGTCGTGGTGTCAACTGAGGGCACCTTGTTAATTATCCCTTCTTTGTTTGGCAAAACTCTTAAGGTGGATATGAAATTCACTCGTAAGCATGGGGTTCTGAGACAAATGGGCTATATTTATTAAAGATGGTTTCTATGAGCTGAAATTCCTCGTGGAAAATTCTAATTCTGATGATGAAGCTGATATGGTGGTTGATGATAAGATGAATGACCGTGAGAATGAGGGTAGAGATGGCGAGGGGTCTCAGGAGAAGGGCAATGATGACCCTGTTGATGAGGGGGATGCTAAGGTGCAGGAGAAAGGGGGTCCGACTCTGGTAAAAAGTGTTGAATATATTAGCAATTTAGCACATGATTTAATGCGAAATAGCAGCAGATGAATTGCGACAGTAGCAAATACAGTAATCATGCAAATATCTAGATCTAGTACAGTAGACAAACTGATCCAATCTATAGCTAGAACTAGACATAAGAATTCCAGGAGTATCTCATACAGATGGAATAGAATTACGTACGATGGAGCGGTAGCGGCACCGCCGTTGTTGTTGTCCACGTCGGCCATGTCGTTGTCGTCGATGAAGAGGTTGCCGATGTCGGGGAAGAAATCGTCGTTGGGGAAGTGGTCGCCGTCAGCAGTCGCGCTCCCCAAAAACCTGATCGCCCCTCTCCCGTACAGGATCACAAGAGGCGGGGTTCCGGAGGCCTGCTGTCCCTTCTCGCGGTGCACGCCGGAAGGAGGGATGGAGAAGACTTGACTTGGCGGCGCAGTGTTTTTGGAACGGTATGACGAAGTGGCGGCTAGGGTTTACCGTATGCGCGTATTTATATGCGGGCTGGGAGAGACGTGGGCGTAACTCCACGTCTGAGTCGGTTCGGATCCACGATCCAGAAAGGAAACGGAAACGGTTTTGGAATTAACGCGTCCGTCAATTACCAAATTAAATGACTCATTAAATTTTCCCAATCGACAAAATAAACGCTCTCGGCTCGGCTCATTCCCGCAACCCGCGGCGCGGCGCGGCGCGGCGCGGCGCGGCGCGTCGTGACGTGACGAGGCGAGGCGTGGCGAGGCGGGCGGCGGAGGAGGAGGAGCGCGCGTGTGGCACACCTCTCCTCTTGCCTTGCCTACTCATACATGAGCTAGAATGGCTCACCTTATAAGGTGCTTCCACTCTCTTCAAACTAGCAATGTGGGACTAAACTTTAGTCCCACTCACTCCACTTATTATTCATGAATGGGCCATGACAATTTCAGGATTTTTAGTGGGCTTAATGGGCTAGCCAAGTGAGCCCATATGATGGAGCCCATGTAAAATTCCAACAATCCCCCACAAAGTGTCATTAGCACATTTCATAAACTCTGTTCCAAAACATTGTTTATATACCGGTGTTAGTGGAGACTGTTAAGTTGAACTTCCACTTAGAACATCATGCTACACTAGTTCACAACTTGAATAGTGGACTACGCCTTGAACTACAAGTTTGCTGTGATACCCGTTTCACACAACGTCTGAACCGATACTAGGCTGCCGCAAGGCTTCCCCGCGGTTTGGAGCGTATGCGTCATACTCCGAAGGCCTTTCATGAGTTTATTAGAGAGCACCCGATTCTCATAGACTGCGACGTTTAACAGTCAGACTCATATAGGTGAGTTCCTCAGGAGATGTTCTGTAGGACACATCTCTGCTTATATAAATAAGCCACTTGGAACACATTAAGACAAATGTCAACCTACCGTACAGATCAGGAGAGTATTGCATCTTTTATGGAGTGGAATAAAATATAAGGATACTCTCCTCTCAGCTGACCAACAGCTTGTCTCCCACTTCTAATTCACGGGATCTCCGATCACATAGAGTGGGTTACCACTGTGGGCAACTCATAACGTGGGTCTCAAACCCATCTCCCTTGATGCATTATCTATCACATTCCGTGATAAACCCTTTGTGAAGGGATCTGCCAAGTTCATGGACGTTTGGATATAATCCAACGCAATAACTCCGGAGTTCTTCAATTTCCTGACAGATTTTAATCTCCTCTTCACATGTCTTGATGACTTTGCATTATCCTTAGAACTGTTCACTTTGACGATCACAGTTTGATTATCACAGTTCATTAGGATTGCGGGTATTGGTTTTTCAACCATAGGCAAGTCCATCAAGAGCTCACGAAGCCACTCTGCCTCAACAGTGGCTGTGTCTAATGCTGCGAGTTCTGCTTCCATGGTTGACCTCGTTAAGATGGTCTGCTTGCAAGACTTCCAGGAAACAGCGCCACCACCAAGTGTAAAAACATAACCACTAGTGGCCTTAAGCTCATCAGCATCAGATATCCAATTAGAATCACTATATCCTTCCAGAACCCTCGGGTTTCCGGTATAGTGAATTCCATAGCTCGCAGTGCCTTTTAAATAGCGCATAACTCTCTCAAGCGCACGCCAATGATCATCTCCCGGATTGGAAACAAACCGGCTCAATTTGCTCACAGCAAAAGAGATGTCAGGTCTCGTGGCACTCGCCAAATACATAAGCGAGCCTATAATCTGAGAATATCTCAGTTGATCTCTAGTAATCCGTTGATTCTTTCGAAGCAACAAACTAGCCTCATATGGAGTTGAAGAAGGCTTGCAGTCACTATACCCAAAGCGACTCAAGACCTTTTCCACATAGTGAGATTGAAGCAGTGTGATCCCACCATTATCATCTCTCAACAGCTTGATGTTCAAGATAACATCAGCTACTCCTAGATCCTTCATCTCAAAGCAGCGAGATAAGAAATCCTTAACTTCCTTGATTAAATCAAGATTGGTCCCAAAGATCAATATGTCATCAACGTATAGACATAGAATAACTCCCTCGCCCCCACCATGGCGATAGTACACACACTTGTCAGCTTCGTTTACAACAAAGCCTTCAGCAGTCAAAGTCCTTTCAAACTTTTCATGCCATTGCTTAGGTGCTTGCTTTAGGCCGTATAATGACTTCAATAACTTGCACACCTTGCCTTCCTGACCGGGTACTACGAAACCATCTGGCTGATCCATGTAAATTTCCTCGTCCAACTCTCCATTAAGGAAAGCCGTCTTAACGTCCATTTGATGAACGAGAAGACCGTGTGAGGCAGCCAGTGATAGTAGCACACGAATAGTGGTCAGTCTAGCAACAGGTGAGTAAGTATCAAAGAAGTCTTCACCTTCTTTCTGGGTATAACCCTTGGCCACAAGACTTGCCTTGTACTTTTCAATTGTACCATCAGGCCTAAGCTTTTTCTTGAACACCCACTTACATCCTACAGGTTTACACCCATAAGGACGATCAGTGATTTCCCAGGTTCCGTTAGCCAAGATGGAATCCATCTCGCAACGGACAGCCTCCTTCCAGTAGTCAGCATCAAGGGACGCATAGGCTTCTGAAATAGTCTTGGGTGTGTCATCCACGAGGTACACAATGAAATCATTACCAAAGGACTTTGCAGTCCTCTGTCTCTTGCTCCTTAAAGGAACTTCATTGTCATCCTCCTCGGGATTCTCAACGTGTTCTATCGGAATGGTGGATTCAGGAATCTCAGCTAATTCCTGACTAGATGAAACATGTTTCTTCTGATTTGATGAGCTAGACATATCCTTCATAGGAAATATGTTCTCAAAGAAAGTCGCATCATTCGACTCCATAATCGTACCAACATGCATGTCGGATACCTCAGATTTTACTACCAAGAATCTATAACCAATGCTATTAAAAGCATAGCCCAGAAGAACACAATCTACGGTTTTAGGTCCAAGCTTGCGCTTCTTGGGAATTGGTATATTGACTTTCGCCAAACAACCCCAAGTATTCCTTTCCCATTCCTCAAACGGAGTAATGGTTTTATTCTTTGTGGGAACTCGGTTTAGGACATGACATGCAGTCATTAGTGCCTCCCCCCACCATGCCTTGGAGAGACCCGAAGTGTCTAACATGGCGTTAACCAAATCAGACAACGTTCGGTTCTTTCTTTCAGCCACCCCATTTGACTGGGGTGAGTAGGGAGGCGTCCTCTCATGAATAATACCGTGTTCAGCACAAAAAGAATTAAACTCGTTGGAAAAATACTCTCCACCACGATCAGACCTAAGCCGTTTAATTTTACGATCAAGTTGGTTCTCAGCTTCGGCCTTATAGTTCTTGAAATAAGTTAAAGCTTCATCTTTAGATTTCAGAAGATACACATAACAATATCTAGTGGAGTCATCAATAAGTGTCATAAAATATTTCTTTCCACCTTTTGTCAATACGCCATTCATCTCACAAAGATCAGAATGTATAAGTTCTAGTGGTGCCAAGTCTCTCGCCTCCGCAGTCTTATGAGATTTGCGAGGTTGCTTAGCTTGAACACACACTTGACATTTGGAACCTTTAACAGTACTGAATTTCGGAATTAAACTCATATTTGCTAACCGCGTCATGCAACCAAAATTAATATGACATAGTCGTGAATGCCAAACATCACAATCATTATCGTGGCAAACATTATTAATAACTTTGGTGCAAATATCTGACAAGGATAAGCGGAACAAGCCTCCGCACTCATAGCCTTTACCAATAAATTGTCCATACTTGGAAATTACAACTTTATTAGACTCGAAAACCAACTTAAAACCATCTCGACATAAACGTGAGCCGCTGACGAGATTTTTATTGATGGAGGGCACATGATGAACGTTCTTCAGCCGCACGATCTTCCCCGAAGTAAACTTCAGATCGACCGTACCAACACCACGAACAGTAGCATGTGACCCGTTCCCCATCAGCACGGGGGAAGTCCCTGTGACCTGATAAGAAGAGAACATGGAAGCATCAGCACAAACATGTACATTGGCACCTGTGTCAACTAACCATTCAGGTGAATGACAAACTGAAAGAATAGTGGGAACTATACCGTACCCAGAATCCTTCATCTCAGTGTCAGCCATGACAACATTAGCGGTCTTGCCGCTGTTCTCCTGCTGCTGCAGCTCATAACGCTTAGGGCACTTTGGAGCCCAATGGGTCAGTTCACCGCAAACATGACATGACCCCTTTCTCTTCTTGAAGTTGGTAGAGTGCGACGGCTTAAACTTGCCATCGGGCTTGCCTTTACCCTCGGATTTCTTCTTGTTATATTTAGGCTTGTTGGGCGGGTAATGTTTCTTCTGTACCACATGAGCAGAAGAACCTACCTCAGCAACCCGAGCACGTGTATCCTTTGCTCTCGCCTTCTCTTCCACATCAAGAGATCCGATGAGGTCCATTACGGAAAACTCCTGTCTCTTGTGTTTTAGAGAAGTAGCAAAGGTGCTCCATGAAGATGGAAGCTTGGCAATAATGCCTCCGGCCACAAACTTGTCCGGTAACATACACTTGAAGTGCTCAAGTTCTTTAGCGAGTGACTGTATCTCATGAGCCTGTTGAACAACAGAGCGCTCATCAGTCATCCTGTAGTCATAGAATTGCTCCATGACATACAGCTCGCTGCCAGCATCCGAGGCCCCAAATTTGGCCTCGAGTGCATCCCACATATCCTTGCCGTTATCAAACGACATATACGGATCGACGATGGAATCATCGATAATACCGAGGAGGGCACTTTTAAACATAGTGTCCATATTCTCAAAGGCCTCCAGCTGTGCTGGATTGAGATCGCCCTCAGGCTTGCCCTTGGTGGCCGCATAGCAGCGCAAGGTTTGAAACCATAGCACTCCTCTCGTGCGCCACCTCTTATAGTCCACACCCTTGAAAGGGATTGGCCTTGTCGCCGCAATGACAGACGGCGCAGGTGCAAGAAATTGCCTATAATCAGGTTTTTGGATTGTTGAATATATTAGCAATTTAGCACATGATTTAATGCGAAATAGCAGCAGATGAATTGCGACAATAGCAAATACAGTAATCATGCAAATATCTAGATCTAGTACAGTAGACAAACTGATCCAATCTATAGCTAGAACTAGACATAAGAATTCCAGGAGTATCTCATACAGATGGAATAGAATTACGTACGATGGAGCGGTAGCGGCACCGCCGTTGTTGTTGTCCACGTCGGCCATGTCGTTGTCGTCGATGAAGAGGTTGCCGATGTCGGGGAAGAAATCGTCGTTGGGGAAGTGGTCGCCGTCAGCAGTCGCGCTCCCCAAAAACCTGATCGCCCCTCTCCCGTACAGGATCACAAGAGGCGGGGTTCCGGAGGCCTGCTGTCCCTTCTCGCGGTGCACGCCGGAAGGAGGGATGGAGAAGACTTGACTTGGCGGCGCAATGTTTTTGGAACGGTATGACGAAGTGGCGGCTAGGGTTTACCGTATGCGCGTATTTATATGCGGGCTGGGAGAGACGTGGGCGTAACTCCACGTCTGAGTCGGTTCGGATCCACGATCCAGAAAGGAAACGGAAACGGTTTTGGAATTAACGCGTCCGTCAATTACCAAATTAAATGACTCATTAAATTTTCCCAATCGACAAAATAAACGCTCTCGGCTCGGCTCATTCCCGCAACCCGCGGCGCGTCGTGACGAGGCGGGCGGCGGAGGAGGAGGAGCGCGCGTGTGGCACACCTCTCCTCTTGCCTTGCCTACTCATACATGAGCTAGAATGGCTCACCTTATAAGGTGCTTCCACTCTCTTCAAACTAGCAATGTGGGACTAAACTTTAGTCCCACTCACTCCACTTATTATTCATGAATGGGCCATGACAATTTCAGGATTTTTAGTGGGCTTAATGGGCTAGCCAAGTGAGCCCATATGATGGAGCCCATGTAAAATTCCAACAATCCCCCACAAAGTGTCATTAGCACATTTCATAAACTCTGTTCCAAAACATTGTTTATATACCGGTGTTAGTGGAGACTGTTAAGTTGAACTTCCACTTAGAACATCATGCTACACTAGTTCACAACTTGAATAGTGGACTACGCCTTGAACTACAAGTTTGCTGTGATACCCGTTTCACACAACGTCTGAACCGATACTAGGCTGCCGCAAGGCTTCCCCGCGGTTTGGAGCGTATGCGTCATACTCCGAAGGCCTTTCATGAGTTTATTAGAGAGCACCCGATTCTCATAGACTGCGACGTTTAACAGTCAGACTCATATAGGTGAGTTCCTCAGGAGATGTTCTGTAGGACACATCTCTGCTTATATAAATAAGCCACTTGGAACACATTAAGACAAATGTCAACCTACCGTACAGATCAGGAGAGTATTGCATCTTTTATGGAGTGGAATAAAATATAAGGATACTCTCCTCTCAGCTGACCAACATCTTGTCTCCCACTTCTAATTCACGGGATCTCCGATCACATAGAGTGGGTTACCACTGTGGGCAACTCATAACGTGGGTCTCAAACCCATCTCCCTTGATGCATTATCTATCACATTCGTGATAAACCCTTTGTGAAGGGATCTGCCAAGTTCATGGACGTTTGGATATAATCCAATGCAATAACTCTGGAGTTCTTCAATTTCCTGACAGATTTTAATCTCCTCTTCACATGTCTTGATGACTTTGCATTATCCTTAGAACTGTTCACTTTGACGATCACAGTTTGATTATCACAGTTCATTAGGATTGCGGGTATTGGTTTTTCAACCATAGACAAGTCCATGATGAGCTCACGAAGCCACTCTGCCTCAACAGTGGCTGTGTCTAATGCTGCGAGTTCTGCTTCCATAGTTGACCTCGTTAAGATGGTCTGCTTGCAAGACTTCCAGGAAACAGCGCCACCACCAAGTGTAAAAACGTAACCACTAGTGGCCTTAAGCTCATCAGCATCAGATATCCAATTAGAATCACTATATCCTTCCAGAACCCTCGGGTTTCCGGTATAGTGAATTCCATAGCTCGCAGTGCCTTTTAAATAGCGCATAACTCTCTCAAGCGCACGCCAATGATCATCTCCCGGATTGGAAACAAACCGGCTCAATTTGCTCACAGCAAAAGAGATGTCAGGTCTCGTGGCACTCGCCAAATACATAAGCGAGACTATAATCTGAGAATATCTCAGTTGATCTCTAGTAATCCGTTGATTCTTTCGAAGCAACAAACTAGCCTCATATGGAGTTGAAGAAGGCTTGCAGTCACTATACCCAAAGCGACTCAAGACCTTTTCCACATAGTGAGATTGAAGCAGTGTGATCCCACCATTATCATCTCTCAACAGCTTGATGTTCAAGATAACATCAGCTACTCCTAGATCCTTCATCTCAAAGCAGCGAGATAAGAAATCCTTAACTTCCTTGATTAAATCAAGATTGGTCCCAAAGATCAATATGTCATCAACGTATAGACATAGAATAACTCCCTCGCCCCCACCATGGCGATAGTACACACACTTGTCAGCTTCGTTTACAACAAAGCCTTCAGCAGTCAAAGTCCTTTCAAACTTTTCATGCCATTGCTTAGGTGCTTGCTTTAGGCCGTATAATGACTTCAATAACTTGCACACCTTGCCTTCCTGACCGGGTACTACGAAACCATCTGGCTGATCCATGTAAATTTCCTCGTCCAACTCTCCATTAAGGAAAGCCGTCTTAACGTCCATTTGATGAACGAGAAGACCGTGTGAGGCAGCCAGTGATAGTAGCACACGAATAGTGGTCAGTCTAGCAACAGGTGAGTAAGTATCAAAGAAGTCTTCACCTTCTTTCTGGGTATAACCCTTGGCCACAAGACTTGCCTTGTACTTTTCAATTGTACCATCAGGCCTAAGCTTTTTCTTGAACACCCACTTACATCCTACAGGTTTACACCCATAAGGACGATCAGTGATTTCCCAGGTTCCGTTAGCCAAGATGGAATCCATCTCGCAACGGACAGCCTCCTTCCAGTAGTCAGCATCAAGGGACGCATAGGCTTCTGAAATAGTCTTGGGTGTGTCATCCACGAGGTACACAATGAAATCATTACCAAAGGACTTTGCAGTCCTCTGTCTCTTGCTCCTTAAAGGAACTTCATTGTCATCCTCCTCGGGATTCTCAACGTGTTCTATCGGAATGGTGGATTCAGGAATCTCAGCTAATTCCTGACTAGATGAAACATGTTTCTTCTGATTTGATGAGCTAGACATATCCTTCATAGGAAATATGTTCTCAAAGAAAGTCGCATCATTCGACTCCATAATCGTACCAACATGCATGTCGGATACCTCAGATTTTACTACCAAGAATCTATAACCAATGCTATTAAAAGCATAGCCCAGAAGAACACAATCTACGGTTTTAGGTCCAAGCTTGCGCTTCTTGGGAATTGGTATATTGACTTTCGCCAAACAACCCCAAGTACGTAGGTAGGAGAGTTTCAATCTTTTCCTTTCCCATTCCTCAAACGGAGTAATGGTTTTATTCTTTGTGGGAACTCGGTTTAGGACATGACATGCAGTCATTAGTGCCTCCCCCCACCATGCCTTGGAGAGACCCGAAGTGTCTAACATGGCGTTAACCAAATCAGACAACGTTCGGTTCTTTCTTTCAGCCACCCCATTTGACTGGGGTGAGTAGGGAGGCGTCCTCTCATGAATAATACCGTGTTCAGCACAAAAAGAATTAAACTCGTTGGAAAAATACTCTCCACCACGATCAGACCTAAGCCGTTTAATTTTACGATCAAGTTGGTTCTCAGCTTCGGCCTTATAGTTCTTGAAATAAGTTAAAGCTTCATCTTTAGATTTCAGAAGATACACATAACAATATCTAGTGGAGTCATCAATAAGTGTCATAAAATATTTCTTTCCACCTTTTGTCAATACGCCATTCATCTCACAAAGATCAGAATGTATAAGTTCTAGTGGTGCCAAGTCTCTCGCCTCCGCAGTCTTATGAGATTTGCGAGGTTGCTTAGCTTGAACACACACTTGACATTTGGAACCTTTAACAGTACTGAATTTCGGAATTAAACTCATATTTGCTAACCGCGTCATGCAACCAAAATTAATATGACATAGTCGTGAATGCCAAACATCACAATCATTATCGTGGCAAACATTATTAATAACTTTGGTGCAAATATCTGACAAGGATAAGCGGAACAAGCCTCCGCACTCATAGCCTTTACCAATAAATTGTCCATACTTGGAAATTACAACTTTATTAGACTCGAAAACCAACTTAAAACCATCTCGACATAAACGTGAGCCGCTGACGAGATTTTTATTGATGGAGGGCACATGATGAACGTTCTTCAGCCGCACGATCTTCCCCGAAGTAAACTTCAGATCGACCGTACCAACACCACGAACAGTAGCATGTGACCCGTTCCCCATCAGCACGGGGGAAGTCCCTGTGACCTGATAAGAAGAGAACATGGAAGCATCAGCACAAACATGTACATTGGCACCTGTGTCAACTAACCATTCAGGTGAATGACAAACTGAAAGAATAGTGGGAACTATACCGTACCCAGAATCCTTCATCTCAGTGTCAGCCATGACAACATTAGCGGTCTTGCCGCTGTTCTCCTGCTGCTGCAGCTCATAACGCTTAGGGCACTTTGGAGCCCAATGGGTCAGTTCACCGCAAACGTGACATGACCCCTTTCTCTTCTTGAAGTTGGTAGAGTGCGACGGCTTAAACTTGCCATCGGGCTTGCCTTTACCCTCGGATTTCTTCTTGTTATATTTAGGCTTGTTGGGCGGGTAATGTTTCTTCTGTACCACATGAGCAGAAGAACCTACCTCAGCAACCCGAGCACGTGTATCCTTTGCTCTCGCCTTCTCTTCCACATCAAGAGATCCGATGAGGTCCATTACGGAAAACTCATGTCTCTTGTGTTTTAGAGAAGTAGCAAAGGTGCTCCATGAAGATGGAAGCTTGGCAATAATGCCTCCGGCCACAAACTTGTCCGGTAACATACACTTGAAGTGCTCAAGTTCTTTAGCGAGTGACTGTATCTCATGAGCCTGTTGAACAACAGAGCGCTCATCAGTCATCCTGTAGTCATAGAATTGCTCCATGACATACAGCTCGCTGCCAGCATCCGAGGCCCCAAATTTGGCCTCGAGTGCAGCCCACATATCCTTGCCGTTATCAAACGACATATACGGATCGACGATGGAATCATCGATAATACCGAGGAGTGCACTTTTAAACATAGTGTCCATATTCTCAAAGGCCTCCAGCTGTGCTGGATTGAGATCGCCCTCAGGCTTGCCCTTGGTGGCCGCATAGCAGCGCAAGGTTTGAAACCATAGCACTCCTCTCGTGCGCCACCTCTTATAGTCCACACCCTTGAAAGGGATTGGCCTTGTCGCCGCAATGACAGACGGCGCAGGTGCAAGAAATTGCCTATAATCCGGTTTTTGGATTGTTGAATATATTAGCAATTTAGCACATGATTTAATGCGAAATAGCAGCAGATGAATTGCGACAGTAGCAAATACAGTAATCATGCAAATATCTAGATCTAGTACAGTAGACAAACTGATCCAATCTATAGCTAGAACTAGACATAAGAATTCCAGGAGTATCTCATACAGATGGAATAGAATTACGTACGATGGAGCGGTAGCGGCACCGCCGTTGTTGTTGTCCACGTCGGCCATGTCGTTGTCGTCGATGAAGAGGTTGCCGATGTCGGGGAAGAAATCGTCGTTGGGGAAGTGGTCGCCGTCAGCAGTCGCGCTCCCCAAAAACCTGATCGCCCCTCTCCCGTACAGGATCACAAGAGGCGGGGTTCCGGAGGCCTGCTGTCCCTTCTCGCGGTGCACGCCGGAAGGAGGGATGCAGAAGACTTGACTTGGCGGCGTAGTGTTTTTGGAACGGTATGACGATCCAGAAAGGAAACGGAAACGGTTTTGGAATTAACGCGTCCGTCAATTACCAAATTAAATGACTCATTAAATTTTCCCAATCGACAAAATAAACGCTCTCGGCTCGGCTCATTCCCGCAACCCGCGGCGCGTCGTGACGTGACGAGGCGAGGCGTGGCGAGGCGGGCGGCGGAGGAGGAGGAGCGCGCGTGTGGCACACCTCTCCTCTTGCCTTGCCTACTCATACATGAGCTAGAATGGCTCACCTTATAAGGTGCTTCCACTCTCTTCAAACTAGCAATGTGGGACTAAACTTTAGTCCCACTCACTCCACTTATTATTCATGAATGGGCCATGACAATTTCAGGATTTTTAGTGGGCTTAATGGGCTAGCCAAGTGAGCCCATATGATGTAGCCCATGTAAAATTCCAACAATCCCCCACAAAGTGTCATTAGCACATTTCATAAACTCTTTTCCAAAACATTGTTTATATACCGGTGTTAGTGGAGACTGTTAAGTTGAACTTCCACTTAGAACATCATGCTACACTAGTGCACAACTTGAATAGTGGACTACGCCTTGAACTACAAGTTTGCTGTGATACCCGTTTCACACAACGTCTGAACCGATACTAGGCTGCCGCAAGGCTTCCCCGCGGTTTGGAGCGTATGCGTCATACTCCGAAGGCCTTTCATGAGTTTATTAGAGAGCACCCGATTCTCATAGACTGCGACGTTTAACAGTCAGACTCATATAGGTGAGTTCCTCAGGAGATGTTCTGTAGGACACATCTCTGCTTATATAAATAAGCCACTTGGAACACATTAAGACAAATGTCAACCTACCGTACAGATCAGGAGAGTATTGCATCTTTTATGGAGTGGAATAAAATATAAGGATACTCTCCTCTCAGCTGACCAACAGCTTGTCTCCCACTTCTAATTCACGGGATCTCCGATCACATAGAGTGGGTTACCACTGTGGGCAACTCATAACGTGGGTCTCAAACCCATCTCCCTTGATGCATTATCTATCACATTCCGTGATAAACCCTTTGTGAAGGGATCTGCCAAGTTCATGGACGTTTGGATATAATCCAACGCAATAACGCCGGAGTTCTTCAATTTCCTGACAGATTTTAATCTCCTCTTCACATGTCTTGATGACTTTGCATTATCCTTAGAACTGTTCACTTTGACGATCACAGTTTGATTATCACAGTTCATTAGGATTGCGGGTATTGGTTTTTCAACCATAGGCAAGTCCATCAAGAGCTCACGAAGCCACTCTGCCTCAACAGTGGCTGTGTCTAATGCTGCGAGTTCTGCTTCCATAGTTGCCTCGTTAAGATGGTCTGCTTGCAAGACTTCCAGGAAACAGCGCCACCACCAAGTGAAAAACATAACCACTAGTGGCCTTAAGCTCATCAGCATCAGATATCCAATTAGAATCACTATATCCTTCCAGAACCCTCGGGTTTCCGGTATAGTGAATTCCATAGCTCGCAGTGCCTTTTAAATAGCGCATAACTCTCTCAAGCGCACGCCAATGATCATCTCCCGGATTGGAAACAAACCGGCTCAATTTGCTCACAGCAAAAGAGATGTCAGGTCTCGTGGCACTCGCCAAATACATAAGCGAGCCTATAATCTGAGAATATCTCAGTTGATCTCTAGTAATCCGTTGATTCTTTCGAAGCAACAAACTAGCCTCATATGGAGTTGAAGAAGGCTTGCAGTCACTATACCCAAAGCGACTCAAGACCTTTTCCACATAGTGAGATTGAAGCAGTGTGATCCCACCATTATCATCTCTCAACAGCTTGATGTTCAAGATAACATCAGCTACTCCTAGATCCTTCATCTCAAAGCAGCGAGATAAGAAATCCTTAACTTCCTTGATTAAATCAAGATTGGTCCCAAAGATCAATATGTCATCAACGTATAGACATAGAATAACTCCCTCGCCCCCACCATGGCGATAGTACACACACTTGTCAGCTTCGTTTACAACAAAGCCTTCAGCAGTCAAAGTCCTTTCAAACTTTTCATGCCATTGCTTAGGTGCTTGCTTTAGGCCGTATAATGACTTCAATAACTTGCACACCTTGCCTTCCTGACCGGGTACTACGAAACCATCTGGCTGATCCATGTAAATTTCCTCGTCCAACTCTCCATTAAGGAAAGCCGTCTTAACGTCCATTTGATGAACGAGAAGACCGTGTGAGGCAGCCAGTGATAGTAGCACACGAATAGTGGTCAGTCTAGCAACAGGTGAGTAAGTATCAAAGAAGTCTTCACCTTCTTTCTGGGTATAACCCTTGGCCACAAGCCTTGCCTTGTACTTTTCAATTGTACCATCAGGCCTAAGCTTTTTCTTGAACACCCACTTACATCCTACAGGTTTACACCCATAAGGACGATCAGTGATTTCCCAGGTTCCGTTAGCCAAGATGGAATCCATCTCGCAACGGACAGCCTCCTTCCAGTAGTCAGCATCAAGGGACGCATAGGCTTCTGAAATAGTCTTGGGTGTGTCATCCACGAGGTACACAATGAAATCATTACCAAAGGACTTTGCAGTCCTCTGTCTCTTGCTCCTTAAAGGAACTTCATTGTCATCCTCCTCGGGATTCTCAATGTGTTCTATCGGAATGGTGGATTCAGGAATCTCAGCTAATTCCTGACTAGATGAAACATGTTTCTTCTGATTTGATGAGCTAGACATATCCTTCATAGGAAATATGTTCTCAAAGAAAGTCGCATCATTTGACTCCATAATCGTACCAACATGCATGTTGGATACCTCAGATTTTATTACCAAGAATCTATAACCAATTCTATTAAAAGCATAGCCCAGAAGAACACAATCTACGGTTTTAGGTCCAAGCTTGCGCTTCTTGGGAATTGGTATATTGAGTTTCGCCAAACAACCCCAAGTACGTAGGTAGGAGAGTTTCAATCTTTTCCTTTCCCATTCCTCAAACGGAGTAATGGTTTTATTCTTTGTGGGAACTCGGTTTAGGACATGACATGCAGTCATTAGTGCCTCCCCCCACCATGCCTTGGAGAGACCCGAAGTGTCTAACATGGCGTTAACCAAATCAGACAACGTTCGGTTCTTTCTTTCAGCCACCCCATTTGACTGGGGTGAGTAGGGAGGCGTCCTCTCATGAATAATACCGTGTTCAGCACAAAAAGAATTAAACTCGTTGGAAAAATACTCTCCACCACGATCAGACCTAAGCCGTTTAATTTTACGATCAAGTTGGTTCTCAGCTTCGGCCTTATAGTTCTTGAAATAAGTTAAAGCTTCATTTTTAGATTTCAGAAGATACACATAACAATATCTAGTGGAGTCATCAATAAGTGTCATAAAATATTTCTTTCCACCTTTTGTCAATACGCCATTCATCTCACAAAGATCAGAATGTATAAGTTCTAGTGGTGCCAAGTCTCTCGTCTCCGCAGTCTTATGAGATTTGCGAGGTTGCTTAGCTTGAACACACACTTGACATTTGGAACCTTTAACAGTACTGAATTTCGGAATTAAACTCATATTTGCTAACCGCGTCATGCAACCAAAATTAATATGACATAGTCGTGAATGCCAAACATCACAATCATTATCGTGGCAAACATTATTAATAACTTTGGTGCAAATATCTGACAAGGATAAGCGGAACAAGCCTCCGCACTCATAGCCTTTACCAATAAATTGTCCATACTTGGAAATTACAACTTTATTAGACTCGAAAACCAACTTAAAACCATCTCGACATAAACGTGAGCCGCTGACGAGATTTTTATTGATGGAGGGCACATGATGAACGTTCTTCAGCCGCACGATCTTCCCCGAAGTAAACTTCAGATCGACCGTACCAACACCACGAACAGTAGCATGTGACCCGTTCCCCATCAGCACGGGGGAAGTCCCTGTGACCTGATAAGAAGAGAACATGGAAGCATCAGCACAAACATGTACATTGGCAGCTGTGTCAACTAACCATTCAGGTGAATGACAAACTGAAAGAATAGTGGGAACTATACCGTACCCAGAATCCTTCATCTCAGTGTCAGCCATGACAACATTAGCGGTCTTGCCGCTGTTCTCCTGCTGCTGCAGCTCATAACGCTTAGGGCACTTTGGAGCCCAATGGGTCAGTTCACCGCAAACGTGACATGACCCCTTTCTCTTCTTGAAGTTGGTAGAGTGCGACGGCTTAAACTTGCCATCGGGCTTGCCTTTACCCTCGGATTTCTTCTTGTTATATTTAGGCTTGTTGGGCGGGTAATGTTTCTTCTGTACCACATGAGCAGAAGAAACTATCTCAGCAACCCGAGCACGTGTATCCTTTGCTCTCGCCTTCTCTTCCACATCAAGAGATCCGATGAGGTCCATTACGGAAAACTCCTGTCTCTTGTGTTTTAGAGAAGTAGCAAAGGTGCTCCATGAAGATGGAAGCTTGGCAATAATGCCTCCGGCCACAAACTTGTCCGGTAACATACACTTGAAGTGCTCAAGTTTTTTAGCGAGTGACTGTATCTCATGAGCCTGTTGAACAACAGAGCGCTCATCAGTCATCCTGTAGTCATAGAATTGCTCCATGACATACAGCTCGCTGCCAGCATCTGAGGCCCCAAATTTGGCCTCGAGTGCAGCCCACATATCCTTGCCGTTATCAAACGACATATACGGATCGACGATGGAATCATCGATAATACCGAGGAGGGCACTTTTAAACATAGTGTCCATATTCTCAAAGGCCTCCAGCTGTGCTGGATTGAGATCGCCCTCAGGCTTGCCCTTGGTGGCCGCATAGCAGCGCAAGGTTTGAAACCATAGCACTCCTCTCGTGCGCCACCTCTTATAGTCCACACCCTTGAAAGGGATTGGCCTTGTCGCCGCAATGACAGACGGCGCAGGTGCAAGAAATTGCCTATAATCAGGTTTTTGGATTGTTGAATATATTAGCAATTTAGCACATGATTTAATGCGAAATAGCAGCAGATGAATTGCGACAGTAGCAAATACAGTAATCATGCAAATATCTAGATCTAGTACAGTAGACAAACTGATCCAATCTATAGCTAGAACTAGACATAAGAATTCTAGGAGTATCTCATACAGATGGAATAGAATTACGTACGATGGAGCGGTAGCGGCACCGCCGTTGTTGTTGTCCACGTCGGCCATGTCGTTGTCGTCGATGAAGAGGTTGCCGATGTCGGGGAAGAAATCGTCGTTGGGGAAGTGGTCGCCGTCAGCAGTCGCGCTCCCCAAAAACCTGATCGCCCCTCTCCCGTACAGGATCACAAGAGGCGGGGTTCCGGAGGCCTGCTGTCCCTTCTCGCGGTGCACGCCGGAAGCAGGGATGGAGAAGACTTGACTTGGCGGCGCGGCTAGGGTTTACCGTATGCGCGTATGTATATGCGGGCTGGACGAGGCGAGGCGAGGCGGGCGGCGGAGGAGTAGGAGCGCGCGTGTGGCACACCTCTACTCTTGCCTTGCCTACTCATACATGAGCTAGAATGGCTCACCTTATAAGGTGCTTCCACTCTCTTCAAACTAGCAATGTGGGACTAAAATTTAGTCCCACTCACTCCACTTATTATTCATGAATGAGCCATGACAATTTCAGGATTTTTAGTGGGCTTAATGGGTTAGCCAAGTGAGCCCATATGATGGAGCCCATGTAAAATTCCAACAAAAAGTCTGCTCACGGCACGCGTATACATGGGCGCGCGCACGGGCTTTATTATGGCTAATACGCCTGCACATGGCACGCGTACGTGATCTCTGGGTGGCCATCTGCGTCAAAACCTGGGAAAATTCCAAGAAAGAGATGTCACCAAGTTTCTCTTACTCGAGATAGATACACGCGGATCCAATGCTCTGCTCGTCGTATCGTCAACTGTGTGCCAACGATGTACTATGAACAGCTCGAAGCCTCGAACGCTCCTGTTCTCGAGCACGGGGAGAGCAGGAAGGAAAGCTGCATGTCCCCTCTAAGCCAAAAAAAAGAAGGAAGACAAAACTAGATGGCTGTTGAGTGTTGAGGCAGTGCATGCATATGGAGAGATGCGTGGTCAGGTCTAGTGGAAGAACATTAACCATGCGTACGTCTGCTCGGCGCAGGGAGAGAGGTCAAGGAAGAAGTGTTTTTCAAATCTACGTTGCCGTTTGTTTGTTTGTTTGTTTTTTCTTTCTTGAGAGAGTTTCTGCGGTGTGGCTGCTCCTGAATGGCCGGACTCAGCTGGGCCGTGGGCATGTGGCCAGGGGATGATTGATTCTCCTGTAAGTATCTCGAGCCAACATGCAAACTTAATTTGTGCAGTTTTTCTCATCCTTGTTGAACCATTTATTCTGGTTACGTCGGAAGAAATGGAAAAGGTGCAAGGCTGGATGTGTCACGATCCACACGTACGTGATGAAATCAAAACGGCTGACTGAAGAGAAACCTGAAACTGTGACTTGCTAACTGAATAATGGGCACTGGATCACACAGACGCTGCCAAGCCGAGCACAGGCTTGAAGGCGCGCCAGATCTTCTGTCCGTACCAACGCGAGACCCACCGGCATGTGTCGTCGCCGTGGAGCAAATTTATGCACGAATTTGATGACCAGGTACCCATGGCGGGCGATTGTCGTCAGGCGCGTACGCCGTCCAACCCGACGACCACGGCCACCACCCACCGGAAAGCAACAGCCCGGAAGGGGCAACGAGCATGGCTGCCAACTTTGACACAAGTAATCCATGATCGAATTCAGACGGAGATCAAATTCGACTGAAGCTTCAGATCTCCTTTGTTAGGACACTTAGTCTAGTCAAGTTTCAC
Organism: Alopecurus myosuroides; assembly: GCA_028641055.1. Classification (NCBI taxonomy): domain Eukaryota; kingdom Viridiplantae; phylum Streptophyta; class Magnoliopsida; order Poales; family Poaceae; genus Alopecurus; species Alopecurus myosuroides. The sequence goes on from CM054057.1 coordinate 6,580,302, forward strand.
AGGAAAGTACAGATGTTCAACTGAAATAATCATCCACAATCCCAAATGCAAACATTAGCTTACTTAAGTCTGAATCATATAAACTAAAACCACTCTTATTGGACGTGACCCTGTTCTAGCTTCAGCCTTCCTCTTCTCCTCAGGAAGCTTCAGGTCTCCTTCGGTATGACACTGAGTACCGCACATCCATCCTAAATCGGCAACACAAGAAATAGAACCACGCGTTAGTCTGAGAAGGTTTCGTATAAATAGGCCTGATGGGGAAAATAACGGGGCGATGCTTCAAAAAGGTACATGACGTGTGACCAGAGTATGTACTCCCTCCGTTCAACAATAGATGACTTTCACTTGTCAAGATATGGACATCCATATATCTTGACAAGGGAAAGTCATCTATAGTTGAACGGAGGGAGTATTAATTAGTACCTTTTTGCAGCGGTGTGACGATCGCCATTTTAATTCACCTCAGTTGTAACTCCATCCTCCTTGCTCTTTTCCTCATCATTACTCCTAAATCCAACCCACCCCACCTTTTTCTCTCTCCATTTCTCTCTCCTTAATTTTCTCCTTTATGCGTTTATCCATGATGAATTCCTTAATTTCCTCCAAGAGCTGCCCCTGGATACACAATATTCTAGGATGGTTGGCATGGCCATCTACTTCTTCCTTGATTGCAGCCCTTGCAGCGATGATTTCGGGCTCTGTAGCACCCTTAGATTCAAAGATTATGTGTCCCCGTTCGAGACACGGGAGATGCACAATGCCTAAATAAATACCATCGTTTCTTCCCAGCGACACATCGAGTGACAGCACAAGGTACTCGAGCTTGGGCATAGCCCCTTTCCCGAACGTAATGTATGTCCCTTTGTCAGACCTGATTTCAAAATGTTTCATACTTGGGAAACCAATTCCTTGGACCGTATTCTTGTATTCTGCTGTTTTTAACGTCAAGATCAGACGAAGTAAAGCTGGGAGCTGACCAAGGATGTGCAGATCATTGTCAGTCAATTTAATTAAATTGATATCGAGGCTAGTAAGGCTGCCAAGTATGGGTGCAATCAACTTTGGAATTTCCTTGAAATAGTAGTCGGTGGTCATACGAAACCTTTGAAGCGCAGATGGCACAGGAGACAAAGATTCTAATAGCTCAAGGGAATGACTATCTTTGCTATATATCCGTATAGACCGGAGGTCACCTCTCCCAATTAACTTGTGCAGCGACGATAATAACTTCTCTTCATGCATCTTATATGCTTCGGGTCCTCTACATTCAGATACTTCACAATCAAAATATACAAAGAGTTCACTCAAACGGCTTAGATTCCCGAGCTCCACCAGTGCACCAGCTGGACTCATGGTAGCACTAAAAGGAGAAATCACCCGTAAGTTGCTCATAATCCCAATCCCACATGGTATCTTTGTTTTCCTTCCAGCCAATAAGTTCTGTAGTTTAGTTAGCTGGACAAATCCAACTGGCAACTCACTCACGAACGTACCACGAAAATCTAGAGTCTCCAAGTCACTTAGCATCACAATCTGTGACGGTAGACTTGATATGCTCGTACCTTTAAAGCTGAGGTACCTTAGCTTGAACAACTTGTCCATACCTTTCATATCATACTCGTCCAAACCCATGCAATCTTCAAAATCCAGTACACGTAAAGCTTCAAATTTAGCAAGACTAGGCAAGTGGTTAGTGCAATCATTTGTGGTTATTGTTAGAGATCGGACGTGGCTTAGATCCTCATTTTCCAATGCCAATGCAAGCTCCTTGTTAATGTACTGGATTGACAATCGCCGAATAATACCATGCCGATTTGACAAACTTGTTTGACCTCCGCCCACCACAGTAACAAAATTATCCTCTACAGATTTTGAAACAATAAGTTCGAGCATCATGTCATGGACCCGACAGGCACGAACCTTACCATCATAGCCAATTTTCACTGGCTCGATCATACTTTTGTTGACAAGCTCGTAAAAGTATCTCTCAGCAACCTCATATTGGCTCTGCTCGCGCTCTTCAGAAATAAATCCTTCTGCTATCCATCACCGCAGTATCCTCCTCCTCTTAATCACATAATCCTCAGGGAATACACTTAAATACAACAAACATGTCTTGAGATGAGGAGGAAGATCATTATAGCTAAGGGATAGTATGGTATTCATTCCTTCTAGACTCTGGTTATTTTCTAAGGCTGAACCAATTGAACTTTTTACCTTCTCCCACTCCTCCTTGGTCGCTGGTCTGTTTGCCAACAAACCAGCTATGCTGATAATTGCCAGTGGCAGACCTCCACACTTATTCAGGATTTTATCTGAAATTTCTTTTAGCATATCAGGGCAGCGGTCAGTGGAGCCGAATATCCTTTTGAAAAATAATTCTTTAGCATGAAGATCACTCAGGGCTTCAATTTTATACATGCGGCCATCAGTAGCTGAACAACATGACTTTGATACGTCAAGGATGCGTGTAGTAGCTATAATTCTACTGGAACAATTGTTCTCTGGAAATGCACATTGGATACTGTCCCATGCTTGTGTAGACCATATATCATCAATTATGATGAGATACCTGGCATATTTATATATGATGTTAACTAATATGTTAGGAATTCAACAAACATACATTGATATAACATGCAATTCCTAAAATATGTATGCTTCAGCCTTCATGTAACCAACTAGAGAAGTCATAACTTTATGACCGTTCTTGCTTTTATGTCTACATATGATTTATAGTATATATGTATCCTGACTAATTAATGGATACTTTAACTATAAATGGAACCCATGTCTAGTTCATTCAAAATATTTCCTTTTCGTGGATCAGAATACTATTCACAATGCTTATTGAGTATATAAGGAAGTAACAATAGAAATATGAAAATCCATGTTGCAGATGCTATCTTGACTAAGTGCATAAAACCTTTATTAGATTTGTTCCATATGCAGCTAATTATACATATGCATCGTATCCACTTCATTTGAATTTTAACCATACCTAGAACTCAACCTATTTGTTCGATGCTCATAAAAAAAATCAATACCTCTTTCGCGGGTTTTCGCTATGAAAAGGGGATACTATTTAAAATGCTTATTTTAGTATATATATTGAAAGAAGAAAATATTAATTGTATTGTCAAAATTATGCTACATGCACCAACGAGTTGACCCCAAAGGCTAGCTAGACAATACATATTCATACAGAACACTCACCAAGCTGAATTGGTGATTAGACTATTTGAGACTAATGTAGTCATATATAACACTGACCATTAAACGATGAAAATAATAATGGTTTCTAGAAATTCTTTGGACTGCGCTACCAGGTCTAATTTGACCACAATTTCTTTACGCTAAAATATAATATTATAGGTACTGTATCACACTAACAAAAACAACAAAAGTAATATATTTATATGGCTTGTTTTAACCGCCCAAGTACCTTTTATCTTTTAGTAATTCTCTCAGCTTTATGATGAATTTCCTTTCGTCCCAATTGTCGGTGGATCCATCTTCTCCGGACACTTGAGAGATCACGTCCCTTATAATTCTCTTTATATATGGCTTTTGTGAGACCGACACAAAAGCCCCGCAATCAAAATCCCCTTTGATCTGGTGATAGACCTGATTAGCCAATGTTGTCTTTCCCAATCCACCGAACCCAACAATAGACAACACGGCGCGACGCTTGATGCTAGCGTTGTCCACCATCCACTTGGCAAGATCATCCCTTGGACCGTCGATTCCAACAAGCTGCGTTCTCTCGGCAAAAAGAGCGGACAATCGTGGATCAAGAGATGTATGGTTAGATGTGCTAGAAGTAGCATCATCCAACTTGTAACTGTTCTTGAGGTCTTTCACTTGCTTGATGCGTGCCTTGAGTTCATCGATTTGGCCCGCGATCCCGCGCCGAGCTCCAAGTGTCTTCAGACTGCGAGCAATCTTCCGAAAGGACTCTTTGAATCCGCCATGACGACCGCCATTGCCAAGCCTGTGAATGAATTTATCCATGCAATCCTCAATATCATAGGCCAACTCCCTGACCATTGAAATCCACTGCTTCACTTGGACATCTGGATCTTCTAGCATGGCGTACTTCTGCACAGCAGCGTGCATGCTGGATAGCTCAAGGTTGAGGGCGAGGATCTCACGGCGAACTCCTTTGAGGCGGCCAAACTCGCCGGCGAGAAGACCGGAGAGCTTCACCAGCAAGGGACCGAACGCCCCAAGTGTAGCGCTCACCACAGGCGCCATTGTCAAAGCCCACTATCTATTCCTCCTAGTTGCACTGCATCGCTCTTGTTGGTGTGGTTGAAGTGGAGAGATGAACGAAGAGAACTAAGCAAGCTTAATGTCTTTGGCTCAGCTAATAATGACAGGCACGTGAACGTACACGCAGTAGCCTGTGCATCCGCATCGAGTGGATTAAGAAAAGGTGGTGTCAGACGAGGACATGGAGAGCCTCGGTATGCAGTATACCACACCAAAGACTCTCGTCTATTGGTGGATATTCAGACTTTGAGTGCCGACAAGGAGAATCTGATTGGCAGTAACATATTCAGCTTAGTAGTAAAACCAAGCATCTTGCCGGCCACTTGTACAGTATTAAGGCTTAAACTGTGGCCATTTAGCTACTGCCCCTATTGCACACATTTATCAGAATACAGGTGAAATTAACACACCATATATTGCAGAGGTATAGTTTAAAACTGGGCTCACCCCTTTTCATTAAATTGCTTCAACGGAAATACAGAGTACCACTTATTTACAACAGCAACAAAGGAGAAAGAAAGGGGTAGCAAACGGTAGGAAAACCTGATGTATACTCTCGTTTCGAGAAGTATACTACGGGGCAAAAAAAACCTACCACCTAACTACCAAAAGTCTTAACAGGCTACATAGTTCTCAAATTCAGTAAAGGAAACCACAACAACACACCAGCAAGCAAACTAGCAAGGGATAACCAAAACGACAGTTCCACAGGAAGAATCACCAAGCCACTGATCCATCCGTGATGCGCAGTATCTGCTCCTCCCCAGCAGCGCTTCGAGACCTGGATAATGCAGAGGTATAGTTGATAACAGTTCAAAAGCATCACAAATTCTTTTCGGTTTGCAAGGTTCCTCACTTCAATGTGCTTCCTCACTTCAATGCTCAACTTTCCTAGTATGTAGTTAACTGAAACGAAAATCCTTGTACCCTGAGTTATAGGGAGAAACAGTAGAATATCGATATGAACAGTGAATAATGCAGGTTGCGTACTGTCAATTCAATTCCGACCTATGGATGCCATTAGTCCCTCAACATCTAGAGCTTAGGAAGGCGATATCTGTTTCTATTCCGACCTATGTTCTGGAGCTCGATTTGCTTCAACATGCTTTTGTTCATTATTATGCTAAATGGCCACAGAGGGACCAAGCAAGGCTACAAAACAGATGTGATGCCAGGCGTTATGCGTAACTAGTTGTGCCGTTTGAATGGCCTCGGCTTCATGCTGAAGGCACGTACCACCTCTCCCTGCCATCCTAGGTCCTTTTACTGTGACATAGTGCATGGCGTCATCTCCCACCACTCTGACTAAACTGTCTATCTCTGAATAGCTGAACAAGATAGACAGGCACCGTCAGTCCAGTTATCCAAAGAGCTGTTCTGTGTGTTGATTTGTGAGGGAACGGCCCGGATGCATGTTGATATAGGTGAGAATAGCCCTCACGTGGCATGTACAAAGAGTGGGCCCATATACAATTGGTGTACTACACCATATTGTATACGGGACAGTATTACATCTCTAATACCCCCTTAATCTAGACCTGGGAGAGGTTTAGATTACGCTTAAACTCATCTAGTTTCTGGTACTTTCCCCGGCGCAGCGTGCAAGGAGCAGAGTGTGCGCGTGCCCGCGAGGCGTACCAGCGCGAGGTGCATCAGGCCGACTCGTCCCGCGCACCACCACCTCCGGTTCCACCCATCCCACCTTCGGGCGTCGAGGAGGAAGAAGAGGAGGAGTATCTCGCCGTTGAGTTCCACAACGAGACCCTGGAGTGTCCCTACATGCAAGCGGGGATTTTAGCGTCCTTAGAGAGTTTCACGGCGTAAGAGCTCCAGCAAGCGAGGCTCGCCCGATATTTCACTTTCAAGCTAGAGGCCGACACCGCGGAAGCGATCCGCCATTCGATGTAGAATGAAGATACGGCGGCGCTGGCGGAGGCGCGACGGCGCACCCTTGGCTAGGACGCTAGGTCCGGGGTCTATCTTTTTCTTTTTGTGATTTGTTTCAGAAACGGCTTGTTCACTGTTAACTGTGATGATTTCGAAAATTATGTGCATGCTTAATTTCGAAGATTATGTGCATGCTTATTTACCGTGGATGACAGGTGGAGTCCAGGCATCAGTCAGTCGTAGCAAGTCAAAGCAGTCAAATAGGGCAGGTTGTGTGGCCCCAAGAAAAATTCGCGACATTCTACGTGACCAGTCAAGTTTCGTCGAAGGTAACTTGGCTCTTAGTGGGCTACTGGAGTGACGTAAAACTAGCAAAAAGTCGAGCAAAACCAGTCTGCGATGGACCAAACCAATACGTCGAGAGCAAACCCCACTTTTCAGCCATTCGATCGCGACGGAAAAGCTCCACGTTATCAAAACGTTCTGCTCAAAACGTTCCGGATCGCAGGGAATTTGGTAGTGTGTGTCACGGGTCTTGGGTGCCAAATATACAATCACTCTTTGTGTAGGGCTTCACCGGATTCAGATTCTCTCTTCCGGGTTCCAGGACTGCTCACACCCCGAAACTCCCGGATCTGACGTAACGGGGGGAATCTTGCAAATTGGTGGGCCCTACCATTGTCTTGGGTGTTCTTTGGGCCTATCATAACACAACCAAATAACTATTTCCACTTTGCTACCCCCTTCCAGCTCACGCAGAGGGGGCGCAACGCCAGTTCCGTCTTCTTTTATAGCGGGGCTAGGGTATCTCCGGAGAGGGGCTCCGGAGCGTCTGAAGCTCACCTAAACCAAGGGTTTGCCACACCATGTGTGTTATACTGTGTCATGGGTCTTCGGTGCCAAAGATACCATCACTCTTTGTGATAGGGCTTCACCGTCGTCGGATTCTCTCTTCCGGGTTCCATGACTGCTCACACCCTGAAACTCCTGGATCTGACGTAACAGAGGGAATATTGCAAATAGTTGGGCCCTAACATTGTCTTTGGTGTTCCTTTGTCCTAACAGAACACAAGCAAGCAACTAGTTCCACTTTGCTACCCCCTTCCGGCTCACGCAGAGCAGATTGGACGCCAGTTCCGTCTTTTTCAACAACGGGGCTAGGGTATCTCCGGAGAGGGGCTCCGGGGCGTCTGAATCCCACCTAAACCAATGGTTTGCCATACCATGTGTGTTAGAGTGTGCCATGGGTATTGGGTGCCAAAGATACCATCACTCTTTGTGTTAGGGCTTCACCGGCGTCGGATTCTCTCTTCCGGGTTCCAATACTGCTCACACCCCGAAACTCCAGGATCTGATGTAACGGGGGGAATTTTGCAAATAGGTGGGCCCTACCATTATCTTGGGTGTTCCTTGTGCCTATAATAACACAACCAATCAACTAGTTCCACTTTGCTACCCCCTTCCGGCTCACGTAGAGGGGGCGGAACGTCAGTTCCGTCTTCTTTTATAGCGGGGCTAGGGTATCTCCGGAGAGGGGCTCCGTGAAAGTAAAGTATGGGCACCTAGAGGGGGGTGAATAGGTGCTATGACCAATTTTAATTTTTCTTAAGGTTTAGGCTTGACAGGAAGGTAAATTCTCTAGATAGTGCAACTAGTGGTGAATTTACCTATATGGCAAGGCAAGCAATTAATGCAACTAGGACAACACTTAATACAACTAGTACAACAATAAATGCTACAAGTACGAGTAAGTAAGGAGAGGGGAACGAGGTAACCGATGGAAGCACACGGAGACATGATGTATTCCCGAGTTCCTCCTTGTTAAGGGAGTACGTCTCGTTGGAAGGGTGTGAGCTCGCCGCGAAGGCCTACACAATGCCACAAAGGCCTCACCCTATTCTCCGATGAACTCCGCCACAAAGGCCTAGTTCACCTGCCACTATTGAACCCCTTTGAGGCGGGGATCGAGTCCTTTACAAACAAGCTTGGGGCACACACCCACAACCAAATTGGGGGCTCCCAACTCTTCACGAATCACCAAGAGTAACAAGGAGCCTAGGTTCTCCACAAGAGGAAACCCTAGGCAAAGATCCCTCAAGCTAATCAGGGGGAAATGGAAAACCGGTTCGTGTAGATGTAGATCCGGGGCTTCTCCTTCAATCCTCAAAGTTTTACCGAGTTTGGGTGGAGGAGGAGAGAGATCTAGCTTGGTGGGTGAGGTCCATTAATGGTGTCTTCAATGCAGGAGAGAGCTAACCCTTGGGGAAGAAAGAGAGGGCCTATTTATAGGTTCCACCAAAACTAGCCGGTTTTCTGCCAGAATGCGACCATGCCGGATTGGTCTGGAATAATCCGGACCCCGGAATAATTCGGAGCATTCCGGATGGCTCCAGAGACTTTTCCCCTTATGGCCGGAATGGCTCCAGAATCATTCCGGATGCAACCCGAACATTTTCCCGTTGAGGCCGGAATTGTCCCGGAATATTCCTAATCCCGGAATCACCCGGAAAATTCCGGATTGCACCCGAACATTTTCCCGTTGTGGCCGGATTATTCCGGACGCATTCCGGCACCCGGATTGGTCCGGAATATTCCGTACTGCCCTTTGAAGCTCTGTTTCAGGCCATTAAAAATCCGTTGATCTTTGATTTCTTCACCATTTCTTCCACACAGTATATGTGCTGATTTACGACCAAATCCTTTGACAAAGTAGCACATACGGTTAGTAACTTCTTTATGTTGTTAACAAACACACAAAACATCGAGAGATCCAAAATGCACTTTCAATCTCCCCCTTTTTGGTGTTTGATGACAACATAAAGATTTCACGGGGATATACAATATTAACTAAACAAATGGTGTTCAAAAAATAGACGGAGTTCTTCCTCGATGTGTGTCCTGAGACACACACTTCATAGGCTTTGCTCCCCCTATGTTTTAAACGCCAAGCCGTCTAAACAAGTTCATACAATCATGCAAAGATAATAATAGAGATAAAACAAGCATGATAATAGTAGCATAACCACGGGTAGGGCGACACAATTACGTCACGAGGTTCCACACAAATAAAACGAAATTCCAAACGAACTAAAGATAACGGAGCACAAGCCTATAAGATCGAAATAAAAAAGAAAAAGACTCGTGCTCCCACCCTTGCAAAGCCCGTGGAATCCTAATATGGGGACTCCTTCTCCCCCTTTGGCATCAAGACGCAAAAAAGGGACAAAGAGTCCAATTAACGCCCCAAGAGATCACTCCATGTCTTCATATTTTCCATTGCTCTCCTCATCATTCTCATCTTCCTCAGCTTCAGGTTCACGACCTCCAAGGCCAGCAGCATCGAAGTAGTCCTCATCATCAGAAAACACCTCATCATCAACATCAGCAGGAGGCACCATGAAGTAGAAGTCATCATCATGGATCTCGGGCATACCAATAGGGACAAGATCAGCAGCAGCAAGAGAGCTAGGATCGACAGGCACTTGATGCCCAGCAGCCCTGCGGTCGGCGTTCTGAATACGCCTAGTCTCCTTGGCCAACTTCCTAGCCTCATGGGCAATCGCCCTAGTGTCCTTGCACATGTTGAACATCGCCTTGAAGAATTTTGCAATGCCACTAGAGGGACACTCAGAAGTGCCACTCGTGGAAGCAGAAGGAGTGGCCGTGGGAGACTTGAACTTTCCCTTAGCATACTCCGGAATCTCATCTCCATTGATGAAGGAAGGAACTAACTTCTTGCACTTGACCACGTCATAGTTGTCCATGACCTCAATCCCAACTTTGGCATTTATGAACTTCCGAATCAGTGGGCCAAAGGCGGGCTTCCTCTTCTGCATGACCCCGATGCAAATCTCACGGTAAATGAAGTCCATTACATCAATCCTCCTTTGGTTCTTAGGCCTAGTGAGGAACATGAGGTTCACCATGAAAGCCCTCATAGCAGAGTAGTCACCAGCCTTGATCACTATGGTGGCACGGAAGATCTTGGACAGCAAGTTGTAGTAGGGGTACATGTTGGAGTTGAAAGGCTTAGTTTTGCCTTTAACATTGGGAGGATAGCAAAAGTCTAGGCTTGAGATGTCATACTTTGGTGCTTCATGAACTTTGTAGCCATGATCAACATAGGTGGCAGTCCAAGTGTATCCCAATGCCTCAGCAAACTTAGTCAAGTTACTAGTAATCTTCTCCTCCCCACACATCCAGGTCATAGTGCGCCGGGCATCACCCGTTGCGTGGAGAGTGAAGTAGAACTGAGCAATCAAAACATGGCAATACTCACTCTCAGTGTTGTCACGTAGGGGTATCAAACCAAGCTTCTCCAGACAGGCATGCACATGGTGGAGCTCATCATTTTTGTGCCTATTATAGACGTCCATGTCAATCTGAGCCTGCACACAGACAAGAGGGCTCTAGGTAGAATAGAACTCATCCCAACACTTGAGCTGCAGATTTGTCCGGAAACGAGGATCCTCACAGGTGGACTCAGGAAAGCGGTACGGGTTCTTCCGCTTGATGTACTTCCACTTAGGAATAGAGCATTCCTTCAGATCGTCATCGGGAACCCTCTCAGTCAAACAGGGCAGGTTGTGTGGCCCCAAGAAAAATTCGCGACATTCTACGTGACCAAGAAAGTTTCGTCGAAGGTAACTGGGCTCTTAGTGGTCTACTGGAGTGACGTAAAACTAGCAAAAAGTCGAAAAAACCCAGTCTGCGACGGACCAAACCAATACGTTGAGAGCAAACTCCACTTTTCAGCCATTCGATCGCGACGGAAAAGCTCGACGTTATCAAAACGTTCCGCTCAAAACGTTCCGGATCGCACGGAATTTGGTAGTGTGTGTCACGGGTCTTGGGTGCCAAATATACAATCACTCTTTGTGTAGGGCTTCACCGGATTCGGATTCTCTCTTTCGGGTTCCAGGACTGCTCACACCCCGAAACTCCCGGATCTGACGTAACGGGGGGAATCTTGCAAATAGGTGGGCCCTACCATTGTCTTGGGTGTTCCTTGGGCCTATCATAACACAACCAAGTAACTATTTCCACTTTGCTACCCCCTTCCATCTCACGCGGAGGGGGGCGGAACGCCAGTTCCGTCTTCTTTTACAGCGGGTCTAGGGTATTTCCGGAGAGGGGCTCCGGAGCGTCTGAATCCCACCTAAACCTAGGGTTTTCAATACCATGTGTGTTATACTGTGTCATGGGTCTTTGGTGGGAAAGATACCATCACTCTTTGTGATTGGGCTTCACCGGCGTCGGATTCTCTCTTCCGGGTTCCATGACTGCTCACACCCTGAAACTCCTGGATCTGACGTAACGGAGGGAATATTGCAAATAGTTGGGCCCTACCATTGTCTTTGGTGTTCCTTAGTCCTAACATAACACAAGAAAGCAACTAGTTCCACTTTTATACCCCCTTCCGGCCCACGCAGAGGGAATTGGACGCCAGTTCCGTCTTTTTCTACAACGGGGCTAGGGTATATCCGGAGAGGGGCTCCGGAGAGTCTGAATCCCACCTATACCAATGGTTTGCCATACCATGTGTGTTTGAGTGTGTCATGGGTATTTGGTGCCAAAGATACCATCACTCTTTGTGTTAGGGCTTCACCGGCGTCGAATTCTCTCTTCCAGGTTCCAAGACTGCTCACACCCCGAAACTCCCGGATCTGATGTAACGGGGGGAATTTTGCAAATAGGTGGGCCCTACCATTGTCTTGGGTGTTCCTTGTGCCTATAATAACACAACCAAGCAACTTAGTTCCACTCTGGTACCCCCTTCCAGCTCACGCAGAGAGGGCGGAACGCCAGTTCCGTCTTCTTTTATAGCGGGGTTAGGGTATCTCCAGAGAGGGGCTCCGTGAAAGTAAAGTATGGGCACTTAGAGGGGGGAGGGGGTGAATAGGTGCTATGACCAATTTTCATTTTTCTTAAGGTTTAGGCTTGACAAGAAGGTAAATTCTCTAGATAGTGCAACTAGTGGTGAATTTACCTATATGGCAAGGCAAGCAATTAATGCAACTAGGACAACACTTAATACAACTAGTACAACAGTAAATGCTACAAGTACGAGTAAGTAAGGACAAGAGAACAAGGTAACCGATGGAAGCACACGGAGACACGATGTATTCCCGAGTTCCTCCTTGTGAAGGGAGTACTTCTCATTGGAGGGGTGTGAGCTCGCCACGAAGGCCTACTCAACGCCACAAAGGCCTCACCCTATTCTCCAATGAACTCCGCCATAAAGGCCTAGTTCACCTTCCACTATTAAACCCTTTGAGGCGGGGATCGAGTCCTTTACAAACAAGCTTGGGGCACACACCCACAACCAAATTGGGGGCTCCCAACTCTTCACGAATCATCAAGAGTAACAAGGAGCCTAGGTTCTCCACAAGAGGAAACCCTAGGCAAAGATTCCTCAAGCTAATCAGGGGGAAATGGAAAACCGGTTCGTGAAGATGTAGATCCGGGGCTTCTCCTTCAATCCTCAAAGTTTCAACGAGTTTGGGTGGAGGAGGGGAGAGATCTAGCTTGGCGGGTGAGGTCCATTACTGGTGTCTTCAATGCAGGAGAGAGCTAACCCTTGGGGAAGAAAAGGAGGGCCTATTTATAGGCCCCACCAAAACTAGCCGGTTTTCTGCCAGAATGCGACCAGGCCGGATTGGTCCGGAATAATCCGGAGCATTCCGGATGGCTCCAGAGACTTTTCCCCTTATAGCCGGAATGGCTCCGGAATTATTCCGGATGCAACCCGAACATTTTCCCGTTGAGGCCGGAATTGTCCCGGAATATTCCTGATCCCAGAATCAACCGGAAAATTCCGGATTGCACCAGAACATTTTCCCGTTGTGGCCGGATTATTCCGGACGCATTCCGGCACCCAGATTGGTCCGGAATATTCCGGACTGCCCTTTGAAGCTCTGTTTCAGGCCATTAAAAATCCGTTGATCTTCGATTTCTTCACCACCGTATATGTGCTGATTTACGACCAAATCCTTTGACAAAGTAGCACATACGGTTAGTAACTTATTTATGTTGTTAACAAACACACAAAACATCAAGAGATCGAAAATGCACTATCAATCTCCCCCTTTTTGGTGTTTGATGACAACATAAAGATTTCACGGGGATATACAATATGAACTAAACAAATGGTGTTCATAAAATAGACGGAGTTCTTCCTCGATGTGTGTCCTGAGACACACACTTCATAGGCTTTGCTCCCCCTATGTTTTAAACACCAAGTCATCTAAACAAGTTCATACAATCATGCAAAGATAATAATAGAGATAAAACAAGCATGATAATAGTAGCATAACCACGGGTAGGGTGACACAATTACGTCACGAGGTTCCACACAAATAAAACGAAGTTCCAAACGAACTAAAGATAACGGAGCACAAGCGATCGAAATCAAAAGGCAAAAGACTCGTGCTCCCACCCTTACAAAGCCCGTGGAATCCAAATATGGGGACTCCTTCTCCCCCTTTGGCATCAAGACGCCAAAAAGGGACAAAGAGTCCAACTAACGCCCCAAGAGATCACTCCATGTCTTCATCTTCTCCATTGCGCTCCTCATCATTCTCCTCTTCCTCAGCTTCAGGTTCACGACCTCCAAGCCCAGCAACATCGAAGTAGTCCTCATCATCAGAAAACTCCTCATCATCAACATCAGCAGGAGGCACCCCGAAGTAGAAGTCATCATCATGGATCTCGGGCATCTCAATAGGGACAAGATCAGCAGCAACAAGAGAGATAGGATCAGCAAGCACTTGATGCCCAGCAGCCCTGCGGTCGGCGTTCTGAATACGCCTAGTCTCCTTGGCCAACTTCCTAGCCTCATGGGCAATCGCCCTAGTGTCCTTGCACATGTTGAACATCGCCTTGAAGAATTTTGCAATACCACTAGAGGGACGCTCAGAAGTGCCACTCATGGAAGCAGAAGGAGTGGTCGTGGGAGACTTGGACTTTCCCTTAGCATACTCCGGAATCTCATCTCCATTGATGAAGGAAGGAACCAACTTCTTGCACTTTACCACGTCATAGTTGTCCATGACCTCAATCCCCACTTTGGCATTTATGAACTTCTGAATCAGTGGGCCAAAGGCGGGCTTCCTCTTCTCCATGACCCCGATGCAAATCTCACGGTAAATGAAGTCCATTACATCAATCCTCCTTTGGTTCTTAGGCCTAGTGAGTAACACGAGGTTCACCATGAAAGCCCTCATAGCAGAGTAATCACCAGCCTTGATATAAACTAACCAATGGAGAAAAAACAAACACAATGTAGGCTTCAGCAGCTAAAACCACTCTTATTGGACGTGACCTTGTTCTAGCTTCAGCTTTCCTCTTCTCCTCACGAAGCTTCAGGACTCCTTCGGTATGACACTGAGTACCGCACATATATCCTAAATCGGCAGCACAAAAAATAGAACCACGTGTTAGTCTGAGAAGGTTTCGGCAGCTTTCGTATTATAAATTAAAAGGGGAAACAACGGGGCGATGCTTCAAAAAGGTACATGACGTGTGACCAGAGTATGTATAGTACCTTTTTGCAGCGGTGTGACGATCGACATTTTAATTCCCCTCAGTTATAACTCCACCCCCCTTGATCGACATTCTAGGATGGTTGGCATGGCTATCTACTTCTTCCTTGATTGCAGCCCTTGCAGCGATGATTTCGGGCATTGTAGCACCCTTAGATTCCAACCATATGCATCCCCGTTTGAGACACGGGAGATGCACAATGCCCAAATAAAAACCATCGTTTCTTCCCAGTACTGACACATCAAGAGGCAGCTGAAGGTTCTCAAGCTTGGGCATAGCCCCTTTCATGAACGTAATGTATATCCCTTTGTGACATCTCATTTCAAAATGTTTCAGACTTGGGAAACAAATTCCTTGGACCGTATTCTGATATTCTGCTGTTTTCAACCTCAAGATCAGACGAAGTAAAGCTGGGAGCTGACCAAGGATGTGCAGATCATTGTCAGTGAATTTAATTAAATTGATATCGAGGGTAGTAAGGCTGGCAAGTACGGGTGCAATCCACTTTGGAATTTCCTTGAAATAGTAGTTGGTGCTCATACAAAACCTTTGAAGTGCAGATGGCACAGGAGGCAAAGATTCTAATAGCTCGAGGGAATGACTATCTTTACTATATATACAGATAGACCGGAGGGCACAGCTCCCAATTAACTTGTGCAGCGACAATAATAACTTCTCTTCATGCATCTTATATGCTTCGGGTCCTCTACATTCAGATCCTTCACAATCCAAACATACAAAGATTTCACTCAAACGGGTTAGATTCCCGAGCTCCACCAGTGCACCAGCTGAACTCATGGTAGCATTAAAAGGAGAAAGCACTCGTAAGTTGCTCATAATCCCACATGGTACCTTTGTTGGCCTTCCAGCCAATAGGTTCTGTAGTTTAGTTACCGGGCAAATCCAACTGGCAACTCACTCACAGACGTATACTTAAAATCTAGAGTCTCCAAGTCACTAAGCATCACAATCTGTGACGGCAGACTTGATATGCTCGTACCTTTAAAGCTGAGGTACCTTAGCTTGAACAACTTGTCCATACCTTTCATATCATACTTGTCCAAACCCATGCAATCTTCAAAATCCAGTACACGTAAAGCTTCAAATTTAGCAAGACCAGGAAAGTGGTTGCTGCAATCTTTTGCGGTTATTGTTAGAGATCGGACATGGCTTAGATCCTCATTTTCCAATGCCAATGCAAGTTCCTTGTCAATGTATTGGATTGACAATCGCCGAATAATACCACACCGATTTGACAAACTTGTTTGACCTCCGCCCACCACAGTAACAAAATTATCCTCTATAGATTTTAATACAATAAGTTCGAGCATCATGTCATGGACCCGATAGGCACGAACCTTACCATCATCGCCAATATCCACTGGCTGGATCATACTTTTGTTGACAAGCTCGTAAAAGTAGCTCTCAGCAACCTCATATTGGCTCTGCCCACGCTCTTCTGAAATGAATCCTTCTGCTATCCATCTCCGCACTAGCCTCTTCCGCATAATTATATAATCCTCGGGGAATACACTTAAATACAACAAACATGTCTTGAGATGAGGAGGAAGATCATTATAGCTAAGGGATAGTATGGTATTCATTCCTTCTAGAGTCTGGTTATTTTCTAAGGCTGAACCAATTGAACTTTTTACCTTCTCCCACTCCTCCTTGGTCGCTGGTCTGTTTGCCAACAAACCAGATATACTGGTAATTGCCAGTGGTAGACCTCCACACTTATTCAGGATTTTATCTGAAATTTCTTTTAGCATATCAGGGCAGTGGTCAGTGGAGCCGAATATCCTTTTGAAAAATAATTCTTTAGCATGAAGATCACTCTTTTTTTGAGAATTATAGTGGCTGCTTTATTCAAACACCGGCATCAGATGCCAAAATATCCAGTACAAAATCCGGTGGCGTACCCACCCAGATCCTATCTAGTTTATTACAGCAGCCATGTTTAGCCAAACAATTGGCAACACCATTACCAGTACGGCGCACCTGCTTGATCAATAGCTTAGTAAACATCTTCAGCAGGGACTTGATCTCCTCCACCAACGGTCCATGGACCGATCTGTCCAGCTCCACGTTTGAAACTTTTGCAACCACCGCAGAACAGTCCGTTTCCAGTTCAAGGTTCCGTACCCCAGCCTTGCTCGTGAGAATGACAGCTTCCCGGCAAGCCAGTAACTCCGCTCTCTCAGGATCAGAGACGTGGGGGAAAAAACAGCAGGCCCCTGTCACGAAGCCGCCATGGTGATCCCGGAGGATCACACCACCTCCACCTCCCCCTGATTCCCGGTTAAACGATCCATCCAAGTTCACCTTGTACCAGTTACTGTCCGGTGGCCGCCAGTGCTCCACCCGCGGGCCTGTACTTCTCGCACATGTGGGCCTTAGGGACTGCCACTCCTCCAGCAGGAAAATGGACTTGTTTGCTGTCACCTTCGGTACCTCTATCTGCGCCGAGTCCCTGGCATCATTTTGAGCTAACCAAAGTTGATAAAGTGTCATCAACATCGTTGCTCTTTCCTGTTCCTTTGCGCTCCCCATCCAGTCCAGCATCCAACTCTGCATATTCCTTGGCTCACAGGTTGAAACCGGAGGTTTACTCAGTCGAAACCCCGTTTGGTCTTGGACCATATCCCATGTGGCAACCGAATGTTGGCAAGACCAAAATCTGTGATACAATGTTTCTTCTCTATCACACACAATGCAGCGGATCCCTTCCTTCATCTTCCTCCTGTGTAGTTCTACCCCCACAGCCAAACCATTTTTGATCAGGCGCCAACAGTGAACCTTAACCTTCCCAGGGACATTGGTCGCCCACAGCGATAGCCATCCCTGATGTTCATCAACGCTTGCCGATGAGCCCGGATGACCAGCCGCCTCCCTCTTCAATTGTGTTTTGAGATGATACGCCGATCGAACACTAAATATCCCGTTTTTGGTATAATTCCAAGCAGCATAATCTTCTGTTCCAGCTCTACCTATGGAAATCTTCAGAATATCGATGACGTCCGTCTCAAACAGGTTTGCGTTCAACTTATCAATGTCCCAACCTGACCCGTCCGGGGAGAGGAGCTCGCGAACATATTGAATACCATCTGGAGCATCCTGTCGCATGCCTAGCGGTCTCTTCAAGCTAGTTCTGGGAATCCAATTGTCTTCCCAGATTTTTATCTGAGACCCATCTCCCACTCTCCAAATAATTCCTTCCTTGAGAAGATCTCTCCCAAACAAAATACTTCGCCATGTATAAGATGCTCTCTTGGGACAACTTGCTGTCAAGAAGTTCCCGGACCTGAAATATCTTGCTCTTAAAACTCGGGAGCACAAGGAGTCGGGACAAGTGAGTATCCTCCATGCCTGATTTGCGAGCAGAGCTTGGTTGAAATCATGGTAGTTGCGAAACCCCATCCCTCCTCTCCCTTTCGGTACACACATCCGATCCCAACTGATCCAGTGGGCCTTCCTCTTGCCATCGGTCGCCCCCCACCAAAATTTCGACGACATCGACGTTAGCTGCTCACACGTCTGTTTAGAGAGCTGAAAACAGCCCATACTGTAAGTCGGAATAGCCTGCAAGATTGATTTAACTAGAATCCCTTTGCCCTCCATCGACAAGCCTTGCCCCTTGAGTCCTCGAACTTTTGCCCACGAGCGTTCTGTAAGATGTTTAAAAGCACCACTTTTGGAGCGTCCTACCACTGTTGGTAACCCCAAGTAACGTTCAGATAAGGCTTCACACTCAATGCCAATGGTTTCTTTCAGAAGTGGACGAGAATCCTCTCCACAACCCCTGCCAAAAAATATCGAGGATTTCTGAAAATTTACTTTCTGTCCCGAGCTCTCCTCATATTTCCTCAAAACCTCCTTTAACGCAGCCAAATTTGCTTCACTCGCCTCCAAAAAGACTACACTATCATCAGCAAATAAGAGGTGTGTGATAGTCGGACCACCTGTACCAAAACCAACTCCAGTGAGTTGTTTGTCGATTTGAGCTTGACGCAGCAGAGCTGAGAAACCCTCCGCACAGAAAAGGAATAAGTAGGGCGAGAGAGGGTCCCCTTGTCGAAGGCCTCTTGATGGATAGAAAAATTCCGACTTCTCCCCATTGAGCTTCACTGGAAATCTAACAGAACCCACACACCTCATAACCATTTCCACCCACGAAGATGAAAACCCCATCCTTAGCATCATGCTTCTCAAAAAGGTCCATTCCACCCTGTCGTACGCCTTCATCATATCCAATTTGACCGCACAAAGGGGCTTCTTTCTTTTCCTCGTTCTAATGGCATGTACACACTCATAAGCAATCAGCACGTTATCGGTAATTAAGCGACCCGGAACAAAGGCACTTTGCTCCTCAGATATTAGAATAGGCAAGATTCTTTTCAGCCGATTTGCCACAGCCTTCGATGCGATCTTGTAGAGTACATTACATAGGCTTATCGGCCTAAACTGGGTCAGCAGGTCCGCATTATTTACCTTTGGAATAAGAACCAGGATGGTGTCATTGAAGTCTGCAGGGCATTCCTTGCCAGCCAAGAAATCCCGAACAGTCCGACAAACATGAGATTTTAACAAAGACCAGTGTCTTTGAAAGAAAAGGGCCGGCAGCCCATCCGGGCCTGGGGCTTTTGTAGGGCCCATTTGGAAAAGGGCCTCCTCAGTATCTTTGTCAGATAGCACTGCAGTTAGTGCTTCATTCATCTCATCCGTGACAGGCGCTTGGATTAACTCTAGGATCGAGTCACTGTTGCTTGACCCTTCGGAGGAATATAAGTTATGGTAGAAGGCCCGTGCCATCTCCAACATTCCATCATTTTTTTTACAAAGAGAGCCATCACTAGCACGCAGCCCCCTAATAGTATTCTTCCGCCTTCTATGAGATGCTCTATTCTGGAAGAATTTTGTGTTTTTATCACCTGACTTGAGCCAATCCTGCCGTGATCTCTGCTTGTACATAATCTCCTCTTTTTCAAAAACATCATGAAGTTTTTTCTCTATCTCTCGGAGCTCCAGTGAGCATCCGCTATCCCGTGACGCTAGTTTTGCCTCCTCGAGTTTTGATCTTAGGAATTTTATTTCTGCTCGAACAGAGCCAAAAGTTTCGAAACTCCATTTTTTCATCTCGCCAGAGACATCAGATAAGCGTCTCCAAAACCCCCTATATCTGATTCGCCACAGTCCCACTTTTCCCAGGCCTCCTTAACCATTTCCTCATACCCCTCGTGTTTGAGCCACATTTCCTCAAAAATGAAACCACGAGGGGCCGAAGGCTGTCTTCTTGGCTCCTCTAGGATATCAATAACCAGTGACATATGATCCGAAGTCTCTGAGGGCACATGTAGCACATGTGTACAGGGAAACATATCCAGGAAGGGCGCTGTCGCCGTACCTCGATCTAATCTCACTTGGGTGTTCTCTTCCCCTTCTCGTCTGTTATCCCATGTGAAGTCATACCCTGAGTAACCCAGGTCAGCTAACCCACATTCCGACAAGCAGTCCCTAAAAGCCGCCATCTGAGCCTCACTACGTGGACCTCCCCTGAATTGTTCATCTCGACTGACTATCTCATTAAAGTCCCCCGCGCACAACCACGGCAGGTTGTCCTGTGAGCGAAGGTACCGAATAGAATCCCAGGTTATTTTTCGTAGTTCTGATCGAGGATCGCCATATATACCACTGAATCTCCACGTTTTTCCTTCCAACGTAATCTTTGCATCCATAAAATATTGACACCAAGGTCTCACGGAAACATCAACACCCTCCCGCCACCAGAGGGCTAAACCTCCACTCCTCCCAACACAATCGACCGCCACCCCATGAGCAAAACCGAGACTCCACTTGATCCTATCCATATCTCTCGACTTCTTCTTAGTCTCGCATAGGAAAACCACCGCTGGATTGTAAGACCTAACCAGGTCTCTCAGCTCGCCCACCGCCGCGTCCAATCCCAATCCGCGGCAGTTACGGGCCAACAGAATCATTGATCTCGGCGGCCCTGCCTCGCAGGGTCCGCCGTTGGCTCTTCAATTCTATCAAATACTGACAGAGGTTCCTCAATCCTGTCAAAAACCGAGGCAGTTTTTTGGCGCTTCCCCGCTAAATCGGAGCTGCCCTCCCCTATAACTTTAACAGGCACAGGCAACCAGACCTCCTGCTTTGAGCCTCGTTTCTTGCCCTTTGTACCCGGTGATACAGTGGCCTGATTGAGAGGTGTGGCGTTCACCACCTTCCTAGGCTTTCGAACAAAAGTGCCAGATTTTGGTTTCTTCTTGCTTGCATCAGCCGGTTTCTTTGCAGCCTCCTTGTTCTTCTCCCTCGCCCAGTGGCGTTTGCTAGGGCTCGTGACTTCTCCCCCTTCATGTCTAGGCCCGTAATCGCCAGCGCGAGACGAGCTAGAGTAGGAGTAGTCATGAGATAAGTTTCTCCTCGGAGGCAAGTCACGGATGGTGACTCCTCCCGGATATCTCACTTCTGAGCCAGAAGATCTTCCACTATAGCTATTGGAAGACACCACCGGCCTAACCTGAGGGGGCGGCTTCTTGCTTTTCCTGGGTGACGCCCGTAGCCACTCTCCCCACTGATGAACTTCCTCTTCTATCCCTTGACACTTCTCCTCTGGATGTACCAGGTAGCCACAAGCAAAGCAGAAGTGAGGTACTTTTTCATATTTGATATCAAACCAAATGCCTTCAACATCCTCTACAGATTTCTTCAGGCTTACTCCCCGTATCAGCGGCTGATCTACTCGCACTGCAACCCGAATTCTAAGGTCTTCCCCCCACGCTATTCCTTCCTCATCCACTTCCACAGATAAAAATTTCCCGATCCAGCCACCAATTAGTTCTCCATAAGCTCTGTTCATCATATCCATAGGCAAATCTAGAACCCTAACCCATAACTCCATAGTGTCAAACACCATATCCGATGGCCGAATCGCGCCATCATAATCCTTCAGAAGTACTGCATGGAAATCGAACTGCCATGGCCCGTTCTTCTTCACATGCTTCCAATCTCCTTCAGACCCAAACCTTACCACAAAGCGATTTTCCCCAATGTCCTTAAACTGCGCAGGATGGTGTAATCCCCAAGCCCGCTCCATAGCCCTCTCCAAGGCCCCAATAATCAGTTTTCGTGAGGAGCAGACCTTCCCTACCATTGCCCACCTCGGGCGGGGAACAGACGCAGAATCAAAATTTCCAATCACTAATCCCGAAGCCTCCTTCTCCGTCAGCAACAGATCACCCATCCTGGCAGACAACCCCAGGGCCAGCTCGTCCACACTCGCCTTTGATGGCGATCTAGAAGAAGTCCCAGACCGGCCGCCAAACCTCTGAGAAGTGCGAGCAGGAGAAGCCATGAAGTCCCGAGACTCCGACGCACTCGCGAGAGCACGAAATCCTCACACCCCGACCAGCTGCACCAGGCTCTCGCCGTCGAGAACCAGCCAGCCGCCGGAGAAAACACCACCCTCGAGAGGAAACCCTAGTTTCGTCGCGATCGCCTCCCGATCGCCCTAGCGTAACTCCCGCTCTTTGGTGGACCCTATATACCGCATGAAGATCACTCAGGGCTTCAATTTTATACATGCGGTCATCAGTAGCTGAACAACATGACTTTGCTACGTCAACAATGCGTGTAGTAGCTATAATTCTACTGGCACAATTGTTGTCTGGAAACGCACATTGGATACTGTCCCATGCTTGTGTAGACCATATATCATCAATTATGATGAGGTACCTGACATATTTGTATATGATATTAACAAATATGTTAGGAATTCAACAAACATACATTGATAGAACGTGCAATTCCTAAAATATATATGCTTCAGCCTTCATGTAACCAACTAGAGAAATCATAACTTTATGACCGTTCTTGCTTTTATTTCTACATATGATTTATAGTACTCCCTCCGTCCCAAATTAATTGTCTCAAAGTTGGACAAAAGTGGGTGCATCTAGACATGTTTTAGTGTTAGATACATCCACTTTTTTCCAACTTTAAGACCATTAATTTGGGACGGAGGGAGTATATATTTATCCTGACTAATTAATGGATACTTTAACTATAAATGGAACCTAAGTCTAGTTTCTTTTACGGTGATTGTGACCGAACCACGAGTTCCGTCCGGTTCCGTCGAGTATGTTTTTTTGAGACTGTTGATTATAATGTGATTTATAATATGGAAGTACTAGTTTCGTGATTATCTTCTCCACCGCATATACCTTTGTCTCTCTGCTTTGGCCTCTTCTGTTGTGTGACCGATTGCACACACAGAGCAGCTACTTGTCTTGAAGAAACAAAGCAGAGCAGAGCGGATAGCATCACCAACATCAATGTGAGATAAGAAAGAGGAGAGAAGCAGTGAGCAGTAACAGCATCATAATCTGAATATTTTGCACCGTCGTGCGCAGCCCCGATGTCTCCTAGACTAGTGATTTCCCTGCAACCTTTGGCTAAATATATGTTCGCAGACTTAGTGGGTGGTTCCAGGTCCTTCCGTATCATCCTATCAAAATCGTCGCAAGGAAACATGTACTAAATTATGCAGGCCGGTGGCTTTAATCCATCTCGGCAGCATCCTCTTCCCAATGAGTGCGAACACCCGCTCTCGCATCGGCCCAGGGGATTCCCTGGGCTAACAATTCTGCAAGTGCGCATCAGCATCACGCAAAGGGATGGGTTTCAAGCTAAGCGGCAGCGCCCTACCGGGAGCAGTGGACCTACAGGCCGCACGGCCTGAGCGGTAGGGAGTAGGCGGCGACCGCGGCGGAGACGAGAAAGAGGAGGAAGGAGCTAACTAAGCTGAAGCAGATGCACGCCGGCAGCCGCCATGGCGATGGCGCCAGCGAGCACCGGTAGTAGTTGGTCGATGGTCATAGCGGATTTACTAGGGGGACGCATGCATGCATGGCGCTACGCCACTGAGTCGGCCATTGGTGATGAACTGATGATGGCAATTGGTATCGTCCCATTAGTACCGTCCCCACCCTATTAGGACAGTCCCCACGCATATTTTAGTACCGTCCCCACGCTATTGGTACCGTCCCCACAATTTTTTGGTTCCGTCCCCACGCCTTTGGTACCATCCGGTTCCGTCAGTCCGGTTTCGTCTATTTTATCACCGTTTGATCAAGTCAGATGGACGGTTTATAAAAATGCCAACCACCCTAAAACTTGTATTATTCAAAATATTTCCTTGATGTGGATCAGAACACTATTCACGATGCTTATTGAGTATATAGGGATTGGAAGTAACAATAGAAATATGAAAATCCATGTTGGATATGCTATCTTGACTAAGTGCATAAAACCTCTATTACATTTGTTCCATATGCAGCTAATTATACATATGCATCGTATCCACTTCATTTGAATTTTAACCGTACCTAGAACCCAACCTACTTGTTCGATTGTCATAAAAAATATTAATACCGCTTTCACAGTTTTTCTCTATGAAAAGGGGATACTATTTAAAATGCTTATTTTAGTATATATATTGAAAGAATAAAATAGTAATTGTATTGTCCAAATTATGCTAGATGCACCAACGAGTTCACCCCAAAGGCTACCTAGACGATACATATTCATACAGAGCACTCACCAAGCTGAATTGGTGATTAGACTAATTCAGACTAATGTAGTCATATATAACACTGACCATTAAACGATGAAAATAATAGTGGTTTCTAGAAATTCTTTGGATTGTGCTACCCGGTCTAATTTGACCACAATTTTTTTTACGCTAAAAATAATATTATAGAAATTGTATCACACTAACAAAAACAACAAAAGTCATATATGTATATGGCTTGTTTTAACCGACTAAGTACCTTTTATCTTTTAGTAATTCTCTGAGCTTTATGATGAATTTCCATTCGTCCCAATTGTCGGTGGATCCATCTTCTCCGGACACTTTTTTTTTTTGATAAAGGGCTTTATTACTCAATAAATCAAGCATTACACCCGGCCTCTGCATCTTAAAATGCACACAGCCAAAATCCGAAATTGAAAATCAAAGCGACAATACTACAAAACAACCGATGTAGACTGTCTAAGCTATGGAGCCGCTATCCGTAGATCAAGTGGTCATCCATGTGGGATAAAAATATCCCTCGCCACCTGCTCCAGTCGTGCACATGTGGGATAAAAAGGCCTCGTAACTTCCCGCGCTGTAATGTGGACCACGAACGGAGAATACCTGTGCTCCTGAATAGAACCTGCAGACGAGAAAAAAATTTAGCATTGAAAATCTTGTCATTTCTACATAGCCAGAGCGACCAAATAACGGCAATCGCTCCTACCCTAATAATAGTCTTAAATCGTTTATCAACCCCATTTAACCAATTGCCGAAAATATTCGCAACGGAAGTGGGTGGATATAGATTCGAAGCCATTTGGATAGCGGACCATATAGAACGCGCAAATGTGCAATCAAAGAATAAGTGTTTAATTGTCTCATCATGAGAACAAGAAACACACTTAGAGCTCCCATGCCAATTACGTTTGACAAGATTATCCTTTGTGAGTATGACCCCCTTACGAAGATACCATGCGAAGATCTTAATCTTCAACGGTATTTTCATACGCCATACATTTTTGAAGATATCGACTGGCAGATCCAATTGGATCATAGCCCTGTACATGGAATCCACCGAGAACATTCCATTCTTAGTGATGTTCCAACGAAATTCATCAGTGCCTGTTGTAAGATTAACTGTATTTAATCTATCAACCAGGTTTTGCCACGACACAAGTCGAGGCCCGAGTAAATCTCGCCTGAAGGTAACATTAGGAGGTGATGTTTGCATAACGGTAGCCAGCGTATCATCCTTGTGTCGCGCAATCGTGTACAGGGCCGGATACTGTTCTTTGAGTGTGGTATTACCTAGCCACTTGTCCTCCCAGAACCGTATCTGCGATCCATCCTTAATCTTAAATACCCCATAGCGAAAAAAACTAGTTTTGTTCGCCATAAGTCTAGCCCAAAAGTGTGAATCACCTGGTTTCCACATAACCTGTGATATTGCTTTTGAACCTATGTATTTACGTTTAAGGATGGTCTGCCATACGCCGTCTTCGGTCAGTAGTTTAAAAATCCATTTACCAAGTAGGGCTGAATTCTTGACTTGGAGATCATGAATACCGAGCCCCCCCTGATCTCGTGGACGACAAACTACATCCCATCTGGCCAATCGATATTTCTTTTTCTCATTGTCACCCTGCCAAAAGAATCTTGATCGGAAATAATCCAATTTCTTTAAGACTCCTTTGGGTAACTGGAAGAATGATATCATATATAGTACCATATTAGTGAGGACTGAATTAATGAGTACCATTCGTCCACCAAGTGACAACAATTTTGCTTTCCAACTAGCTAGCCTTTTCTGCAGACGCTTTTCGACTTGACCCCATTCTGCATTAGTGAATCTCCTGTAATGTATTGGTATCCCCAAATACTTAATAGGAAATTGACCTTGCTCGCATCCGAATAACTCGGTATACTGTGCAACTGCATCTTGGGCCTCGCCAAAGCAGAACAGTTCACTTTTATGAAAGTTAATTTTTAATCCAGATAATCGCTCGAACGCTGAAAGGATCAATTTCAGATTCGTCGCTTTCTCCAGATCGTGTTCCATAAAGAGAATTGTATCATCTGCGTATTGGAGGATCGATAAGCCCCCATCGACTAGATGTGGAATTACTCCCTCAACTAGGCCATTTTCTTTGGCTCGGTCAATCATGATTGCTAACATATCTGCCACAATATTAAATAATACGGGCGATAGCGGATCACCTTGTCTCAAGCCTTTCTTAGTTTGGAAGTATCGGCCAACTTCATCATTGACTTTGATAGCCACACTACCTCCAACTACGAAGCTGCGAACCAGAGTACACCACTCCTCTGAAAAACCTTTCATTCTCATAGTTTGTTGTAGAAACTCCCAATTCACTTTATCATAGGCCTTTTCAAAGTCTATTTTAAGGATTACCCCATTAAGCTTTTTCGTGTGCAATTCATGTACGGTTTCGTGTAGAGTCACGACCCCATCAAGGATATTCCTACCCTGCATAAAAGCAGTTTGTGTAGGCTTTACCACATGATCTGCCACTGAATTAAGCCTAATGGTTGCAACCTTTGTAAAGATCTTGAAACTAACGTTAAGAAGGCAGATAGGTCGGTACTGTTGTATCCGTTCTGCGTTCAAAACCTTAGGTAACAAAATGATTTCCCCAAAATTAAGGCGATATAACTCCAGATGTCCACTCTGTAAGCTATCAAACATTTCTATGAGATCATGCTTAATGATTTCCCAAAAATGCTGATAGAACTCCGCCGAACAACCATCTGGACCAGGTGCCTTATTATGTTCCATTTGAAAAATCGCTTTCTTTATCTCCTCTTCCGAGAAGGGAGCATTAAGAAAAGCGTTTTCTTCCACTGAAACTTGGGGAATATCATCTGTGCGGCTCTCATCCATGGTAATGCTACCTACTTCAGGAGCCCCAAACAGATCTTTATAGAACTTTGTAATATAGGCTTTGAGGAACTCTTGTCCCTCAATGAGCCCTTCATCCTGCTGGAGACATTGAATCCGTTTTTTCCTATGTCTGCCATTGGCAACATTATGGAAATACCGAGTGTTCGAGTCTCCTTCGAGAATGAATTGAGCTTTCGATCTCTGATACCATTTGAGTTCCTCTTCTCGCAACATTTGCGCCACTTTCGCATTGGATTGACTTTTAAATTCAACCTCTTGCGTAGTTAGCAACCTAGTTTCAGCGAGTCGATCCAACTCATCGATAATGGAACAAAGACGCTCTTTCTCCTTCTTTAACATCCCGGTCGTGTGTCTTGCCCATCCACGGAGATATTTACGCAAATTGCGCATTTTATTATTCCATCTCCGTATCGGGCTATCACCTAAGACTGGTTTATGCCAGACTTTCTTTACTAGTTCATCAAAACCATCTCGCAAAAACCAACCCAATTCAAATTTGAACTGTGTGTGGCCTTTTGGTCTTGATGTGCCAGTTGAAAGAAGCAGGGGGGCGTGATCTGATAGAGACTCAATACGTTCTAAAGCACGTACCGTAACCAATGGGAACTTATCTTCCCAATCAGTACTCATTAATACGCGATCAAGCTTTTCGTATGTAGGCTCCGGTAGGCTATTAGCCCAGGTGAACTGTCTTCCGGACATGTAAACCTCTCTCAAGTCCAAGCTATCAATGACAGCGTTGAACAAAAAAGGCCAATGACCATCAAACCGTCCCCGGTTTTTCTCATGTGGAAACCTTAGCAGGTTAAAATCACCACCAATTAAAATTGGATGTGGATTAGCATTAGCCAAGTTAACCAACTCACGTAGAAAAGCCTCTTTAAACTCTTCCTGGGCAGCACCATACACAACGACTAAACTCCATACGAAGTTGTCGGCACGGTTACGAAGGTGTAATTTGATATGAAAATCACCATCCGACCTTGCTAACACATCAAAGGAATCAGTTTTAACGCCTAGTAAGATGCCACCCGACCTACCGCGAGGAGGAATAGAATGCCAAGTAAAGTCGATACCACCTGAAAGGCGGTTCAAAACACTCACTTGGAAATCTCGCCTCCCTGTTTCGGAGATAGCCAGAAACTCCAAATCGTGATCCCTGACGTATTGTGCAATATTCAAATGTTTAGCCAAGTCTCCAAGACCTCTGCTATTAGTGAATAAGCCATTCATCGGGAAACACATGGATTTTTAGGCGGTCTCGGGATGTTTCGCGGTGAGTTTTTCCTCTTTTGCTTAGCGGTTTTGGATTTCCGGCCGGATGCATATAGATCAAATAAAGATCCAAGCCCGTCCTCATCCAATCCCACCTCAGTCACTTCCCCCACTAGATGTGATAAAAACTGTCCATCCGAAGAGGCATACGCTGAATCATCATCCATGTGAGGTATGTCCACCATGGAAGAAGCACTCGGTTTGACCGTTAAACGATCAAATTCCATATGCTTCAACACATTAGTGGACAACGTGATCTCCTTGTCATTCTTTCCTAAAGAAACACCGACTACACCTAATAATTTGGTATCTGAAAAAGAAAGAAATGAGCTAGGATTAGAACCCATACCCTGCGGTGCAGTCGAGTACAGTGCGGCCTTTCGCCGCATGGCCTTAGACATGGCGTCCTCGTCCGTCGATGAAGTCCCGTCCGCAGCAACTAGGTGGCGAGCGCTACGTCTCAGCCCACCTTTCGGCTGCCCAAGAACTCCAGAGGATGGCGCCACGGCGGAGGGGGGTAATGTCGAAGAAGAAACCCCCCCCGACCACTTATAATTCTCTCCGGACACTTGAGAGATCACGTCCCTTATAATTCTCTTTATATCTGGCTTTTGTGTGACCGACACAAAAGCCCGGCAATCAAAATCCGCTTTGATCTTGTGATAGACCTGATTAGCCAATGTTGTCTTTCCCAATCCACCGAACCCAACAATAGACAACACGGCGCGACGCTTGATGGTAGCGTTGTCCACCATCCACTTGGCAAGATCATCCCTTGGACCGTCGATTCCAACAAGCTGCGTTCTCTGGGCAAAAAGAGCGGACAGTCGTGGATCAAGAGATGTATGGTTAGATGGGCTACAAGTAGCATCATCCAACTTGTAACTGTTCTTGAGGTCTTTCAGTTGCTTGATGCGTGCCTTGAGTTCATCGATTTGGTCCGCGATCCTGCGCCGAGCTCCAAGTGTCTTCAGACTGCGAGCAATCTTCCGAAGGGACTCTTTGAATCCGCCATGACGGCCGCCATTGCTAAGCCTGTGAATGAATTTATCCATGCAATCCTCAATATCATAGGCCAACTCCCTGACCATGGAAATCCATTGCTTCACTTGGACATCTGGATCTTCTAGCATCGCATACTTTTGTACTGCAGCGTGCATGCTGGATAGCTCAAGGTTAAGGGCGAGGATCTCACGGCGAACTCCTTTGAGGCGGCCAAACTCGCCAGCAAGAAGACCGGAGAGCTTCACCAGCAAGGGACCGAACGCCCCAAATGCAGCGCTCACCACAGGCGCCATTGTCAAAGCCCACTATCTATTCCTCCTAGTTGCACTGCATCGCTCTTGTTGGTGTGGTTTAAGTGGAGAGATGAACTGAGAGTAGTGCAGCTACAAGGAAAGAGAAGAGAACTAAGCAAGCTTAATGTCTTTGGCTCAGCTAATAATGACAGGCACGTGAACGTACACGCAGTAGCATGTGCATCCGCATCGAGTGGATTAAGAAAAGGTGGAGAGCCTCGGTATGCAGTGTACTATAATACATGTTAGTAAAACGAACAAGAAAATAACCCTTGAAGCACGATTTGCCATGGACCTCACTTATACACTCCAAAGACTCTCGTCTATTGGTGGATATTCAGACTTTGAGTGCCGACAAGGAGAATCTTATTGGCAGTAACATATTCAGCTTAGTAGTAAAACCAAGCATCTTGCCGGCCACTTGTACAGTCTTAAGGCTTAAACTGTGGCCATTTAGCTACTGCCCCTATTGCACACATTTATCAGAATACAGGTGAAATTAACACACCATATATTGCAGAGGTATAGTTGATAACAGTTCAAAAGCATCACAAATTCTTTTCGGTTTGCAAGGTTCCTCACTTCAATGTGCTTCCTCACTTCAATTCTCAACTTTCCTAATATGTAGTTAACTGAAACGAAAATCCTTGTACCCTGAGTTATAGGTAGAAACAGTAGAATATCGATATGAACAGTGAATAATGCAGGTTGCGTACTGTCAATTCAATTCCGACCTATGGATGCCATTAGTCCCTCAACATCTAGAGCTTAGGAAGGCGATATCTGTTGCCATTCCGACCTATGTTCTGGAGCTCGATTTGCTTCAACATGCTTTTGTTCATTATTATGCTAAATGGCCATAGAGGGACCAAGCAAGGCCACAAAACAGATGTGACGTCAGGCGTTATGCGTAACTAGTTGTGCCGTTTGAATGGCCTCGGCTTCATGCTGAAGGCATGTGTTAATGTAATGTACCGTATACGTACGGCATGGTGTAGTACACCACCCGTACGTATACAACCTTGTACGCCACGGTAGGGGCTTTTCCTACGCTCTATTTAACACGCATCCGATACCCCGAAAGGGGTCATCGTTCCCTGCCAATACGGCTGACATGGTATCAGAGCAACCTCCTCTCTGACCTAGCCGCCGCCGCCACACGGAACAGATCTCCAAATACCAAAACCAAAACCCTAGCTCCCTCCATCGCCATGGCCGCCTCCTCGAGCGCCGCCCCGGCCGGATTGGGTTCACCCCCATCCCAAAAACTGACACCCGACAACTTCCTCTTCTGGAAGGCGTTGGTGATGCCGACTCTGCGCGGTGCGCGAGTCCTCGGGCTCCTCGACGGCACTGATGCCGCCCCGGCCCCAAAACTGGAGGTTGAAGATGCAGATGACCCCAAGAAGAAGAGACTCGTCGATAATCCCGCCTACCTTTCATGGTTAGAGCGTGATCAGCAGGTGGTGAGCTTCCTCGTCAACTCCCTCTCGCCGGATGTGCTAGCCCACGTCCTCGGGATGGACACCACCGCAGAAATCTGGGCCGCCATCTCCAGCATGTTTGCATCGCAATCTCGATCGCGAGTGCAGCACCTGCGGACGGCCCTCAACACGACGAAGAAAAATGACATGACGACGGCGCAATTCTTCACCAAGATGAAGGGGTTCCGATCGGAACTAGTTGCTGCCGGAAAACCTATGGATGATGATGAACTCGTCGGGTACATACTCAATGGACTCGATGCGTCTTATAACTCCCTCGTCTCGTCTGTGAACGTCAACGCCAACACCTCGCTCGCCGATCTCTTCGGCCTGCTCAACTCACATGACATGCGAGAGAAGATGTTGGCAGTCTCGGGCCAGCCCACGGAGACATTCATGTCCTCGGCCAACACGGCTCGGCGTGGACGTGCAGACTACAACAAGGGCTCCCGCCACTCTCCCGAGCGTGGCCGTCGCTCACCTGAGCGCCGCGATGACAGGCGTGTCGATGGAGGCCGTGGCCGATCTCCAGATCGCGATCGCCGCGGTGACCGCGGTGACTACGAGCACCGCGATCGTCGCCAGGACTACGACCGTCGCCGTGATGATTACGATCGTCGTGGCGACCGTGATGGCAGAAGCCGTGATGCACGCCCGCAAGAAGGACCTCGCCGTGAGGGTGGAGGCCAAGACACGCGCCGCGATCGACGTCCCTCGTCGTACCGTAAGCGCGCACCGACACCGTATGAAAATATTACTTGCCAAATCTGTAATATTCATGGGCACTCGGCCAAGAACTGTTGGTGGCGCAAGGGAGATGATTCAGATGGAGAAGGTGGTGACCGTGATCACCACGAACACAAGGGGGCCAATGTTGCCTCCTACAGCGTCGACACCAACTGGTACCCGGATACGGGTGCAACACACCACATCATAGGGGAGCTGAGCAAGCTCACCACCTGTGAGAAATATCATGGACATGACTGCATCCACACTGCAAATGGTACTGGTATGAACATTAAGCATATTGGCCACTCTACATTGCATACTCCTGATAATTCCTTACACTTAAAGAATATTCTTCATGCTCCTAGTGCTTCCATGAATCTTCTTTCTGTTCACAAGCTCACCCTTGATAACAATGTGTTTATTGAATTTCATCCACATTTCTTTTTTATCAAGGATCAGGACACAAGAAGGACTCTGTTTAAAGGCCCATGCCGAGATGGTCTCTACCCCTTAGTACCCATCTCCACTGGATCAACCAAGCAAGCCTTTGTTTCAATAAAGCCATCTTCATCCACTTGGCATCGTCGTTTAGGTCATCCTTCATCATTCATAGTTCAACAGGTTCTTAGAAAGAATAATATTTCATATTCCCCAGAAATAAACCCTTATATTTGTGATCCTTGCCAATTAGCCAAGAGCCATCAACTACCATATCCTGTTTCTACTAGTGTATCCTCTACTCCTTTAGAACAGGTGTTTTCTGATGTATGGGGTCCTGCTCCCTTATCTGTTGGCAAGCATGCATATTATGTAAGCTTTATAGATGATTTCAGCAAATTCACTTGGATTTATTTGCTTAAGAAACGCTCAGATGGGTCTATTGACAGGTATAAAGCTCGTCTTGTAGCCAAGGGGTTCAAACAGAGGTATGGCATTGATTATGAGGATACCTTCAGTCCTGTTGTTAAAGCAGCTACTATTCGTACTGTTCTTGCTATATCAGTTTCACGAGGATGGAGTTTGCGGCAGTTAGATGTCAAGAACGCGTTCTTGCATGGTGTTCTCGAAGAGGAGGTCTATATGAAACAACCACCTGGTTTTGCGCACCCTGATACTCCTAATTATCTCTGCAGGCTTGATAAAGCTCTATATGGATTAAAACAGGCCCCTAGAGCTTGGTTTTCTCGTCTCAGTATTAAATTGCAGGCTCTTGGATTTACTCCTTCTAAGGCTGATACCTCATTATTTCTTTATGATCAGTCTGGTGTCACTATTTATGTTCTTGTTTATGTTGATGACATCATAGTGACCAGCTCCTCCCCAAAGGCCATTAATGCTTTGCTTCATGATCTTAATGTTGACTTTGCTCTCAAAGATCTTGGTGATCTCCACTTCTTTCTGGGCATTGAGGTAAAACGTCTTAATGATGGGTTATTGTTATCTCAAGAAAAATATGCTAATGATCTTCTGGATAAAGCTGGTATGCATGGTTGCAAGGGAGCTCCAACACCTCTCTCCACTACTTACAAGCTGTCTCTCACGGAGGGGACACCTTTAGGCCCTGAAGACAGCTCTCAGTATCGCAGTATTGTTGGTGCCTTGCAGTATCTTACTCTCACACGTCCAGATTTGTCCTTTTCAGTGAATAAAGTCTGCCAATATCTTCATGCTCCAACCACATCTCACTGGACTGCTGTGAAGAGGATCTTACGTTATGTCAATGATACTGTGAAACTTGGTATAACTTTCCAACACTCATCATCTACTCTCCTTAGTGCATTCTCTGATGCAGATTGGGCAGGCTGTCTTGATGACAGAAGATCTACAGGTGGATTTGCAATATTCATTGGTCCAAATCTAGTTTCATGGAGTGCAAGAAAACAAGCTACTGTTTCACGTTCTAGCACTGAAGCAGAATACAAAGCCCTGGCTAATGCTACTGCTGAGTTGATTTGGGTTGAGGCACTTCTCAAGGAACTTGGTGTTCAGTTGAAAGAAAAACCATGCTTATGGTGTGATAATTTAGGTGCCACCTATCTCTCAGCTAATCCTGTGTTTCATGCACGAACAAAACACATAGAGATTGATTTCCATTTTGTAAGGGAGAGAGTAGCTGATAAAAGGTTAGATATTCGGTTCATCTCTAGTAAAGACCAAGTTGCTGATGGTTTTACTAAGGAACTTCCTGTAAAGAACCTTCAAGAGTTTAGGCGTAATCTCAACCTGTTCCCAGGTTAAGATTAATGGGAGGTGTTAATGTAATGTACCGTATACGTACGGCATGGTGTAGTACACCACCCGTACGTATACAACCTTGTACGCCACGGTAGGGGCTCTTCCTACCCTCTATTTAACACGCATCCGATACCCCGAAAGGGGTCATCGTTCCCTGCCAATACGGCTGACAACATGTACCACCTCTCCCTGCCGTCCTAGGTCCTTTTACTTTGACATAGTGCATGGCGTCATCTCCCACCACTCTGACTAAACTGTCTATCTCTGAATAGCTGAACAAGATAGACAGGCACCGTCAGTCCAGTTAT
Source organism: Alopecurus myosuroides (assembly GCA_028641055.1). Lineage (NCBI taxonomy): Eukaryota > Viridiplantae > Streptophyta > Magnoliopsida > Poales > Poaceae > Alopecurus > Alopecurus myosuroides. The sequence continues at coordinate 6,614,858 of CM054057.1, forward strand.
CCAAAGAGCTGTTCTGTGTGTTGATTTGTGAGGGAACGGCGTAACCCTTTCGGGTACCCGGATGCATGTTGATATAGGTGAGAATAGCCCTCACGTGGCATGTACAAAGAGTGGACCCGTATACAATTGGTGTACTACACCATATTGTATACGGACAGTATTACACACAAAACATCGAGAGATCGAAAATGCACTTTCAATCTCCCCCTTTTTGGTGTTTGATGACAACATAAAGATTTCACGGGGATATACAATATGAACTAAACAAATGGTGTTCAAAAAATAAACGGAGTTCTTCCTCGATGAGTGTCCTGAGACACACACTTCATAGGCTTTGCTCCCCCTATGTTTTAAACACCAAGCCGTCTAAACAAGTCCATACAATCATGCAAAGATAATAATAGAGATAAAACAAGCATGATAATAGTAGCATAACCACGGGTAGGGTGACACAATTATGTCACGAGGTTCCACACAAATAAAACGCAGTTCTAAACAAACTAAAGATAAGGGATCACAATCCTATAAGATCGAAATCAAAAGGCAAAAGACTCGTGCTCCCACCCTTGCAAAGCCCATGGAATCCTAATATGGGGACTCCTTCTCCCCCTTTGGCATCAAGACGCCAAAAAGGGACAACGAGTCCAACTAACGCCCCAAGAGATCACTCCATGTCTTCATCTTCTCCATTGCGCTCTTCATCATTCTCCTCTTCCTCAGCTTCAGGTTCACGACCTCCAAGCCCACCAGCATCAAAGTACTCCTCATCATCAGAAAACTCCTCATCATCAACATCAGGAGGAGGCACCCCGAAGTAGAAGTCATCATCATGGATCTCGGGCATCCCAATAGGGACAAGATCAGCAGCAGCAAGAGAACTAGGATCGGCAGGCACTTGATGCCCAGTAGCCCTGCGGTCTGTGTTCTGAATACGCCTAGTCTCCTTGTCCAACTTCCTAGCCTCATGGGCAATCGCCCTAGTGTCCTTGCACATGTTGAACATCGCCTTGAAGAATTTTGCAATGCCACTAGAGGGACACTCAGAAGTGCCACTCGTGGAAGCAGAAGGAGTGGTCGTGGGAGACTTGGACTTTCCCTTAGCATACTCCGGAATCTCATCTCCATTGATGAAGGAAGGAACCAACTTCTTGCACTTGACCACGTCATAGTTGTCCATGACCTCAATCCCAACTTTGGCATTTATGAACTTCTGAATCAGTAGGCCAAAGGCGGGCTTCCTCTTCTCCATGACCCCGATGCAAATCTCACGGTAAATGAAGTCCATTACATCAATCCTCCTTTGGTTCTTAGGCCTAGTGAGGAACATGAGGTTCACCATGAAAGCCCTCATAGCAGAGTAATCACCAGCCTTGATCACTATGGTGGCACGGAAGATCTTGGACAACAAGTTGTAGTAGGGGTACATGTTGGAGTTGAAAGGCTTAGTTTTGCCTTTAACATTGGGAGGATAGCAAAAGTGCAGGCTTGAGATGTCATACTTTGGTGCTTCATGAACTTTGTCGCCATGATCAGCATAGGTGGCAATCCAAGTGTATCCCAATGCCTCAGCAAACTTAGTCAAGTTACTAGTAATCTTCTCCTCCCCACACATCCAGGTCATAGTGCGCCGGGCATCACCTGTTGCGTGGAGAGTGAAGTAGAACTAAGCAATCAAAACAGGGCAATACTCACTCTCAGTGTTGTCCAATAGGGGTATCAAACCAAGCTTCTCCAGCTCATCATTTTTGTGCCTATTATAGACGTTCATGTCAATCTGAGCCTGCACACAGACAAGAGGGCTCTAGGTAGAATAGAACTCATCCCAACACTTGAGCTGCAGATTTGTCCAGAAATGAGGATCCTCACAGGTGGACTCAGGAAAGCGGTACGGGTTCTTCCGCTTGATGTACTTCAACTTAGGAATACAGCATTCCTTCAGATCGTCATCGGGAACCCTCTCAGTCAAACAGGGCAGGTTGTGTGGCCCCAAGAAAAATTCGCGACATTCTACGTGACCAGGCAAGTTTCGTCGAAGGTAACTGGGCTCTTAGTGGGCTACTGGAGTGACGTAAAACTAGCAAAAATTCGAAAAAACCCAGTCTCCGACGGACCAAACCAATACGTCGAGAGCAAACTCCACTTTTCAGCCATTCTATCGCGACGGAAAAGCTCGATTATCAAAACGTTCCGCTCATAACGTTCCGGATCGCACGGAATTTGATAGTGTGTGTCATGGGTCTTGGGTGCCAAATATACAATCACTCTTTGTGTAGGGCTTCACCGGATTCAGATTCTCTCTTCTGGGTTCCAGGACTGCTCACACCCCGAAACTGCCGGATCTGACGTAACGGGGGGAATCTTGCAAATAGGTGGGCCCTACCATTGTCTTGGGTGTTCCTTGGGCCTATCATAACACAACCAAGTAACTATTTCCACTTTGCTACCCCCTTCCATCTCACGCAGAGGGGGCGGAACGCCAGTTCCGTCTTCTTCTACAGCGGGGCTAGGGTATCTCCGGAGAGGGGCTCCGGAGCGTCTGAATCCCACCTAAACCTAGGGTTTTCAATACCATGTGTGTTATACTGTGTCATGGGTCTTCGGTGGGAAATATACCATCACTCTTTGTGATAGGGCTTCACCGGCGTCGGATTCTCTCTTCCGGGTTCCATGACTGCTCACACCCTGAAACTCCCGGATCTGACGTAACGGAGGGAATCTTGCAAATAGTTGGGCCCTACCATTGTCTTTGGTGTTCCTTAGTCCTAACATAACGCAAGCAACTAGTTCCACGTGTCTACCCCCTTCCGGCTCACGCAGAGGGAATTGGATGCCAGTTCCGTCTTTTTCTACAACGGGGCTAGGGTATCTCCGGAGAGGGGCTCTGAAGCGTCTGAATCTCACCTAAACCAATGGTTTTCCATACCATGTGTGTTAGAGTGTGTCATGGGTATTGGGTGCCAAAGATACCATCACTCTTTGTGTTAGGGTTTCACCGGCGTCGGATTCTCTCTTCCAGGTTCGAAGACTGCTCACACCCCGAAACTCCCGGATCTGATGTAACGGGGGGGATTTTGCAAATAGGTGGGCCCTACCATTGTTTTGGGTGTTCCTTGTGCCTATAATAACACAACCAAGCAACTTAATTCCACTTTGCTACCCCCTTCCAGCTCACGCAGAGAGGGCGGAACGCCAGTTCCGTTTTCTTTTATAGCGGGGCTAGGGTATCTCCGGAGACGGGTTCCGTGAAAGTAAAGTATGGGCACCTAGAGGGGGGGTGAATAGGTTCTATGACCAATTTTAATTTTTCTTAAGGTTTAGGCTTAACAAGAAGGTAAATTATCTAGATAGTGCAACTAGTGGTGAATTTACCTATATGGCAAGGCAAGCAATTAATGCAATTAGGACAACATTTAATACAACTAGTACAACAATAAATGCTACAAGTACGAGTAAGTAAGGACAGGAGAACAAGGTAACCGATGGAAGCACACGGAGACACGATGTATTCCTGAGTTCCTCCTTGTTAAGGGAGTACTTCTCATTAGAGGGGTGTGAGCTCGCCACGAAGGCCTACTCAACGCCACAAAGGCCTCACCCTATTCTCCAATGAACTCCGCCACAAAGTCCTAGTTCACCTTCCACTATTGAACCCTTTGAGGCGGGGATCGAGTCCTTTACAAACAAGCTTGGGGCACACACCCACAACCAAATTGGGGGCTCCCAACTCTTCACGAATCACCAAGAGTAACAAGGAGCCTAGGTTCTCCACAAGAGGAAACCCTAGGCAAAGATCTCTCAAGCTAATGAGGGGGGAATTGAAAACCGGCTGGTGAAGATGTAGATCCGGGGCTTCTCCTTCTATCCTCAAAGTTTCAACGAGTTTGGGTGGAGGAGGGGAGAGATCTAGCTTGGTGGGTGACGTCCATTACTGGTGTCTTCAATGCGGGAGAGAGCTAACCCTTGGGGAAGAAAAGGAGGGCCTATTTACAGGCCCCACCAAAACTAGCCGGTTTTCTGCCAGAATGCGACCAGGCCGGATTGGTCCGGAATAATCCGGACCCCGGAATAATCCGGAGCATTCCGGATGGCTCCAGAGACTTTTCCCCTTATGGCCGGAATGGCTCCGGAATCATTCCGGATGCAACCCGAACATTTTCCCATTGAGGCCGGAATTGTCCCGGAATATTCCTGATCCCAGAATCACGTGGAAAATTCCGGATTGCACCTGAGCATTTTCCCGTTGTGGCCGGATTATTCCGGATGCATTCCGGCACCCGGATTGGTCCGGAATATTCTGGACTGCCCTTTGAAGCTCTGTTTCAGGCCATTAAAAATCCGTTGATCTTCAATTTCTTCACCACCGTATATGTGCTTATTTACGACCAAATCCTTTGACAAAGTAGCACATACGGTTAGTAACTCCTTTATGTTGTTAACAAACACACAAGACATCGAGAGATCGAAAATGCACTTTCAATCTCCCCCTTTTTGGTGTTTGATGACAACATAAAGATTTCACGGGGATATACAATATGAACTAAACAAATGGTGTTCAACAAATAAACGGAGTTCTTCCTCGATGTGTGTCCTGAGACACACACTTCATAGGCTTTGCTCCCCCTATGTTTTAAACACCAAGCCGTCTAAACAAGTTCATACAATCATGCAAAGATAATAATAGAGATAAAACAAGCATGATAATAGTAGCATAACCACGGGGTGGGTGACACAATTACGTCACGAGGTTCCACACAAATAAAACGAAGTTCCAAACGAACTAAAGATAACGGAGCACAAGTCTATAAGATCGAAATCAAAAGGCAAAAGACTCGTGCTCCCACCCTTGAAAATCCCGTGGAATCCTAATATGGGGACTCCTTCTCCCCCTCTGGGTAGATTAAAACTCATCCCAACACTTGAGCTGCAGATTTGTCCAAAAACGAGGATCCTCACAGGTGGTCTCAGGAAAGCGGTACGGGTTCTTCCGCTTAATGTACTTCCACTTAGGAATAGGGCATTCCTTCATATCGTCATCGGGAACCCTCTCAGTCAGATCATCCTCACGAGATGCCCCACGAGCACCGGAAGTGCGACCCCCAGTAGGGAGAGCACCCCTCCGGGCAGTGGACTTCCTTTTCAGACCAGTACGAGCTCCAGGACCTGTGAATAGAGGACATAGGAATAGCAGAAGGTAAGTGCATATGCCATACGGGTCAAAGGAACTCCAAATGGTTAGGTTTAGTGCAAAAACTTAAATTTCTCCCAGCATCTGGAAAATTCCGGTTGAGCCCGGAATCATTCCGGCTGGGCCGGAATGGTCCTGAATATTCTGGGCTCCTCGATTTGACTCAAAAACTAAACCAAACATCAAGGGGTACCATAGAGATGATCCTAAAGTATATCTACGTGCTGGAAATCGTGGGAGTGACAAAATCTAAGATTTGGATCTAAGTCTAGATTGGTGAGTGGTTAGACTAGATCTAAGATACCATGGCATCTAGGTAGGGATTGGCATGAAGAAAACATTGATAGAACTTGGAACTAGATCAAACCCTAGGTGAGATTTCATCTAGAACCAAAATCAACCAATCAAAACGAAAAAGATGAGATGCCAAACAACATATCGTCCATGGGGGAGTCATTGTCCAAAGGAGGGATCCAACAATCCTCCCTAGGGGCAACGGGGACGAAATCGGCGAACTTTGGTGGCTAGGGCACGGGAGGAGAGAAAGAAGTGGGGGAAAACTATCCACCCGTGCGTGCGGGGGTATTTATAAGGAAAAATTGTCCATCCGGAAAAGCCCAGAAAAATCCGGCGGCCGGAATATTCCGGCCCAATCCGACCATCCGGAAAATTCTGGGCTGGCCGGAAAATTCCGGGCAGAGCAGCAAAAGACTCCAAACTTTTCCGGAAAAGACAGTTTTGAATGGCTAGGAAAGATGTGGCTTTGTGTGGAGTAGGCATATGCATAGATGAACATGGGAGAGGACAAAATAGATCAAGCAGGGGGTTAGAGTTCCTAGTCTTACTCTTCGGGGAAGAAGCAAATAATATCGAAATAGCAACGAGGAGTAGTGTTCCGAAGGGTAACACACTAAACCAAAAGATATTCAACTAAGAACCAACTCTTCAAGAGAGAAGAGGTTGGTGGCCTAGGCCACCGTGTAAGATTTCATGGTATGCAACCGCGAAGATATATCTTGGGGGCATCGCCATTACTCAACATTGAAGCTCACAATTCAAAATTAGAAATAGAGAGGTAACAATAATTTTTTTTGCTTTGGTCATAATGGGGGAGGGAGAACCCAATGTGTTAGGATAACACTCCCCCTATGTCCATGCCTACACCTAAGCTCAAACACATTTCATCTATAGGGGTGTGTGCAAGATCTCCAAGTCAAGCTCCTTGAATCGATCACATTTAGTTCATTCCTAAAGAACAAGAATCTTGCATCATCAAGTGGTTTCGTGAAAATATCCGCGAGATTGTCCTTGGTGGGCACATAAGATAGTACAATATCCCCTCTTGCCACATGGTCACGGATGAAGTGGTGGCGAATCTCAATGTGCTTCGTTCTTGTATGTTGCACCGGATTGTATGCAATCTTGATGGCAATTTCATTGTCACACAAAAGAGGCACTTTATCCAAATGAACTCCATACTCCTCGAGAGTTTGCCTCATCCATAACAATTGAGTGCATGCACTTGCGGCGGTAACATACTCGGCTTCGGCGGTGGAGAGTGAAATGCAATTTTGCTTCTTGGAGGACCAACTCACTAGGGGCCTACCAAGAAATTGGCAAGCCCCGGAAGTAGACTTCCTATCATCTTGATCACCCGCCCAATCAGAATCCGTGTAGCCATTGAGAGATAATTGTGCCCCCTTTGGGTGCCACAAACCAAATCTTGGGGTAGGAACCAAATAACGAAAGATCCTATGGACCGCCACCAAATGGCTATCCTTAGGGGCCACTTGATACCTTGCACACACACCTACACTCAAAACAATATCGGTCCTAGATGCACAAAGATAGAGCAAAGAACCAATCATAGAACGATATAACTTTTGATCCACATCCTTACTCCCCTTTGGATTACGTGATAGATGGCACTTGACTTGCATAGGGGAAGTCTTGATCTTAGCATCTTGGAAGTTAAACCTCTTGATCATGTCTTGGGTATACTTGGCTTGAGAAATGAAAGTCCCACGGGCCAATTGCTTGATCTCAAAGCCAAGGAAGAATTTAAGATCTCCCATCATAGACATCTCGAACCTGTCAGTCATAAGCTTAGAGAAATCATTATTTAAAGCTTGGTTAGTTGAACCAAAGATAATATCATCCACATAGAGTTGGCATATTAAATCTCTCCTTTTACTCTCTTGGTGAAGAGAGTAGGGTCGATCTTCCCAACTTCGAAACCACGGTCATCTAACAATTTTCTAAGGTGCTCGTACCAAGCACGAGGTGCTTGTTTGAGACCATAGAGAGCTTTGTCAAGCTTGTAGACATGGTTAGTAAAGTTAAGATTCTCGAACCCGGGAGGTTGCTTCACATATACTTCCTCTTTGAGTGGACCATTCAAGAAAGCACTTTTCACATCCATTTGTTGCAACTTGAAATTGTGAGAAGAAGCATAAGCAAGGAGGATACAGATGGACTCAAGACGAGCCACGGGTGCGTAGGTTTCATCAAAGTAGATGCCTTCAACTTGAGTGTAGCCTTGAGCAACCAAGCGAGCCTTGTTCCTTATGAATATGCCATGCTCATCTTGCTTGTTCTTGAAAATCCACTTCGTGCCAATAACATTGTGGCAATCCTTGGGCTTCTCAACCAATCTCCAAACCTTGTTGCGCTCAAAGTTATTGAGCTCATCATGCATTGCTTCAACCCAATCGGAGTCCTCAAGAGCTTCAAATACTTTCTTCGGTTCCACCATAGAGATATGAGCTTGATGCTCACAAAAGTTTTCCAATTGCTTTTTTGTGGATCTTCTAGCCTGAACATCCTCCAAGACCTTGTTGTCTTTGGCATCAATTTGCTTCAAAGCTCTTCTTATCCTTTTGATACTACGGGCTTCGATCTCCTCATTATTGCGAGGAGGGATCACTTGATCATCTTGATCATTTGGGTCCCCATCTTGACCAACTTGGCCTTGATCATCATCATCATCATCAACAACTATATCTTCAACACTTGCTTCAACTTGAGGAGAGGATGAAGAGGATGGTTGATCTTGGCCTTGACCTTGACTTGCATTAGTGAGAGGAGTGGGTACGACTGGCGGAGTTACTTGGTCAATGAGAGGAGGGTCTTGAACATGTTCTTGGTTAGGTGTAATAGTTGGCTCCTTGGCTTGTTCTTCTATTGTAGAGGAGGGATCCACTTGTGTAGAGCATAGTCCTTCTCGAGTCGCCATAAGGTGTCCCTCAATGGGGCGGAAAAATCCCACACCCATCCTTCCTATGGCTTCTTGAGGAATTTCAACATCTACATTAGAAACATGAAATTGCGCCACTTGGGAGCCATCATTTTCCTCGAAAACCACACTACAAGATTCTATGACAATCCGTGAAGCTTTGTCATAGACTCTATAAGTGTGGGATTCGGTACCGTAACGAACAAATATACCCTCAATAGTTTTGGATTGAAATTTAGACAACCTAACACCATTGATCAAATAGAAGCACTTACAACCGAATACACGGAAGTAGCAGACATTGGGCTTGTTGCCAGTGAGGATCTCATATGGAGTCTTGTCCAAGCCTTTGCGGATGTAGAGGCGGTTGGAAGAGTGGCATGCGGTGGATATGGCCTCGGCCCATAAATATCGGGGAGAAGTATACTCCGCCAACATGGTCCTTGCCATATCCAAGAGAGTACGATTCTTCCTTTTGGCAACACCATTTTGTTGAGGAGTGTAAGTGGCGGAGTATTGATGACGAATGCCTTCTTCACTAAGGAATTCACTCAATGTATAGTTCTTGAACTCCGAACCATTATAACTCCTAATAGCCATGATTTGAACATTGTGTTGACGTTGCACTTGGTTGGAGAAGTCGATGATGGTTTGGTGAGCCTCACTCTTGCACTTGAAGAAATAAACCCAAGTGTATCTCGAATAATCATCGACAATCACCAAGAAATATTTCTTGCCTCCAAGACTTGCCTCGGGAACGGCACCAAAGAGATCAACATGGAGAAGCTCCAAGATCCTCTTTGATGAAATGATAGTCTTGGATTTGTGCACCGTGTCATGCATCTTTCCTTCAGCACACGACCTACAAACGTGATCCTTTGAAAAGGAAACATTTTCTTTTAGTAAGACAATAAGGCCACCTTTGTGAAGACTTTGCAAAGTCCTCATGTTGACATGGGACAAGCGGCGATGCCACAACCATCCCACGTCCGCCTTCCCGAAAAGACACATTGCTTGAGAGTTGGTTGACTTCGAAAAGTCTACCACGAACAACTCATTTTCAACATGTCCCACGTGAGCGATGTCAAGAGTATTGCTCCTCAAAAGAACCACAATATCACCATCGAAAAAGACGGAAAACCCCATCTTTCCAAGAGAGCGGACGGAAAGTAAATTGTAACCAAGGGATTCGACAAGCATGACGTTCACGATAGTGATATCGGGAGCCACCACAACATTGCCAAACCCGGATACCTTAGACTTGGACGAGTCACCATAAGTGACGGTTGCTTGGATGTCATTTGGCCGCAACTCCGTCACTAGTTCTTTGCTTCCGGTCATATGATTAGTGCATCCACTATCAAGAATCCATTTAGTTCCACCGAAAGCATATCCCTGCAAGATATCATTGACTAGAGTTAGGACCCGAGATGGGTCCCTTCATGTTAGCAACAAGGGTCTTTGGAACCCAAATAGTATAGTCAATGAAACCCTCAATAGGACCAACATATTTATCTTGCACAACACCATAATAATAAACATATAAGAAATGGTGTGGATTGTTAGTTCCCGCGGAGGTGCTACGAGTAGTGTTGTCCCTCATGACACTACTACTCGAGGCAACATTGTTTGCTTGTGCGGGTGTGCTACGAGTAGTGATGTCCCTAATGACAATACCACCCGAAGCACCATTTGGTTCTTCTTGTTCTTCTTCTTGTTGTTCTTCTTCTTGGCTACATAGCTAAGACCTTGCTTACCCACTTGTTGCCTTGGAGCACTCAATTGTGGTCTAGCAATGACCGCATTAGAGCTAGGGGCAACCACTTGAAGGGTAGGTATCCCTACCTTCTCAACTTGAGGGCATTTACCCTTTAACCTTGCTAGCTCATCCTTCAACCTAGCATTTTCCTCAATAATATTTGCATGATCACAAGAAGAATTAGAGGTGCTAGGATTGTTAAGTTGAGTAAGTTGAGTTTGAATTTGTTCATGCAACTCTTTGAGGGATGAGTGTTGGCTTTCCAAAGCGTTGTGAGCATTGGTTAGCTTTTCAAACTCCTCGGATAGTTTACCATGAACAACCCCAAACTCGACTTTATCCTTTTTAACCTTTTTATATTTAGCAATGGAAAGATCACGTTCCTTAGTGATTTTAGAGACAAGTTCATTATGGGTTAATTCAATAGATTCAAGTTCATCCTCTAGAGAAATTCTACCATCATGCTCTTCTTCAAGAGTCATTGAGAGGGATGCAATTTCATCCGCGTCCCTTCTCTCAACCTCACCTTTATTCTCAAGAGCCTCTTGGGACTCTCCCAATTGCCTCATGAGATGCTCAAAGTACTTCTTGGTCTCCCCTTGCATGTTAGACATAAAACGGTCCAAGGATACCCTTTAATCTTCTTCTCTAAGACTAGCAATATGTTCTAGTTCACTAGGGGTCTTAGAGTTGGGAGAAGATGATACCTCCGTGGCCTTATCCAAGAAGCACTTGGCATTGCGTTGAGGAAGATTGTCATTGGGGTATTCAAAGAGGGATGAAGATGATGGAGTGGAAGCAATAGCTAGAGCGGCCACTTCACTTGTGGTTTCTTCTTCTTCATCACTCCCGGAATCATAGTCCTCTTGAGTCAAGAGCACAAACTTGGTGGGAAATTTTTTGTTGAATGGTTTCTTCTTGAAATGAGGTTTCTTGTACTCAACCTTGGACTTGTCCTTGTGAATGAGCTTGCCACTATGCAGCTCTCTATTCTCGTAGGGGCACTCCGCAATGAAGTGATACTTGTCTTGGCAATTGAAGCAAGATGTAACTTTTTGAGCCCCATCATTTCCATAACGAGACTTGGTCTTCTCCTCAACAAATTTCTTGCCCTTGGGGGTATTGTTCCAAAACTTTTGCACGGTAAGAGCAATGAGATCCTTTAGGACGGGATCATAGTCTTGTTCCTTCAAAGGAGGCAATGCCTCTTCTCCATCTTACTCATTCTCAACCTCTCTTGACAAAGCCTTGGCCTTCAAAGCAACGGATGCTCCTTGGTGCATCCCAATGGCCTAGAACGATTGTCAAGAGCATTCTTGGTTTGCACCTTGTAGGAGCAGAATTCTTGCATCACTTGAGTTGAGGTCATGGAGGAGAAATCATGTCTTCCTTGAATGCTCTTCAAGTCTGCGCCCTCAAATGGCATCACGGAAATCATGTACTTTCTCTTGGTCCAAGCATCGTCAATATACTTGGGACCCGCACTTGAGAAGGCGGTGGCAAGAGTTTTGAGCCTTTGATAGATGTCAACGTGATCTTCTCCACCACGCATGAAAATCCTTCGGCCTCATTGGTCAAGGCATCATATCGATTTCTTTGCATGCTCTTATTCCCAACAAACATGATGACTAGAGCATCCCATGTTTCTTTAGCGATGGAGAAATGTTGAAGGTGCGGCATGTGGTTTGGACCCACGGCTTGTTGGAGAATGGACAAAGCGGTGTAATTTAGTTGGCAATCTACGGCTTCTCTTGTGAGATTCTTGGGATCAAATGGTTTGTATCCGTCAAGAGTGATCCTCCAAAGATCTATACAAGAATAATTCAAGTGAGTCTCCATGTAGTATTGCCATTCACGAAAAGAAAAGGCATCAATTTTAGGTGGATCTCCCCTAAGGATTATATGAGGATGAGGGACTGGGGGATCGGGAGAATATCGTCCTTCAACGGAGTGATATCCTTCCTCTCCACCCGCGCCCTTCCTAGCGGATTGTTCGGCGGAAGTAATTTTAGATGGATCACCATCTACCCCTTTCTTGGCACCCTCTGGAGTAGTTTCCGGAAGAGATGATTCGACTACCTCCGGTCCTTTGGCTTTGAGGAGTTGTGCCATGAGTTGACGCAACTCATCAAATTTGGTGTCTATGGATGAGGTCAATAAATTTCTCAAAGCATTGAGATCATCCATGGTCACCTTGCCACCGGATGGAGCGTCATCCAAATCATCTCCCATACTTAAAATATTAGGCGGTTAAGCCCGATAGAAGAGACGAGGCTCTGATACCAATTGAAAGTAAAGGTTGGGCACCTAGAGGGGGGTGAATAGGTGCTATGACCAATTTTAATCTGTCTTAAGGTTTAGGCTTGACAAGAAGGTAAATTCTCTAGATAGTGCAACTAGTGGTGAATTTACCTATATGGCAAGCCAAGCAATTAATGCAACTAGGACAACACTTAATACAACTAGTACAACAATAAATGATAAAAGTACGAGTTAGTAAGGAGAGGGGAACGAGGTAACCGATGGAAGCACACAGAGACATGATGTATTCCCGAGTTCCTCCTTGCTAAGGGAGTGCGTCCCATTGGAGGGGTGTGAGCTCGCCACCAAGGCCTACTCAACGCCACAAAGGCCTCACCCTATTTTCCGATGAACTCCGCCACAAAGGCCTAGTTCACCTTCCACTATTGAACCCCTTTGAGGCGAGGATTGAGTCCTTTACAAATAAGCTTGGAGCACACACCCACAACCAAATTGGGGGCTCCCAACTCTTCATGAATCACCAATAGTAACAAGGAGCCCAGGTTCTACACAAGAGGAAACCCTAGGCAAAGATTCCTCAAGCTAATGAGGGGGAAATGTAAAACCGGTTGGTGAAGATGTAGATCCGGGGCTTCTCCTTCAATCCTCAAAGTTTCAACGAGTTTGGGTAGAGGAGGAGAGAGATCTAGCTTGGTGGGTGAGCTCTATTAATGGTGTCTTCAATGCAGGAGAGAGCTAACCCTTGGGGAAGAAAGGGAGGGCCTATTTATAAGCCCCACCAAAACTAGCCGTTTTTATGCCAGAATGCGACCAGGCCGGATTGGTCCGGAATAATCCGGACCCTGGAATAATCCGGAGCATTCCGGATGGCTCCAGAGACTTTTCCCCTTATGGCCGGAATGGCTCCGGAATCATTCCGGATGCAACCCGAACATTTTCCGGTTGAGGCCGGAATTGTCCCGGAATATTCCGGATCCCGGAATCACCCGGAAAATTCTGGATTGCACCCGAACATTTTCCCGTTATGTCCGTATTATTCCGGACGCATTCCGGCACCCGGATTGGTGAGGAATATTCCAGACTGCCCTTTGAAGCTCTGTTTTAGGCCATTAAAAATCCGTTGATCTTCGATTTCTTCACCATTTCTTCGACACCGTATATGTGCTGATTTAAGACTAAATCCTTTGACAAAGTAGCACATACGGTTAGTAACTTCTTTATGTTGTTAACAAACACACAAAACATCGAGAGATCTAAAATGCACTTTCACTCCAGAGCGTCTGAATCCCACCTAAACCAAGGGTTTTCCATAACATGTGTGTTAGAGTGTGTCATGGGTCTTTGGTGCCAAAGATACCATCACTCTTTGTGTTAGGGCTTCACCGGCGTCGGATTCTCTCTTCCGGGTTCCAGTACTGCTCACACCCCGAAACTCCTGGATCTGACGTAACGGGGGGAATCTTGCAAATGGGTGGGCCCTACCATTGTCTTTGTTGTTCCTTGGTACTAACATAACACAACCAAGAAACTAGTTCCACTTTTCTACCCCCTTCCAGCTCACGCATAAGGGATGGAACGCCAGTTCCGTCTTTTTCTACAACGGGGCTCGAGTATCTCCGGAGAGGGGCTCCGGAGCGTCTGAATCCCATCTAAACCAATGGTTTTCCATACCATGTGTGTTAGAGTGTGTCATGGGTATTGGGTGCCCAAGATACCATCACTCTTTGTGTTAGGGCTTCACCGGCATCGGATGCTCTCTTCCGGGTTCTAGGACTGCTCACACCCCAAAACTTCTGGATCTGACATAACGGGGGGAATCTTGCAAATAGTTGGGCCCTACCATTGTATTGGGTGTTCGTTAGGCCTAACATAACACAACCAAACAACTAGTTCCACTTTCCTACCCCCTTCCGGCTCACGTAGAGGGGACGGAACGCCAGTTCCGTCTTTTTCTACAGCGGGGCTAGGGTATCTCCGGAGAGAGCTCCAGAACGTCTGAATACCACCTAAAGCAATGGTTTTCCATACCATGTGTGTTAGAGTGTTTCATGGGTTTTGTTTGCCAAGGATACCATCACTCTTTGTGTTAGGGCTTGACCGGCGTCGGATTCTCTCTTCCGAGTTTTAGGACTACTCAAACCCCAAAACTCCCGGATCTGACGTAACGGGGGACTCTTGCAAATAGGTGGGCCCTAATATTGTCTTGGGTGTTACTTGGGCCTAACATAACACAACCAAGCAACTAGGTCCAGTTTGCTACCACCTTCTGGCTCACGCAGAGGGGACGGAACGCCAGTTCCGTCTTTTTCTACAGCGGGGCTAGGGTATCTCCAGAGAGTAGCTCCAGAGCGTATGAATCCCACCTAAACCAATGGTTTTCCATACCATGTGTGTCACAGTGTGTCATGGGTCTTGGGTGCCAAAGATACAATCACTCTTTGTGTTAGGGCTTCACCGGATTCGGATTCTCTCTTCCGGGTTCGAGGACACACCCCAAAACTACCGGATATGACGTAATGGGGGGATCTTGCAAATAGGTGGGCCCTACCATTGTATTGGGTGTACCTTGGGCCTAACATAACCAAGCAACTAGGTCCAGTTTGCTACCACCTTCCGGCTCACGCAGAGGGGACGGAACGCCAGTTCCGTCTTTTTCTACAGCGGGGCTAGGGTATCTCCAGAGAGTAGCTCCAGAGCGTATGAATCCCACCTAAACCAATGGTTTTCCATACCATGTGTGTCACAGTGTGTCATGGGTCTTGGGTGCCAAAGATACAATCACTCTTTGTGTTAGGGCTTCACCGGATTCGGATTCTCTCTTCTGGGTTCGAGGACACACCCCAAAACTACCGGATATGACGTAATGGGGGGATCTTGCAAATAGGTGGGCCCTACCATTGTATTGGGTGTACCTTGGGCCTAACATAACCAAGCAACTAGGTCCAGTTTGCTACCACCTTCCGGCTCACGCAGAGGGGACGGAACGCCAGTTCCGTCTTTTTCTACAGCGGGGCTAGGGTATCTCCAGAGAGTAGCTCCAGAGCGTATGAATCCCACCTAAACCAATGGTTTTCCATACCATGTGTGTCACAGTGTGTCACGGGTCTTGGGTGCCAAAGATACAATCGCTCTTTGTGTTAGGGCTTCACCGGATTCAGATTCTCTCTTCCGGGTTCGAGGACACACCCCAAAACTCCGATATGACGTAATGGGGGGATCTTGCAAATAGGTGGGCCCTACCATTGTCTTGGGTGTTCCTTGGGCCTAACATAACCAAGCAACTAGTTCCACTTTGTTACCCCCTTCCGGCTCACGCAGAGGGGACGGAACGCCAGTTCCGCCTTTTTCTACAACAGGGCTAGGGTATCTCCAGAGAGGGGCTACGGAGCGTCTGAATCCCACCTAGACCATGGGTAGTATATAGGGTAGTGTGGCTGAAGAAGTGTCGGGACCGAAAAGTTGTGCGAAATGGAGAGGGGGGAAGACGGGAGAGGGAACCACTATTGCTTTTTATTTCGGTGTGACGAGTGTTGTCCATCAATGCACTCGGCAAAAATTTAAACAATAGGGCGAGAAGTGTTTGCGCGAAGGGGAAAACATCCTTTCAAAATCATGTCGTGTGTTTGCCGAGTGGTTGCCCTCGGCAAAGATTTAAATCGTAGTGCGGGAAGCGTTGGCGCGAAGGGGAAAACTTCTCCCCAAAACTATGTTGTGTGTTTGTCGAGTGTTCTCTATCAAGACACTCAGCATAGCGACAACCACGTTTTGGCGCGTATTTATTGCCGAGTGGCCGTTACGTAGGCACTCGGCAAAGAGGCGACACCGTTTTGGCACAGTCGAAACGCACGGCGCAGCCACGTGGCTCGTATGTATGCCGAGTATACAAGGTGCGTCGAGTGCGCTTTATGGATTCGCCGTCGTCCATCTGTACGCCGAGTGCCGGTTGCAGGGGACACTCGGCATACACGTGCTACGCCGACGTTTCCTTGTACGTCGTGTGCCTGATGTAGGGTCTCGGCGTATACGGTCATATGCTGAGTATCCCATGGCCTGACACTCGGCGAAACCCACAATACACGGCGGCATTGCGTTTTCCGGTAGTGCATACAAGAAATGGCAGCCAACCATGAACAGTAATAAGAAAAGAAAAATGGAAGCTAGCAATGTGGTACACCACCTCTTCTGGTGCGACCTCGTGGTAAAATGTGTGTAATATATATGCCTTGAGGAATATCATAACAATTTCTTTATGATTTTGCAGCACGGAAACAGCGATTCATCATATTGTCCCTCTGCTCCAGCTGCCTCGATGTTGTCATCTGTGCCACGGACGGCAACACCTCTTTCCTCAAATAGTCGAGCGGTTGCTGATTAGTAATTGTTAAGGAGTATAAGTATAGGTATAGGAGTCCAATCCGTATTAGTCTAGATTACTTATGTCCCAAGTCATGTGTAATATATATGTCCATTGGGCTATCAATATAGACAAGTTGCTTATTCATAACATGGTATTAGAGCTAGGTTATTTTTTCAGAGGCCAATCTCGATCGATTATTTGGGTCTTAGATTCGTTCGAGGTCTCCTCTGTCACATACAGTTTGAATCTCCAGATCAATCTCAATCTCTGGGCTGCTGTGCCTATCATCAGGATACTTGTCGTGTCTCTAGCATGTGTCAGATCGGGCACGGGCCTGGGTGCTGCTTGTCCCTCGTCAACGACCGCAGCCACGCAACGCATCCGCGCCCCAAGTCGTCATCAACGGAAGCCACGAGACGCCTCCGTCTTGCTTCTCCAGGCCGCCGCCGCAGTCCGTCCGCCTCTAGTCCCCAGCCCGTCCGCACCCCCTGGAGACGTTGAGGGCAGTATTGGGGCTGGTTTTGCTGACCTGGATGCTGGTTCTGGCCAACTCGGCTCTCCTCTGCTTCCATCGCTCTTGCTCTGCTCTCGCTCGCGCGCAGCCATATGGGCTCGCATGCCCCTGTCAGTCCGTCCGACATCCATGCCGCCGTCGTCGACGGGTGCTCCTTCACGGGCGCCGCCACCGCCAAGCACGCCCGGCATAGTCCACCGCGCGAGCAGTCCTCGTACAAGGCGCCGTCGGACTGGCTGCGTGATTTGGCCGGGGGGACGAATCTGCGAGGTGGACAGCCGCGGAGTGGCCACGTGCAGTGCGTTGAGCACCAGCCTGGACGGGAAGCAATTGGGTATCTCTAATACATACTGAATTTTGACAGCACTTTGCTTGCATTTTGGGCAGCACTTTGTCTGCATTTTATGGCAGATTTGCCAATCGAGTATGCACCCAGGTATACATATTTAAGTAGCACCAACAACAGGCATGATCAACATTCAGCTTGGGCATCAATTTGGGCATATTGCCACTGAACACAATGCATACAGGATCCTATCTACAGACCTGAACAATGCCAACTGATTCTCACACAAAACTACCAATCAGTTTGGGAAGCACTTGGCCAACATTTTAGCATAATTGACAGTGAAGGAAACAATAGGAATTTACCTTGACAGAAATAAAATTCTTCGACACATCACATAGTACATAGTTCTGAGACATTTTCACACATAGTTTTGGCGCATTTTCACACATAGCTAACAGAAAAATACTGGGGATATTCTCAACATAAGAAAGTCACCATTCTGCGTTTGTTTTTCTCCGAGCAACCACTTCATCCGCCCATACCTTGGCACGGGCTCTGTCACTACCTGGGACATTGGAATAGTCTGGGATCTTACAAAATGCATTTCACCGGAAACTTGACTTGATTGTGTCGGAGCTGGTTGGGAGCTTGACTTGCCAGTTTCAGTGGTCTTCTTTGGGGACACATGATCTTGCTTGGCCTGGCTATGTTGCACATGATCTTGCTGGACATATGTGTGGTGCACATGATCTTGCTGGACATGAATTTGCTGGAAACCCAAAACATGCGGGTATTGTCACTCAAATTAATAATTCTAGGACAACATATACAAAGGAAAAATAAATCTGTTATGAAGAAGATTATTGTAGGTACAATAATGAAATGAAGCAGATCATTATAGTACAATAATTAAACCATGTGTGCTGCACATTTAGAATTTTTTAGCATATAGAAGCAGATTACTCTAGGTACAATAATCAAATGAAATACAATGAGAAAAATATGTTTTACCTGAGCATGTAAATCTTGTTTTTTCCTACTTTTCTTGGCAGCTTTAGCTTGTTGGGCGTGTTGATTAACAACATCTGGATTTTTTCTTGCACTTCCTTTTGTTATGATCTGCCTCTCCACACATAGAGCATCTAATGATGCATCCCTTTCTTGATAATTTTGTTCCTTTTGGTTTCTCTCTCTCTTCTCTCCTTCTCTCTACCTTTAGCCTACCTGGCATTTTCATTTTAATAGGTGGTAAAGGTCTAGGATTTGAAGATATTGGCCAGCTTTCTTTTCCCTCCACTGGTTGCAAGACATTGCTGTAAATCTTGTCATACACATCAATCCTATAGCAAGGTGAAATATAGTCATCAATGGCATCACCCTTAATGTATATAGCACTAATAGCATGACAACACGGCAGGCCAGAAAGTTCCCAATATCTGCAGCTGCATTTTAAATTACCCAAACTGACAGTGAATCTTCTGTGTGTCCCTTCCATAACCTCAAAACTCTCTGCTCCATTGTACAATACCTTGCAAATTTTTTATCTCTTTATATTTAGCTGCAATTTCTTGAAAATGTTGGGGCATATAATTCCAGTCCAACTTTGTGACTTGGCCTTATTCTCTGCTATTCTTGCGGTAACTTTTCTCCTGATTATTTCCATCTGTGTTATAACTGTATAAAATCTCGCTCTCATGATAGCGTTATTGAAAGATTCACACAGATTATTTTCCACGGAATCACAATTGGATCCAAGCTTCATAAATGCCCTACACCAATGTTCAGGAGCCATTTTCATCATGTCCCTAGCCCCATCTGGTGTTTTCTGTGCTACCTTGGCCCTATTGTAGTTTAACTGAATTTTATCTGAGGATTTAGCACAAGCCCAGAACATTTTCTGGAAAATTTTATCCCTGTGAAGCTTCCTCCAATTTGCATATATATGCCTTGCACACATTCTGTGCTCTGCTTCTGGGTTATCTCATTTACTGCTTTTATTAGGCCCTTTTGTTGATCTGACATAATCACCCATCGATTGCCATGATCATTTATCTGTATATCTTTTTGAAGGAGTGATAAAAACCACTACTAGCTGTCATAATTTTTCCCCTCAACTGTTGCCCATGCAGTGGGATACATCTGGTTATTTGGGTCTCTTCCAATAGCACAGAGAAGTTGTCCACTAACCGCCCCTTTTAGAAAGCATCCATCCAGACCAACTATTCTCCTACAGCCTGCTAAAAACCCTTTTTTGCATGCATCTAGGCACACATACATTCTCTCAAATACATGTTTGTCAGTGAAATCAGGGTTTAAATTCACTGCCACAGTGCTACCTGGGTTGCTTCTAACTAGTGCTAGATGATAGTCAAACACCCTAGAAAATTCACCATTTGTTGCATCAATAATCCTCTCCATAACAATTTTCTTTGCCCTCTTGCATTTACTTTCACTAACATCAGCACATAAATCCTCTAACACTGCCTCTTGCATCTTCTCTATTCTCCAACCCGGATTATCCCGAATTTCCCTGAAATATTTCTCAGCAATGACTGTGCTAGTAACCAACTTATTATCCCTCCTAGGAATGCAAGTGTGTACATTATTGTACCTAGTTACAATAAGCCAAGTGGACCTGCCACTTATGGAGCCATATATACTCCATTTGCAATTAGTCCAACTGCATCTTGCACTCACTCTTTTGTTCTCATCTTTGGGAAACAATAGATGATGGAAGTTTTTTAGGCCATAATTAACCAATGCTTGTTTAAATTGCCTGCTGTCCCTGAAGGCCTGCCCCAACTCGAACTCCTTCACTTCGGCACTTTCATCGTACACTCTATGCTTTGTCCTCCTAGTTTTCACATTATCTGATGCATCACTATCGCTGTCATAGGAAAGTTCATCCTCAGTGTCATAACATGCCTCCTCACTAGCATCTTCTTCTAACTTCACATTTTCTGGCACAATAAATTCGTCTGGCATTTTGCTTCGTTTGAACTCCTCATCACCAAGCATTCTGTTTTTAATTTTCTTCCTAAGTTCCTTGGCTTGTTTCCTGTAGTTGATGGCTTCCTCATCTTCAGCAGAGGATTTGCTTTCATGTGCTTCATGGGCATCATCATTGCAATCATTGTCTAAAGTGTCACTGTCAGTTTCTTTTCGAACAGTGTCTACTCTAACTCCTTTTCCTTTCTCCTCAATTCTTGTCCTGCAAACTGGCATTTTTTTGTGAATGAACTTGATGTGCATTGCCCTCTTGCCCTTGTTGTGCATTGTTCCATTCCATGTACCCTTGCTCTTCTCCACTTGCCCATATCAGCTCTGCATTTGCTTGCTTCTCCCTCTCACCATGCTCTGCATTTTCTTCGTGAGAACTGGGAACCTCCTCCCTCTGATAATCATATTCCAATGATGCACTTTCTACTGGTTGTTGTTCTACATCTTCTTCTGAAGTGTCATCGGGACATAATTCTGCAGGTATCTTGGCATAGATGTCAACTACACCTGCATAAGAAACACCCTTCACCATATTTTGCACAGATCGAATATCTTCTAGGCATATTAGTGCACTCTTGATTGGCCCAGCTGGCATCTTTTAACAAAGGTTTGTTTTTTTCCATTGCTTGTTCAGAAACTGAGACATGATCAGCAAGGTGTTTCTTCAAATCTTTAACCGACAACTTCTTATGTACAGGAACAGTGGACATGCCATGCCTACCACCTTTCCAAAACCACTCCTTTCCACCCCATTCAAATGTTCCACGGTAATAGAATCGCACTGCCAAACAATCCGGAGGATCCATTGAAAAATCCTACGAAAATTCACAAAAAGAAGCAATTTTTAGGCACAATTTCAATACTGAATTGACTCTGTTTCAGCATGCAATCGACATAACATAGATCACTTTTAACGCAAAACATCGCTGGAGAGCCCAAATCCAAGCAGAACGACCCTAAATCAACCCCCAATTGAAATCCCTAAACCCTATCTAAACCCACATAAAACCTAACGGAAAACACATGGATTTTTTTTCTTCTCTGGTGGCAAAGAAAGCTAACCTCGTAGGATCGTTTTGCCATCATGGATTTGTCAAGCCGGGCCGCCGATCATTCGCCCTGCCGTGGTTGCCGTCGTTGGGGAGAGAAAAGTAGAGAGGCGGAGCAGGCGAAACCTGGAGACGAGGAACGGAGACAGAGGCTGGGCGAGCTGGCTCAATCGGACCAGGTGCGGGGGGTTATTTGGACTGAGCTGTTGTGGTTTGCCACCTGGTTCGACCCACCCCCAACAGACAGCCTCCACGTGAGCAAAACCAGCCCCCAATACTGCCCTCAACGTCTCCAGGAGGTCAATTGTCTGGTATTGCATAGTTAGGGGGATTAAGTACACCGATTTGAACTTGTGGGGGTGCTCTGTTCGTAACGTGAAACATGTGGGGGTTATGTGGACTTCTTTCGTGATGGGTGCTTGTGCTGCTTGCTGCCTCTTTGATTTTTTTTCTTACTTTTTTTTGTCTCCTAAGTCTGATCGTGAGTAAAAAAAAAGTCTCACCACCATCTCTTTCTCTCGTCCTCTGGCGGTTTTTGACGGTGTCCGTTTCGAGCGTGTCTCACACCTGTGCCTTCTCGGTGCTTGTTGCTACCTTTATTTCTGTTGCGTCCACCAGATCTGTTGTTTCTTTTTTGTGTTACTTATGTCATGAGAGTCCACCATAATTTTACTTGTCAGCCTCTTTTACCGGTCCTGGTCCTTCTATAGGATTTTTCTAGCCTCCTTATCTTAGTCCTGATCCTTTATGTAGGATTTGTGTGGCCTCTTTTTCTCGGTCCTGGACCTTTGTTAAGGATTTTTGTGGCCTCCTTTTCTTGGTCCTGTTCCTTTCTATAGGATTTTTGTGGCCTCGTTCTCTCGGTCCTACTCCTTTCTATGGGATTTTTGTGGCCTCATTTTGCATTGCCATTGATCTACGCACGTTCTCTGCCGGTTGACTTCTTTGTCGTGGGCTTCTTGTGCTATGATCGTTTGTGACATGCTCTTCTCTTGATCGAATATCGGTCTCTGTCGGTCTCATTGTTCGATCGACTCTATTTGCTCTACGTTCTGGCTTGACTCTACAGGTTTTGAAAACTCTTCATGCTACAAGACACTTTCAAGACATGGATTATGTATTATCATTTTGTTTTCTAGTGTACATTTCTTAAAATGCAATGCTATTGCATACGCTTTGCATTTGAGGGGGGTGTTAAGGAATATTAATATAGGTCTAGGAGTCCAATCTGTATTAGTCTAGATTACTTATGTCCCAAGTCATGTCTAATATATATATTCCCATTGGGCTATCAATATAGACAAGTAGCCTATTCATAACAGTAATGAACTTTCTTTACAAAACTTCTACACTAGTATTAAGAAAATAGCACTACAATGGATGGTACAGAGATTCTTATACCTTGAAGCAGTAGCAGACACTCGGCTTCACTCAAGAGAAGTTCCTCTTCTCAAAGCGGGCTTGAATCGCCCTTCCTTGTAATAAGCCCACAAAAATAATTTTCAATAAAACATCATATTAACTGGAACAAGTTCGGTTTCATCACTCTCAACCAAAACAGTCAAGTGTTTAGAATCCATGGCAACTATAATTTCTTCACCCATCTCTTCTACATGACATAATTGAGTATTTGGTTAAAACCGTTATCCTAATTTGCTCAAGGTTATCTACAGGACACGCAGTCACATCAGAGAAAAAGAAGTCAACAGATAGCAAGGATTATCCTTGAGAAGCAACTTCCATCAGGGTATCCTTCTCTTCCTCTCCAGGTACTTTTCCGGATAGATATCCTGAAACCAAATAGTGTAGGATGTCAACTGGTAGTTATATAGGCCAACTCATCCCAGAGCAACAAGAACCATCATGTTTTGTCTTTTCTGGCCTAGCTCACCAAGCATAGTCGTAGTTATATAGGCTAACTCATCCCAGAGAAACAAGAACTATCATGTTTTTTCTTTTCTGGCCTAGCTCACCAAGCAAAGTCGTAGGCAAGTGATTCCAAATGGTCCATTGAATGGGCTTTCTTATGGGGTAGAGACTCTTAGTGCTCACATGATAAAGTTTACCATATTCGCACGAATAAGCTCACAAATATTCTAAATTGCTGAGTGAGCCTTGAAAAGATTATAAGAAATATCTGATAAGACGTTCTTCACTCCCTCAAAAAACACATAAAATCGAGCGCTAATTGATGTGAAGAGAGTTGTAATTCTACATGAACTAATTCTCCATAATACACTCGGATAATATAGGATTGTATTCTTTTATTCATCATTTATTTTGCACAAAACATCCACTGTGACTCCTCGGTGAAGTAACTATACTCCATGAGTTAACTGAATATTTGTTGGCTAAGATCCCTAGGCATTACAAAGAAATATGAATACCTTCTTATGTCATGCATGGAGAAATCTGGTTTTTTTCCGCTAAAACGCAAAAGCTTTGCATTTCATTGCATTGATAGAAAGAGAGTATATGTACAATCCTCTAGAAGAGGTGACCCACCAAGTACAACTTAACCCAAGGCACTACGCACTATGGGAGGAGTTGATCCAGTCCAGGGGCCCCGACGCCCACCCAATCTCGAGCTTCGGCTTTGATGCAGTCCATCAAAGCGCGCACCGAAGGTCTCGTGTTGTCGAAGATGATCACGTTTCGCTGCTTCCAAATCCACCAGGCCACGAGCATGATCATCGTCGATTTGGCTTTCCGAAGCGCGGGAGGGGTGGAGTGCAGAAGAAGCCTCCACCACGCAGTGAAATCGTCTTCGACAACCGGAGGTCAGAAGGTAGATTTGATCCAGGAAAGGACCTCATGTCAGATCGTCCGAGAGAAAGGGGAACCGGTTAGCAGGTGGGCCATAGATTCCACATCTTGGTCACACAGCGGGCAACCCGCATGGTGTGTGAGGCCGCGGCGCTCCAACCGCTCCCATGTCCAGCAACGATCCATACAGGAAAGCCAAATGAAAATTTTCACCTTAGGAGGCGCCCATATCTTTCAGTTAAGCTTCCAGGATCTAGACTCAATGGCCCCCTGAAAAATTGCGTTGTAGTGGGATTTGGAAGAATACACACTATTCTTCAGCCATCGCCAGAGCAACCTGTCCGACGCATCTGACAGGTGCACACCCTGCAAGTATCTCCAAGTCTAGATGTACTGCCATAGGGCAAGGGGGTGTAAGGTCCCCTTGATGTCCGACATCCACTGGCACTCCATCAACGCCTCCCGAATCGTCCTGCGCTTTCTACGTCGTTTAGGAACGAGTGCGACGAGGGCAGGCGCTAACACTTTTAGCGACTTTCTCTCCACCCAATTATCCTGCCAGAATAGAGCCACCGCGCCATCACCGACCGACATAGAGGTAGAGGCGTTGAAGATGGCCCTCTCAACCTTGGAGAATTGCATGTCAAGCATCCATTTTGACCATGATTCTTTGTGACCATGATTCTATAGCATCCATTTTGGGCATGACTACTACTTGGTATAGATTTTGCTAATCCTGCATCACTAAAATAAAATAAAATTAATATAAGCTATAAAGTTGACTTGCACTGCAGCAAGGAAATCATCACATTCGTTTAGCATGGGATTACCTAGTGTAGAAAGATGAGATTGGCGGAATATGATGGATGTATTATTGAGCCTCATGGGCGAGTATATATTGGGGTACAAACTTGGAGGGAAACAAGCCTCGTAGAAATAGAATAGGAGATGGAATACAAATCCTATACTACAAATACATGTACCGGAATATATCTCTAGCACCCCCCCCCCCCCCCCCCCCGCGCAGTCGTAGCTGTAGCGTTGCGAACAACAGGAGCATCGCGGACGGTCAGACTAGAGAAAAACCGAAGTAGAATCCAGTGGGCTGACGTCGTGGACGGTGTCACGACGCTGGAGCTTGGACCGTAGAGGAAGCTGATGAGTGCTCAAGACGAGATGATAGCCCTTTGTGTCGAGGTCGAGGTAGCCCAGAGCGTAGGGTGGTGTAGCTGTGGTCGAGGTAGCCGTGCGAGGATCGCCGAGGTCGATGTCGAGTGAGGGTAGCCGGTGTCAAGGTAGTCGCCGTGGAGCCGCGGGGCGCAAGAAGGCGCCAAGTTAGACATGGGAGCAGTGTTGTTGAAGTAGTGGTGCGTCGGGAAGAAGACGGTATGGACGAGGCGTCGCGCCGGGTTTGCCAAGCCCGTGGACGCGTCATGGACGAAGGCACGCGTCAGTGTTGCCAGCACCAGGCATGTGTAGAAGGACTAAGTCGATGTTCACGAGGCGTCGCACCAGGCTTGCCGGGACCGAGGACACGTCGTGGACGAAGGCAAGCGTCGGGGTTGCCAGCACCGGGCATGTGTAGATGCAAACTAGCACAAAATGTACACCATGTCGGAGGGACCAGCAGAGAAGGACTCGATGACGGTTGCGGCGCCAGTCGGCGTGGCGGTAGAAGGTGCCGATGTCAACCACGGTTGTCGGAGTAGAGGAAGTGGTCGAGGAAGATGACGGCGACGCTGGTGCTAAGCTCATGCTAGACGTAGACGAAGAGGTGGACGGCGATTTAGTCGGCGTAACCAGAGGCATCCCGTGGGGGGCCATGTCGGTTGCCGTTAGAAGCGACGCGGTGGCGGTAGCCCGCGAAGGGCCACGGTGGTCGTGTGTAGAAGCGGGGGCGGCGATGCTCGTAGTAGGCGAAGAAGAACCCAACAACTCGAAAAAGACCACGCGCAGACGGTGGCATTCCCGCGCTTAGGGAGGCAGCGCGGCGCATACCACGAAAAGGTCAACGCGCGGGGACGGCGGAGTGGACCGCATGCCGTGGCGCTACGCTGCGCATGTCGGGCAACGGCAGGTAAGACCTCGGGGCGGCGGCGTGGACCGTGTGTGCCGCGGCGCTAGAGCCCGAAGGGGCGACGCAGTGGCAGCCCGCTAACATGGCAACCACGGGAACGGCCTCGGGGCGCCAGCGGGGACCGCGTGCTGCGGCGCTACAGCCCGAAGGGGCGACGCAACGGCGACGCGCGGGGTG
This sequence comes from Alopecurus myosuroides, assembly GCA_028641055.1. Classification (NCBI taxonomy): domain Eukaryota; kingdom Viridiplantae; phylum Streptophyta; class Magnoliopsida; order Poales; family Poaceae; genus Alopecurus; species Alopecurus myosuroides. The sequence goes on from CM054057.1 coordinate 6,641,528, forward strand.
ATGCAGCCACGGTGAGAACCACGGGGTTGCGGCGCTACGGCCCGATGGGGCGACGCAACGACAGTATGTTTGCTCGATCGGTGATAGACGCACACGCGGGGACAGTCTTCACGAGAACCTGCGGAGGGCATGCAGACGACTATACGGGTCGGGCGCGCAATGGAACGGATCACGGGCAGGCGGGTGATCAATCCGCTTGCTCGCGAGGTGGAGGATGTGCCGCTCTGCATGAAGATGATGACGTGAGGCTAAGTGGTGGACACCGAGCGGCGAACGCAGCGCCGTGCCTGAGTGGCCAAGGCAGCTCCGTGCGTGAGGCAGCCGCGGTGAAGTCGGGATAGTGGAGGAGTCCCGATCGGAGCAGGGGCAACGACGACTAGCACAAAGAGACGGGCGGGCAGACGCGCGGAAGGCGGCCGTTAAGGCCGCCGCATCGTGCGATGCCGCCGAGGCGGCGAAGAGGCCACGCGGACAATGGCCGTTACGCCGCCGCGCGGCGCGTGAGTCTGCTGTGTCGATGAAGAGGCCGGTTGTTGCGCCCGTGTCGGAGTAGAGGCACGTGAGGATCGACGGTGGCGGCGGGTGCCGCAAACCGATCTTGGATCGGAAAACAAAAATAGAAAACGCCGGCCAAGCGACCGGTGGAGAGAAAGACTCTCTAGGGTAGCCGATCCACGGGACCGGGGGACGAACCCTAGGTACGGGTGGCGCGGCCTCCGGCGACGATCATAAAGATCCGTCCCAAGGCGGCGCGAGGTAGATGAAAAGGCGGCGGCTAGGGTTAGATCGTGTTTATGCTGATACCATGTAAAAAGATGAGATTGACGGAATATGTTGGATGTATTATTGAGCTTCAAGGACGAGTATATATTGGTGTACAAACTTGGAGGGCCCGAAGCCTCGTCGAGATAGAGTAGGAGATGGAACACAAATCCTATAATACAAATACATGTACCGGAATATATCTCTAACACCTAGCGACCAAAATCACCATCGTGTAGTATCTAATTCCAATCTATGGGCCAAGTTGGCGGCACCACCAAAGGCAATCCGGATCATGGACGTACTCAGGCGCAGTACATCGTCGATGAGGAACTCTTGAAGGTGCCGCAGAGGGGCGATCCAACGGCGATGGTCGAGGCCCATGCTGGACGTCGGGAGCGGGGAACAAGGCCCACGGAAGAGGCACCGGCGGCGGGGGAGCGGCTCGTAGCCCTTCGAGATGAGGCGGAGAGGAGGTCACCGATGGCGGCGCCTGCGGGCATGCACGTGCAGGTCGGCGCGGACGCGGGCAACGGGGGCGCGCGGAAATAAGAAGGTGAATGTCCCGAGGTACATGTGGTGGCGCTTAGAAGGCAGGACGGTGGCGCGGACACGGGGCAGGTGTGGGCGAGGCGGAAACGGGCGGCATTGGCAGGTGGCGGTGCGGGCGTCGAGTCTACGGCAGCGCATAACAGCGAGAGGAGGGCAACTCGTGTTGAGCTGCGCCCATCTCCTCCAGCCGCCTTCCGATTCCTCGCAAGTCGCGAGGAGTGTGGCGTCATGGGTGTGCTGGTTTACCGTTTTGTCCCCGTGATTTTCTCCAGCTTAATATGGAAGGTTGAGGAGGAGGAGGTACGAGAGGGGGATGGCCGAAACTAAACGCGAAACAATAGACGCTTGAGACAGGATTTGTAGATGACTGTTGAAGGAACGAAACTTTTCTTTTAGATAGGAGAGAAAACATCAAGTACCGTCCAGCGAGCGTGGAGTCGTGGACTATCTAATGGTCACTCAATTCACTTGCCTTGCAACTGCGTGTTTGCAATTGAATTTTTCTGTACTACAGTGCATTAAACACTTCTCTCCGTTGAAACTAGTAATCACTAGCTACGGTATCCAATGACGCTAGCATCCAGATCAAACAAAACAGAGAAATAGAGATATAGCTCGTGGATAATTATGAAAACCACTGATAATAGAGAAATAGCTACACACGTATTACACCACAAGATCTGGTGAAAACATCCATGTCGACTGTCGATGATCGATCTGCCAAGATGGTGGGCTTATTGTTTGGGATTCCATATCGAACGCCTCGCCCGTGTCGCTAAAATAAATAGTATCAGTTCCCACGTCTCCTCCATAGACAGAAATAGACTTGCAAAAGGGTTTGCTGATGAAAAGCGCGTTGCCGCCTAGTCCGCTTGAAACCGGCTCCCACACACCTTTGCTGGCACATGCTTGGAAAACCTCCACCTTGCGAGTGTAGTTGTGGCCATAGGAGGGTGATTGTAGTAGTCTTTTCACCATGATTAATTTTCCACATGACTCCACCAAGTGTCGATAGACGGCAATTATATCCTCGTTATCTTTCAAGTAGGTTGCACCCTCGCGAATCTTGCCGTCACCGGTTTTGTTTCTAAGTTCAACGAAGACCCGTTCCTCCTCATACTCCTCTTCTGTTAGTTGAAAACGTCTAAAGTACTCAAAGCCATACTCACCCACTTGATGGTCTTTGGCCTCGAAACTGTTATCATTGTCATCCCTCCATACACCGAAACGATAATAGCGTGTGGCTGGGTGCTTGATAAGGCGCTCGATACCGTTCATCTTAGGTACGCCATCGCTATCAAAACCAATACAGAGAGCGACAAGGTCGTCGGCCTGAGTGATCCCGTAGAGTTTGTCCCTAACAAAAACAATGTCGATGATGTAGATGAAAGGAGGCTTTTGTGGCTCAGGCAACCACACTCCCTTCCCTGGTCGGACCAAGATGAGGGGATAATTCCAGTTGTTTGTCAAAAGAGCAATGACATCACCAGGAGTCGATCGCATGAGCACCTTCCGGACCTCGAAAAGCTCCGAGACGTTTCCGATGACGGTATCTAGCTCGGGGAGTAACACCGTCGTGTCCGAGAAAGCATTGTGCAAGGAGTAGGTATGTACTTTGTTGGCGTCGGTGCAGTCAAGGGCGAGCCAGTCATCTGTGGAGCCAATACATTTCGCGTTAGCCGGCAGGGATGGGAGACGGCAGCACGAGCTGCCAGCACCTTCGTCGGAGAGGGTCACGAAGAAGCCGTCCGATTCGACGATCCATGGCAGAAGTTTCGGAGCCGTAACATGCTGCCGGACAGCAGCACGCCACGAGCGGCACACAGCGCGGAGACGAGCCCGGTCAGCAGAGAGGGACAGCTGCCGGGCATGGCACACGGCCCGGAAGACGTGGCGGTCGGCGGCGGCAGCGATGGATGGGAGGGCCCGGCGTAAGATCTTCCACATCGCGAAGAAGTGTCCGCGTCTCCGGTACTGGCCAGGGGCGAAAGGGATGGCCCGGTACATCTTCGAACACACAGCGGAGAAACATCGTCGTCGGGGGCCGGGGGCGGCGTCATCGAGGCGGTCGATGACGAGGCCTAGGATCTCCGGTGCGATCTCCGACCACGGCGGCACTAACGGCTCCATAGATCTTAAACACTTCACTAAGTCCTGGATCGATATTTTTTATTTTTTGACAACTCCTGGATCGATTTCTTAAGTAGTGGATTGGAACCACGGTAGTATATATATATATGTCGGATCCGAATTCGAGGATGCATTGGACCAGTTTCATGAACGTGGCTCAACCGGACACGTCAACCTATCCAGTCACGTCTCTCAAAAAAAAAGAAAACCTATCCAGTCACGTGAAATACTCCCAAAATGATTTCGCCAAAAGAAAAACCACTCCCAAAATGTACACACAGCTTAATTAGAGCGTATCCAGTGGTCGCTGTAAAATCCTCGTCGTCGGAGTCCGATGAGGTGAACAAATCCTCGTAGCGAGGATTGTCGTCGTCCCACACTGTCTTTGGGTCGGCGATGTGCTCCTGGACGACGACCTTCTGGCGACGCTTGTCCTTAAGCTTCTCGGCCCGGCGCTACATCCGGTACTCTCGGTCGGCGGCGACGTCCTGCGGGAAGCGCTCGCGCCACGCCGCCGTAGCACGCTCGTCAAGCTCGGCGACAAGGAGGCGGCGTTGCTCCTCGCGGTGGCGCTCCCGATCCGCCACAGTGACTAGCTGTGGAGGCGGCGCCGACTCCTTTGCCTGGGCGCTCGTCCAGACATCGTCGAAGTTCATCTACGACCTTGGGCGACCGAGTCGCCACGTTGCTGCGTCGACCGCGCGGGCTGCCTCGTGCGCCGTCTCGTAGGTGCCGAGCTGCAGCCGCACCTCTCCATTGCGGATCTCGGCGTAGAAGGTCATGTTGGGCCGGGTGTGAATTCCACGGTACCCGCTTGCTCCTGTCCGGCGCGGCGGCATGGTGGTCTGGCGGCACAAAAGCGGTAGGGAGAAGAGTAGGGAAGAGAGAGAGAGCGCGCGAAAGAAAGTTCGTGACGGTGCGCTGGTGTTGGGAGCGCATTTTGTAAAGCGCGCGATTGGACACGCGCAAGACTTCCCGTTGGAGCGCCAGCGCGCGCCGCAGTTTTTCCCGCACACGGGCTTTTCCCGCGACCACTAGAGCGCGCCGCGCAGGCTCTCGAGTTGTATTTCGGCGGTTTTTCCCGCGAGGCGCCTATTTACAGCGAATCGCTGGAGATGCTCTTAGGTCTTGATAATGGCTCTGGTGCTGCGACCCTGACTGGCGTGGCCGTATGCATGAGGATCCTCTTGACTGCGGCGCTTTGGGCCGTGACCAGCCACGTCCTCGCTATCCTCATGTGGGGTGGAACGACAGCGCCCCATCGTCGTGGACATGCCAAAGGTGGTGGGTCCATGCCTAGCCCCACCTTGGACTCCTTACCGTCTTCCGTGGGCCGTGTGGGTGTGACCAAGCCTTAGTTTTGTGGGGAGTATCCAATGCTCCTCGAAGCAAGCTGCACCTACCAGAGCTGACACGTGGAAAGGAGCTGGCCGACATGGACCTGCGTCTAGCGCTGGAAGCCTTCCAGATAAATTCGGGTGTAACAGTTGTCGATTAGTCATCTCAACAAGTCCCTCGGATGATCCGTAGGGTTTCGATTAAGAGAACGTAAGGGCGCTGGTGACGATCGTCGGCTATAAGTCGGGCACGATTTACCCAGATTCGGGGCCCTCATAGAGGTAAAACCCTTGCTCCTGCTCTTTTGATCTGTATTATCAATAGATCGATTACAACGGGGTTGCTCAAGTCGAGAGTATGATCCCGAGCTCAAGGCTTTGGTGGTGTAGAATAAATTGGATCCCCTTCGGTGGTTCTCCTGGCCTTATATAGGTGGTCAGGTCTCAAACCGAGTCGGGGGGGGGGGGGTTACAAACCCTAGTTTTCGGTCGGTACAGGTTTCCTTCTTGACCCGCAAGTCTTTGCGGGTGGGCTTCAGTTGGGCTTTCTGGAACCGTTATGTGGCACCTTCTTCTGGGCTTATGTCTTGGGAATTGGACCGGGTAGCCTCACCCGATAGGTCCAGGATTCATCCCCACATCAGCAGCTGGCGGTGGGGTGCTACGCCCGGCGCGTAATGCCTCTCCGATGAACTCGGGCGGAGCATCTGTCGATGGTGAGGCCCTACAGATGGCATGGATTGCCCCTTCGAACAATCCTTCTGCGGCACCCAATGGTGGTGGGGTCTAGGTCCATGTGATCATGTCGCCGACGCTGCCATTTGGGGATAGTGGTGTTGCTACAAGTGGGGACCATGGATCAGAGTAGCGCAAACTTCTTGTTTGATCCCCGTTGTGGGATGCAAGCCAATTAACGGAAGGTGGAGTTGTTTCAGCGCGAGATCTTATCGACGTTCCCGCTTTGTTGCCAAGAATATGTCTGATAGACAATAATAAAGTTGTTATTATCTTATTCCATGCTTATGATAAATGTTTATTTCTGATGCTATAGTTGTGTTAACCACAAATGTTAATACATGATAAACAAATAAAAGTTCTCAGTAACGTCTTCGTTTAAACTAGCTTGTTAATAAACTGATGGTTAAGGTTTTCTATTCATGAACATTGAATGTTGTTAATAACGGGATCATGTCATTAGGAGAATGATATGATGAACACACACCCAAAGTAATTTTAGCAATGTAATAAATTCAATTAGTTTATATTGTTATATCAAATATATGAGCAGGAGTTGGGTACTCCTTAGACCATTAGATCATGTCAATCACTAACACTTAAATGTCACACTGTAATATGGTGAATACAGAGGTGGCGTTGGGTACTCTCAAATTATTAGTTGATGCTAATAGATCCAGAATGGGATTTTTCCATCCTAATGATAGAGAGATATACTTTGAGTACTCTCGGTGATATCACATCAACACCGCTTGAAAGCACATGACTAGGTCACAAGAATGTCATATCATGAAACAAGTCAAAGTACTTGTCGTTAAAGATATCGAACTAGGTATAGTTGATACCAATGATCGGATATTAGATAAGAACAATATCGCGAGACAAAAGGAATTGGTTAGGAAGTTATGGTTCATGTGATCACAAGATTGATCGTTGAATATTGATCCGAGAGGTGTTTTGATCATGTCTACATTATTTACGGACTATGTGGTTATACACTTAAGATTTAACGACGCATTTGAGCGGTTACGGAATATTTGTGAAAAGTTAAGCAACATCGTAGTTGTTTCGGTTATTATTGAAATCTTTCAAGGGGTTTATGACGCGTGATGACACGCTCGTTGGGAGACCCCAAGTTGAAGGTATGATGTCGTCTAGTGTAAATTTTCCCCTAGTGTGGAACCAGAGTTTATCGAACGAGTAGGACTTCGTAGTTTTGAAGAAGGTTACATATATCAACAACGTCGTTTATCAATGTTAACTAAGCGTGGAACCTGCACACAAGCACAAACTCTCTCTTTCCCAACTTTCCGGAATAGTGTCAATCTTTCAGTCTTGGTAAAAACAGGAGAATTAAACATACAGAGTCTTGGAAAACAATAAATGTAAAAAATGGAATAGCAAGGAAACAATGATGAAAAGTGCTTAAAAGAAGGTTGTGAATATGAGGAAAATACGACCAGGCCATAGGTTCACTAGTGATGTCTCTCCAAAGAAACCAACCATGCTGGGTGAACAAATTAATCTGGGAAATTGACTAATCATGAACGTATAACAATACTATTATGACGAGATATAGTTCACGAGTTCTAATATTGTAGGAATTACATCAAGGCATATGAACCGCTAACCAGCATGCGTCCAAATCTAAAATTTCATGTCAAGAAAACTATCTAGCCAATCCCTTGGTATTAAGTTGTAGCAATGAAGTGATTGCTTTGTGTGCAACAGAAAATTGCATTAAGAACAAGACGTAATGTAAGAAGTGGTTCTCATCCGTAGACAAGATAAATGTTGTTTCCTCCTTAGTGGCAACATCACATCCTTCCCCGCATGTTTCTATCATTCAAGAGCAGGCAACAAGGAGGCATGAACCCATTATCTACCAAATAAACCCTCTCATGGAGATGAAAATAACTACGTGGATAAGGTAATCATAAACACCAGAGAGCATTGCAAGACAAGATTAAAACTCTCTACAATTAAAGTGAAGCATCTCAGACTGACATGAACAAAATAATCATAATCACATGGTTCATCGGATCCCAGCAAACACAACATGCACAATTACATAAGGATGGTCTCGATCCTGTGAGGCAGCTCACGAGACTCTAAACATGGAGTCATGGGAGAGAGAACAACCATCTAGATACTGCAATGGACCCATAGTCCTGAGATGAGAACTACTCACACATCTTTCCGGAAGCGATCATGGCGATGTACATGCCGCCGGTGACGATTCCCCCCTCCGGGAAGGTGTCGTAGCAGGACTCCAGAAGCCATCGATTAGATTTTTGAGGTCACGGCGCCTCTGTGTATGTTTCGCGGAAAATAACTCCATCCCCGAACTTTTTAGGGTTAAGGAAAATTTATAGGCGAAGAGGCGGTTGCCAGGGAAGCTCATGGAGCCTATGTGCACACTCGTTAGTAGACCCCAAGTGTAAGGTATGAAGAGCACATCATCAAGTTTTCCCTCAGAAAGAAACCAAGGTTTAATCGAACAGTAGGAGAAAGATATCACTTCTGACGGTTGTTGACAGCTGATGTTGGCGGGGCGCACTACCAGGCTCAGCAGCAACGTGGAATCTGCACACAACACAACCAAGATACTTTGCCCCAACGAAATAGTGAGGTTGTCAATATCACTGGTTTTCCTGAAAACAAAGGATTATACGTGTAGTGTGGAAAATGGTGTTTGTTTGCAGTGAAAGAAATGAGAACAACGATTGCAGTAAAAAGAAGAGTGCTTGCAGTAGGTTGTATTATCAGTGTAAAAGAATGGACCGGGGTCCACAGTTCACTAGTGGTGTATCTCCATAGAATATAAATAACATGTTGCGTAAACAAATTACAGCTGGGAAATTGACAGAAATAAAGGCTGCAACATAGTGCATATGCAAGACATGATGATTACTATGAGATTTATGTGGGCATAACAACATGATATAGACCGTAATCCAACTGCATCTATGACTAATAATCCACCCTTAGGATGTCATCTGAGCAAGCTTTGGCTAATTAGTTGCAAGAAACAGATTATTGCATTAAGTGAAGTGTGTAATATAAACAATAGAATTATCCTTAGGCAAAGCATTATTGTTTTCTCCCTAATGGCAACAACACATTTGAAAGTACAAAAAGGTCAACTAGAGGGGGGGGTGAATAGGTGACCTACAAATTTTAATCCTTTTTCAATTTTAGTGGGGGCTTTAGGTAGTAAGTAACTTGGTTATCTAGATGTGCAACTAAGTAGACACCCTATGTGACAAGTGAACAAGTATGCACAGAAGTAAATGTAAGGCACAAGATAACCACAAGTAAAAAACACGGAGACAAGGATATGTTTCCCGTAGTTCCTTCTTTAAATAAGTACGTCTACGTTGGAGAGGTGGGGAGCCACCTAGGCGCTCCTCAATAGCACGGATCTGCCCACCTTGTTCTATTTGAGCTTCTCCGGTGAGGGAGATTCTCGTTTCCACTATGAGGTCGACTTGAAGGCGTTGACCAAACCTTTACAAGTGGTTGAAGCTACTCCACAAGTGGGATGGAGGCTCTCAACAATCCGAAGCTTCTTGCTACAAGGTGGAAGCTAAAAGCACTAGGTTTTCTCTTGGATGACAAAGCAACCAAGAGATTTCAAGATCCCAAGAGGTATGGTATGGGAACACAATTTTTGGCTTGGTAGAAAGGTAGATCTAGTCCTCCTCCATGAGATTCTTGAAGGGCATCGAGTTTGGTGGGAGGAGGAGGGAGATCGGAACGTTTTGAGCTCTTGAATAATGGAGGAGAGACAGGAATGGACGAACTAGCTGCCTAGAGGAAGAAGACAGCTATTTATAGGCTCCTCCAATTTCTGACCGTTGCAGTGCGCCAGGGCCAGAATATTCAGGGGTTAGCACCGGAAATTTCCGGTGCAGCAAGGACGGATATTTGAAATATCGAGGGGGGGTGGAATTTCGAATATTCCGGGGCCGGAAAATTTCGGCCAATATTCTGCCCCCATGTCTGCGCGCGGGCAGCAACGCCACGCTGAAATTCTGCTAAGGACCAAGCCGGATATTTGAAATATCCGGGGGCGGATTTTTGAATAATCCGGGGCCGGAAATTTCCGGCCAATAGTCCGCCCCCATGTCTGCGCGCAGGCACCTGTGAAATCTCCAAAAACTGCTAAGGACCAGAGCGCCGGAAATTTGCCCCGGAATATTCCGGGCAAATATCCGCCCCACCTTCTGCGCGTGGGCAGTTGCAGAAAGACACTTAGTCGTTTGAAGAGGCTAGAGGGGCCGGAATATTCCGGTGCAAGGGCCGGATATTCCGCCCTATATCCACATGAAATACCGGGGCCAGCACTTGAAAAAACCGGTTGGAATATAGATCATTTTCAGAAATCCTCTTTGAACTTTTTGAGAGAATTATCAATAATCAACTGAGAGGCCAGCTGTAGACACTTAAACAAGATTGTTAGAGATAGGATAATCGCGTTGTTATCAACACCAAAATCATTAGAGGGATCATGAGCTTTCAATCTCCCCCTTTTTGGTGAGTGATGACAACACGGGTATTTGAAAGGAGATAACCTAACAATGTGATAGAAAGTAAAACACAGATAGCACATATATAGGAGACATGCCTCCCAATAATATAAGTTCACACAATGAAATCCACAAATAATGAGCACGAGAAAACGAAGTTCAAAAAACGCACGAAGAGATAAAAATAACGATAAACACGAGGAAACCCACCCTAGCAAATCCCCGCGATCTCTAGATCTCCTCCCCCTTTGGCATCAGGATACAAAAAGAGAAAAGAGAGCACTACGTCCCATGGAGAAAAATCTAGGCCTTGGTATCTTCTTCCTCCTCCTCGCCAGCAGAAGCAATGTCCTTGTTGGGAATATGCCCTAGAGGCAATCATGTATGATGTAATTCCCACTGTATTCATAAAGTTATTAAGTTGTCCTTGTTTTGAACATCTGATATATGTCATTGAATATGTGATTCGATTGTGGAACTATATATTCATGTTGTTCATACTAATTGTCCTTGGTCATTAAGGTTGTGTTGGACACACATCCTAGACTAATGTGAGTGTTGGCTGATGACACGGTTCCACTTGTCATGGGCATGGTGATGCCATTCCAATGTTCACGGACTTGGCTAAAGAGTTTAGCAAGTCGGACTGACCCACATTGAGATGCAATGATCAAGTCGTCATTTGCATGTCTCAATCAATGTAATCCTTAGACCTGAGGTTGTCGCACAATCCGAGTTGTGGATCACCGACTTAGGTTCTGTCAAACGTTGTTCTGTGACAAGGCAACTATAAAGGCAGAGTTCGGGTCGAATGAGAAGCAAGTTGCGTGATGTGGATAATCAAGATGGGATTTTGCCCCTCCGAATGGAGAGATATTCTCTGGGCCCTCTCGAGTGATATGATTCAGGGCATGGCCATGCGCGACTCAGTTAAGTGTTAACTGTGTCGGTTGACTAAGAGTTAGTCAGATGAATCACATGTCACAGATCGAGAAGAGAGTTGAGCTATTTAAGGGATGACGATAAATCTCCTATAGCTTGACAAGGTATATCATGAGGCAAAAGGGACTAAGATGAATATCACATTGAAAGGTATGTCGTCATGACTCAGTGGGACTTGGGAGTCGGCACGTTCTGCTAGGAGCCGCTACCGATTGATCGATTGAGAGTCGGACTCTAATCGTGTCCAAGTCGCCATGAGCCTGCAGGGTCGCACACTTAAGAGCGGGAGCAAATATTGGTTTGGTTGGACCCGAACCGGAAATGGACTGAATTAGTGAGTCGGACTCACAGAGGGAATGGGCCACAAGTGTTGTGCAGCCCATTACCATACGCTATATAAAGAGGGCAGGTTGCCCAGCGGGCACACTAAGTCCACTCTCCCATGCGTTGGGAACCCTAGCCCCACTAAGTCCAGCCGCCGCACCGGACCTAGCAGTCCGCCGTCGGAGCTCCTCCTCGTATGTGTGGATACCGGCAGAGGTGATGTATGTTCAGCACTTCGACGTTCGAGGGATTGGATCGGCCGGACCGGATCGTGGGACTGCACTGCCCCGACGCGCTGCACCGATAATCCGCACATGCGCGTCTAGTGGTAATACTCGTGGCCTTCTACCTCGGCTAGATCTTGGGAGCATTGCGTAGGAAAAGTTTTGTTTATCTCTACGCGTCCCAACAGTGGTATCAGAGCGGTAGCTTCTGGTATTAGGCCCGAGATCCGTACATATGTGTTATGTAGTTAGCGTTAGATGTGATCTAATTGCTGTTTTGGTGGTCGGTCTATGAGATAGATCGGTTTTGTACAAGGTTGATTGGATCAATCGTACTCGGGGTTAATGGATGATCAGGTTTCCGTGATCATACTGCTAAGGTCGTGGAACAACTTACCCATACCGGTCGGTTTCCGCCATCGGGGTATACCGTGACACATAAATCCAGTTGCGGTGATCGAAGATCAAAGAGTTTGGTCGAATCGGAATACGGATCAGATTCGGGTAAAATCGTTTTATCCGATGAAGAAATCCATGATCGGAATCCATGATCGGGACCGCCGGCTTCGCCCTGTCGTAGCGCCTTAGATGTCGTTACGAGTTTCACAACGCCGGTAGATATCGTATCTATGCATAACTTGTTTTTGCAAGAAGTTGTGAATGGTATGGCTTATGTGCATGTGATGTGTGTAATCCATACATGATCTGCGTATCATGTTCTTGTCAGCCGGCTGGAGCCTAGGTGCTGTCATTCTATTGTATAACGACCTGCGTGTCGGATTCTCTATGTAAATTTTCATTTACTAGCTAGTGTAGCTTGTTGGAGAACCGGAAGGCATGCAAGTCGATGTACAAGTCGGCTACATGGAGCAAGATGGCACGTGACAAGAGTTGGCACGAGTCGACTTGCAAGCTTCGTGGAGATGGAGATCACCATGAAGAGAGCCATACCATTTCACATTATAATTGCTTTATTTGTGTTATTGTTATGTCTCTATTTACCTCTATTTAGATAGTTGGTAGATTCTTTAATCCCTCAAAGAAGGTCTAGTCGGTCGCCCCGCCAGTGCTGCACCATCACAAGTCGGACATTCTTGGTAGTGGGCTCATAAAATTGAGGTGCTACCAATTCTTTCCGGTTAGGTGGGTTTGAGTCGGACTCTTACAAGCAGAAGCACTTGGTAATCTAGACGAGTCCATCACAACGGTTGTGGGGCTCGGGGCGAGGTAGGTTGGGAGCCGGGGCATGTGATGTCACCCAACTAACAGGAGTCGTATAGAGATACGATTGGCAAGGTGTTGCCTACCTAGATCACTTGACGGCTAGCGGTGATGCTAAAGCTCACTAGTCGGCTTGCTTATTTAGGATCTTGAATCACTTAGCAACCATCGGAGGGATGTTGGTTCTAGTGGGAGCATAAGTATTAAAGCGTTTAATATGCCTGCTCTTTTATGAATACATGTCTTAAGTGTTTTTGCGTATTTTCTGTTGTAGATCAATGGCACCTAGCAACCTTCCTCAATTGTCCGCGTTTGCGTTGAGGTCAATCCTAGAGAACGATAAGATAAATGGAACTAATTTCACCAACTGGTATCATAATCTGAGGATAGTCCTCAAACATGACAAGAAAGAACATGTTCTAGAAACTCCACTTCCAGAAGAGCCTGGTGATGATGCGACTAACGCTGTCACAAATGCCTACCGTAAGACTAGAGATGAGTCTACGGAAATTAGCTGTCTTATGCTTGCACACATGGAATCGGACTTGCAGCAGCAGTTCGAAAATGTTGAGGCCTACGATATGATCGAAAGCCTCAAAAGTATGTTCCAGGCTCAAGCAAAGACTGAGAGGTATCAAGTCTCTCAAGCTTTGCTTGGCTGTAAGCTGAAAGACGGCGATCCATTGAGTCCGCATGTAATCAAGATGATTGGTTACATACAGTCTTTGGATCGCTTGGGCTTCTCAATTAACGAAGAGATCGCCACTGATATAATTCTGAACTCTCTTCCTAGTGCGTATGGTCCGTTCATCTCGAACTACCATATGCATGGTATGGATAAGAGTATCACTGAATTACATGGGATGCTCAAAACGGCAGAGGCTGATATTAAGAAAGGCGCCAGTCAAGTGTTGATGGTGTAGAATAAGGCTAAGTTCAAGAAGAGTTCTTGGACTAAGAAGAAGAAGGATAAGTCAGGAGGTAGCGCCCATGGCCCTGTCCAGAGTGCTCCCTCAAAGACTAAGACTTCTCCTACAGCCGGAGCCAATTGCTTCTATTGCAAGCAGGATGGCCACTGGAAGAGGAACTGCACCAAGTATTTGGCTGACAAGGCCAAGAGTGGAGGTATGACTTCAGACTCAGGTACACTTGTGTGCAATGTTATAGACATTTATCTTGCTGATGCACCTAATAGTTCTTGGGTATATGATACCGGATCAGTCATTCACATTTGCAACTCGTTGCAGGGGCTGGTAAGAACTAGGAGCATGGCAAGAGGAGAGGTTGATATTCGGGTCGGCAACAAGGCGAGAGTCGCTGCGTTGGAAGTCGGCACGATGCAACTTCATTTACCTTCAGGATTTATTTTGGAACTAAATAATTGTTATTATGTTCCAGCACTTAGTCGAAACATTATTTCCGCCTCATGTTTGATGAGAAAGGGTTATGAGTCGAATATTAAGAATAATGGTTGTTCTTTATATTTGAAAGATATGTTTCATGGCTTTGCACCCGTTCAGAACGGGTTATTTATTTTAAATCTTGATAGTGAATCGGTCTATAACATAAATGTTAAAAGGTTGAAACCAAATGATCTGAATATGACTTACTTTTGGCACTGTCGGCTTGGTCATATAAGTTGGAAGCGCATGAAGAAGCTCCATGATGATGGACTTCTAACTTCGTTTAACTTAGAGTCATTCGAGACATGCGAATCATGCCTACTAGGCAAGATGACCAAGACACCTTTTGCAAGGAGTTGTGAAAGGGCGTCCGACTTGTTGGAACTAATACATAGTGATGTATGTGGACCAATGAGCACGACAGCCAGAGGTGGTTATCAGTACTTCATTACCTTCACTGATGATTTAAGTAGGTATGGATATATCTATTTAATGAAACACAAGTCGGAAGCCTTTGAAAAGTTCAAGGAATTCCAGAATGAAGTACAAAATCAGCTCGGCAAGAAAATAAAGTTTCTACGGTCGGACCGTGGAGGCGAGTACATGAGCCATGAGTTTGATGACCATCTAAAGAGTGGTGGAATAGTTCCTCAACTCACTCCGCCGGGTACACCGCAGAGAAACGGTGTATCGGAACGGAGAAATCGGACCTTGTTGGACATGGTACGATCAATGATGAGTCGGACAGATCTACCTTTATCATTTTGGGGTTATTGTCTAGAAACTGCAGCTTTCACACTAAACAGAGTACCATCAAAGTCAGTAGAGAAGACACCACATGAGATGTGGGCTGGTAAAAAGCCAAGTTTGTCTTTTCTTAAGATTTGGGGTTGTGAAGCATTTGTCAAGCGACTTCAGTCGGACAAGCTCACGCCCAAGTCGGATAAGTGTATTTTCGTGGGGTATCCGAGGGAAACCTTGGGGTACTACTTCTACAACCGGGAAGAGGGCAAAGTGTTTGTCGCTCGGAATGGTTTCTTCCTTGAGAAAGAGTTTCTCGGTCGGGAAGTCAGTGGGAGCACAGTGCAACTCGAAGAAATTCGAGAGGAACCAGCTAGGGGCGAGTCGGCGAATGCCTTGGAGGCTGAGCCGGTCGTGGTACCTACACCGGTAACAGCACCCGAACCACGGAGATCTGCCAGATTACAGAGTGCTCGAGATGTTTTACTGTTAGACAGTAATGAGCCGGCAACTTATTCGGAAGCGATGGTGGGATCTGATTCCGAGTCATGGCTTGGAGCCATGAGATCCGAGTTAAAGTCCATGGATGAAAACCAAGTTTGGAATTTGGTTGATCTGCCTGACGGTGCAAGACCCGTCGAGTGCAAATGGGTCTTTAAGAAGAAAATTGATATGGATGGAAATATTTCCGTCTATAAAGCACGACTTGTCGCGAAGGGGTTCCGACAGGTTCAAGGAGTTGACTACGACGAGACATTCTCGCCTATAGCGATGCTTAAATCAATTCGGATAATGTTAGCCATAGCAGCCTATTTCGACTATGAGATATGGCAGATGGATGTCAAGACGGCTTTCCTTGATGGAAATTTAACTGAGGACGTGTATATGATACAGCCCGAAGGTTTTGTCGATCTAGCTAATGCTGACAAGGTATGCAAACTTCAGAAATCCATTTATGGGTTGAAGCAAGCATCTCGGAGTTGGAACATTCGCTTTGATGAGGTAGTCAAATCGTTTGGCTTCATCAAGAGCGATCATGATTCTTGTTTATACAAGAAGTTTAGTGGGAGCAAAGTGAACTTTCTAATCTTATATGTGGATGACATATTACTGATTGGAAATAATGTCATGATGTTGCAAGAAACCAAAGAGTCATTAGAAAGGAGTTTCTCAATGAAGGATTTGGGTGAGGCAACTTACATATTAGGAATCAGAATCTATAGAGATAGATCCAGGCGGCTCATTGGATTGAGTCAGAGTACTTATCTGGACAAGGTTTTGAAGAAATTCAAAATGGAAGAGTCCAAGAAGGGATTCTTACCGATGTCCCATGGCATGAAACTTAGCAAGACTCAGTGTCCTTCGACAACTGATGAGCGAAGTAGGATGAGTGTGATCCCGTATGCTTCGGCAATCGGATCCATCATGTATGCCATGATTTGTACTAGGCCAGATGTTTCCTATGCTCTAAGTGTTACGAGCAGATACCAGGCTGACCCTGGCGAAGCCCACTGGACAGCGGTTAAAAACATCCTTAAGTATTTGAGAAATACTAAGGAAATGTTCCTAGTTTATGGAGGTGGTGAGGAATTCAGTGTAAAGGGTTACACGGATGCGAGTTATCTCACCGACTCAGATGATTCTCGTTCGCAATCGGGATACGTGTTCATAATGAACGGAGGAGCTGTGAGCTGGAAGAGTTCCAAGCAAGATACGGTGTCTGCATCTACAACAGAGGCTGAGTATATTGCTGCCTCAGAGGCGGCAAAGGAAGCTGTTTGGATCAGGAACCTCCTGATAGATTTTGGTGTGGTTCAGGGCGCGTCCAATCCTTTGGACGTATATTGTGACAACAATGGTGCTATCGCACAAGCCAAGGAACCTAGACAACACCAGAAGAACAAACATATACTCATGCGGTACCACCTCATTCGCCAGTTTGTCGAACAAGGTGATATCAAGTTATGCAAAGTACACACGGATGCAAATATTGCAGAGCCGTTGACAAAGGCGCTACCACAGCCTAAGCATGAGGCGCACACGAGAGGTATGGGCATTAGATGCCTAGGCATATGATGCCAAGATGATTGACTCTAGTGCAAGTGGGAGACTGTTGGGAATATGCCCTAGAGGCAATCATGTATGATGTAATTCCCACTGTATTCATAAAGTTATTAAGTTGTCCTTGTTTTGAACATCTGATATATGTCATTGAATATGTGATTCGATTGTGGAACTATATATTCATGTTGTTCATACTAATTGTCCTTGGTCATTAAGGTTGTGTTGGACACACATCCTAGACTAATGTGAGTGTTGGCTGATGACACGGTTCCACTTGTCATGGGCATGGTGATGCCATTCCAATGTTCACGGACTTGGCTAAAGAGTTTAGCAAGTCGGACTGACCCACATTGAGATGCAACGATCAAGTCGTCATTTGCATGTCTCAATCAATGTAATCCTTAGACCTGAGGTTGTCACACAATCCGAGTGGTGGATCACCGACTTAGGTTCTGTCAAACGTTGTTCTGTGACAAGGCAACTATAAAGGCAGAGTTCGGGTCGAATGAGAAGCAAGCTGCGGTATGTGGATAATCAAGATGGGATTTTGCCCCTCCGAATGGAGAGATATTCTCTGGGCCCTCTCGAGTGATATGATTCAGGAAGCATGGCCATGCGCGACTCAGTTAAGTGTTAACTGTGTCGGTTGATAAGAGTTAGTCACATGAATCACATGTCACAGATCGAGAAGAGAGTTGAGCTATTTAAGGGATGACGATAAATCGCATATAGCTTGACAAGGTATATCATGAGGCAAAAGGGACTAAGATGACTATCACATTGAAAGGTATGTCGTCATGACTCAGTGGGACTTGGGAGTCGACATGTTCTGCTAGGAGCCGCTACCGATTGATCGATTGAGAGTCGGACTCTAATCGTGTCCAAGTCGCCATGAGCCTGCAGAGTCGCACACTTAAGAGCGGGAGCAAATATTGGTTGGGTTGGACCCGAACCGGAAATGGACTGAATTAGTGAGTCGGACTCACAGAGGGAATGGGCCACAAGTGTTGTGCGGCCCATTACCATACGCTATATAAAGAGGGGCGCAGGTTGCCCAGCGGGCACACTAAGTCCACTCTCCCATGCGTTGGGAACCCTAGCCCTACTAAGTCCAGCCGACGCACCGGACCTAGCAGTCCGCCGTCGGAGCTCCTCCTCGTACGTGTGGATACCGGCAGAGGTGCTGTACGTTCAGCACTTCGACGTTCGAGGGATTGGATCGGCCGGACCGGATCGTGGGACTGCACTGCCCCGACGCGCTGCACCGATAATCCGCACCTGCGCGTCTAGTGGTAATACTCGTGGCCTTCTACCTCGGCTAGATCTTGGGAGCATTGCGTAGGAAAAGTTTTGTTTATCTCTACGCGTCCCAACATTCCTCATCATCCTCAACACCCAGATCCCAGTCGACATCGCGGTTGTTCCAGTTCTTGTAGGGAATCCTTTCAGGAAGAGCAGCAGGGATGTTGGTAACATTGAGTGCAGTCATGATGGCGCGCTGATTCTCATGAATGTTGTGGCGCTCAACGTAGGCATTGTAGTTCTCCTTGTGGATGCACACGTTCATGCACATCACCTTCTCAAGAGAACGAACGATCCACGAGCACTTCTTGGTGCCTGGAGGAGCTGGACGCATATGAGGATCACGGTGACCCTGACCAGTGGCACCAACGTCATGAGCAGCTTGCTGAGTGTGGGCCTCCTTCTTGTACAGCTTGACATCATGGTGGTCTTCAAAGTCCAATTCCAGATCATCACGGAGTTCAGCAGGGTAGCAATACTTGATGAGCTTCATGATGTAAGGAGCATACGGGGCACCTTGCGGTTGAAGAGAGCAAAGTGGATCTCATTGAAGATGAAATCCATCACATCAATCTTGTGACACTCGTTGTCAATCATGTCGCCCTGAGAGAAGGTAAGGTAGGAGTGGTACATGAGTTTCACTAGGCCACCACGGATCTCATCAGTATTGCCACAACTCGGGGCAATAGTCTCTCTGAACATGCGCAGCAGGATGTCATATACCGGAAAGAGACCCTTTGGAGAGCCCACAATCCCACGAGGACCATACAGCTCAACAAGCATGTTCTTCTCATACTCCATCCCGTGAATGTGCATGCGAGTACCCTGAGGAACATTGAGACCGGCAAAGGGGTATCCTAGATCAGCTGCAAAGTCATGAAATGTGGCGGTGAGCAGGTGAGGGCCAGACATCCAGGACATCCCAATCTCCTCAGAATCATCTATGACAAGAGTGGAGTAGAACTGCTGAATATAGGTGGTGTTGAAGGAGCATTTATTCTCCATGAGGGGACGCAGACCCAAAGTTCAGCCACTTGCACAAAATTGTTGAAGTATGCGGGATTGGCAGCCATGTGTGCAAAATTGATAAACTTCATGGGGCAAACTGGCTTGCTCATCACAGGGTACACTTGCTTGAAAAGAGTTTCCTGCTCAACGTGCCAGGAGCAGGAATCAATGGTTGGGTCTTGAGGACCCTCAGTGTACCAGGCCTTGGCGCGCCATGCCTTGAACTCAGAGATGTACATGGTGGACACATTAAGAGCATCCTTGCCCTATTGCTTGGTGTCCCTGCTAGCTGCCCTGGAAGCATCACGGTCACGCTCGTACTTCTGCTCAGCATCCCTCTGATGACGGCGAGTCTCCACCTCATCCACAAGCGTACCCTGGTCATCTTCCCTCAAGTGGCGGTACCTCTTGCGCGTGCTAGTTACCTTAGGAGGCCTAGAGCTTGAACCATCTGCGAGAAAAGAAAGAGAAAGTGCAAAGAAAACAAACAGAAAAACGATCAAAATGGGGGCTCACATCTTTTGGAAGTGGAATAATAGATCTCAGTTAGAGCTTGTTGGGCGTGTTGATTAACAACATCTGGATTTTTTCTTGCACTTCCTTTTGTTATGATCTGCCTCTCCACACATAGAGCATCTAATGATGCATCCCTTTCTTGATAATTTGGTTCCTTTTGGTTTCTCTCTCTCTTCTCTCCTTCTCTCTACCTTTAGCCTACCTGGCATTTTCATTTTAATAGGTGGTAAAGGTCTAGGATTTGAAGATATTGGCCAGCTTTCTTTTCCCTCCACTGGTTGCAAGACATTGCTGTAAATCTTGTCATACACATCAATCCTATAGCAAGGTGAAATATAGTCATCAATGGCATCACCCTTAATGTATATAGCACTAATAGCATGACAACACGGCAGGCCAGAAAGTTCCCAATATCTGCAGCTGCATTTTAAATTACCCAAACTGACAGTGAATCTTCTGTGTGTCCCTTCCATAACCTCAAAACTCTCTGCTCCATTGTACAATACCTTGCAAATTTTTGATCTCTTTATATTTAGCTGCAATTTCTTGAAAATGTCGGGGCATATAATTCCAGTCCAACTTTGTGACTTGGCCTTATTCTCTGCTATTCTTGCGGTAACTTTTCTCCTGATTATTTCCATCTGTGTTATAACTGTATAAAATCTCGCTCTCATGATAGCTTTATTGAAAGATTCACACAGATTATTTTCCACGGAATCACAATTGGATCCAAGCTTCATAAATGCCCTACACCAATGTTCAGGAGCCATTTTCATCATGTCCCTAGCCCCATCTGGTGTTTTCTGTGCTACCTTGGCCCTATTGTAGTTTAACTGAATTTTATCTGAGGATTTAGCACAAGCCCAGAACATTTTCTGGAAAATTTTATCCCTGTGAAGCTTCCTCCAATTTGCATATATATGCCTTGGACACATTCTGTGCTCTGCTTCTGGGTTATCTCATTTACTGCTTTTATTAGGCCCTTTTGTTGATCTGACATAATCACCCATCGATTGCCATGATCATTTATCTGTATATCTTTTTGAAGGAGTGATAAAAACCACTACCAGCTGTCATAATTTTCCCCCTCAACTGTTGCCCATGCAGTGGGATACATCTGGTTATTTGGGTCTCTTCCAATAGCACAGAGAAGTTGTCCACTAACCGCCCCTTTTAGAAAGCATCCATCCAGACCAACTATTCTCCTACAGCCTGCTAAAAACCCTTTTTTGCATGCATCTAGGCACACATACATTCTCTCAAATACATGTTTGTCAGTGAAATCAGGGTTTAAATTCACTGCCACAGTGCTACCTGGGTTGCTTCTAACTAGTGCTAGATGATAGTCAAACACCCTAGAAAATTCACCATTTGTTGCATCAATAATCCTCTCCATAACAATTTTCTTTGCCCTCTTGCATTTACTTTCACTAACATCAGCACATAAATCCTCTAACACTGCCTCTTGCATCTTCTCTATTCTCCAACCCGGATTATCCCGAATTTCCCTGAAATATTTCTCAGCAATGACTGTGCTAGTAACCAACTTATTATCCCTCCTAGGAATGCAAGTGTGTACATTATTGTACCTAGTTACAATAAGCCAAGTGGACCTGCCACTTATGGAGCCATATATACTCCATTTGCAATTAGTCCAACTGCATCTTGCACTCACTCTTTTGTTCTCATCTTTGGGAAACAATAGATGATGGAAGTTTTTTAGGCCATAATTAACCAATTCTTGTTTAAATTGCCTGTTGTCCCTGAAGGCCTGCCCCAACTCGAACTCCTTCACTTCGGCACTTTCATCGTACACTCTGTGCTTTGTCCTCCTAGTTTTCACATTATCTGATGCATCACTATCGCTGTCATAGGAAAGTTCATCCTCAGTGTCATAACATGCCTCCTCACTAGCATCTTCTTCTAACTTCACATTTTCTGGCACAATAAATTCGTCTGGCATTTTGCTTGGTTTGAACTCCTCATCACCAAGCATTCTGTTTTTAATTTTCTTCCTAAGTTCCTTGGCTTGTTTCCTGTAGTTGATGGCTTCCTCATCTTCAGCAGAGGATTTGCTTTCATGTGCTTCATGGGCATCATCATTGCAATCATTGTCTAAAGTGTCACTGTCAGTTTCTTTTCGAACAGTGTCTACTCTAACTCCTTTTCCTTTCTCCTCAATTCTTGTCCTGCAAACTGGCATTTTTTGTGAATGAACTTGATGTGCATTGCCCTCTTGCCCTTGTTGTGCATTGTTCCATTCCATGTACCCTTGTTCTTCTCCACTTGCCCATATCAGCTCTGCATTTGCTTGCTTCTCCCTCTCACCATGCTCTGCATTTTCTTCGTGATAACTGGGAACCTCCTCCCTCTGATAATCATATTCCAATGATGCACTTTCTACTGGTTGTTGTTCTACATCTTCTTCTGAAGTGTCATCGGGACATAATTCTGCAGGTATCTTGGCATAGATGTCAACTACACCTGCATAAGAAACATCCTTCACCATATTTTGCACAGATCGAATATCTTCTAGGCATATTAGTGCACTCTTGATTGGCCCAGCTGGCATCTTTTAACAAAGGTTTGTTTTTTTCCATTGCTTGTTCAGAAACTGAGACATGATCAGCAAGGTGTTTCTTCAAATCTTTAACCGACAACTTCTTATGTACAGGAACAGTGGACATGCCATGCCTACCACCTTTCCAAAACCACTCCTTTCCACCCCATTCAAATGTTCCACGGTAATAGAATCGCACTGCCAAACAATCCGGAGGATCCATTGAAAAATCCTACGAAAATTCACAAAAAGAAGCAATTTTTAGGCACAATTTCAATACTGAATTGACTCTGTTTCAGCATGCAATCGACATAACATAGATCACTTTTAACGCAAAACATCGCTGGAGAGCCCAAATCCAAGCAGAACGACCCTAAATCAACCCCCAATTGAAATCCCTAAACCCTATCTAAACCCACATAAAACCTAACGGAAAACACATGGATTTTTTTTCTTCTCTGGTGGCAAAGAAAGCTAACCTCGTAGGATCGTTTTTCCATCATGGATTTGTCAAGCCGGGCCGCCGATCATTCGCCCTGCCGTGGTTGCCGTCGTTGGGGAGAGAAAAGTAGAGAGGCGGAGCAGGCGAAACCTGGAGACGAGGAACGGAGACAGAGGCTGGGCGAGCTGGCTCAATCGGACCAGGTGCGGGGGGTTATTTGGACTGAGCTGTTGTGGTTTGCCACCTGGTTCGACCCACCCCCAACAGACAGCCTCCACGTGAGCAAAACCAGCCCCCAATACTGCCCTCAACGTCTCCAGGAGGTCAATTGTCTGGTATTGCATAGTTAGGGGGATTAAGTACACCGATTTGAACTTGTGGGGGTGCTCTGTTCGTAACGTGAAACATGTGGGGGTTATGTGGACTTCTTTCGTGATGGGTGCTTGTGCTGCTTGCTGCCTCTTTGATTTTTTTTCTTACTTTTTTTTTGTCTCCTAAGTCTGATCGTGAGTAAAAAAAAAGTCTCACCACCATCTCTTTCTCTCGTCCTCTGGCGGTTTTTGACGGTGTCCGTTTCGAGCGTGTCTCACACCTGTGCCTTCTCGGTGCTTGTTGCTACCTTTATTTCTGTTGCGTCCACCAGATCTGTTGTTTCTTTTTTGTGTTACTTATGTCATGAGAGTCCACCATAATTTTACTTGTCAGCCTCTTTTACCGGTCATGGTCCTTCTATAGGATTTTTCTAGCCTCCTTATCTTAGTCCTGA
Organism: Alopecurus myosuroides; assembly: GCA_028641055.1. Lineage (NCBI taxonomy): Eukaryota > Viridiplantae > Streptophyta > Magnoliopsida > Poales > Poaceae > Alopecurus > Alopecurus myosuroides. Next base: position 6,665,089 of record CM054057.1, read on the forward strand.
TCCTTTATGTAGGATTTGTGTGGCCTCTTTTTCTCGGTCCTGGACCTTTGTTAAGGATTTTTGTGGCCTCCTTTTCTTGGTCCTGTTCCTTTCTATAGGATTTTTGTGGCCTCGTTCTCTCGGTCCTACTCCTTTCTATGGGATTTTTGTGGCCTCATTTTGCATTGCCATTGATCTACGCACGTTCTCTGCCGGTTGACTTCTTTGTCGTGGGCTTCTTGTGCTATGATCGTTTGTGACATGCTCTTCTCTTGATCGAATATCGGTCTCTGTCGGTCTCATTGTTCGATCGACTCTATTTGCTCTACGTTCTGGCTTGACTCTACAGGTTTTGAAAACTCTTCATGCTACAAGACACTTTCAAGACATGGATTATGTATTATCATTTTGTTTTCTAGTGTACATTTCTTAAAATGCAATGCTATTGCATACGCTTTGCATTTGAGGGGGGTGTTAAGGAATATTAATATAGGTCTAGGAGTCCAATCTGTATTAGTCTAGATTACTTATGTCCCAAGTCATGTCTAATATATATATTCCCATTGGGCTATCAATATAGACAAGTAGCCTATTCATAACAGTAATGAACTTTCTTTACAAAACTTCTACACTAGTATTAAGAAAATAGCACTACAATGGATGGTACAGAGATTCTTATACCTTGAAGCAGTAGCAGACACTCGGCTTCACTCAAGAGAAGTTCCTCTTCTCAAAGCGGGCTTGAATCGCCCTTCCTTGTAATAAGCCCACAAAAATAATTTTCAATAAAACATCATATTAACTGGAACAAGTTCGGTTTCATCACTCTCAACCAAAACAGTCAAGTGTTTAGAATCCATGGCAACTATAATTTCTTCACCCAGCTCTTCTACATGACATAATTGAGTATTTGGTTAAAACCGTTATCCTAATTTGCTCAAGGTTATCTACAGGACACGCAGTCACATCAGAGAAAAAGAAGTCAACAGATAGCAAGGATTATCCTTGAGAAGCAACTTCCATCAGGGTATCCTTCTCTTCCTCTCCAGGTACTTTTCCGGATAGATATCCTGAAACCAAATAGTGTAGGATGTCAACTGGTAGTTATATAGGCCAACTCATCCCAGAGCAACAAGAACCATCATGTTTTGTCTTTTCTGGCCTAGCTCACCAAGCATAGTCGTAGTTATATAGGCTAACTCATCCCAGAGAAACAAGAACTATCATGTTTTGTCTTTTCTGGCCTAGCTCACCAAGCAAAGTCGTAGGCAAGTGATTCCAAATGGTCCATTGAATGGGCTTTCTTATGGGGTAGAGACTCTTAGTGCTCACATGATAAAGTTTACCATATTCGCACGAATAAGCTCACAAATATTCTAAATTGCTGAGTGAGCCTTGAAAAGATTATAAGAAATATCTGATAAGACGTTCTTCACTCCCTCAAAAAACACATAAAATCGAGCGCTAATTGATGTGAAGAGAGTTGTAATTCTACATGAACTAATTCTCCATAATACACTCGGATAATATAGGATTGTATTCTTTTATTCATCATTTATTTTGCACAAAACATCCACTGTGACTCCTCGGTGAAGTAGCTATACTCCATGAGTTAACTGAATATTTGTTGGCTAAGATCCCTAGGCATTACAAAGAAATATGAATACCTTCTTATGTCATGCATGGAGAAATCTGGTTTTTTTCCGCTAAAACGCAAAAGCTTTGCATTTCATTGCATTGATAGAAAGAGAGTATATGTACAATCCTCTAGAAGAGGTGACCCCACCAAGTACAACTTAACCCAAGGCACTACGCACTATGGGAGGAGTTGATCCAGTCCAGGGGCCCCGACGCCCACCCAATCTCGAGCTTCGGCTTTGATGCAGTCCATCAAAGCGCGCACCGAAGGTCTCGTGTTGTCGAAGATGATCGCGTTTCGCTGCTTCCAAATCCACCAGGCCACGAGCATGATCATCGTCGATTTGGCTTTCCGAAGCGTGGGAGGGGTGGAGTGCAGAAGAAGCCTCCACCACGCAGTGAAATCGTCTTCGACAACCGGAGGTCAGAAGGTAGATTTGATCCAGGAAAGGACCTCATGTCAGATCGTCCGAGAGAAAGGGGAACCGGTTAGCAAGGTGGGCCATAGATTCCACATCTTGGTCACACAGCGGGCAACCCGCATGGTGTTGGGGCCGCGGCGCTCCAACCGCTCCATGTCCAGCAACGATCCATACAGGAAAGCCCAATGAAAATTTCACCTTAGGAGGCGCCCCATATCTTCCAGTTAAGCTTCCAGGATCTAGACTCAAGGGCCCCCTGAAAAATTGCGTTGTAGTGGATTTGGAAGAATACACACTATTCTTCAGCCATCGCCAGAGCAACCTGTCTGACCGCATCTGACAGGTGCACCACCCCTGCAAGTATCACATAGTCTAGATGTACTGCCAATAGGGCAAGGGGGTGTAAGGTCCCCTTGATGTCCGACATCCACTGGCACTCCCTCAACGCCACCCGAATCGTCCTGCGCTTTCTACGTCGTTAGGACGAGTGCGACGAGGGCAGGCGCTAACACTTTTAGCGACTTTCTCTCCACCCAATTATCCTGCCAGAATAGAGCCACCGCGCCATCACCGACCGACATAGAGGTAGAGGCGTTGAAGATGGCCCTCTCAACCTTGGAGAATTGCATGTCAAGCATCCATTTTGACCATGATTCTTTGTGACCATGATTCTATAGCATCCATTTTGGGCATGACTACTACTTGGTATAGATTTTGCTAATCCTGCATCACTAAAATAAAATAAAATTAATATAAGCTATAAAGTTGACTTGCACTGCAGCAAGGAAATCATCCATTCGTTTAGCATGGGATTACCTAGTGTAGAAAGATGAGATTGGCGAAATATGGTGGATGTATTATTGAGCCTCATGGGCGAGTAATATATTGGGGTACAAACTTGGAGGGAAACAAGCCTCGTAGAAATAGAATAGGAGATGGAATACAAATCCTATACTACAAATACATGTACCGGAATATATCTCTATCACCCCCCCCCCCCCCGCGCAGTCGTAGCTGTAGCGTTGCGAACAACAGGAGCATCGCGGACGGTCAGACTAGAGAAAAACCGAAGTAGAATCCAGTGGGCTGACGTCGTGGACGGTGTCACGACGCTGGAGCTTGGACCGTAGAGGAAGCTGATGAGTGCTCAAGACGAGATGATAGCCCTTTGTGTCGAGGTCGAGGTAGCCCAGAGCGTAGGGTGGTGTAGCTGTGGTCGAGGTAGCCGTGCGAGGATCGCCGAGGTCGATGTCGAGTGAGGGTAGCCGGTGTCAAGGTAGTCGCCGTGGAGCCGCGGGGCGCAAGAAGGCGCCAAGTTAGACATGGGAGCAGTGTTGTTGAAGTAGTGCTGCGTCGGGAAGAAGACGGTATGGACGAGGCGTCGCGCCGGGTTTGCCAAGCCCGTGGACGCGTCATGGACGAAGGCACGCGTCAGTGTTGCCAGCACCAGGCATGTGTAGAAGGACTAAGTCGATGTTCACGAGGCGTCGCACCAGGCTTGCCGGGACCGAGGACACGTCGTGGACGAAGGCAAGCGTCGGGGTTGCCAGCACCGGGCATGTGTAGATGCAAACTAGCACAAAATGTACACCATGTCGGAGGGACCAGCAGAGAAGGACTCGATGACGGTTGCGGCGCCAGTCGGCGTGGCGGTAGAAGGTGCCGATGTCAACCACGGTTGTCGGAGTAGAGGAAGTGGTCGAGGAAGATGACGGCGACGCTGGTGCTAAGCTCATGCTAGACGTAGACGAAGAGGTGGACGGCGATTTAGTCGGCGTAACCAGAGGCATCCCGTGGGGGGCCATGTCGGTTGCCGTTAGAAGCGACGCGGTGGCGGTAGCCCGCGAAGGGCCACGGTGGTCGTGTGTAGAAGCGGGGGCGGCGATGCTCGTAGTAGGCGAAGAAGAACCCAACAACTCGAAAAAGACCACGCGCAGACGGTGGCATTCCCGCGCTTAGGGAGGCAGCGCGGCGCATACCACGAAAAGGTCAACGCGCGGGGACGGCGGAGTGGACCGCATGCCGTGGCGCTACGGCTGCGCATGTCGGGCAACGGCAGGTAAGACCTCGGGGCGGCGGCGTGAACCGTGTGTGCCGCGGCGCTAGAGCCCGAAGGGGCGACGCAGTGGCAGCCCGCTAACATGGCAACCACGGGAACGGCCTCGGGGCGCCAGCGGGGACCGCGTGCTGCGGCGCTACAGCCCGAAGGGGCGACGCAACGGCGACGCGCGGGGTGATGCAGCCACGGTGAAAACCACGGGGTTGCGGCGCTACGGCCCGATGGGGCGACGCAACGACAGTATGTTTGCTCGATCGGTGATAGACGCACACTCGGGGACAGTCTTCACGAGAACCTGCGGAGGGCATGCAGACGACTATACGGGTCGGGCGCGCAATGGAACGGATCACGGGCAGGCGGGTGATCAATCCGCTTGCTCGCGAGGTGGAGGATGTGCCGCTCTGCATGAAGATGATGACGTGAGGCTAAGTGGTGGACACCGAGCGGCGAACGCAGCGCCGTGCCTGAGTGGCCAAGGCAGCTCCGTGCGTGAGGCAGCCGCGGTGAAGTCGGGATAGTGGAGGAGTCCCGATCGGAGCAGAGGCAACGACGACTAGCACAAAGAGACGGGCGGGCAGACGCGCGGAAGGCGGCCGTTAAGGCCGCCGCATCGTGCGATGCCGCCGAGGCGGCGAAGAGGCCACGCGGACAATGGCCGTTACGCCGCCGCGCGGCGCGTGAGTCTGCTGTGTCGATGAAGAGGCCGGTTGTTGCGCCCGTGTCGGAGTAGAGGCACGTGAGGATCGACGGTGGCGGCGGGTGCCGCAAACCGATCTTGGATCGGAAAACAAAAATAGAAAACGCCGGCCAAGCGACCGGTGGAGAGAAAGACTCTCTAGGGTAGCCGATCCACGGGACCGGGGGACGAACCCTAGGTACGGGTGGCGCGGCCTCCGGCGACGATCATAAAGATCCGTCCCAAGGCGGCGCGAGGTAGATGAAAAGGCGGCGGCTAGGGTTAGATCGTGTTTATGCTGATACCATGTAAAAAGATGAGATTGACGGAATATGGTGGATGTATTATTGAGCTTCAAGGACGAGTATATATTGGTGTACAAACTTGAAGGGCCCGAAGCCTCGTCGAGATAGAGTAGGAGATGGAACACAAATCCTATAATACAAATACATGTACCGGAATATATCTCTAACACCTAGCGACCAAAATCACCATCGTGTAGTATCTAATTCCAATCTATGGGCCAAGTTGGCGGCACCACCAAAGGCAATCCGGATCATGGACGTACTCAGGCGCAGTACATCGTCGATGAGGAACTCTTGAAGGTGCCGCAGAGGGGCGATCCAACGGCGATGGTCGAGGCCCATGCTGGACGTCGGGAGCGGGGAACAAGGCCCACGGAAGAGGCACCGGCGGCGGGGGAGCGGCTCGTAGCCCTTCGAGATGAGGCGGAGAGGAGGTCACCGATGGCGGCGCCTGCGGGCATGCACGTGCAGGTCGGCGCGGACGCGGGCAACGGGGGCGCGCGGAAATAAGAAGGTGAATGTCCCGAGGTACATGTGGTGGCGCTTAGAAGGCAGGACGGTGGCGCGGACACGGGGCAGGTGTGGGCGAGGCGGAAACGGGCGGCATTGGCAGGTGGCGGTGCGGGCGTCGAGTCTACGGCAGCGCATAACAGCGAGAGGAGGGCAACTCGTGTTGAGCTGCGCCCATCTCCTCCAGCCACCTTCCGATTCCTCGCAAGTCGCGAGGAGTGTGGCGTCATGGGTGTGCTGGTTTACCGTTTTGTCCCCGTGATTTTCTCCAGCTTAATATGGAAGGTTGAGGAGGAGGAGGTACGAGAGGGGGATGGCCGAAACTAAACGCGAAACAATAGACGCTTGAGACAGGATTTGTAGATGACTGTTGAAGGAACGAAACTTTTCTTTTAGATAGGAGAGAAAACATCAAGTACCGTCCAGCGAGCGTGGAGTCGTGGACTATCTAATGGTCACTCAATTCACTTGCCTTGCAACTGCGTGTTTGCAATTGAATTTTTCTGTACTACAGTGCATTAAACACTTCTCTCCGTTGAAACTAGTAATCACTAGCTACGGTATCCAATGACGCTAGCATCCAGATCAAACAAAACAGAGAAATAGAGATATAGCTCGTGGATAATTATGAAAACCACTGATAATAGAGAAATAGCTACACACGTATTACACCACAAGATCTGGTGAAAACATCCATGTCGACTGTCGATGATCGATCTGCCAAGATGGTGGGCTTATTGTTTGGGATTCCATATCGAACGCCTCGCCCGTGTCGCTAAAATAAATAGTATCAGTTCCCACGTCTCCTCCATAGACAGAAATAGACTTGCAAAAGGGTTTGCTGATGAAAAGCGCGTTGCCGCCTAGTCCGCTTGAAACCGGCTCCCACACACCTTTGCTGGCACATGCTTGGAAAACCTCCACCTTGCGAGTGTAGTTGTGGCCATAGGAGGGTGATTGTAGTAGTCTTTTCACCATGATTAATTTTCCACATGACTCCACCAAGTGTCGATAGACGGCAATTATATCCTCGTTATCTTTCAAGTAGGTTGCACCCTCGCGAATCTTGCCGTCACCGGTTTTGTTTCTAAGTTCAACGAAGACCCGTTCCTCCTCATACTCCTCTTCTGTTAGTTGAAAACGTCTAAAGTACTCAAAGCCATACTCACCCACTTGATGGTCTTTGGCCTCGAAACTGTTATCATTGTCATCCCTCCATACACCGAAACGATAATAGCGTGTGGCTGGGTGCTTGATAAGGCGCTCGATACCGTTCATCTTAGGTACGCCATCGCTATCAAAACCAATACAGAGAGCGACAAGGTCGTCGGCCTGAGTGATCCCGTAGAGTTTGTCCCTAACAAAAACAATGTCGATGATGTAGATGAAAGGAGGCTTTTGTGGCTCAGGCAACCACACTCCCTTCCCTGGTCGGACCAAGATGAGGGGATAATTCCAGTTGTTTGTCAAAAGAGCAATGACATCACCAGGAGTCGATCGCATGAGCACCTTCCGGACCTCGAAAAGCTCCGAGACGTTTCCGATGACGGTATCTAGCTCGGGGAGTAACACCGTCGTGTCCGAGAAAGCATTGTGCAAGGAGTAGGTATGTACTTTGTTGGCGTCGGTGCAGTCAAGGGCGAGCCAGTCATCTGTGGAGCCAATACATTTCGCGTTAGCCGGCAGGGATGGGAGACGGCAGCACGAGCTGCCAGCACCTTCGTCGGAGAGGGTCACGAAGAAGCCGTCCGATTCGACGATCCATGGCAGAAGTTTCGGAGCCGTAACATGCTGCCGGACAGCAGCACGCCACGAGCGGCACACAGCGCGGAGACGAGCCCGGTCAGCAGAGAGGGACAGCTGCCGGGCATGGCACACGGCCCGGAAGACGTGGCGGTCGGCGGCGGCAGCGATGGATGGGAGGGCCCGGCGTAAGATCTTCCACATCGCGAAGAAGTGTCCGCGTCTCCGGTACTGGCCAGGGGCGAAAGGGATGGCCCGGTACATCTTCGAACACACAGCGGAGAAACATCGTCGTCGGGGGCCGGGGGCGGCGTCATCGAGGCGGTCGATGACGAGGCCTAGGATCTCCGGTGCGATCTCCGACCACGGCGGCACTAACGGCTCCATAGATCTTAAACACTTCACTAAGTCCTGGATCGATATTTTTTATTTTTTGACAACTCCTGGATCGATTTCTTAAGTAGTGGATTGGAACCACGGTAGTATATATATATATGTCGGATCCGAATTCGAGGATGCATTGGACCAGTTTCATGAACGTGGCTCAACCGGACACGTCAACCTATCCAGTCACGTCTCTCAAAAAAAAAGAAAACCTATCCAGTCACGTGAAATACTCCCAAAATGATTTCGCCAAAAGAAAAACCACTCCCAAAATGTACACACAGCTTAATTAGAGCGTATCCAGTGGTCGCTGTAAAATCCTCGTCGTCGGAGTCCGATGAGGTGAACAAATCCTCGTAGCGAGGATTGTCGTCGTCCCACACTGTCTTTGGGTCGGCGATGTGCTCCTGGACGACGACCTTCTGGCGACGCTTGTCCTTAAGCTTCTCGGCCCGGCGCTACATCCGGTACTCTCGGTCGGCGGCGACGTCCTGCGGGAAGCGCTCGCGCCACGCCGCCGTAGCACGCTCGTCAAGCTCGGCGACAAGGAGGCGGCGTTGCTCCTCGCGGTGGCGCTCCCGATCCGCCACAGTGACTAGCTGTGGAGGCGGCGCCGACTCCTTTGCCTGGGCGCTCGTCCAGACATCGTCGAAGTTCATCTACGACCTTGGGCGACCGAGTCGCCACGTTGCTGCGTCGACCGCGCGGGCTGCCTCGTGCGCCGTCTCGTAGGTGCCGAGCTGCAGCCGCACCTCTCCATTGCGGATCTCGGCGTAGAAGGTCATGTTGGGCCGGGTGTGAATTCCACGGTACCCGCTTGCTCCTGTCCGGCGCGGCGGCATGGTGGTCTGGCGGCACAAAAGCGGTAGGGAGAAGAGTAGGGAAGAGAGAGAGAGCGCGCGAAAGAAAGTTCGTGACGGTGCGCTGGTGTTGGGAGCGCATTTTGTAAAGCGCGCGATTGGACACGCGCAAGACTTCCCGTTGGAGCGCCAGCGCGCGCCGCAGTTTTTCCCGCACACGGGCTTTTCCCGCGACCACTAGAGCGCGCCGCGCAGGCTCTCGAGTTGTATTTCGGCGGTTTTTCCCGCGAGGCGCCTATTTACAGCGAATCGCTGGAGATGCTCTTAGGTCTTGATAATGGCTCTGGCGCTGCGACCCTGACTGGCGCGGCCGTATGCATGAGGATCCTCTTGACTGCGGCGCTTTGGGCCGTGACCAGCCACGTCCTCGCTATCCTCATGTGGGGTGAAACGACAGCGCCCCATCGTCGTGGACATGCCAAAGGTGGTGGGTCCATGCCTAGCCCCACCTTGGACTCCTTAGCGTCTTCCGTGGGCCGTGTGGGTGTGACCAAGCCTTAGTTTTGTGGGGAGTATCCAATGCTCCTCGAAGCAAGCTGCACCTACCAGAGCTGACACGTGGAAAGGAGCTGGCCGACATGGACCTGCGTCTAGCGCTGGAAGCCTTCCAGATAAATTCGGGTGTAACAGTTGTCGATTAGTCATCTCAACAAGTCCCTCGGATGATCCGTAGGGTTTCGATTAAGCGAACGTAAGGGCGCTGGTGACGATCGTCGGCTATAAGTCGGGCACGATTTACCCAGATTCGGGGCCCTCATAGAGGTAAAACCCTTGCTCCTGCTCTTTTGATCTGTATTATCAATAGATCGATTACAACGGGGTTGCTCAAGTCGAGAGTATGATCCCGAGCTCAAGGCTTTGGTGGTGTAGAATAAATTGGATCCCCTTCGGTGGTTCTCCTGGCCTTATATAGGTGGTCAGGTCTCAAACCGAGTCGGGGGGGGTTACAAACCCTAGTTTTCGGTGGGTACAGGTTTCCTTCTTGACCCGCAAGTCTTTGCGGGTGGGCTTCAGTTGGGCTTTCTGGAACCGTTATGTGGCACCTTCTTCTGGGCTTATGTCTTGGGAATTGGACCGGGTAGCCTCACCCGATAGGTCCAGGATTCATCCCCACATCAGCAGCTGGCGGTGGGGTGCTACGCCCGGCGCGTAATGCCTCTCCGATGAACTCGGGCGGAGCATCTGTCGATGGTGAGGCCCTACAGATGGCATGGATTGCCCCTTCGAACAATCCTTCTGCGGCACCCAATGGTGGTGGGGTCTAGGTCCATGTGATCATGTCGCCGACGCTGCCATTTGGGGATAGTGGTGTTGCTACAAGTGGGGACCATGGATCAGAGTAGCGCAAACTTCTTGTTTGATCCCCGTTGTGGGATGCAAGCCAATTAACGGAAGGTGGAGTTGTTTCAGCGCGAGATCTTATCGACGTTCCCGCTTTGTTGCCAAGAATATGTCTGATAGACAATAATAAAGTTGTTATTATCTTATTCCATGCTTATGATAAATGTTTATTTCTGATGCTATAGTTGTGTTAACCACAAATGTTAATACATGATAAACAAATAAAAGTTCTCAGTAACGTCTTCGTTTAAACTAGCTTGTTAATAAACTGATGGTTAAGGTTTTCTATTCATGAACATTGAATGTTGTTAATAACGGGATCATGTCATTAGGAGAATGATGTGATGAACACACACCCAAAGTAATTTTAGCAATGTAATAAATTCAATAAGTTTATATTGTTATATCAAATATATGAGCAGGAGTTGGGTACTCCTTAGACCATTAGATCATGTCAATCACTAACACTTAAATGTCACACTGTAATATGGTGAATACAGAGGTGGCGTTGGGTACTCTCAAATTATTAGTTGATGCTAATAGATCCAGAATGGGATTTTTCCATCCTAATGATAGAGAGATATACTTTGAGTACTCTCGGTGATATCACATCAACACCGCTTGAAAGCACGTGACTAGGTCACAAGAATGTCATATCATGAAACAAGTCAAAGTACTTGTCGTTAAAGATATCGAACTAGGTATAGTTGATACCAATGATCGGATATTAGATAAGAACAATATCGCGAGACAAAAGGAATTGGTTAGGAAGTTATGGTTCATGTGATCACAAGATTGATCGTTGAATATTGATCCGAGAGGTGTTTTGATCATGTCTACATTATTTACGGACTATGTCGACGCATTTGAGCGGTTACGGAATATTTGTGAAAAGTTAAGCAACATCGTAGTTGTTTCGGTTATTATTGAAATCTTTCAAGGGGTTTATGACGCGTGATGACACGCTCGTTGGGAGACCCCAAGTTGAAGGTATGATGTCGTCTAGTGTAAATTTTCCCCTAGTGTGGAACCAGAGTTTATCGAACGAGTAGGACTTCGTAGTTTTGAAGAAGGTTACATATATCAACAACGTCGTTTATCAATGTTGACTAAGCGTGGAACCTGCACACAAGCACAAACTCTCTCTTTCCCAACTTTCCGGAATAGTGTCAATCTTTCAGTCTTGGTAAAAACAGGAGAATTAAACATACAGAGTCTTGGAAAACAATAAATGTAAAAAATGGAATAGCAAGGAAACAATGATGAAAAGTGCTTAAAAGAAGGTTGTGAATATGAGGAAAATACGACCAGGCCATAGGTTCACTAGTGATGTCTCTCCAAAGAAACCAACCATGCTGGGTGAACAAATTAATCTGGGAAATTGACTAATCATGAACGTATAACAATACTATTATGACGAGATATAGTTCACGAGTTCTAATATTGTAGGAATTACATCAAGGCATATGAACCGCTAACCAGCATGCGTCCAAATCTAAAATTTCATGTCAAGAAAACTATCTAGCCAATCCCTTGGTATTAAGTTGTAGCAATGAAGTGATTGCTTTGTGTGCAACAGAAAATTGCATTAAGAACAAGACGTAATATAAGAAGTGGTTCTCATCCGTAGACAAGATAAATGTTGTTTCCTCCTTAGTGGCAACATCACATCCTTCCCCGCATGTTGCTATCATTCAAGAGCAGGCAACAAGGAGGCATGAACCCATTATCTACCAAATAAACCCTCTCATGGAGATGAAAATAACTACGTGGATAAGGTAATCATAAACACCAGAGAGCATTGCAAGACAAGATTAAAACTCTCTACAATTAAAGTGAAGCATCTCAGACTGACATGAACAAAATAATCATAATCACATGGTTCATCGGATCCCAGCAAACACAACATGCACAATTACATAAGGATGGTCTCGATCCTGTGAGGCAGCTCACGAGACTCTAAACATGGAGTCATGGGAGAGAGAACAACCATCTAGATACTGCAATGGACCCATAGTCCTGAGATGAGAACTACTCACACATCTTTCCGGAAGCGATCATGGCGATGTACATGCCGCCGGTGACGATTCCCCCCTCCGGGAAGGTGTCGTAGCAGGACTCCAGAAGCCATCGATTAGATTTTTGAGGTCACGGCGCCTCTGTGTATGTTTCGCGGAAAATAACTCCATCCCCGAACTTTTTAGGGTTAAGGAAAATTTATAGGCGAAGAGGCGGTTGCCAGGGAAGCTCATGGAGCCTATGTGCACACTCGTTAGTAGACCCCAAGTGTAAGGTATGAAGAGCACATCATCAAGTTTTCCCTCAGAAAGAAACCAAGGTTTAATCGAACAGTAGGAGAAAGATATCACTTCTGACGGTTGTTGACAGCTGATGTTGGCGGGGCGCACTACCAGGCTCAGCAGCAACGTGGAATCTACACACAACACAACCAAGATACTTTCCCCAACGAAATAGTGAGGTTGTCAATATCACTGGTTTTCCTGAAAACAAAGGATTATACGTGTAGTGTGGAAAATGGTGTTTGTTTGCAGTGAAAGAAATGAGAACAACGATTGCAGTAAAAAGAAGAGTGCTTGCAGTAGGTTGTATTATCAGTGTAAAAGAATGGACCGGGGTCCACAGTTCACTAGTGGTGTATCTCCATAGAATATAAATAACATGTTGCGTAAACAAATTACAGCTGGGAAATTGACAGAAATAAAGGCTGCAACATAGTGCATATGCAAGACATGATGATTACTATGAGATTTATGTGGGCATAACAACATGATATAGACCGTAATCCAACTGCATCTATGACTAATAATCCACCCTTAGGATGTCATCTGAGCAAGCTTTGGCTAATTAGTTGCAAGAAACAGATTATTGCATTAAGTGAAGTGTGTAATATAAACAATAGAATTATCCTTAGGCAAAGCATTATTGTTTTCTCCCTAATGGCAACAACACATTTGAAAGTACAAAAAGGTCAACTAGAGGGGGGGTGAATAGGTGACCTACAAATTTTAATCCTTTTTCAATTTTAGTGGGGGCTTTAGGTAGTAAGTAACTTGGTTATCTAGATGTGCAACTAAGTAGACCCCCTATGTGACAAGTGAACAAGTATGCAACAGAAGTAAATGTAAGGCACAAGATAACCACAAGTAAAAACACGGAGACAAGGATATGTTTCCCGTAGTTCCTTCTTTAAATAAGTACGTCTACGTTGGAGAGGTGGGGAGCCACCTAGGCGCTCCTCAATAGCACGGATCTGCACACCTTGTTCTATTTGAGCTTCTCCGGTGAGGGAGATTCTCGTTTCCACTATGAGGTCGACTTGAAGGCGTTGACCAAACCTTTACAAGTGGTTGAAGCTACTCCACAAGTGGGATGGAGGCTCTCAACAATCCGAAGCTTCTTGCTACAAGGTGGAAGCTAAAAGCACTAGGTTTTCTCTTGGATGACAAAGCAACCAAGAGATTTCAAGATCCCAAGAGGTATGGTATGGGAACACAATTTTTGGCTTGGTAGAAAGGTAGATCTAGTCCTCCTCCATGAGATTCTTGAAGGGCATCGAGTTTGGTGGGAGGAGGAGGGAGATCGGAACGTTTTGAGCTCTTGAATAATGGAGGAGAGAGAGGAATGGACGAACTAGCTGCCTAGAGGAAGAAGACAGCTATTTATATGCTCCTCCAATTTCTGACCGTTGCAGTGCGCCAGGGCCAGAATATTCAGGGGTTAGCACCGGAAATTTCCGGTGCAGCAAGGCCGGATATTTGAAATATCGAGGGGGGGTGGAATTTCGAATATTCCGGGGCCGGAAAATTTCGGCCAATATTCTGCCCCCATGTCTGCGCGCGGGCAGCAACGCCACGCTGAAATTCTGCTAAGGACCAAGCCGGATATTTGAAATATCCGGGGGCGGATTTTTGAATAATCCGGGGCCGGAAATTTCCGGCCAATAGTCCGCCCCCATGTCTGCGCGCAGGCACCTGTGAAATCTCCAAAAACTGCTAAGGACCAGAGCGCCGGAAATTTGCCCCGGAATATTCCGGGCAAATATCCGCCCCACCTTCTGTGCGTGGGCAGTTGCAGAAAGACACTTAGTCGTTTGAAGAGGCTAGAGGGGCCGGAATATTCCGGTGCAAGGGCCGGATATTCCGCCCTATATCCACATGAAATACCGGGGCCAGCACTTGAAAAAACCGGTTGGAATATAGATCATTTTCAGAAATCCTCTTTGAACTTTTTGAGAGAATTATCAATAATCAACTGAGAGGCCAGCTGTAGACACTTAAACAACATTGTTAGAGATAGGATAATCGCGTTGTTATCAACACCAAAATCATTAGAGGGATCATGAGCTTTCAATCTCCCCCTTTTTGGTGAGTGATGACAACACGGGTATTTGAAAGGAGATAACCTAACAATGTGATAGAAAGTAAAACACAGATAGCACATATATAGGAGACATGCCTCCCAATAATATAAGTTCACACAATGAAATCCACAAATAATGAGCACGAGAAAACGAAGTTCAAAAAACGCACGAAGAGATAAAAATAACGATAAACACGAGGAAACCCACCCTAGCAAATCCCCGCGATCTCTAGATCTCCTCCCCCTTTGGCATCAGGATACAAAAAGAGAAAAGAGAGCACTACGTCCCATGGAGAAAAATCTAGGCCTTGGTATCCTCTTCCTCCTCCTCGCCAGCAGAAGCAATGTCCTTGTTGGGAATATGCCCTAGAGGCAATCATGTATGATGTAATTCCCATTGTATTCATAAAGTTATTAAGTTGTCCTTGTTTTGAACATCTGATATATGTCACTGAATATGTGATTCGATTGTGGAACTATATATTCATGTTGTTCATATTAATTGTCCTTGGTCATTAAGGTTGTGTTGGACACACATCCTAGACTAATGTGAGTGTTGGCTGATGACACGGTTCCACTTGTCATGGGCATGGTGATGCCATTCCAATGTTCACGGACTTGGCTAAAGAGTTTAGCAAGTCGGACTGACCCACATTGAGATGCAATGATCAAGTCGTCATTTGCATGTCTCAATCAATGTAATCCTTAGACCTGAGGTTGTCGCACAATCCGAGTTGTGGATCACCGACTTAGGTTCTGTCAAACGTTGTTCTGTGACAAGGCAACTATAAAGGCAGAGTTCGGGTCGAATGAGAAGCAAGCTGCGTGATGTGGATAATCAAGATGGGATTTTGCCCCTCCGAATGGAGAGATATTCTCTGGGCCCTCTCGAGTGATATGATTCAGGAAGCATGGCCATGCGCGACTCAGTTAAGTGTTAACTGTGTCGGTTGACTAAGAGTTAGTCAGATGAATCACATGTCACAGATCGAGAAGAGAGTTGAGCTATTTAAGGGATGACGATAAATCTCCTATAGCTTGACAAGGTATATCATGAGGCAAAAGGGGCTAAGATGAATATCACATTGAAAGGTATGTCGTCATGACTCAGTGGGACTTGGGAGTCGGCACGTTCTGCTAGGAGCCGCTACCGATTGATCGATTGAGAGTCGGACTCTAATCGTGTCCAAGTCGCCATGAGCCTGCAGGGTCGCACACTTAAGAGCGGGAGCAAATATTGGTTTGGTTGGACCCGAACCGGAAATGGACTGAATTAGTGAGTCGGACTCACAGAGGGAATGGGCCACAAGTGTTGTGCAGCCCATTACCATACGCTATATAAAGAGGGCAGGTTGCCCAGCGGGCACACTAAGTCCACTCTCCCATGCGTTGGGAACCCTAGCCCCACTAAGTCCAGCCGCCGCACCGGACCTAGCAGTCCGCCGTCGGAGCTCCTCCTCGTATGTGTGGATACCGGCAGAGGTGTTGTACGTTCAGCACTTCGACGTTCGAGGGATTGGATCGGCCGGACCGGATCGTGGGACTGCACTGCCCCGACGCGCTGCACCGATAATCCGCACATGCGCGTCTAGTGGTAATACTCGTGGCCTTCTACCTCGGCTAGATCTTGGGAGCATTGCGTAGGAAAAGTTTTGTTTATCTCTACGCGTCCCAACAGTGGTATCAGAGCGGTAGCTTCTGGTATTAGGCCCGAGATCCGTACATATGTGATATGTAGTTAGCGTTAGATGTGATCTAATTGCTGTTTTGGTGGTCGGTCTATGAGATAGATCGGTTTTGTACAAGGTTGATTGGATCAATCGTACTCGGGGTTAATGGATGATCAGGTTTCCGTGATCATACTGCTAAGGTCGTGGAACAACTTACCCATACCGGTCGGTTTCCGCCATCGGGGTATACCGTGACACATAAATCCAGTTGCGGTGATCGAAGATCAAAGAGTTTGGTCGAATCGGAATACGGATCAGATTCGGGTAAAATCGTTTTATCCGATGAAGAAATCCATGATCGGAATCCATGATCGGGACCGCCGGCTTCGCCCTGTCGTAGCGCCTTAGATGTCGTTACGAGTTTCACAACGCCGGTAGATACCGTATCTATGCATAACTTGTTTTTGCAAGAAGTTGTGAATGGTATGGCTTATGTGCATGTGATGTGTGTAATCCATACATGATCTGCGTATCATGTTCTTGTCAGCCGGCTGGAGCCTAGGTGCTGTCATTCTATTGTATAACGACCTGCGTGTCGGATTCTCTATGTAAATTTTCATTTACTAGCTAGTGTAGCTTGTTGGAGAACCGGAAGGCATGCAAGTCGATGTACAAGTCGGCTACATGGAGCAAGATGGCACGTGACAAGAGTTGGCACGAGTCGACTTGCAAGCTTCGTGGAGATGGAGATCACCATGAAGAGAGCCATACCATTTCACATTATAATTGCTTTATTTGTGTTATTGTTATGTCTCTATTTACCTCTATTTAGATAGTTGGTAGATTCTTTAATCCCTCAAAGAAGGTCTAGTCGGTCGCCCCGCCAGTGCTGCACCATCACAAGTCGGACATTCTTGGTAGTGGGCTCATAAAATTGAGGTGCTACCAATTCTTTCCGGTTAGGTGGGTTTGAGTCGGACTCTTACAAGCAGAAGCACTTGGTAATCTAGACGAGTCCATCACAACGGTTGTGGGGCTCGGGGCGAGGTAGGTTGGGAGCCGGGGCATGTGATGTCACCCAACTAACAGGAGTCGTATAGAGATACGATTGGCAAGGTGTTGCCTACCTAGATCACTTGACGGCTAGCGGTGATGCTAAAGCTCACTAGTCGGCTTGCTTATTTAGGATCTTGAATCACTTAGCAACCATCGGAGGGATGTTGGTTCTAGTGGGAGCATAAGTATTAAAGCGTTTAATATGCCTGCTCTTTTATGAATACATGTCTTAAGTGTTTTTGCGTATTTTCTGTTGTAGATCAATGGCACCTAGCAACCTTCCTCAATTGTCCGCGTTTGCGTTGAGGTCAATCCTAGAGAACGATAAGCTAAATGGAACTAATTTCACCAACTGGTATCATAATCTGAGGATAGTCCTCAAACATGACAAGAAAGAACATGTTCTAGAAACTCCACTTCCAGAAGAGCCTGGTGATGATGCGACTAACGCTGTCACAAATGCCTACCGTAAGACTAGAGATGAGTCTACGGAAATTAGCTGTCTTATGCTTGCACACATGGAATCGGACTTGCAGCAGCAGTTCGAAAATGTTGAGGCCTACGATATGATCGAAAGCCTCAAAAGTATGTTCCAGGCTCAAGCAAAGACTGAGAGGTATCAAGTCTCTCAAGCTTTGCTTGGCTGTAAGCTGAAAGACGGCGATCCATGTAATCAAGATGATTGGTTACATCCAGTCTTTGGATCGCTTGGGCTTCTCAATTAACGAAGAGATCGCCACTGATATAATTCTGAACTCTCTTCCTAGTGCGTATGGTCCGTTCATCTCGAACTACCATATGCATGGTATGGATAAGAGTATCACTGAATTACATGGGATGCTCAAAACGGCAGAGGCTGATATTAAGAAAGGCGCCAGTCAAGTGTTGATGGTGTAGAATAAGGCTAAGTTCAAGAAGAGTTCTTGGACTAAGAAGAAGAAGGATAAGTCAGGAGGTAGCGCCCATGGCCCTGTCCAGAGTGCTCCCTCAAAGACTAAGCCTTCTCCTACAGCCGGAGCCAATTGCTTCTATTGCAAGCAGGATGGCCACTGGAAGAGGAACTGCACCAAGTATTTGGCTGACAAGGCCAAGAGTGGAGGTATGACTTCAGACTCAGGTACACTTGTGTGCAATGTTATAGACATTTATCTTGCTGATGCACCTAATAGTTCTTGGGTATATGATACCGGATCAGTCATTCACATTTGCAACTCGTTGCAGGGGCTGGTAAGAACTAGGAGCATGGCAAGAGGAGAGGTTGATATTCGGGTCGGCAACAAGGCGAGAGTCGCTGCGTTGGAAGTCGGCACGATGCAACTTCATTTACCTTCAGGATTTATTTTGGAACTAAATAATTGTTATTATGTTCCAGCACTTAGTCGAAACATTATTTCCGCCTCATGTTTGATGAGACAAGGTTATGAGTCGAATATTAAGAATAATGGTTGTTCTTTATATTTGAAAGATATGTTTCATGGCTTTGCACCCGTTCAGAACGGGTTATTTATTTTAAATCTTGATAGTGAATCGGTCTATAACATAAATGTTAAAAGGTTGAAACCAAATGATCTGAATATGACTTACTTTTGGCACTGTCGGCTTGGTCATATAAGTTGGAAGCGCATGAAGAAGCTCCATGATGATGGACTTCTAACTTCGTTTAACTTAGAGTCATTCGAGACATGCGAATCATGCCTACTAGGCAAGATGACCAAGACACCTTTTGCAAGGAGTTGTGAAAGGGCGTCCGACTTGTTGGAACTAATACATAGTGATGTATGTGGACCAATGAGCACGACAGCCAGAGGTGGTTATGAGTACTTCATTACCTTCACTGATGATTTAAGTAGGTATGGATATATCTATTTAATGAAACACAAGTCGGAAGCCTTTGAAAAGTTCAAGGAATTCCAGAATGAAGTACAAAATCAGCTCGGCAAGAAAATAAAGTTTCTACGGTCGGACCGTGGAGGCGAGTACATGAGCCATGAGTTTGATGACCATCTAAAGAGTGGTGGAATAGTTCCTCAACTCACTCCGCCGGGTACACCGCAGAGAAACGGTGTATCGGAACGGAGAAATCGGACCTTGTTGGACATGGTACGATCAATGATGAGTCGGACAGATCTACCTTTATCATTTTGGGGTTATTGTCTAGAAACTGCAGCTTTCACACTAAACAGAGTACCATTAAAGTCAGTAGAGAAGACACCACATGAGATGTGGGCTGGTAAAAAGCCAAGTTTGTCTTTTCTTAAGATTTGGGGTTGTGAAGCATTTGTCAAGCGACTTCAGTCGGACAAGCTCACGCCCAAGTCGGATAAGTGTATTTTCGTGGGGTATCCGAGGGAAACCTTGGGGTACTACTTCTACAACCGGGAAGAGGGCAAAGTGTTTGTCGCTCGGAATGGTGTCTTCCTTGAGAAAGAGTTTCTCGGTCGGGAAGTCAGTGGGAGCACAGTGCAACTCGAAGAAATTCGAGAGGAACCAGCTAGGGGCGAGTCGGCGAATGCCTTGGAGGCTGAGCCGGTCGTGGTACCTACACCGGTAACAGCACCCGAACCACGGAGATCTGCCAGATTACAGAGTGCTCGAGATGTTTTACTGTTAGACAGTAATGAGCCGGCAACTTATTCGGAAGCGATGGTGGGATCTGATTCCGAGTCATGGCTTGGAGCCATGAGATCCGAGTTAAAGTCCATGGATGAAAACCAAGTTTGGAATTTGGTTGATCTGCCTGACGGTGCAAGACCCGTCGAGTGCAAATGGGTCTTTAAGAAGAAAATTGATATGGATGGAAATATTTCCGTCTATAAAGCACGACTTGTCGCGAAGGGGTTCCGACAGGTTCAAGGAGTTGACTACGACGAGACATTCTCGCCTATAGCGATGCTTAAATCAATTCGGATAATGTTAGCCATAGCAGCCTATTTCGACTATGAGATATGGCAGATGGATGTCAAGACGGCTTTCCTTGATGGAAATTTAACTGAGGACGTGTATATGATACAGCCCGAAGGTTTTGTCGATCTAGCTAATGCTGACAAGGTATGCAAACTTCAGAAATCCATTTATGGGTTGAAGCAAGCATCTCGGAGTTGGAACATTCGCTTTGATGAGGTAGTCAAATCGTTTGGCTTCATCAAGAGCGATCATGATTCTTGTTTATACAAGAAGTTTAGTGGGAGCAAAGTGAACTTTCTAATCTTATATGTGGATGACATATTACTGATTGGAAATAATGTCATGATGTTGCAAGAAACCAAAGAGTCATTAGAAAGGAGTTTCTCAATGAAGGATTTGGGTGAGGCAACTTACATATTAGGAATCAGAATCTATAGAGATAGATCCAGGCGGCTCATTGGATTGAGTCAGAGTACTTATCTGGACAAGGTTTTGAAGAAATTCAAAATGGAAGAGTCCAAGAAGGGATTCTTACCGATGTCCCATGGCATGAAACTTAGCAAGACTCAGTGTCCTTCGACAACTGATGAGCGAAGTAGGATGAGTGTGATCCCGTATGCTTCGGCAATCGGATCCATCATGTATGCCATGATTTGTACTAGGCCAGATGTTTCCTATGCTCTAAGTGTTACGAGCAGATACCAGGCTGACCCTGGCGAAGCCCACTGGACAGCGGTTAAAAACATCCTTAAGTATTTGAGAAATACTAAGGAAATGTTCCTAGTTTATGGAGGTGGTGAGGAATTCAGTGTAAAGGGTTACACGGATGCGAGTTATCTCACCGACTCAGATGATTCTCGTTCGCAATCGGGATACGTGTTCGTAATGAACGGAGGAGCTGTGAGCTGGAAGAGTTCCAAGCAAGATACGGTGTCTGCATCTACAACAGAGGCTGAGTATATTGCTGCCTCAGAGGCGGCAAAGGAAGCTGTTTGGATCAGGAACCTCCTGATAGATTTTGGTGTGGTTCAGGGCGCGTCCAATCCTTTGGACGTATATTGTGACAACAATGGTGCTATCGCACAAGCCAAGGAACCTAGACAACACCAGAAGAACAAACATATACTCATGCGGTACCACCTCATTCGCCAGTTTGTCGAACAAGGTGATATCAAGTTATGCAAAGTACACACGGATGCAAATATTGCAGAGCCGTTGACAAAGGCGCTACCACAGCCTAAGCATGAGGCGCACACGAGAGGTATGGTCATTAGATGCCTAGGCATATGATGCCAAGATGATTGACTCTAGTGCAAGTGGGAGACTGTTGGGAATATGCCCTAGAGGCAATCATGTATGATGTAATTCCCACTGTATTCATAAAGTTATTAAGTTGTCCTTGTTTTGAACATCTGATATATGTCATTGAATATGTGATTCGATTGTGGAACTATATATTCATGTTGTTCATACTAATTGTCCTTGGTCATTAAGGTTGTGTTGGACACACATCCTAGACTAATGTGAGTGTTGGCTGATGACACGGTTCCACTTGTCATGGGCATGGTGATGCCATTCCAATGTTCACGGACTTGGCTAAAGAGTTTAGCAAGTCGGACTGACCCACATTGAGATGCAACGATCAAGTCGTCATTTGCATGTCTCAATCAATGTAATCCTTAGACCTGAGGTTGTCGCACAATCCGAGTTGTGGATCACCGACTTAGGTTCTGTCAAACGTTGTTCTGTGACAAGGCAACTATAAAGGCAGAGTTCGGGTCGAATGAGAAGCAAGCTGCGTGATGTGGATAATCAAGATGGGATTTTGCCCCTCCGAATGGAGAGATATTCTCTGGGCCCTCTCGAGTGATATGATTCAGGAAGCATGGCCATGCGCGACTCAGTTAAGTGTTAACTGTGTCGGTTGATAAGAGTTAGTCACATGAATCACATGTCACAGATCGAGAAGAGAGTTGAGCTATTTAAGGGATGACGATAAATCGCCTATAGCTTGACAAGGTATATCATGAGGCAAAAGGGACTAAGATGACTATCACATTGAAAGGTATGTCGTCATGACTCAGTGGGACTTGGGAGTCGACATGTTCTGCTAGGAGCCGCTACCGATTGATCGATTGAGAGTCGGACTCTAATCGTGTCCAAGTCGCCATGAGCCTGCAGAGTCGCACACTTAAGAGCGGGAGCAAATATTGGTTGGGTTGGACCCGAACCGGAAATGGACTGAATTAGTGAGTCGGACTCACAGAGGGAATGGGCCACAAGTGTTGTGCCGCCCATTACCATACGCTATATAAAGAGGGGCGCAGGTTGCCCAGCGGGCACACTAAGTCCACTCTCCCATGCGTTGGGAACCCTAGCCCTACTAAGTCCAGCCGACGCACCGGACCTAGCAGTCCGCCGTCGGAGCTCCTCCTCGTACGTGTGGATACCGGCAGAGGTGTTGTACGTTCAGCACTTTGACGTTCGAGGGATTGGATCGACCGGACCGGATCGTGGGACTGCACTGCCCCGACGCGCTGCACCGATAATCCGCACCTGCGCGTCTAGTGGTAATACTCGTGGCCTTCTACCTCGGCTAGATCTTGGGAGCATTGCGTAGGAAAAGTTTTGTTTATCTCTACGCGTCCCAACAGTCCTCATCATCCTCAACACCCAGATCCCAGTCGACATCGCGGTTGTTCCAGTTCTTGTAGGGAATCCTTTCAGGAAGAGCAGCAGGGATGTTGGTAACATTGAGTGCAGTCATGATGGCGCGCTGATTCTCATGAATGTTGTGGCGCTCAACGTAGGCATTGTAGTTCTCCTTGTGGATGCACACGTTCATGCACATCACCTTCTCAAGAGAACGAACGATCCACGAGCACTTCTTGGTGCCTGGAGGAGCTGGACGCATATGAGGATCACGGTGACCCTGACCAGTGGCACCAACGTCATGAGCAGCTTGCTGAGTGTGGGCCTCCTTCTTGTACAGCTTGACATCATGGTGGTCTTCAAAGTCCAATTCCAGATCATCACGGAGTTCAGCAGGGTAGCGATACTTGATGAGCTTCATGATGTAAGGAGCATACGGGGCACCTTGCGGTTGAAGAGAGCAAAGTGGATCTCATTGAAGATGAAATCCATCACATCAATCTTGTGACACTCGTTGTCAATCATGTCGCCCTGAGAGAAGGTAAGGTAGGAGTGGTACATGAGTTTCACTAGGCCACCACGGATCTCATCAGTATTGCCACAACTCGGGGCAATAGTCTCTCTGAACATGCGCAGCAGGATGTCATATACCGGAAAGAGACCCTTTGGAGAGCCCACAATCCCACGAGGACCATACAGCTCAACAAGCATGTTCTTCTCATACTCCATCCCGTGAATGTGCATGCGAGTACCCTGAGGAACATTGAGACCGGCAAAGGGGTATCCTAGATCAGCTGCAAAGTCATGAAATGTGGCGGTGAGCAGGTGAGGGCCAGACATCCAGGACATCCCAATCTCCTCAGAATCATCTATGACAAGAGTGGAGTAGAACTGCTGAATATAGGTGGTGTTGAAGGAGCATTTATTCTCCATGAGGGGACGCAGACCCAAAGTTCAGCCACTTGCACAAAATTGTTGAAGTATGCGGGATTGGCAGCCATGTGTGCAAAGTTGATAAACTTCATGGGGCAAACTGGCTTGCTCATCACAGGGTACACTTGCTTGAAAAGAGTTTCCTGCTCAACGTGCCAGGAGCAGGAATCAATGGTTGGGTCTTGAGGACCCTCAGTGTACCAGGCCTTGGCGCGCCATGCCTTGAACTCAGAGATGTACATGGTGGACACATTAAGAGCATCCTTGCCCTATTGCTTGGTGTCCCTGCTAGCTGCCCTGGAAGCATCACGGTCACGCTCGTACTTCTGCTCAGCATCCCTCTGATGACGGCGAGTCTCCACCTCATCCACAAGCGTACCCTGGTCATCTTCCCTCAAGTGGCGGTACCTCTTGCGCGTGCTAGTTACCTTAGGAGGCCTAGATCTTGAACCATCTGCGAGAAAAGAAAGAGAAAGTGCAAAGAAAACAAACAGAAAAACGATCAAAATGGGGGCTCACATCTTTTGGAAGTGGAATAATAGATCTCAGTTAGAGATTCAGGGCATGCCGGATATTCCGGTCTGGGGCGGAAATTCCGGAGGGGCGGAAATTACGGTCTCAGACAAAATTTTCGTGGGGGGGGCGAAAATTTACGATCGTCAAAAATTTCGCACCAAATCTGAGAATATGGCCTGGCATGAATCTAAAACGTTGAGGAATTGCAATTGGGGGAAACACTAGGGGATATGTGATACTAGTGTGTGGACGTTCCACCCCAAAACACAAGGAAGATTACATAACATGAGATCAAACCAAAAACTAAGAATACGAGCATAACGAGTAATCAAACGAAAAATAGGAGTGTGTCTCTCTCCCAAACAAGGATGATATATAGCTTCCAATGATATTATTGCATCAAGGAAAAAAAGAAAACAAAACGAAGAATAACATACGCTCCAAGTAAATTTCATATGATGTGGCCAAATAAAAATATAGTTTCACTAGAGGTGACCTCATAAATGGTTGATGAAGAAGGGGATGCCTTGGGCATCCCCAATCTTAGATGCTTGAGTCTTCTTAGAATTTACTGGGATGAACCACGGGGGCATCCCCAAGCTTTGATATTGCACTCTTCTCGATCACATATAGCACCCTCTTCTCTTGACCCTTGAAAACTTCCTTCACACCACACTCAAAGAGTAATTCGCATTAGAGGGTTAGTGCAACAATCAAAAATCCATGGGGTCTGTATGGGCACAAGTTCGATTAATTATTTTGAACATTATCTATAGCCACTGATGTTTCGTGAAGCAAAGAAATCCACTTGACATCGTTAAAAAGCAAATGCAAGAAAAATGGCAGAATCTGCCAAAACCAGAATTGTCTGTAAAGACGAATTTTTTCGGGACACTTACAGCACTCAAACCGAAAAACTTAAAGAACAAAAAGTTGCGTAATTAGCTGAGTAATAAGCACAAAACATTTCAGGTCATTCTGATCTTTCTGGATTTTTCACGATTTATTTACGATGGATAGCAGAAATATGTTTCCTGCGCAGAAATCCCAAAACCAACTCCAACTTTCGTCAGAAACTTTACTTGGCACAACTAATACATGAAAATAAAGATAAAAAGGAGTTTCTACATATGTATACATCCCTTTGACTCAAATAAAACAGAGAAAACAAACAAAACTAAAACCATGGGTTATCTCCCAAGAAGTGCTTTTCTTTAACGCCTTTTAGTTAGGCCCAGAAAAGTGGATTCACGCATTTTCAAGTGAAGAAGATGCTCACATAGGAAATATGAATTAAATAAAAAGAGATCATAAAGAATCAAATATAAAACAAATTTAAGTCTAACCCACTTCCAATGCATAGGAATCTTGTAAATAAATAAATTAAAGAAGCTCAAACTAGAAATCATGGAAGGTAGAACAAGAGCACCTTCAAAACTTTCAAAATAGAGAGAGGTTTTTTAGTAACATGAAAATTCCTACAACCATATTTTCCTCTCTCACTATATTTTCAGTAGCATCATGAACAAACTCAACAACATAATTGTCACATAAAGCATGTTTGTCATGGTATAAAAGCACACAATTCATATCAAGCTCCAAAACAGTGGGATTGATACGTCCATTTTGCATCACTATTTTATATCATATTTTTTTGTTATTCATCTATATATTTCATGTTATGATGCCTCTCGTATGTTATTTTATCTTATTTTGCATGTTCTATAATTTTTTGAGAATAAACACTGGGACCAGGAATCTGATGGAAAAAGCACCACAGGGTTACCATATTTCAGAAGATCAGAAGAAGAAGTGGGACACTGGGAGTGTCCTAGAATTTCAGTGGAGGAAGCCATGTAGAAGAAGAGCCAGAGGGGGGCACCATGGGCCCAGACCATGAGGTGGCGCGCCCCCCTGGCCTACCTCTGGGGATATCTTTTGCGTGCCTGTCCACCATGAAACCCTAAGCCTAATACCATCATCAAATAATTATTATGCCGCCGCCTCGGGGCGGAAAACACCCGAGAGAGAAAGCTCTCTGGCAGGGAGAAATAAATCTATCGGGGAAATTCCTCTCCGGAGAGGGGAAATCACCTCCATCGTCACCGTCATCACTCCGGGTATCATCAAGATAGTCACCATCATCACCCTCTGCACCATCACCCTAACCATCCACCGTCATGCCGCTGTAACAATTACGGGCCTCTATCGTTGTTTTGCATTAGATCTCTCTCCCGGTGTGGATTACTTGTTAGTAGTTGATGCTTGTGAGATTTATCGGTGTTTGCAGTTTATGACCAGATTGTTATCGTAATTATATCACCTCTGATCATGATCAATATGATGTCTTGTGAGTAGTTCGTGTTGTTCTTGAGGACATGGGTGAAGTCAAGTTGTTAGTAGTGAAGTAATGTTGAGTAATATTTAATGTTTGATATTTAAGTTGTGGTGTTATTCTTCTAGTGGTGTAATGTGAACGTCGACTACATGATACTTCACCATTAATGGGCCTAGGGAAATAAATCATGTATTTGGCTACTAATTTTGGGGTTGCCGGAGTGATAGAAACCTAAACCCCCTTTAGGAAACCATTACACGAGGGAGCGTAGGATCCTGGAGTTTAAAGCTGTGGTTAGATTTATTTCTTAATTACTTTCTTGTAGGCGGATGCTTGCAAGGGGTATAATCACAAGTATGTATTAGTCTGGATGGGACGGTACATTAGCGTAGGTTCACCCACACAACACTTATCAAAACGCCGAAATTATTCAGCTGCATGGAACAAAAGCACTTGACAGAAACCTCCCATGTGTCCTCGAGAACGTTTGTTAATCATAAGTAAAGTCAACGGCTTGTCCTTTTCTAAAGAAAGTATTGGGCCGCTTGCTGCAATTATTACTACTGCATTTTATTTACTCGCACTTTATTTATCTACAATATCAAAAAAAACGACAAATCTATTTTCCAGTATTTACAGTTATTCCTTCATCGAAACTGCTTGTCAACACCTTCTGCTCCTCGTTGGGTTCGACACTCTTATTTATCAAAGGTACTACGATACACCCCCTATACTTGTGGGTCATCAAGACTACTTTGTGGCGCCGTTGCCGGGGAGTGAAGCGCTATTGGGAAGTGGAATTGATAAACGAAGCTTCTACTATAAGTGATGTTTTTATTACTGCGTACTGCTTTATTACACTATGTTTGGATCTCCTTTTGAGTCCTTATTTGTGGGCACTGCTACCACTGCTAGGGTAGTAAGTGACCCACCGCCTGATGATTTGGATCCTTATAAAATACCCATAAAGATTGCTAAACATGTTAGGGATAACTGTTATTCAGTTGATGTAACGGTCCATCCTGGTGATCATTTGCTCTTTTTACATTAATTCTGCGAGTTGTTCAAGTGTGCAGGTATTACAATGAGCCAAGTGAAGATGAAATTATTCTCTATATCATTGACCGGACGAGCCGCTGAATGGTTCAAACTTGTGAAAAATAGCCAAACTATTGGATGGGAGGAAATTGTACCTCTCTTTTATTCTAAATTCTATCCTCCAAGTGAAATCCATAGATATTGGAATTATATATATAATTTTTTGCCTCATGAAGGCGAGAGTATTTCCCAAGCATGGGGGAGATTGAAGTTACTAATTCTCAAATTCCCCATTCATGAGCTCCCCAGTAATATTGTTATTATTAATTTCTATACAAGGCTTCCTCTTCATGATAAGGATTTATTGGATGCTTCTTGTTCTGGATCATTTACACGTATGAAGGATGAAGCTAAATGGGATCTTCTTGAGCGTATTCAAGAAAACACTGAAGGATGGGAGAATTTCAAAGGTAGAAAGTCAGGTATAAATTATGATTATGAATGCATTAAAACTTTTATGTCATCCGATGATTTTCATAATGTTAGTGTTGTTTATGGTCTTGATTCTCAAGTTGCTGCAAACTTATATAAGGATTTTGCTTCTTACATTGATATAGCTAAAAAGGAATGGGATAAGTTCCATGCACCTTATAAAGATACTATTAATTTTGTTCCTGCTACAGATATAGAAGTTCATACTGTTGATTCTATTGTGCCTGAACCTTATATTGAGAAATGCCTTTCCCTACTAAGGTAAGAGAACATTATATGTTAGCTAGTGTGGTTAATAAAATTGCAAGAAAACTCGTAGAACCCGAGGAACAAATAACTATAGAACCTACAGTAGCAGTAGTAAAGGACCTTGTTTCTGAAAATATAGAAGTGAGACACATTATATTTTGTGAAGATGCTTCTAATATTACCTCTAATCCTAGTAAATATAGGAAACCTAGTGTTCCTGTGCTATCTGTGAGGATAGGTGATCATTGCTATTATGGTTTATGTGATATTAGTGCTAGTTCTAGTGCTATTCCTGATGAGCTTTATAAAGAAATCATGCATGAAACTGGTTCTTGTGAACTTGAAGACATTGATGTGATTATTCAACTTGCTAATAGGGAAACTATTTCTCCAATTGGTATTGTTAGAGATGTGGAGTTCTTATGTGGTAAAACTAAATATCCTGCCGATTTTCTAGTATTAGGCACTTCTGCTAGTGATACATGTCCTATTATATTCGATAGACCTTTCTTAAACACTTGTGGTGCTGTTATATATTGTAAAAAGGAGAAAATCCTTACAAAGTTTTATGGAGAGTCTTATGAGTTTAATTTCTCCAAATTTGCTAAAACACCTTATGAAGCTGAATTACCTAATGAGAATTATAAAGTTCAACAATTGGCTGTTATTGCTCTTGCTCCTAACAATCCATTGCAGCAATACATGGAAGACCATGAAAGTGATGTCTTTATGGAAGAAAGGAATGAAATTGACGAGATTTTCCTACATCAGCCAGCAATGCCGAAACATAATTTACCTGTGGAAGACTTGGGTACCACATTACCACCCAAGTAAGATCATGTCTTTGATGATAAGAAATTATATCCTAACAAATCTGCCTTTGCCTAACAATATTGAATATGCTCGTATTGATGATAAGAAATTGTATCCTGTTATTATTAGTTCTCAACTTTCTGATAAATAAGAGGAAAGATTATTGGGAATATTGAAAAAACATAGAGGTGCTATTGGTTATACTCTTGATGATCTGAAGGGGATTTCTCCTACTATATGTCAGCATGCTATTAATATTGAACCCGATGCAAAGCCAGTTGTGGAACATCAACACCGTTTAAATCCTAAGGTGAAAGATGTGGTAAGAAATGAGGTATTGAACTCCTTGATGCTGGCATTATTTATCCTATTGCTGATAGTAGATGGGTTAGTCATGTTCATTGTGTCCCTAAGAAAGGAGGGATGACTGTTGTGCCAAATGAAAATAATGAACTTATTCCTCAAATAGTAGTGGTTGGTTATAGGATGTGCATTGATTTTAGGAAGGTTAATAAAGTTCCTGAAAAAGATCATTATCATTTGCCTTTTATTGATCCAATGTTACAAAGGTTGTCTAAGAAAACTCATTTATACTTTCTTGATGGTTATTATGGGTTCTCTCAAATTGTTGTTAGAAAACTTGATCAAGAGAAAACAACTTTCACTTGTCAATATGGAACCTATGCTTATAGACGTATGCCTTTAGATTTATGTAATGCTCCTGCTACTTTTCAAAGATGCATGAAATTGTGGAAGTCTTCATGGATGATTTCTCCGTCTATGAAACTTCTTTCGATAATTGTTTGCGGAATCTTGATAAAGTTTTGCAGAGATGTGAGGAGATTAATCTTGTCCTTAACGGGGAGAAATGCCATTTCATGGTTAATGAAGGGATTATTCTCGGACATAAAATTTCCGAAAGAGGTATTGAGGTTGATAGAGCTAAAGTTGAAGCCATTGAGAAAATGCCCTGTCACAGGGATGTCAAAGGTATTCGTAGTATTATTGGTCTTTCTGGAACCGTTATGTGGCACCTTCTTCTGGGCTTATGTCTTGGGAATTGGACCGGGTAGCCTCACCCGATAGGTCCAGGATTCATCCCCACATCAGCAGCTGGCGGTGGGGTGCTACGCCCGGCGCGTAATGCCTCTCCGATGAACTCGGGCGGAGCATCTGTCGATGGTGAGGCCCTACAGATGGCATGGATTGCCCCTTCGAACAATCCTTCTGCGGCACCCAATGGTGGTGGGGTCTAGGTCCATGTGATCATGTCGCCGACGCTGCCATTTGGGGATAGTGGTGTTGCTACAAGTGGGGACCATGGATCAGAGTAGCGCAAACTTCTTGTTTGATCCCCGTTGTGGGATGCAAGCCAATTAACGGAAGGTGGAGTTGTTTCAGCGCGAGATCTTATCGACGTTCCCGCTTTGTTGCCAAGAATATGTCTGATAGACAATAATAAAGTTGTTATTATCTTATTCCATGCTTATGATAAATGTTTATTTCTGATGCTATAGTTGTGTTAACCACAAATGTTAATACATGATAAACAAATAAAAGTTCTCAGTAACGTCTTCGTTTAAACTAGCTTGTTAATAAACTGATGGTTAAGGTTTTCTATTCATGAACATTGAATGTTGTTAATAACGGGATCATGTCATTAGGAGAATGATGTGATGAACACACACCCAAAGTAATTTTAGCAATGTAATAAATTCAATTAGTTTATATTGTTATATCAAATATATGAGCAGGAGTTGGGTACTCCTTAGACCATTAGATCATGTCAATCACTAACACTTAAATGTCACACTGTAATATGGTGAATACAGAGGTGGCGTTGGGTACTCTCAAATTATTAGTTGATGCTAATAGATCCAGAATGGGATTTTTCCATCCTAATGATAGAGAGATATACTTTGAGTACTCTCGGTGATATCACATCAACACCGCTTGAAAGCACGTGACTAGGTCACAAGAATGTCATATCATGAAACAAGTCAAAGTACTTGTCGTTAAAGATATCGAACTAGGTATAGTTGATACCAATGATCGGATATTAGATAAGAACAATATCGCGAGACAAAAGGAATTGGTTAGGAAGTTATGGTTCATGTGATCACAAGATTGATCGTTGAATATTGATCCGAGAGGTGTTTTGATCATGTCTACATTATTTACGGACTATGTCGACGCATTTGAGCGGTTACGGAATATTTGTGAAAAGTTAAGCAACATCGTAGTTGTTTCGGTTATTATTGAAATCTTTCAAGGGGTTTATGACGCGTGATGACACGCTCGTTGGGAGACCCCAAGTTGAAGGTATGATGTCGTCTAGTGTAAATTTTCCCCTAGTGTGGAACCAGAGTTTATCGAACGAGTAGGACTTCGTAGTTTTGAAGAAGGTTACATATATCAACAACGTCGTTTATCAATGTTGACTAAGCGTGGAACCTGCACACAAGCACAAACTCTCTCTTTCCCAACTTTCCGGAATAGTGTCAATCTTTCAGTCTTGGTAAAAACAGGAGAATTAAACATACAGAGTCTTGGAAAACAATAAATGTAAAAAATGGAATAGCAAGGAAACAATGATGAAAAGTGCTTAAAAGAAGGTTGTGAATATGAGGAAAATACGACCAGGCCATAGGTTCACTAGTGATGTCTCTCCAAAGAAACCAACCATGCTGGGTGAACAAATTAATCTGGGAAATTGACTAATCATGAACGTATAACAATACTATTATGACGAGATATAGTTCACGAGTTCTAATATTGTAGGAATTACATCAAGGCATATGAACCGCTAACCAGCATGCGTCCAAATCTAAAATTTCATGTCAAGAAAACTATCTAGCCAATCCCTTGGTATTAAGTTGTAGCAATGAAGTGATTGCTTTGTGTGCAACAGAAAATTGCATTAAGAACAAGACGTAATGTAAGAAGTGGTTCTCATCCGTAGACAAGATAAATGTTGTTTCCTCCTTAGTGGCAACATCACATCCTTCCCCGCATGTTTCTATCATTCAAGAGCAGGCAACAAGGAGGCATGAACCCATTATCTACCAAATAAACCCTCTCATGGAGATGAAAATAACTACGTGGATAAGGTAATCATAAACACCAGAGAGCATTGCAAGACAAGATTAAAACTCTCTACAATTAAAGTGAAGCATCTCAGACTGACATGAACAAAATAATCATAATCACATGGTTCATCGGATCCCAGCAAACACAACATGCACAATTACATAAGGATGGTCTCGATCCTGTGAGGCAGCTCACGAGACTCTAAACATGGAGTCATGGGAGAGAGAACAACCATCTAGATACTGCAATGGACCCATAGTCCTGAGATGAGAACTACTCACACATCTTTCCGGAAGCGATCATGGCGATGTACATGCCGCCGGTGACGATTCCCCCCTCCGGGAAGGTGTCGTAGCAGGACTCCAGAAGCCATCGATTAGATTTTTGAGGTCACGGCGCCTCTGTGTATGTTTCGCGGAAAATAACTCCATCCCCGAACTTTTTAGGGTTAAGGAAAATTTATAGGCGAAGAGGCGGTTGCCAGGGAAGCTCATGGAGCCTATGTGCACACTCGTTAGTAGACCCCAAGTGTAAGGTATGAAGAGCACATCATCAAGTTTTCCCTCAGAAAGAAACCAAGGTTTAATCGAACAGTAGGAGAAAGATATCACTTCTGACGGTTGTTGACAGCTGATGTTGGCGGGGCGCACTACCAGGCTCAGCAGCAACGTGGAATCTACACACAACACAACCAAGATACTTTCCCCAACGAAATAGTGAGGTTGTCAATATCACTGGTTTTCCTGAAAACAAAGGATTATACGTGTAGTGTGGAAAATGGTGTTTGTTTGCAGTGAAAGAAATGAGAACAACGATTGCAGTAAAAAGAAGAGTGCTTGCAGTAGGTTGTATTATCAGTGTAAAAGAATGGACCGGGGTCCACAGTTCACTAGTGGTGTATCTCCATAGAATATAAATAACATGTTGCGTAAACAAATTACAGCTGGGAAATTGACAGAAATAAAGGCTGCAACATAGTGCATATGCAAGACATGATGATTACTATGAGATTTATGTGGGCATAACAACATGATATAGACCGTAATCCAACTGCATCTATGACTAATAATCCACCCTTAGGATGTCATCTGAGCAAGCTTTGGGTAATTAGTTGCAAGAAACAGATTATTGCATTAAGTGAAGTGTGTAATATAAACAATAGAATTATCCTTAGGCAAAGCATTATTGTTTTCTCCCTAATGGCAACAACACATTTGAAAGTACAAAAAGGTCAACTAGAGGGGGGGTGAATAGGTGACCTACAAATTTTAATCCTTTTTCAATTTTAGTGGGGGCTTTAGGTAGTAAGTAACTTGGTTATCTAGATGTGCAACTAAGTAGACACCCTATGTGACAAGTGAACAAGTATGCAACAGAAGTAAATGTAAGGCACAAGATAACCACAAGTAAAAACACGGAGACAAGGATATGTTTCCCGTAGTTCCTTCTTTAAATAAGTACGTCTACGTTGGAGAGGTGGGGAGCCACCTAGGCGCTCCTCAATAGCACGGATCTGCACACCTTGTTCTATTTGAGCTTCTCCGGTGAGGGAGATTCTCGTTTCCACTATGAGGTCGACTTGAAGGCGTTGACCAAACCTTTACAAGTGGTTGAAGCTACTCCACAAGTGGGATGGAGGCTCTCAACAATCCGAAGCTTCTTGCTACAAGGTGGAAGCTAAAAGCACTAGGTTTTCTCTTGGATGAAAAAGCAACCAAGAGATTTCAAGATCCCAAGAGGTATGGTATGGGAACACAATTTTTGGCTTGGTAGAAAGGTAGATCTAGTCCTCCTCCATGAGATTCTTGAAGGGCATCGAGTTTGGTGGGAGGAGGAGGGAGATCGGAACGTTTTGAGCTCTTGAATAATGGAGGAGAGAGAGGAATGGACGAACTAGCTGCCTAGAGGAAGAAGACAGCTATTTATAGGCTCCTCCAATTTCTGACCGTTGCAGTGCGCCAGGGCCAGAATATTCAGGGGTTAGCACCGGAAATTTCCGGTGCAGCAAGGCCGGATATTTGAAATATCGAGGGGGGGGTGGAATTTCGAATATTCCGGGGCCGGAAAATTTCGGCCAATATTCTGCCCCCATGTCTGCGCGCGGGCAGCAACGCCACGCTGAAATTCTGCTAAGGACCAAGCCGGATATTTGAAATATCCGGGGGCGGATTTTTGAATAATCCGGGGCCGGAAATTTCCGGCCAATAGTCCGCCCCCATGTCTGCGCGCAGGCACCTGTGAAATCTCCAAAAACTGCTAAGGACCAGAGCGCCGGAAATTTGCCCCGGAATATTCCGGGCAAATATCCGCCCCACCTTCTGTGCGTGGGCAGTTGCAGAAAGACACTTAGTCGTTTGAAGAGGCTAGAGGGGCCGGAATATTCCGGTGCAAGGGCCGGATATTCCGCCCTATATCCACATGAAATACCGGGGCCAGCACTTGAAAAAACCGGGGGGAAAAAGCACCACAGGGTTACCATATTTCAGAAGATCAGAAGAAGAAGTGGGACACTGGGGGTGTCCTAGAATTTCAGTGGAGGAAGCCATGTAGAAGAAGAGCCAGAGGGGGGCACCATGGGCCCAGACCATGAGGTGGCGCGCCCCCCTGGCCTACCTCTGGGGATATCTTTTGCGTGCCTGTCCACCATGAAACCCTAAGCCTAATACCATCATCAAATAATTATTATGCCGCCGCCTCGGGGCGGAAAACACCCGAGAGAGAAAGCTCTCTGGCAGGGAGAAATAAATCTATCGGGGAAATTCCTCTCCGGAGAGGGGAAATCACCTCCATCGTCACCGTCATCACTCCGGGTATCATCAAGATAGTCACCATCATCACCCTCTGCACCATCACCCTAACCATCCACCGTCATGCCGTTGTAACAATTACGGGCCTCTATCGTTGTTTTGCATTAGATCTCTCTCCCGGTGTGGATTACTTGTTAGTAGTTGATGCTTGTGAGATTTATCGGTGTTTGCAGTTTATGACCAGATTGTTATCGTAATTATATCACCTCTGATCATGATCAATATGATGTCTTGTGAGTAGTTCGTGTTGTTCTTGAGGACATGGGTGAAGTCAAGTTGTTAGTAGTGAAGTAATGTTGAGTAATATTTAATGTTTGATATTTAAGTTGTGGTGTTATTCTTCTAGTGGTGTAATGTGAATGTCGACTACATGATACTTCACCATTAATGGGCCTAGGGAAATAAATCATGTATTTGGCTACTAATTTTGGGGTTGCCGGAGTGATAGAAACCTAAACCCCCTTTAGGAAACCATTACACGAGGGAGCGTAGGATCCCGGAGTTTAAAGCTGTGGTTAGATTTATTTCTTAATTACTTTCTTGTAGGCGGATGCTTGCAAGGGGTATAATCACAAGTATGTATTAGTCTGGATGGGACGGTACATTAGCGTAGGTTCACCCACACAACACTTATCAAAACGCCGAAATTATTCAGCTGCATGGAACAAAAGCACTTGACAGAAACCTCCCATGTGTCCTCGAGAACGTTTGTTAATCATAAGTAAAGTCAACGGCTTGTCCTTTTCTAAAGAAAGTATTGGGCCGCTTGCTGCAATTATTACTACTGCATTTTATTTACTCGCACTTTATTTATCTACAATATCAAAAAAAAACGACAAATCTATTTTCCAGTATTTACAGTTATTCCTTCATCGAAACTGCTTGTCAACACCTTCTGCTCCTCGTTGGGTTCGACACTCTTATTTATCAAAGGTACTACGATACACCCCCTATACTTGTGGGTCATCAAGACTACTTTGTGGCGCCGTTGCCGGGGAGTGAAGCGCTATTGGGAAGTGGAATTGATAAACGAAGCTTCTACTATAAGTGATGTTTTTATTACTGCGTACTGCTTTATTACACTATGTTTGGATCTCCTTTTGAGTCCTTATTTGTGGGCACTGCTACCACTGCTAGGGTAGTAAGTGACCCACCGCCTGATGATTTGGATCCTTATAAAATACCTATAAAGATTGCTAAACATGTTAGGGATAACTGTTATTCAGTTGATGTAACGGTCCATCCTGGTGATCATTTGCTCTTTTTACATTAATTCTGCGAGTTGTTCAAGTGTGCAGGTATTACAATGAGCCAAGTGAAGATGAAATTATTCTCTATATCATTGACCGGACGAGCCGCTGAATGGTTCAAACTTGTGAAAAATAGCCAAACTATTGGATGGGAGGAAATTGTACCTCTCTTTTATTCTAAATTCTATCCTCCAAGTGAAATCCATAGATATTGGAATTATATATATAATTTTTTGCCTCATGAAGGCGAGAGTATTTCCCAAGCATGGGGGAGATTGAAGTTACTAATTCTCAAATTCCCCATTCATGAGCTCCCCAGTAATATTGTTATTATTAATTTCTATACAAGGCTTCCTCTTCATGATAAGGATTTATTGGATGCTTCTTGTTCTGGATCATTTACACGTATGAAGGATGAAGCTAAATGGGATCTTCTTGAGCGTATTCAAGAAAACACTGAAGGATGGGAGAATTTCAAAGGTAGAAAGTCAGGTATAAATTATGATTATGAATGCATTAAAACTTTTATGTCATCCGATGATTTTCATAATGTTAGTGTTGTTTATGGTCTTGATTCTCAAGTTGCTGCAAACTTATATAAGGATTTTGCTTCTTACATTGATATAGCTAAAAAGGAATGGGATAAGTTCCATGCACCTTATAAAGATACTATTAATTTTGTTCCTGCTACAGATATAGAAGTTCATACTGTTGATTCTATTGTGCCTGAACCTTATATTGAGAAATGCCTTTCCCTACTAAGGTAAGAGAACATTATATGTTAGCTAGTGTGGTTAATAAAATTGCAAGAAAACTCGTAGAACCCGAGGAACAAATAACTATAGAACCTACAGTAGCAGTAGTAAAGGACCTTGTTTCTGAAAATATAGAAGTGAGACACATTATATTTTGTGAAGATGCTTCTAATATTACCTCTAATCCTAGTAAATATAGGAAACCTAGTGTTCCTGTGCTATCTGTGAGGATAGGTGATCATTGCTATTATGGTTTATGTGATATTAGTGCTAGTTCTAGTGCTATTCCTGATGAGCTTTATAAAGAAATCATGCATGAAACTGGTTCTTGTGAACTTGAAGACATTGATGTGATTATTCAACTTGCTAATAGGGAAACTATTTCTCCAATTGGTATTGTTAGAGATGTGGAGTTCTTATGTGGTAAAACTAAATATCCTGCCGATTTTCTAGTATTAGGCACTTCTGCTAGTGATACATGTCCTATTATATTCGATAGACCTTTCTTAAACACTTGTGGTGCTGTTATATATTGTAAAAAGGAGAAAATCCTTACAAAGTTTTATGGAGAGTCTTATGAGTTTAATTTCTCCAAATTTGCTAAAACACCTTATGAAGCTGAATTACCTAATGAGAATTATAAAGTTCAACAATTGGCTGTTATTGCTCTTGCTCCTAACAATCCATTGCAGCAATACATGGAAGACCATGAAAGTGATGTCTTTATGGAAGAAAGGAATGAAATTGACGAGATTTTCCTACATCAGCCAGCAATGCCGAAACATAATTTACCTGTGGAAGACTTGGGTACCACATTACCACCCAAGTAAGATCATGTCTTTGATGATAAGAAATTATATCCTAACAAATCTGCCTTTGCCTAACAATATTGAATATGCTCGTATTGATGATAAGAAATTGTATCCTGTTATTATTAGTTCTCAACTTTCTGATAAATAAGAGGAAAGATTATTGGGAATATTGAAAAAACATAGAGGTGCTATTGGTTATACTCTTGATGATCTGAAGGGGATTTCTCCTACTATATGTCAGCATGCTATTAATATTGAACCCGATGCAAAGCCAGTTGTGGAACATCAACACCGTTTAAATCCTAAGGTGAAAGATGTGGTAAGAAATGAGGTATTGAACTCCTTGATGCTGGCATTATTTATCCTATTGCTGATAGTAGATGGGTTAGTCATGTTCATTGTGTCCCTAAGAAAGGAGGGATGACTGTTGTGCCAAATGAAAATAATGAACTTATTCCTCAAATAGTAGTGGTTGGTTATAGGATGTGCATTGATTTTAGGAAGGTTAATAAAGTTCCTGAAAAAGATCATTATCCTTTGCCTTTTATTGATCCAATGTTACAAAGGTTGTCTAAGAAAACTCATTTATACTTTCTTGATGGTTATTATGGGTTCTCTCAAATTGTTGTTAGAAAACTTGATCAAGAGAAAACAACTTTCACTTGTCAATATGGAACCTATGCTTATAGACGTATGCCTTTAGATTTATGTAATGCTCCTGCTACTTTTCAAAGATGCATGAAATTGTGGAAGTCTTCATGGATGATTTCTCCGTCTATGAAACTTCTTTCGATAATTGTTTGCGGAATCTTGATAAAGTTTTGCAGAGATGTGAGGAGATTAATCTTGTCCTTAACGGGGAGAAATGCCATTTCATGGTTAATGAAGGGATTATTCTCGGACATAAAATTTCCGAAAGAGGTATTGAGGTTGATAGAGCTAAAGTTGAAGCCATTGAGAAAATGCCCTGTCACAGGGATGTCAAAGGTATTCGTAGTATTCTTGGTCATGGTGGTTTCGATAGAAGGTTTATTAATGATTTTTCTAAAATATAAAAGCCTCTTACTAATCTTCTTCAAAAGGATGTACCTTCTGTTTTTGATGAAGATTGTAGAGAAGCTTTTCAAATTCTAAAGAATGCTTTAATATCTGCCCCTATTGTTCAACCACCTGATTGGAATTTGCCGTTTGAAATTATGTGTGATGCTAGTGATTATGATGTAGGTGCTGTTCTTGGACAACAGATAGATAAGAAGTTAAATGTTATTCATTATGCTAGTAAAACTCTTGATGTTGCTCAAAGGAATTATGCTATCACTGAAAAAGAATTCCTAGCTGTAGTTTTTGCTTGTGATAAATTTAGGCAATATATTGTTGATTCTAAAGTTACTATTCATACTGATCATGCTGCTATTAAGTACCTTATGGAAAAGAAATATGCTAAGCCTAGGCTTATTAAATGGGTGCTTCTTTTACAAAAATTTGATTTACATACTGTGGATAGGAAGGGTGCTGAAAATCCTGTTGCTGATAATTTGTCTAGATTAGAAAATATCCCTAATGATCCCATTCTTGTTAATGATAGTTTTCCTAATGAACAGTTAGCTGCAATAAAAGTGAGCTCTCAAGAGAGTCCATGGTATGCTAATTATGCTAACTTTATTGTTTCCAAGTATTTCCTCCTACCTTTACACCTCAGCAAAGAAGAAAAATTTTCTATGATTTGAGGCATTATTTTTGCGATGACCCACACTTCTATAAAGAAGGTGTTGATGGTATTATGAGAAGATGTGTTCCTGAAAATGAACAACGAGAGACATTGAGAAAATATCATAGTAGTGCTTATGGAGGACATCACACTAGAAATAGAACTGCACATAAGGTGCTAGAAAGTTTATTTTATCTTGTGATCAATGTCAAAGGGTTGGAAATATTTCTAGACGTAATGAAATGCCTATGAATTATTCTCTTGTTATTGAACTGTTTGATTGTTGGGGTTTTGACTTTATGGGTCCTTTCCCTCCTTCACAAGGCTAACTCATATTCTTGCTGCTGTTGATTATGTTACTAACTGGATAGAAGCTATACCTACTAAAAGTGATGATGGTGTAACCTCACTAAAAATGCTTAAAGACATTATTTTCCTTAGTTTTGGTGTGCCTAGATATCTTATGACTGATGGGGGTTCTCATTTTATTCATGGTGGTTTTAGAAAAACCCTTGCTAAATATGATGTTAATCATAGAATTGCCTCACCTTATCATCCTCAAACTAGTGGGCAAGTAGAATTATCAAATAGAGAAATCAAATCTATCTTCCAAAAGACTGTTAACAAATCTAGAAAACATTGGGCTAAGAAATTAAATGATGATCTGTGGGCTTATAGAACTGCTTATAATCTTGTCACTTGCCTCTAGAATTAGAACATAAAGCTTATTGGGCAGTGAAAGATCTAAATAGAGATTTTAAACTTGCTGGTGAGAAAAGGTTGATTGACTTAAGTTCTTTAGATGAATGGAGGAGTGAAGCATATGAAAATGCTAAGCTCTTTAAAGAGAAACTTAAAAGGTGGCAAGATAAGAGAATTATGAAAAGAGAATTTCATGTTGGTGAGAAAGTGCTATTGTATAGGTCCCGTCTCAGATTTTTTGGAGGAAAATTACTATCGAGGTGGGAAGGACCTTTTGTTATCGAAGAGGTATATCGTTCGGGGGCAATTAAAATTGTTTCCCTTGAAGACAACGCTTCACAAGTGGTGAATGGCCAAATGTTGATCCTTATAATGAAAATGTTGATTGTATTCCAGCCATGATCCTAGAGGAGTTTATTAAGAAGCATATTTCAGAAACTTCAGAGTCAGTTTTCGAATAGGTGTCAGTTTTGGTAAGAAAATGTTCGCGAAACATCTTTCAACTTTTACTTTTACTGTTTTTGGAAAATATGAAAAATTATGAGCCGGAAATGAGGCAGAGACGGAGCACGGAGGCTCCACTCCATGGGGTGGCGAGGGCCCACCCATGGCCGCGCCAGCCTATGGTGTGGGCGCCCCGGAGCCCGTCTCCGACTCGTTTTCGACCTAGACTTTCCTTTCGTTACGAAACTTTTTTCTATATAATCCCCCGGACCCCCAAGGTCCGTATCTTGTTTTCTCGTCGTGTTTTCATTTAGAGATGTTTTCCTATCAGGAGTCCAGAGTTTCTAGGTCAAGGATGTCCTGCTTCGGCTTTAGCATTAAGGAATATGTTGCATGTCGTCTTCGACAAATCCAGCAAGACATCAACAAGGGTGCTTTCGCGGGATGGGCGACGGAAGAGGAGATAGATGCAAGGAGGGAAGACATGATTAACAACAAGAGGGAAGAGATCCGGAGGGCTACACCAGCGCCCACTAGAAACCACACCTTTGTGGGATCGATTAACCCTCAACGTCATTATTCTCATAATGTGCAGGGGACCATGCCTCAAGATCAAGACCCCAGTATACTTTATGTGTTAGCTGAAGCACACCGGGTCACCGATCAATTCTGAGAACAATACCGTATGCTCAAGGACGAGGTAGCAATTCTAGAGGCGGAAAACATTGAGCTTCGTCGTATCATCAAATGCTTTCTGTCACCTCTCCAAATGGATTCACCACCACCACCGAAGAATTGATTCGTCATTGGTTTTGGCATCCCCTCGGCTTGTTCCAAGCTTGGGGGAGTGCCGCAGTATCACATCACTATATTTCATATTTTTACTTTTCAGTAGAGTCATATCATGAGTAGAGAGGTTATCATATAGGATGGTTTGCAGTATGGAAATATCTCTCCTTAGTTGGTTATCGTTGTATCCGTTGGTGTGAGTTGCCTGTTTGAAATATTAATGAGAAGTTTCATCATTTACTTTCTGCACTCATCATTTTAGTTTTAAATTTCTATCATATGGTTGATCTCGTTATTAGTATTTGGTATCACTCTAGAGATCATCAAGTTAATCTAGTTGTGTTTGGCAAACATAGCTTGGGTCAGAAGAAATAATAATTTGAGATGCTAGTATAAGAAAGAGGAATTTGCCTATTAGCTCGTAAACTTAGTATTCACAAGTTAAGATCACTTGGGCTTTCAATGAAGATTTCATGATTGGTTTCATCATATGTATATTTGTTTGTTTTCCTTCAACTCTTATGCTTGATACCCAGCGTTGCTAGCCAAAAACCATGTACCGAGAGGGAATGCTTCTCGTGCATCCAAACCTTGAGCCTGAAAACCTTGCCCTTTGTGTCCACCATACGTTCCTACATGTGGTATTTCACCGCCACTCCAAGTAAATTGCTCATGTGCTACCTTTAAAACTTTCAAAATTAATCATGTTTTGTGTTCCTGTTTTTGCTCATGAGGACGTCAATAGAGAATCTTTATCTCATTTATTAATTGTACTTCAAACATCTAGACTAGTGCCTTCATCCGCTTATCCAAATTCTAGAAGAGCTGGCAGCGGGGTGCCCAGCCCCAAAACTAATACACAAATTCTCTTCACTATTTTTGCCCCTGATTTATCAGTCAAAGCATAATCGTGTAAACAAAAGAGAATGAGAGATGACCTTCTACACCAGTTGCGTCCCTCATATGGAAGCCGCAAT
Source organism: Alopecurus myosuroides (assembly GCA_028641055.1). Lineage (NCBI taxonomy): Eukaryota > Viridiplantae > Streptophyta > Magnoliopsida > Poales > Poaceae > Alopecurus > Alopecurus myosuroides. Next base: position 6,707,381 of record CM054057.1, read on the forward strand.
TATGAAGACTAGTTGGCTTGTGATGTACTGTATTTTCTGTTCACCATTCGTTGACACTAGCATACACCTCTCCTAAAATATAGACACTCCTCCACAGTTTGTGATTGTTGGCAGGCAATCGAGGATTCGATTAGCCATGGTTTGTGTATGATGGATGGGAGGAGTGTCAAACATTTATAACTTTGTTAAATTAAATCAAAGCTCTAGCACATGAGTGATCCATGCTTCCCTCTGCGAAGGGCCTATCTTTTACATTTATGTTCAGTCAGTAAAGCCATTTTTTTCTGTCTCCAGCAAGCATTCGAGTTGTTGTGATCTCACCATCTATATGTTGATTTATTCAATCATGTTTCCTATTCTTATTTGTTTAGAACATGCTTTAGTATCTGAATGAATATTACTTTGAAAATCTATGAATCACTGTAAAATAATTGTTATAATTAAACATGTTAAGCTCTACAAGATGAGCCTTACTATAAATACTTCACCTAAGATAAACAGGATGTCACTATATGTTCTCTGACCAAGAATGAAGTTTGCCATTACCAATTTTGATTCTCTCTTTTGCATCTTTGTTTGTGACTCCCATTACTCGTTTCAAGTTAGGTTATATGAGAGGAAGTTGTTGTCTATAATGATTGGTGCATAAATAGATGTGATGCTTCTTGTCCGTATTTTATTTATCGACTCTTCACTCCATAAACCTGTGGTCATGTTTTCTGAGTTCAGTTTCGCTTGGGGACAAGCAAGCTCTAAGCTTGGGGGGAGTTGATACTTCCGTTTTGCATCACTATTTTATATCATAATTTTCTGTTATTCATAGATATATTTCATGCACTAGTAGGAAACTGCCTTTCTATGGAAGGCTTTCTGTGGCGCACCAGAGAGTGGTGCGCCATAGAAATTTAATTTTGTGGTGCACGCAAAAATATGCGCCACAGAAATGTTGGATTCTGTGGCGCACGGGGGAAGGGTGCGCCACAGAACATGGATGGGACCCGCCTCAACCATTGCAGGCGAGCATTTCTGTGGCGCGCGTAATCTGGTGCGCCACAGAAATGTGGTATTCTATGGCATTTCTCTGGCGCAGCAATGCCCGTGCGCCACAGAATACCACATTTCTGTGGCGCATATTTTGGAGCCACAGATTTTTTTTTCTCTCTCCACACCCCCCGGCCCCCCCGGAACGCCTTTTCTAGTTTTTGACGGAAGAGTTGCCGGTCTAAAAAGCATCAAAAAATAAATCCCTTATAGATGCACGGAGAGTTTAAGGTATACTTTTTTATCAAATTTTGAAATATGAATTTCGACTTTCCGAGCAAATTTTCGTTAAAAAAAGTAAAATGGGCATAACTTTTGCATACGATGTTGAAAAAAAAATGATCAAGATATTAGAAAAAAAAACCTCACTCGCTTTCGGCCTGTGAGCTTTTTTAGAATCTCCAAATTCCAAAAGGAAAAAAGTTATGGCCATTTGAAGATTTTTTACTAGAAAATAAAAAAAATGGAAAATAATTGTGGCGCACCCCTACTTGGTGCCTCATAGAATTGTTGGGCAGGATTCGAAATTTGAATCCTGCCCACCAACCCTTCTTTTCTCCTTCTTCTTTCTCCTTCTCTCCTTTCTCTCATTTCACTTCTTTCTCCTCCACTTCTCATCTCCCCTTCTCTCCCAACTTCTCTCCTCCACCTACTTGATGGGGGGATAATAACCCGGTAGGCCAACTCCAAGGTGTAACCCGGCCCAAGGTACACTGCGCAGGATCCGGCTAAGGATAAAGAAACTTCTGGAAGGTCCAAAGTTTGTAGGCTTCGTAACCCGGATTGTGGGTTGCGGTAAGGAAAGCTAGGGTTTGTAAGCAGAGTTCGAGTAGGACTCAAGATGCGCCTTGGAGGGCAAGCCAGGGGGGTACGGGTACTTTATAAACCGGCCCCCAGGCTTAGCTTGGCAGAGATTCAAGTCATAGTTGTATTACCAATTATCGAGTATCCAATACAGTTTATATTCGAGATCCGGTGAGTTGTTTTCCGGTCCTTAGATCGCTTTTCATCATGTCTTCCTTCGAGCTAAACCCTCTCCCGAATACCTGTGTCGACTTGCCCCAAGATCAGTTACCCCAGGTAACATCTGCCGTGATTATCCCACGACAGTTGGCGCCCACCGTGGGGCCTGCGTCCAAAGGTGTTTACATCACGGGAGAAGCTCGGAAGAGCATGAAGAACCTCATCGTCGGAGAGATCTACGTCGACTGCGAAGGAGAGAAGGTGGTGGACGATTCCGGCTGGGGGCCAGAGTCGGATCATCTCGAAACCGGATCTGTCGTAACAATCGGCCGCATCAACGTCTTCATCGGTATGGTATGTACTTCCAGCTCGAATCCTGACAACCTTGGATCTGATTCTGTGTCAGGGGAAGCTACCTATGTTCAATCGGAAAGAGAAGAATCGGTCGGAACAACAGGTCAGATAGAAGAACTTGCCGAGAAGTTGAAACAGTCGGAAGAACTGACATGGATCCCGCGCGATCGGGTAGAGAGAGAAGATGATACCGAGTCTATCCGGGATCTATTAGAGGATCGATATGAGGAGAACAACAGCGGAGAAGAACGGCATGAATTCACGCCAAGCATCGCACGCCAGGTTGCGGTCTACACGGCTCCCGCGGCCAACGTAAATCAAGAGAGCGTGAGCTGCGGCCGCAGTTAGGACGGCTCAGGCATTGAACCAACAGCGGGGTACAGCTAACCCGGTTCTGATCCGGGTTGATGGAGAGTCGGCATCGGTTACCAGTCGCGCAGCGGACGAGGAGATGCAGGCAAACATGTTCGGATTTCAAGCAAACCGGACACCAGGGGCGGGTCCTTCAAATCCGCGTCACCCGGCCCTGTTCGATAACAATTTGATTTTAGATCCAACCGTCCTCGCTACAGTAATCACTCCAGAAAACGCGGCGGAGCGGGTCAGAGATCTGGATGTGGCCCGTCGCGCATTGGAACAGCAAAGAAGGCAAGTGGAAGCAGAAAGACAGGGGATGGCCGCACGGCAGCGCGAGTTAGATGCGTTAGAAACTCGGCTCCGGGAGGAAACATCTAGAGTGCATCAAAGGCACCAAACCAGACTACCAGCAACGGGAGGGGTTATTAATCCGACTACTCTGTTTATCACACCCCAGGATCAACCAATCCCAGCGGTAAACCAGGGAACTGCACCACCACCAGCGACAGCAGGAATACAGCCGGCAAACGAGCAGGCCGGGTTACCCCCGTCACAGGCTAGAGTTGCACCCGGCAATGAGCTACCACCACCATCACGGTTCCGCACACCAGCAGGTCATTACAACAATCCCATGGACAACGTGTATGCAGCGACACTCGCCTTGAATCAGATCCCTGTGAGAGAATCGCCCCATGCGGAAGTAACCCGGCGAGCGATCGATCTGCTACACACCGCGGTGGCACAGCAAGCCAACTATCGAGACCATAGAAGTGGGATGCATGGGACGCCATACCCCAGTCAGCAACAGGGCAATATTCAAACGAATTCAGCACGGCGGAGGGAAGAGCAACAGCAAATGCCACCCCCACCTCGTATCCAGACAGTACCAGCAGCATCGGCGGCGCAGGCGGTTGTGGACAGCTCCAGGGCCAGGAGGGCCGGGCCGGATCTGTAGCGCATGAATTACCAGTGGCACCGCGCCCCGTGGCACCCCCAGCCGGGTCACATGTTTCCCGAGCAAGACCAGCCCCAACCACCCTGGCAGGACCCAAGTGTCTCTCGGACGACATCAGAGCAGAACCTTACCCGGAAAAGTTCAAAGAGTCAGGGAAAGTAGTAAATTATGAGCCGACAATGGATCCGGAAACGTGGCTGAGCAGTTATGAGATGGCAATGTCAATTCGCAACGCGTCCGAGAATCTTCAAGCCAAGTTCATGTACTTGATGATGTCAGAGGGAGCAGCAAAGTTATGGTTCACCAACCTGCCGGAAAAGTCGATCAAGTCCTGGGAAGAATTAAAAACCGCGTTTGTCAAGCACTTCCATGGAACGTGCAGAAAGGTGTTCACTATTGATGATTTAGAACGATGCGTCCAGAAGAAGGGAGAGTCAGCATGCAGCTGGGTACGCTGGGTTATGGAGATACTCCACTCGTCCACAGATATTCAGCCCAAAGATGCGCTACAAGCTATGGCAAAAACATGCAAGTATGTTCCTTTAGTGCAAAAGTTAACTCGCATGAAATCCAGTAGGAATGCAGCGGAGGTTACAATGGGAGAATTAATGGATGCGTGCAATAAGCACGCAGCAACGGACACCACAGAGGAAGAAGTTGATGACAAGAAAGCAAAAGGAAACACAGGTAGCAGTGGGAGAACCGGCAATGGATCGGTGCCAAGTAATAATGGAAATAGCCAGAACAAGCGTCCATTTGAAGGAAATTCCGAGTTTGTAGCTAACACTGAGGCCGGGTCTTCAAGACCCAGATCTGAAGGGAATTTTAATACTGGAAATCACAATGGGGGACATTATCAAGGACCTCCAAGACCAAGCAACAGTTGGGACATATTTAGGATGGCATGCCCGAAGCACAGCAGGAACGGCAAGCCGGCTAATCATTCCTTGGAGCAATGCGCCGACTTAAAAAGATGGAAGAACGAAGAAGTAAACAGAGCCATGCGAGGCGCGGGTCGGGGAGGAGGCCCGGGTCCAGGTGGAAACTTGGGCAACGGTCCGCCCCCAGCCGGTAACCCGGCAGCCGGAAACCCGGGTAACAACCAGGGGGAGCGGGAGGTTTTCAAGCTAACCCCAAACAGTTGGGTCAATATCACGTACACACTACGGGAGGCTCTAACAAGGATAAAAAGATACTGAAACAAGCGGTCAATTCAGTTTCTTCCGCTGTTCCGAGGTATTTGAGGTGGTCAGAACAGGAGGTAACATGGAGCAGGAGGGATCACCCGGACAGAGTTGATCACCCGGGAGTCTTAGCCTTGGTAGTGGCACCACAGGTCAATGGGTATGAGCTGAAAAAAGTCTTGATGGATGGAGGAAGTAGCATCAATATCTTATACTGGGAAACTTTTCTGCGCATGGGCCTCAAGGAATCTCAGCTGCAAAAGAGTACAACAGTTTTTCACGGGATAGTGCCGGGTCATTCAGCGTGCCCCGAAGGAAAAATGGCGTTGGAGGTAGCTTTTGGGGAATCAAAGGACAATTATCGAGTCGAGTGGCTTACTTTTGAGGTGGTTAAGCTGCGCAGTCCCTATCACGCATTGTTTGGAAGGCCGGCTTATGCCAAGTCATGGCAAGACCGTGTTATGTGTATCTACAGCTGAAAATCCCGGGTCCAAAGAAGACCATTACCATACACGGAGATCGAGATGTAGCAGCTGAATGCGACGAGGGAGATGCCGCAATGGCTGAGCAAGCCTGTAGGAAAGAAGAGCTCAAGCATTACCGATCGAAGGCGAACCTGGAAGAAAGGGCAACGTCAAAAAAGCCGACCTCTGAAGGGGATAAAGCAAAAACTAGAGCAGAACAAGACCCTAAGATGGTGGCCTTCGTCAGGAGCGATCCTTCCAAGCTCCCTGGCGTAGAAGAGGAAACCCCACCGTTATCTATAAGAACGACACACCCGGATTGGCTAACAAACCCGGTACTCGTTATGAAAAGGACTAACAAGTGGAGAATGTGCATCGGCCGCGCCAACCCGGGGCCGATTCTCGGGAAGAACTAAAGCAGTGTAACGGACAGCAGGTTTCATACGTGCTCTTTTCCTACCCAGGGTACCTAAGGGGACTGGGAGGTTTTTAATGAGGCGGCCTGCTGACACAAACCTTTTCGTATCAATAAAAGAGATGGTTTTCAAGTCTTACCATGGTCTTTGCTTCAGTTACAAGTAAGTGATATTTGTTATTATCAATACATCAGTATCATCAAAATACATTGCACGTACATAGGCCTTTGGGAATTGAACTGCTTAAATAGTAGTCACAAACCCAGAGACCCGGCCTTGATGCCTATGAGTTATGAGGGCCGATTACTTGCAAGACAAGTACGGCTGCAATCTTATAACCGGACGAAGGAGCCAAATTTCTTGGTTATTCTTACTTAAGCTCGATGTGACTCGCACCGAAGTGGCATGATATGTTCGCTTACGATTACAATCAAACCATGCAGCCCAATGGGACTTGCTTGACCCTGTTTTTCGTACAGACGTAACAACATGGTATCCACGCGAAAACCGGCTTACAGTACAAGATAATCAAAAGGGTCATCTAAACCACAAGTCTATGCAGAGTACAAGGCTAAATAGCCGGAAACTCAACGAGTATCAAGCATGACTTCAGTATTTACGTGAATGGCTATTGGTTTTTGGCTTAGTAAGGAGCAGTTTGTCATCTGAGAAAGGCCACACCCCCCTGGCCCGTACTTTGGGTCATGGGGACTGCGGACTTCGAAACAGAAACAAGCCGTTTAACTATCGAAGCTCGAAAAACCTTGGCTTCCGAGTCTTGGGGACTTGAAGAAAAGTCCGCTTATTGGCTAACCGAGTCTCGGAAAGGGAATCAAAAAACAATCGGGTATCGAGAATAAGCTTCAGAACAAAACAAGGGTCGAAATTATCAAAAGCCGGGAGAGGTACAAAGTTATCATGAATTAAAAAGCACAAAGTGGCAGTACCAGTATCAATGGTGCACAGGCGCACCGTCAAAATCATACTAGTTTTGAAAACACGAAATACTAGACATCATTCTACTCGGCATCCTGGGAATGGTCTTCCGGGTCTTGGTCTTGGACCTTCTCCTTAGCCTTCCCCGCAGCATTACCCGGACTTTTTACATCAGGACGGACAGGCGGAGGAACAGCTGGTGTGGAGGTAGACGGCCCTAAGCCTAACTCGGCCTCTCTCTTGGCAGTTTCTTCTTTCCTCCTGGCTAGGTCAGTCGCCCATCTTTCCAGCATATCAAAGGGAGGGGGTGCCTCTGTCAAGATGGTTTTGCCTTCAGCGTCATACGACCTCATGATTGTGTCCAGCTCCATTTTATCGGCCAAAGCAGTAGCCGAGTGGCGTACAGCGGATTGTATAACTTTGAAATCCTTGGGCGTAAACTTTGAGCCGTCAACCTTGAATTCTGGAAACCCGGATATTACCTTTGCCGGGTCAAGCTTAGGAAAATAAGCTTTCGCCAGCGTAAAGGCCCGGGTCATACCAATCCGGCAAGATGAGCGCTTCCATATTTCAATCCATCCGGGCACCGTCGAAAAGGCTTGCATAAGATTTTCTTCGCCCGGGTATACCTCGGAAGGCCATTTCACGGCATCCAATAAAAGCTTTGTGCCGGCAAAAAATGTCCGGAGCACAGTCTTTAGCGTTTTAGCCTTAGCAACGGCATCGTCCTCTGGAGCAGCAAGATTAGCACCTGAAATTGAAACACAAGAAAGTATATCAGTAATCTTGATTATTATAACGATAAGATAGAGGCATGCAAATTAATTACAAACAAAAACTTACTTAGCAAAATGCGATATGTGTCCGCAATCTGATTTGACAAATTCTTCAGCGTGGATTGGGCAACATTGTATTTCTTCTTGTATTTGGAGACATCTTTTTTCAAAGTCTTCATCTCCGCCTCAAGGGTTTCTCTGCGTTTTACTTCAGCAAGCAGGAGCTGCTCGGTCTTGAGTAATATCTCATCCGACCGAGTAATTTCCGCCTGCAAAGAAGGAGTGAAATTGTAAGTCGGATATCATGACAGGCCGAGTATTATATAAAGTACCGAGCGCAACTTCAGCAAGTTATGCTCGGAACTTGGGGACTGGGTGTACAGTAAGAAATACCAAATAAAGTTACCTGATGCGCTGCGGCCATACGCTCTAAGACATTTCCCTCTGAAGCCTTCATGGCGAGGAGAGCACTCATCAGCTGGTTAAAATCATCGTTACCCGAGTTAGAAGACTCGGGGGCGTGGAAAGTTGGAAAAGGAGTTTTCTTCGTGACAGGAGGCGGCACCCGGGTCATCCGAATATCGGAGTCTGGCCCCCCTCCCGCGCTCGAAGCTGCGTCTTTTTCCTTCTCGTTTGCGTGCGAGGCTATTGGATACCCGGTGTCTTGCCTAGCCAGCTCCGGTGGCGACGCTTGCTCATCGCCAGCCGTGGTGAATGCATCGTCAGTCGGTTTATTTTCACCCCGGTCCTCAACTTCCATGTCTTCCTGGTCGCTAACGACGGCCGTAGCTCTATAGAAAGTGCAAAGGTGCGGTTAGTGCTTGGTTGTGAAAAAAGCGATAAAAATTTGGCATAACATCAGGAAAAGGACTTTACCCGGGGTTCACCGCGAAGTCCGAAGGAAAGCCGCCGCTGGACCCGGAAGATACTGAAAAATACCAGGCAAGGTGTGAGATTGCTTTGTGAGGGAATATTTGGGAAAAATTCTTGTGTATGGTAAATACCAGTATGTTGAGCTGGAGGCGATGAAGTACCCGGGTTAAGGGTCTCATTACCCGGGTGGTTTCGGGTCACTCTACGCTTAGTTGCGGGTGGCTCCTTCAGTTATGGTTAAAAGGGTGATGACAGGGTTAGCTTAGGAATGACATCACAGGAACGAAAATTAAGCACAAGGAGACGAAATAAAACCTGGAAGACGATTCCTTGGGGTTTTCTTTTGGATCGGCTTTGATTACCGGCTCCGGTTCGTCTTCCTCGCTGGCGGACTCCACTTTGCCGTCCGTCTCTTCCTCCTCGTCTTGGTCTTCTTGTTCTGAAAGTTATCAAGATTATAGTATGGAAATGAGAAGTAGGGTATGACATATTCAAGGGGACTAAGTATGTACCATCGTCCGAGTAAACGACCTCCCCTTCCTCTTCCGGATTTCCGGAGTTAGGAGGGGTATCGACTCTCCAGAAGTCACTGTCGGCCTGAGGTGAAGACATCAGAGCAAGGGTTAACAATTGTATCAAGAGGAACGAACAAAATTGAACTTGTTAGAATCAGGTCCTTACCGCGGGGGCCGGGTTCTCAAGGGTAAAGGGTTCTAATCCGGCTATGTTCCGGATTACCTCGAGCTTCTCTGTCAGGAAGCCCTTGATTGTTTTGTTGGTATCGCTAGGAGCGAAATTGCTGGTGGAGTATCGGATTGGGTCCGTGGTTTGACCCGAGTATTCGCACAACAGCTTTTCGCGGATGGAGTTGGGTTGGATGCGGAAATCGACCCAAGTCTTCACCAGGTTGAGCCCGATGAGGCCTTGGGCTGCTAGGATGGAGATCTTAGCCAACAAAGGCAAGATTGCCTCCCTGTCTGAGTCAGGGGCAAAGGCGTTAAAAGTCTCAGAGATATCAAGCTGACCCTCCGAGTAACCCGGCAACTTCTTTTCGCCGGGTGGGGAGGTGTCCTGGCAGTAAAAGTACGAGAGCTGCCAGTGCTTTACGTGGGAGTTGAGGGTGAGAGGAGGCATTAAGGAGTTCTTGCGGCGTTGGATAGAAACCCCGCCGCAAGCAAGGAGTGCGCCGTCGCCGCTCTCGCGGCACGGCTTGCACTGAAAGAGTTCGACGAAGAGAGCCAGACTTGATGAAGTGCACAAGTAAGACTCGGAAAGAACGATAAAGTGAGTGATGATTAAAACGGAGTTGGGTCCTATATCGAAAATGCGAAGGCCGTAGTGGCTTAAGACGTCGCGAAAGAAAGGATGACCCGGAGGCCGGAAGCCCCGGGTCACATGTTCAACAAAACAGATTACCTCATTTTCTGCTGGAGAAGGCCGGGTTTCATTACCCGGTACTCTCCAGTGGATAGTTTCCTGAGGGGGGAGAACCCCTAGCTCAACCAGTTCCTCTAGCTTGGCCTTGGTGACGGAGGACTTCCCCCAGTTGGCGGATATGGAATTTGTGGTTTTGGCCTTAATTGGCTGCTTTCCCTGTTTCTTGGGCGCCATGGGGTTAACCTAAAAAAGCATCCAAGGAAAGGATGTGAGAAATGAAAATTCGGAAATAGTCAGTCGGGTAAGTATTGATGAGTTAAACATGATCCGGGTGTTATTTTGCTAGGCCGGGTACGAGTTGTCCGGGTATCGCATATTATTACAAAGGTTGTGGAATTTTATGCACGGCTAAGTGTTTGAGGAGGGTGAATGGTTACCCGTACATCTATTATGGGCAAATGAGCCGGAGAGAAAGAATTTTCCGGGTAATAGGAACAAAGGCGGAAAATTTAGGTGACCCGAGCCTAGATTGGGAATTTCGTTTATAAATTTGTGGCCAATTTAGTGATTACAAGTAGTAGGAGAGCGAATTAGACTGTGTATCTTATCTATTTGCGTGAGCTAGAGCGGACACTAGTGATTTAATTCGGCACGACCCGAGAAATCGCGGGCGGCTCGATTTAGATCTAACCCGAGGGAAAGTTGAGAAATTGCAAGGATAAGTTAGAGGATGTGAAGGACTTACTAAGGGGGATTGAAGCGCAGCTTTGCGGAGGCAGATGGCGCAAGCTTGGTGCCCTTTCGCTATTCTTGGCGGGCGAATCGGAGGTTTGGTGGCGGATCCGAGCGGCGGAGTGAGTCGTGCGGTGGCGGAGCGCAAACGGCGGCGGATGGGCTCCGGCGATGCGCGCGGGGCTTCCGTGGTGGTGCTCTGTGGACTCGAGCTTGAAAGGAGGAAGGAAGAGGAATGGGGGAAATGAGCCGTTGGAGCTAGGGTTACGTCCAAGAGCTTATTTATAATGGCATGGGTGGAAAAACTTAGTTCAACGGACGGAACCCGGGAAATACGGGGTAACGGTTGTCTATTTTGAAGTTTGCGGGACATACTTTAAGCGTGAAGGGAGGTGTTCAGATGAAAAGGAAAGGGAGACCTTCTCCTTGGTATCAGGATTAATTATCGAGAAAAGTGTGGAATCATGGAGTTTTTATTAAGACTTAGACTTGGAAAATTAGGAGAAGCATTCGAAGGAGAGCCGGGTTACTGCATGGTTACCTTGGAGTTGGTCCCAGCCGTTCATCAAAGCGTTGTAACTCGGCCTCATACGCTGGTGCGTTTGATATTTTTGCAGGGAATAGCGTGCGCTTCAAAGAGAGCTTTGTGAAGCCCAAGCTATTCTGGGGACTACTGATGGGGGGATAATAACCCGGTAGGCCAACTCCAAGGTGTAACCCGGCCCAAGGTACACTGCGCAGGATCCGGCTAAGGATAAAGAAACTTCTGGAAGGTCCAAAGTTTGTAGGATTCGTAACCCGGATTGTGGGTTGCGGTAAGGAAAGTTAGGGTTTGTATGCAGAGTTCGAGTAGGACTCAGGATGCGCCTTGGAGGGTAAGCCAGGGGGGTACGGGTGCTTTATAAACCATCTCCTAGGCTTAGCTTGGCAGAGATTCAAGTCATAGTTGTATCACCAATTATCGAGTATCCAGTATAGTTTATATTCGAGATCTGGCGAGTTGTTTTCCGGTTCTTAGATCGCTTTTCACCATGTCTTCCTTCGAGCTAAACCCTCTCCCGAATACCTGTGTCGACTTGCCCCAAGATCAGTTTCCCCAGGTAACATCTGCCGTGATTATCCCACGACACTACTACCACCACCACCTCTCCTTCTCCTCCTCCTCCACCACCACATCTCCTCCTACTCCACCACCACCACCACCTATCCTTCTCCTCCTCCTCTACCACCACCACCACCTCTCCTCCTCACTAGTGGAAACAGGGCCTTTTGTCCCGGGTCGTAAGGGTCATTTGTCCCGGTTGCGCAACCGGGATGGGCTATCCGGGACAAATGGCCCTCCCCCATTGGTCCCGGTTGTGCCAGGACCCGGGATGGTAAGACCGCGAGGGAGTTCGTCCCGGTTCGTTTTAGGGACCGGGATGGATGCCTTCTTAAAAAAAAGAATAAAGTCCGCCCTTTTTCCCTGTCGTGGCAGGTTTTTTTTGTTCGTTTTTTTTTCTCCTACCTCGCAATCGCCAACCGGCCTCCCCTTCCCCAACCGCTCCAGGCCCACGTCTTTAATTAAGCCCACTGACACATTTTTTAGTCAAAAAGGCCAACTGGCCCGCGTCTTTTATTATGGACAGTCAACGGTTCGAAGGGCCCACTGGCCCGCGTCTTTTATTATGGTCAGTCAACAGGGGCCACTGGCCAGCGGCCTGGTGGCTGGTTCGCCTGGTCCCTTAAACTAAGACCGAAGGACGGTCAAAGGGCCGCTGTCCGCCTCGTCTTCCCGCCCCACCTCGGCTTCCCGCGCCCCCACTCCCCACGCGCCACGCCTCGGCTCCCGCATTCATGGCCGCCTGCAACCGCCGCCACGTTCAGGCCGCCGGTTGGCATGCCAGCCCACCCCGGGTCCTTTTTAAAGGCCCCCCGCCGCCCGTACAACCCACCCACCCCGGCCGCGTCCCTGGCAAAGCAACCCTAGCCGCCACCATGTCCCGCTGGTTCTCGAACTCCGGCAAGCGCCCAAGGAACGACGACGGAGGCTCGTCGAGCGGCGCCGGCCGCATCCCACCCCCGCCGGCGGAGGCCTTCGGCTACGGCCCTGGAGGTGTCCGCCTCGGCGGGGCGCCGCGCGTCCCCGCGCCACCTCCGGCGGCCCGCCCGCCGCCCCGCGCCGCGCCCCCGGGCAAGCGGTTCCGCCGGTACGTCCGGGTGGATGAGGCCGAGTGGCACTGGAACAATGCCACTCCGGTGTTCTACTCCGACGTCCACCTCCCGGACGGCTGGCACCTGAACCCCCAGCGGATCCCTGTGCCGCCGGCCCCGACCGGCGGGGCGCTGCTCGAGGAGATTGACCGCCGGCGCGAGCTCCTGCCGGCCCCCGTCCGCAGGGAGCGCGCGTACGCGCGCAGCTCCCCCTACTGGGCCGCCTGGCTCGAGCAGGAGCACGAGCAGCGCCGCCGCTCCTTCATCCCCACCCCCCACGAGGCCAACGTGGACGACTACCCCCCGCCAGCGCCCGGCCGGGAGAGGGAGCTATGGCTCCTCGTGGACGACCCGCAGGACTTCTCCGGGGAGGAGGACCCCGAGCTCCGGGCCGCCATGGAGGAGGCCTGCGAGGCCTCCCGCCGCTCCCTCATCGACGACGAAATCAAGCGGTGGAAGCGTGTCGTGGCCGCCGCCGCCGACGCCGCCGCCATGCCGCCGCCGCCGCCACCCCCTAACGAGCCTGCTGCCCCCTGGTGGCAGGTGATGAACGCCGAGCTGGAGGCGTCCGAGGACCAGCCGGAGCCGCAGCCGCTCCCTCCAGGCCTGGAGTACGGCATGTCCTGGGCCTGGACCGGCGGCGTTTGGGCGCCGGGGTCGCCGGAGGAGAAGCTGCCGCCGCCGCCCCAGGATGTGCTGCCCCCGCCGCCGCCGTACGCGCCCCCGATGCCCCCGATGCCTCCGCCCCCGGCGAGCCCGACGCGGCCGCCTGCCCACCTGTGGCAGCCGCCCGCCTACCACTGCCTCTCCGACGACGAGGATGACTAGATCGGCGCCGGTCGCCTGTGGCCGCGCCGCCCCCATATTCTATATAGACAACGCCCCTAGCTACCCCCCCCCCAAGAAATGGCCGGCCGCCTGTGGCCGCGCCGCCGCCCCTTATGCAAGTACGGCCGGCCGCCTGTGGCCGCGCCGCCCCTATGTAAGCAAGGCCCCTGGCCTTATTTTAATATAAGTTGTGTTCCCCCTAATCTACTGTGTCCCTACCCCATCCCCGCCGGCGGAACGCCGGCGGATCTGTCCACTCGTTCCCGCCGCCGGCAGGGCTTCGCCCAGCCATATCCACTCGTACCCGCCCCTGGAGTGTCCGCTCGGCCTGGAGAGAGGGCCGCGCTTTTTATACACCTGGGCCTTTAGTCCCGGCCCGTGCCACCAACCGGGACTAGAGCCCCTTTGGTCCCGGTTGGTACCACGGCCCGGGACCAAAAACAAATTTCGAATTTCGGTGGCACCCCTGCGCGCCCAAAATTTTTTAGCGCCAAAATTTGAAAAGTGTTAAGTTTGCACATTAACAACTTCTATATACTTCCAAATTTGACAAAAATTCCAAATGAAAAATGCTAGAATTTGCAAAACTAATTTAAATCCATTTTTCGTCTAACTAAATAATTATTCTAACTATTGAAACTATTAATTATTTTTTCATTTGTATATAATTTGAAGTAGATGGCCGTGAAGGATTCTTTCGGAAGAATGTTCTCTGACGTTCCGACAATCAACACATGGGCAACACATGAAGCCATTATCTTTGTTCGCCTGAGCTACAGCAAGAAATGCATTCAGGCCTGCCATATACTCGGAAGTGCGTCGGTCACCGTACATCCATCGCTGCCGTGCATCCATCTGCATCATATAATTAAGTTTATCAAAATACATATTAATTAAGAGATGACCACAGTACATTGACAAATAATACTTTTTTATGTATCAGTTACAGATGAAAAAGATAATTTGTTAACCTCGGTCGAAGATACCATTTTCAGTGAGCTTGTGCGCGTCTCGGGAATTTCGTCGAACACCTCGTGTGCATAGTAAAAAAAACACACTAACACCACACTCTCTCACACCTCCAAGCAAAAAAAAAGATGGAAGGAGGGAGGGGCTGGGGCAGTATATATAGGGGAAGGGGGCATTGGTCCCGGTTCGTGGACTGAACCGGGACAACAGGTCATGCGCGTGCCACGTGGCCTGTGGCTAGGCATTGGTCCCGGTCCGTGGCAAGAGTCGGGACCGATATATCCCCCACGAACCGGGACCAATGCGCCCAGGCGATTCCTGTTGCCCCGGGCGCACGAACCGGGACCAATGCAGGGCATTTGTCCCGGATTTGGTTGCAACCGGGACAGCTGCCCCCCGGCCCCCTGGACGAGAGGGGTTGTTTCCACTAGTGCCTCCTCCTCCTCCTCCTCCTACTCCACCACCACCTCTCCTCCTCCTCCTCTTCCACCACCTCCTCCGACGAGCTCCTCCTCCTCCTCCACCACCACCTCCATCGAGCTTCTCCTCCTCCGCCAACTCCAGTGACCTCCCCTCCACCACCTCCGGCGAGCTCCTCCTCCTCCTCCACCACCACCACCTCCGGCGAGCTTCTCCTCCTCCGCCAACTTCGATGACCCCCATCCTCCACCCACCACCGACCAAGCCAACTAAGGCCACGGTCACAACGACATCCGACGAGCTCCGGCGAAATTTCGAAATTTCGCTGAAATTCCGGCGGCCATATCTAGATCTAGATCTAGACGGCTTTCTTTAAAATTCAAAAAAACAATCTATGGCGCACCACCCCTTGGTGCGCCACAGAATTGCAAATTTCTGTGGCGCACGGCTGAGGTGCGCCATAGAATAGACATTTCTGTGGCGCACGGCCACGGTGCGCCACAGGAAAAAAATTATGTGCCGTGAATTCTGTGGCGCACCCCTCTGGCCCCTAGGTGCGCCACAGAATTGAAAAATGGTGCGCCATAGATAAGCATTTAGGTACTAGTGATGTCATGATGCCTCTCTTATGTTATTTTATTTTATTTTGCATGTTTTATAATTTTTGGAGAATAAACACCGGGACCAGGAATCTGATGGAAAAAAGCACCGCCAGGATACCATATTTCAGAATATCAGAAGAAGAAGTGGGACACCAGGGGTGTCCTAGAAGTTCAGTGGAGGAACCTAGCCAGAAGGAGAGCCAGAGGGGGGCCACCAGGGGCCCACACCATGAGGTGGCGTGCCCCCCCTAAGCGCGACTCCTAGGGGTGTGGCCACCCTGGCCCACCTCTGGGGGATATCTTTTTCGTGCCTTTTCCCCAGGAAACCCTAAGCCTCATACCATCATTGAAGAAATATTCCACCGCCGCCTCGCGGCGGAAAACACTCGAGAGAGAAAAGCTCTCCGGCAGGGAGGAATCAGCTGGGGCAATTCCTCTCCGGAGAGGGGAAATCACCGCCATCGTCACTGTCATCACTCCGGGCATCATCAAGATTGTCATCATCATCACCCTCAGCACTGTCACCCTCATCATCCACTGTCATCCTGCTGTAACAATTAGGGGTCTAAATCGTTGTTTTGCATTAGATCTCTCTCTCGGTGTGGATTACTTGTTAGTAGTTGATGCTTGTGAGATTTATCGGTGTTTGCACTTTATTACCAGATTGTTATCATCCATTATATCACCTCTGATCATGATCAATATCATGTATTGCGAGTAGTTCGTGTTGTTCTTGAGGACATGGGAGAAGTCAAGTTAGTAGTGAAGTAATGTTGAGTAATATTTAATGTTTGATCTTTAAGTTGTGGTGTTATTCTTCTAGTGGTGTCATGTGAACGTCGACTACATGATACTTCACCATTTATGGGCCTAGGGGAATGCATCGTGTATTTGGCTACTAATTGTGGGGTTGACGGAGTGATAGAAACCTAAACCCCCTTTAGGAAACTATTACACAAGGGAGCGTAGGATCCCGGAGTTTAAAGCTGTGGTTAGATTTATTTCTTAATTACTTACTTGTAATTGCGGATGCTTGAAAGGGGTATAATCACAAGTATGTATTAGTCTTGGGTGGGACGGTACATTAGCATAGGTTCACCCACACAACACTTATCAAAACACCGAAATTATTCAGCTGTATGGAACAAAAGCACTTGACAGAAACCTCCCATGTGTCCTCGAGAACATTTGTTAATCATAAGTAAACTCACCGGCTTGTCATTTTCTGAAGAAAGGATTGGGCCACTTGCTGCAATTATTACTAATGCATTTTATTTACTTGCACTTTATTTATCTGCAATATCAAAAAACCCTACAAATCTATTTTCCAGTATTTACAGTTATTCCTTCATCGAAACTGCTTGTCAACACCTTCTGCTCCTCGTTTGGTTTGACACTCTTACTTATTGAAAGTACTACAATACACCCCCTATACTTGTGGGTCATCAGGGATCAAAATATAAAATCAGCTCCTCTTTTCCCCCACTTTAATCAATATTAAAACAAGATGATTGATCACCCATAAAAGGTATGGGACACAATATAGCAATCATATTTTCAGTACCATTATAATTTATAACATCAAGTAACATAGGACCATCATCAAGAGCATTATCATATAGATTTCCTAAACAAACTTCCTCATTATCATGCATATAAATAGTTGGAATAAATAGGGTATTATCATAAAACAAGGTATGAGTTAAAGAGTTTCTATCAGTAGGAGGTAGACATGATTCTTCCTCCTTGTAATCATCACTCTCCTCCTCCTTTTCATCCAATGGGCTTCCAAATTCAGCAATTCTTCTTCCATAGGCTCCTGCAAGGCATTAGTCTTTGGTTGAGAGCATTTATAAAGATATTTAAGAATATAGCTAATTTTTCCTTGTAATTATCAAAGCAAAGTTCAAGTATATCATAAGTCTCATATTTATAAGGTGCGTCATCATTATTTTTAAACAAATAAGCAATTTCAATTGCACCCTTCCAAGCAATAAATTCTTCAATTTGTTCCACAACATATAGTTCATAATTTCCCTTAACATAAGAATATATGGTAACATTATCAATACACTCACATTGAAAAGGTAGGTGTTTATACGTCCGAAAACAATATAATTTATCAAAGTAATAAGTAATGTTATAAGTAGAGCATAAGATTTTAGCATAGTATGCAATTTATTAATTTGCTCCCATAAGTGTATCCCTTTTTGTGACAAGCGGTATTCCTTATAGTAGTTTTGTTGTTATTCCGTGTACCCATCTTGCCAATAAGATCTAGTTTCAAAGACATCAAACATTGATAGAAAGCATGATAAAGACAAAATAACAACTAGAATAAGAACTATTTTTTGTGTGTTTTTGATATAGAGAAATAAACAAGACAAAATAAAATAAAATAAGAAAAACTAAAACAAAGTAAAGAGATTGGAAGTGAGAGACTCCCCTTGCAGAAATTCTCTTCCTCCCCGGCAACAGCGCTAGAAAAGTGCTTGATGCGTGTGATCACACGTTCGTTGGGAGACCCCAAGAGGAAGGTATGAAGAGTGCAGCAGCAAGTTTCCCTCAGAGAAAAACCAAGGTTGAATCCACCAGTAGGAGGAAGGAGTAACTTCAGAAGGTTGATGCAGCTGAGATGGCAAGGCGCACTACCGGTTCAGCAGCAACGTGGAACCTACTCAACACAATCAAATCACTTTGCCCCAATGAATCAGTGAGGTTGTCAATCTCACCAGTTTTGCTGAACACAAAGAGGTTTAAAATATGGTGTGGAAAACAATATGAAAACAGTAGAAGTAGTATGAAATAAGTGGAAACGGTGGTTGTATTATCAGTATGAGGAAAATGGACCGGGGTCCACAGTTCACTAGTGGTGTCTCTCTCTGAAAGATAAATAACATGTGTGATGAACAAATTACAGCTGGGCAATTGCCAGAAATGAAGGCTGCATCGTACTGCATATGTAAGACATTAATATTACTATGTGATTCATACGGTCATTACAAAAAGATACATAGGCCGTCATCCAACAGCATCTATGACTAATAATCAACCCTCTGAGTATCATCCGAACAAACGTTGGGTATTAAGTTGCAAGCAACAGATAATTGCATTGAGCAAAGTGTCTAATGTAAACAACAACATCATCCTTACATAAAGCATTGTTGTTTACTCCCTAATGGAAACAAGACATGCTCCATCCGTCACGTTTCTGTCACTCGAGCACAGATGCAAAGGAGGCATGAACCCACTATCGAGCATAAATACTCCCTCTTGGAGTTACTAGAATCTACTTGGCCAGAACATTTACTAATAACAGAGAGCATGCAAGATCATAAATAACACATGCATGAAGATAACCTGATAGATTGATAATCAGAAGACATAGCATTCAACATTCATCGGATCCCAACAAACACAACATGTAGCATTACATAAAGATGATCTCGATCATGTGAGCAGCTCACGAGATCTAAACATAAGGCATAAAGTGGAGGAGACAACCATCTAGCTACTTTTATGGATGTGTAGCCCGGGGATGAACTACTCACACATTACTTCGGAGGAGGTCATGGTGGTGTAGACCCCTCCGGTGATGAATTTCCCTCCCGGCAGGGTGTCGGGGAGAGATTTAGAACCCTCCAGATCTCGGGATGACGATGACGGCGGCCTCGGGTGTTTCTCCGTAAAAAAATGGTATATTTCTAGGGTTAATATGTCGAGGGGATTATATAGGTGAAAGAGCGATGGCAGAGGGCACCTTGGGGGGCCAGACCACCCCCAGGCGTGGCCAGGGGGCGCCGCCCTATGGTGTGGCTCCCCTGTGGCCCCTCTCCGGGTATCTTTGGGACTCCGTGGAACCTTCGGGAATTCTAAGACTTCTGGGTTTAGAATTTTCCAATTCCGAGAATATTTCTAGAACAACTTTTCTGAAATTAAAAACAGCAGAAAACAGGGAACTTGCTCATCTTGTTAATAGGTTAGTCCCGGAAATCGATAAAAATGACATAAAGTATATAGCAAACATGTAGGAAATAAACAAGAAAACAACATGGAACATCAGAAATTAAGAATATGTATCAGATGCATCCTGGATAGCGGTCCATATACCTTCACGTAATGCCTACAATGTTAGAACCCGTGAAATTTATCTCGTCATCATAGTATTGTTATACGTTCATGATTTGTCACTTACCGAACTGTAATTTGTTCACCCAACATGTTTGTTTTCTTTAGAGAGACACCACTAGTGAACCTATGGCCCCGATCCAATTTTCCTCATATTGCAAACCTTTTGATAGGCACTTTAATAATTGTTTTCTTCCTTCTGATAGACTCTATACATTTAATTTTCCTGTTTTCAGGAAGACCGGAAGATTGCCAACCTTCCGGAAAGTTGGGGCAAGAGAGAGTTTTTTCTTGTGTGCAGGTTCCATGCTTGGTCAACACCGGTAAACGACATCATTTATTAAGCAACCTTCTTCAAGACTATGAAGATCTACTAGGGGAAAACTTACTCTAGACTGCATCATACGTTCCGCTTGGGGTCTCCCAACGAGTGTATGATCATGTCATCATCAAGGGTGTGAGCTCCCTCCTTCAAACACACTTATGTCATCTCCCTCTCCCTCCTCCCGCTGCTCCGGCTCTTTGTCACCCGCTTGGAGAAGCACTGACCAATTAGTTTTCTCCACCGCACCACGCCGCGCGTGATGTTGGCGTTTCTGGTGGATCCTCTATTTCCTCTGCCCCGTCAGATCGAGGGAACGGAAGTCGTCATAAAGACGAACGTGTGACCGAGTGTGGAAGTGTTACTAGATTGCATCAATCTTCTTCGCGATCTTGAGATTGGAATGTGGTCGTCTTCATCATCCACGAGATTTTATCTCGTAGCACTTTTGGTCTTCGAGGGTAAGGTCTTCTAAGACTCACTCTACTCGTTGCGTGCATCCTATAGATTAGATCATGACCCCTCAGTTGTTCTTATCATAGATTTTTTTGTTTTCTTTGCTACAAACCCATTCAGTGGTATAAGAATCAAGTGATAACCCACAATTGTAGGGGATCACAACAGTCTTCGAGGGTAAGTATAACCCAATTTACTGACTCGACACAAGGGGAGCCAAAGAATACCTACAAGTTTTAGCAGCTGAGTAGTCAATTCAGCCACACATGAGAAGCACTTAACAAAATATACTAGTAATAAACGGTGACAAATAATAGTTGGTGGCGTAGTGATACGATGTTGCTGTTGCGTCCTCAACACACCTATTACAATGGGATGATTGCACATATGTACTGTTTGGTGAAGAGATGACAAAATACGTGTAATATGGATGGTAAAACAAGGTTTAGTAATTCTGTAATAAAAATAGCAGCAAGGTAACATGCAGCAAAACTGAAAGCAAACGATGTAGCAATGGTTCGAAACAAGGCCTAGGGATCATACTTTCATTAGTGATAACTCTCAACATTATTAACATAATTAAACACAATATTACCTGTAACACTATGCATAATGGACGCTTACACGGAAATCAATACTAATGGATCAAATAGGATGAGAATCGCGTAGGGCTACAAAAGCACGCCTTAAAGTTCACGTTCCCATAAATGGACACCACAACCCTGTCACTTTGAGCATACGAAGATAGTACTAACAAACATCAGAACCTATCTCTTGAATAGTCTCTTTCTAATACAACCACAACACACACACTATAACCTTGGCACTATAAAGATTATACTAAACACAAGCATAAAGAAACCTCATGATTCCATAATCCGATCCAACAAAATAAGAACAAGTTCATGATAAGATCCCCCTAATCCATGATCCATAGAGTCGCACATGACACCCGCACTTTCACCGTTGCACCTTGGGATAAAGGTGACTTCGGAAGATTATACTAGATAAAACCAATTGAGCACATAATATCCATTACACAACAAAGGAAAAATATCATAGATTCGACTACAATAATATAGCTCACGATCACAATCAAGATCACACCATGGGAGAGAGAGATAACCATATAGCTTCTAGCACGAGCCATCAGCCCCACGGAGGGACTACTCCTACATCATCGTGGGAGGCAGAAATGTTGATGATAATGGCTCCGGGGGCACTTCCTTGTCCCGGTAGAGTGTCAGAACAACGATTTATGTCCCCCGAATTAGGATGGTGGCGAAGCTCGGACGCGTTTATGGAAAAACATCCTTTTGTATCTCGGATGCACTAGGTTAATAGGTTAGTCTTGAAAAACGTAATGTAGAAAATATGGAAGAACATATAGAAAACAAGCATGGAGCATAAAAAATTATAGATACATTTTGGATTTGTCATCATCCCCAAGCTTAACTCATGCTCGTCCTCGAGTAGGTACGTGATAATAAAGTAATTTTTGAGGTGACATGCTACCAACACAATCTTGATCAAGTAGTAATGTAAAGCATGCAAAATAGGGTCAAATGAACAACAGCTGAAATTTATAGTTGACACCAAATGAACAATGTCTAAACTATTTGGAACAATAAAGTAAGAACTTTCAATGAATCAATGCTAAAAGATCATAAACCGTGCAAGATATATTAAAGAAGATTTAAGCATCAATCACAATAATATAATCCTTCAAATCATCAAACACCCATAATAATTTTTGTCACGATCAAGCCAAGTGATACCAAAACCTAGAAGATCATCGTGTTATTTGTGCACTTTAAACGAGTAAGCGTTTAGCATTGGTTCTTGGCACCATGATATTATATGGCTAAAAGAACATTATCGGGTGTTTGGATGGTCAATGGAAAAAGGTCGCATGTAGCTGAAAGTGAGCATTAGATAAAAGTAAGTCTTAGAATCGAAGCTATGCAAGGAGTAGTGATTTCCACACAGCGGATGCACATAGAGCTATAAGTGTATGAAATATTGATATGTCTAAAGATGTCACATGTTTATCTATGTTAAACCGTATCTTTGTCATGGAAATTATAGAGATATCACTCTAAATCTTCCACTAATCACTAATGTGCAATTTATTTGTATATCTCCATGTAATTGTTTTTAGGTAGACATTGGATAGGAAATGTAGTGTTCCCACATTTTTAAATAAATTCAAGAAGATCCGTGTTAATGTGCTAGTCCCCGTAGTGGAACGGCCCATTTATACACAACGCAGCCGGCCCATTCCTCCCTCGCGTAATCCCAGGCAGCCGTCTTCCCCACAGAGAGAAGCCAGATCCGAATCACGCACGAGAGAGAGAGGAGAGAGCTCCGCTTGATGGGGAGCCTCGCCATCTCCGCGCTCGCCCGGCGCGTCCGCCACTTGGCATCCCGCCTTCCGCCTCTCCCCGCGGTCTTCCGGTCCGAGGCCATCCGCCGCGCGGCCGCAGCCGCCGTCCTCGTCGGCTGGCCCTCGATTGTGCACGGAGCCACCATCTTCGTCGACTACAGCCGGTGGATGCTGGTCAGGCTCTACGGGAGAATCTGCTCGCTTAAGCACTTGTGGTAAGTGCATGTCCCGTTGTGATTATTCGGGAATTGGGGATCCGATCGTGGTCCTAGTTTGAATTTGTCGGCTCGATGCTGTAGGTTCTGCGCCCGACACAGCAGCGGGATGGTCAGGCAGGCCCTGCGAGACCTCTTGGACTAGGCCCGGCGGAAGTCATCCTGCGCCGCCTCCTGGTATGCTCTTGCTCACCCGACCCCTTTGCTCTGTTGGGATTATGCTCTACGCACCGTCACACTGTTCGTCGTCGGTTGAAGATGGGGTAGCATAGTTTGTAAATCTACGACCACCCCAATGGAATACATAACGATACCAAGAATCAATTCGTGGGCTAATTGCATTGTGTCCAGAGCCCATTTTAGCTCTAAACGAGCCCACTGCAGAGCTGCTCAAACAGGCGCTGGCCATCCATGTTATTGGATCAATAATCTCAAGAGATGTTTTCTCTTTGCGAGGATGGTTTGACTGTAGGATAATGCTAATGTTTTTACCTAGATCGCGCACAAATACCACATATGCATTTGGTAGCTTGGCCGCAACCGAAACAGACACAGTATTAAGCTGATTGCATCCCAGAATACGACAAATGTGTATTTAGCTTCAGGCTACACAATCACACTGATCTTCGTTTTTAACCGATCAAACCTGGAAGCTTTTTGCTACCCTGAAATACAAAACATGTGTTGGAAGTTATGTTTTGTGATTGACGACATACTTGCCATGCAATTTCACTTTAACATGTTTGCTGCAGTATGCTTGCCTGGGGATTTCCCAATGCAATAATAGGTTGGATCTCCTCCTCTGTTCCAAAACCTGCATTTGAGGTCTCTTATTTTACTAGCTAGTTACGTGCCCAATTCCATATACGGATCTTTTGGCACTTGGTTTACAACCTTGCTAACAAAGTAGCATCAAGCGTAAGCGTCACTATTGTATTACATCAGGTGTTGGATTAAACAACAGGTCACTGACAAAAAGAAAAATGAGATGGTCCAAGCAACTGTCTTTCCAGGAAATCCATGCTAGAAAGTGATAGTGGTATCCACTCAGGAACCCAGACAAGCACTTGTAACCCAGACATTGTACTACTAGTTCACAACAAAGGAGGTCACCTGAACTGATCCCTTGGAACGAGCTGCTACAGGTGCTAATGAGATATCAGAGATCAGAACTGAACCACATACCTATCCTTAGTTATTCTGAATCCTGGGTGGTCATCATCCTGTTCACCCATCACCATCCCTGTCCGCCAAATCATTACGTGCATAATGCAAAGTAAGTCTGGGTATAATGATCCTTAGCTATTCCGAACCATTACGTGCACTCGTGGAGAAGAAACCATCCAGGATTTAACTTGATAATTCCGTCTGTGGGCTTGGACTGCTGCTTATGTGCCGCACTTGGTGCACTGATACCTGGCCTCTATCATTCATTTTAGACTTGGCCTGATCATAATCGACACCATATTCCCTTTGAAATTGTCCGCACCTGGATGTTGCTTGATGTACAGTAACAAATTCAGATAACCACATGGTAACCATTACGATTCTTCAGTCGATTTAGTTTAAAAGTTCAGATTGTGAACAAACATCGATCAACAACGTTAAACGCTTATTTGCAAATGGTAAAATGTATTTGGCATTTTGCTTAAGCAACTAATCATGAAAATTTTAGACATAGCATTTGCCTGATTAGTAATTTTTACATCACGGATTGGCATGCTTATTTGCTAATGGTTTGAATGTATTTGCCGTTTTGCTTAAGGAACTAATCAAAAAAAAAAATCAAACACTATTATTTATTTATGAAACAAATCAAAGACATAGCATTGGCCTGATTAGTAATCTTCAGATCACGCATTGGCTTCCCGACATTAAAATGAATCGAGTACTAGTCGAAATATGTGTTGGCATGAAAGGTGGTTTCACACCATAGAACATAATTCGAACATCCATGAACATATTTTCAGCTTCACCGTCCAGTCTTCTGAATGTTTCGAATTTGCCTTTTGTTACTGCAGCTAACGTTGGAAGTGCTATTTATTTTCAGGTGGGGTTAACTGATCTACGGATACAATCTTGAAGGAGAGTGGTGCATGGAAGTAAAAACATAATACATACTACTGCATTTATATACAACTACGTTTATTGCTGCGTTTCTTTTGCTCCAAGACAGTATATATGGTTGACATGAGCAGTATCTGCAAACATATGGATGGTCTCGAGACTGTAGTACTTCTTTACTGCATTTATTTTGCTTTCTAGGACTCTGCGATTATTTCTACTAAGACCATGGCGAGTACTTCTTTTGTAACGTGTAAATATAAGAGGGATGTGGATGGATTTTGTTGGCTTGAGACTCCAACGGTGGTTATGTGACTGCTGAGTGAATCTTGTCGGCTAAGCTCCCAAAGATGGTTGGGTAACATGCAAATAAATGTTGCGAATATATACAGTTGTCGAATCTTGGATTCTTTTGACTCTGTTTTTACCGTATTGCATTTCGGCTTTCATTCTCTCCGGAGAATTTTTTTATGAGTATAAAGAGATAAGTACATAGTATTCCGTTATTTTCTATGTTCCTAGAGTATTAATACTGATAACATATTTTATTTGGGTAAACCTACTTACGAGCGTGGCACCAGCCTGCTTAGCATGCTGCTTAGAGACTACAGAAGCGCTACCATGGCTCTGCCCAGTACAGAATAGACCAGAGCAATCTGCTACAGGATGCTATAAAACAGTACTCAATTGCTACCCTACTTCGCTGCTGGTGTGATAGCAAGAAAATTCAATAATAGGAAAATATTGTAGTATGTGATGACGTGGTGATTGGGAGCAATATTATTCTCCATGCTCTGTTTTTAAGATCGTGCTTTGTTTTTCAACTTGCCAGAACTCTGAAGGCGCATGTTTGATGGATGCATCATATTAAAGACCAACAACAATATTTACTACAATTCTAGGTGAGAGAGTTGCACATACATGTACATATAAGAAACACCATGACAATAATCTTTCATGCCAGACTATAAAGAAATCCGTCCCATGCCCATGCATCTCCTTATGAAGAAGATAGAAAACATGAACAGAGCCAACAAGAAGAAAACATACCTTCATAGACAAACCAGAAGGACATGAAAAAACGGAACAATCAATGATCATCGTGCGACTCCCAAAGCCCGGTCGAGAGAGCTCTACTGAATGAACGAAGAGGAATCAGGAACAACAAAACACTAGCTACCATGATGATGTAAACCAGATAGGAATCTCACCGAACGAGAACTAGGCAGGAAAGTGCAACGAGATTATCCGATTCCTTGTTGACGCGGTAGTAAAAAAAAATTCTCCCCAGGCACCGATTACGCGCTAATCATTCACCGATAGTTCCGACTCCTGATCGATCAATCAGGAGTCTGATTGACCCTCGGAGAGCCTAGTTTCCCCATGCCACCAATGCCCATAAAATTGATTGATCTGACATGCCAACAAATTAGTAAGACAAGTGAGAAACAATGAATAGGATTTCTTTAAGTGTAATGGGTTTAGTCTGGTCAGATCAATAGAAAGAGTTGCAGAAACATGGATACATGTAGAATTAATAACGAAGAAAATATCCTAAGGGGGGGGGGGGTTTCCAGATCTACCAAGAAGAAGAAACCAGCCAAGAATTTTCGAGTAATTTTGATTCACAAAGTATCAAATACAGAGTAGCTTGACCGCAAAGGAATTTTACACGCGAAGAAATCATAATTCCCCTGAGCATACATCGCAGGATTTGAGCTAGCAGCAAAGAATCGGACCTTGATTGGCTTAACCCAAAGGCCAAAGAGCGTGAGAGTAAGAAGGGTCTATGCATGAGGATAGGAGCTGTAGTTCGCCGTGTGACTTACCATGGTTCTCCGGCCGGCCATGGGTGCAGAGGTCGTCCGGTGATCCGATCGCATCGGGATAAGGGGGAAAGGGCCAACGAAGGAGACTTAAACAGCAAAGCTACCTCTTCCTGCATGAGCGCGACGTGGAGCCTCCTTCGGACACTCTCGCTGCATGCGGGTCCCGCTCCTGCAAGGGCCCACCTGGCAGTTGGTTTACGGGTGGACATGCCGGTTTGTCACGGCATTCTTGTTACAAACGATTGTGTAGATCTGACGCGACCCAAAGAGCCGGTGGCTCTGAATTCCTACATTGCCTCTGAATTTTGATAATCGGACTTCAGCTCGGTAACATCTGCTTGAATATACTGCCTTCGTATCAAAATGCAAAATGTTTTAATATTTTCCAGACAAAATGTATCTAGAAATATTTTAGTGCGTCTTACGCTAAATTATGTCTAGCTATATTTTATCTAGAGAATGCTAAAATATTTTACATTTTGATAGGGGGGAGTAGTACATTAGTTCACACGTGTTAGATACGTCTGTATTTTGTATTTACATAAACATGAGCTAACTAATTTCGAACGGAGGAAGTATGAAACGGGGGCTAGGTATTCTAGTCCTATAAACAAATCCGAAAGATGATCTGTCTACCACATACTTTTATAAGGTGTATACGCGCGTCAACCAATCGAACATGCGCATGCTGCAGCGTACCCAATGATCGGACCGATACAGCGTACTGTTACCTCTCTGTCTGAATCTCTATAAATAGTCTTTCATTCCACTTCATATATAAACCCAATGATCGCACCGATACAAAATTATGGCTAAGATTAGATGATGGACCGCAGGAGACAACTTTATAGCAAGTTGGAAAATATGTCTGCATTACGTTCTAGGGTTGGGAGAGGCGATCGCGAGGCGATCGTGCGCCGCCACCAATCCATGAACGGGAGTGACCCAGGTCTCGGAGATTCAGCAGTCTACGTCATGATCAGGAATCCAAGTCTACCCAGCCTCCGCCTGGAGGAGTCCGGACGCAATACAATCTACAGGTGTACATGCGCCATAAAAGGGCGATCCAAGGAGGCGCCGTCCACAACCTAATCAGCGCTTTTGACAAACATTCTGATACTTTCGATCCCGGCGTACGATCTAGATCTGCTTGTCACCGAACGATGTCGACGGCAGGAGGTGGGGGTGACCAAGGGGAGGCCGCTGAGGCCTCTACCCACCCAAAGGCAACTGCAGCCGGCGCGCTCGTGCTTGCGGGTAGAGAACGTCGGGTGATCATAGAGGAGGTCACGGAAACTACGAACGGCAACTGGGATGGACGAGAAGAAGACGACTCCAATGTTGGACCAGAGGCGAGGATTGTCGGCGATGTGGATCTTGAGGATGATATTTGCCTGGAGGAACCAGAGGAGACTGACACAACTGATGCTGAACCCACGGTATGGAGATTGTTTGCACGATACTATTCGATCAAAGCTGCGAATTTCTATGACCTACACAAACACTTCATGGACGTGTGGCGGATCCGGGAGACCATGACCTTCTTCCCGCTGAAAGACAACTTCTTCATCATCACGTTTACAGCGGAAGGCGACTACAAGTTTGTGGCTCGGGGTGGCCCTTGGATAAAAAAGGGAGTTGCATGCCTAATTGCTCCCTTCAAAGATGAGGCGAGACTAGGGGTGGGCATAAAAAACCGAGAAACCGAACCTGAACCGAGACCGAACCGAACAAACCGAATTATAAGGTTAATTCGGTTTTCGGTCCATATATCGGTTCCCAACTTTAGAAAACCGAAATTATATCGGTTAGTTCGGTTTTTAGTCCGTGTTAACCGAACTGACCGACATGACCGATTCATCATGCAATCAAATAATTCAAGACCATGCAACAATCTATATCTAGGGAAATAAATCAGTTGTCCCATTAAAAATATCTACCATTGCCAACACAATCTCCACCCAACTCTTATTTATTGCTTTCTCTTGTGCAATTATAATTAAAGTTTACAACAAATACATACCTATCTATATGTCATGTAATATTAGCTTCCATGACACTAGGTTCACACGTCAATGTCGTCCCGGCGAGGCTCCGCAACCCTATCCACACATTTTTTCTATCTTAATTCTTGATTTGAATTTTTTGCATGTTACAATTTCGGTTAATTCGGTTTAAACCGAAAACCGAACCGAATTTATGAAAAACCGAATTGTCGGTTCCTGAAAAATGATAGGTTAATTCGGGTGTCACTTTCTAAAACCCGAATTATTATAAAACCCGAAAAATTGAACCGAAAAGACCGAAAGAACCGAATGCCCACCCCTAGGCGAGACCATCTGATACAGCCCTGGACTTCATACCAATATGGGTTCGTTTCTATGATGTTCGATGGAAGAAGCAAACTGATGCTTATGGTGAAGGGGTCGTTGCATAGAAAACAAAAAATTTCCTA
Source organism: Alopecurus myosuroides (assembly GCA_028641055.1). Classification (NCBI taxonomy): domain Eukaryota; kingdom Viridiplantae; phylum Streptophyta; class Magnoliopsida; order Poales; family Poaceae; genus Alopecurus; species Alopecurus myosuroides. The sequence goes on from CM054057.1 coordinate 6,736,676, forward strand.
CGCGAGAGACACCCGAAAGGCCAAGATCTAATCTAGGAGACGAAGTGCAACGGGCAACGAAAGGGTTAAGGAGAACACATACCCTCGAAGACTCAAAGTGGTACGAGATCAAATCTCGTTGTTGGCGTAGTCGTACTCACACCGATCCCGATAGCGAGAAGATGAGCACCGCAATCCGGCGGTGCATCCGTGATCGGTCACACGTACGGTTGATGACGACCTCCGTTCCCTCGATCCAGCGGGGCGCGGAAATAGATGATCCCTCGGAACTCCAGCAGCACGGCGGCGTGGTGTGGTGGAGAAAAACATTGCTCAGGGCTTCGCCAAGCGCACGAACAAGTGGTGGAGCAGCGGCAGGAGGGAGGAAGAGATGACACAAGTGTGTGTGGTGGGGGGAGAGGGAGCTCTCACCCCTCCTTTTATAGGAGGGGATAGCAGCCACGAATTTTTGGCTGCCTCCACCTCTCCCTCATCATGTGAGTGGAGTCTCCACTCAACCCACTCATTCTTCCATTAATTCCCACTCAAAATCCCAAGGGTTTTCTTTAATAAATAAATAAAACAATTTTATTTCTTTATTTTAATATTTGTTAATTCCATTAACAAACATTAACATATAACCCCTTCAGTTAGTTGTTAAATCTATTAACAACCATTTGATAAGAATCCCCTTGAACTATTTCAAAATTACTCGAAACAATTTCGGTGACTATTTCAATATTCCCCGAAACAATTTCGGTGCTGTCCAAACTTTTCTCCGATATTCCGTATCCTCTCAAATGTGTCATCGAACCTTAAGTGTGTCACCCTACGGTTTGCGAATAAGATAGACATGATCGAGACTCCTCTCCGATCAATAATCAACAGCGGGATCTGGAGATCCGTGATGACTCCTATATATTCAACGATGACTCTCGTGATCGTGTGAACCAACATCGCCGTGAACTATTCCCTTTGTCTCGCGATATTTTACTTGTCCGAGATTCGATCATTGGTATCAACCATACCTTGTTCAATCTCGTTACCGACAAGTACTCTTTTCTCGTTCCCGTGATATAACATCCTTGTGATCATATCACGAGCTTGCAAGCGGTTTCGATGTGATATCACCGAAAGGGCCCAGAGTATATCTCTCCGTCATTTGGATGGACAAATTCCACTCTTGATCCATGATCCTCAACTAATACTTTCCGAATACTTAACGACGCCTTTATAGTCACCCTGTTACGGTGTGACGTTTGATGCCATCAAAGCACTCTTCCAGTATCAGCGATTGACATGATCTCATGGTCTAAGGAATAAGTTACTTCGTATGTTTGATATAACAATGTAAACTAAATTACTTGATCACATTGCTATATTCTCTTTGGGTATATGTTCATCACATCATTCTTCTAATGACATGACCCCGTTATTAATAACATCCAATGTTCATGATCAGGAAACCTTGATCATCTATTAATCAACCAGGGCCGGGCCGGCAAAATCCGGGGCCCTGTGCGAGAAACTAAAACAATGCCCTATCTCACACGGTAAAATTATAATAATAAATAATCCTAATGTATATACATAAACATTCAATATATAGAGAATCATATATATTTAACTCGAAGTTGCGTAATGTTCATTTGGACATCATCATTCGTTTTGTGTTTTTTGAAATGAAACTTCAATGATATCCTCATAATCAATTTTCTCCAACACTTTGCTCTCAAGTGCTATTGTGATCAAATAATTGAGTCTTTATTGTGTCACTATAGTACGAATATAGAATTTATATAGATTCAATTTAGAAAAGTTTCGTTCGGCCGTTGCAACCGTTACAGAAATGGTCAATAAAACTTTACATGCAATAATTGCATTGGTAAAAGAATCATACCTCTTTAAAATGGTTCAGAAGTTCAAAAGGGCTCATATTTTCTTTTGACATGAACTAGACAAACCATCAAACTCACCTAGTCTCGTGGAAGTCTTGTCGAGTTGAACCGATGTATTGTGATTTTTGACCAAGGAGACAAGAACGAAGAACGGATCTCTAAAAATCCCTGCCAAAAGTTCACCTGAATTTCTCAATTAGGAGCAGGAGCCGATCAGCCGAAGTATAATCAATAAAAAAACTGACGACATCTGTTTTGTTTTGGCTGTCAGCCGATCAAGGATCCAGGGCCGGGGATGTCGTCTGTCGAGGCAGTTGTCCGGCGAGGGCGGGACTCGGGAGTTGCAGGGGCTGGATGCCATCGTATTTTCTGTCTTTCTGTTCCAATTGACCGATGCGGTGTCGTTTGTGGATCTGTTTCTGTTTCCTAGTTCGTATAGTTAACATTGTCAAGAAAAAAAAATCCTATCGTGAGCTAAGCGAGCGATGCAGCGATAGCACAAAGCCCACGACCACCTTCAACTAGCGCAACAACGCTCAGCGCAGCGCCATGCGGGGCAGGGACGGCCCAGCCCAGCGCCTAATCCCACGTATTCCATATTTCTGCCGCTAAAAGTATACTGCCTGTACTAAAATTTTGGGCCCCCCGGGCTGCACAGTTGGCACCACTGTGGGCCCGGCCTTGAATCAACGAGCTGGTTAAAAGAGAGGCTTTACTAGGAACCATTGTTTGTTTATTAAGCACACATGTATCAACGTTTCCGGTTAATACAATTCTAGCATGAGAAATAAACATTCATCATAAACAAGGAATAAGATAATAACCATTTTATTATTGCCTCTCGGGCATATTCCCTTCAGTCTCCCACTTGCACTAGAGTCAATAATCTAGTCTGTAAGCACTTAACACATGGCGTACCGGTGTTATTACCATGCTTCGCATGTGGTAAACTTTATCAAAAAGATCTGAACTGTTCAGGTCCTAATGTATTTGCATGTTCTTTGCGTCTACACGCATCACTCGTTCTCTAATGAGATGGCTTTGCATATATATGGTCAATAGGTGAAACCTTAATTCCTCGGCTTAAACCATTGTCACTAACATTGTGAAAATGTAGCTTCATAGTGTTTACCAATCTTGGAAATTCACCAAGTTCCGGTGATACCTTAATTCCTCATCTTAAACTGATGTTACTAACATTGTGAAAATGTAGCTTCATAGTGTCAGCATTCTTGGAATTTCACCAAGTTCAATAAAGAACTCCTTGACGCAAAATACGCTTATTATCAGTTGTCAACACAACGATATACTTTAGCCTTTGTTGTAGTATCTGTCACAATATTTTAATTTTGAAACTCTTTCAAATCCAGCATGGAACTTTATTCCATCCTATTGTGCTATCCTTCATCACATATTTTAATTGAGATAAAATTACTTGAACAAATGACAAGACTATTAGTGTAACATATTACAACTAATATTTTGTCATTACTATACAGGAAAACATATCCTTAGCATTTCTAAAATGACACAAGGATCTCTCCCACTGTTGTGTAATCATCATATGAATTATCCTTGTATAACATTTTATAGCATAGGACTCATCTGGTTGTGTACATAGCATGAAAACATGACTTAGAAATCTCAATTTCAATGATGCTCATCATGTGTCAAAACACTTGAATCTTGCTCAATTATTTTCCATGTGACAAGAACTCCTTGTCATTTCGATATTGACTTACTTCAATATTTCATCTATGTAATTTGGCTTCAATCATATCAGGCGATTCAATCCATCTCTTATAGATATCGATGCCCAATATCTTCTAGGCCTTTCATCAATATGAAAATCTTAACCGTGTTAATTTAAAATACATATTTTCCAATCAACCATATGTCATCTACATAAAGTATTGGAAATATATCATAGCGCTCCCACTTAATTTCTTGTAACTCTACAAGCATCTTTATCTTTCATGATGGAATCAAACTATTTTGATAACTTCATTAAGGTAAAGATTTCAACTTCGTTATGCTCACTTCAACCATTGAAGTGTGCATACCTTTCTAGCAACCTTTTGAATTTTACAAAACTCTCAGACTGCGTCAAATACACATCCTTGATCAAACTTCCTCGAGAGGAGAGTTCGTTTTGTTATTCAACTTCCATATCATAATATGTAACTTTGCTAGAACTATCCGCAAAGACTAAGCATCACTACGGAAGATCAAAATCTTGTAGTAGTCAACTCTTTGTACTTTGTCAAAAACAACTTTTCAATAAGTACAACTTTCAAAGATGTAAAATCCATGTCTTTGTCGCTATATAGACCCTTTTGCTATCGTTAGGCATCATGCCTATCGAAAGGACTACCAAGTCACATACTTGATATTCATACAAGGATATAAAGGCGGATATAATGACTCATAGTCAATTTTACGAAGTCAGGGACCATCATTTGCTTCCTTTATAAGGTCTAGGTCCTTTGTTGTCAAAACAACACTTTATACTTAAACCACAAGTTGTTCTAAGTACAAAGTTCTTGGACTTTTCTGGTACAGTTCGCAAACTCATTTGAAGTATCTACGACATTTGTAGTGTCTTCTACTTAGTCAAAATAGTAAACCCCGGAACAACTTCCAGTGCTGCGCTACTCTTGACATGATAACGAAGATTCTCTAATCTCGTTGAGTTTGTACTGTGCTCCCACTCACTTGTTTCGCAAGAACTACTTTCTCGAGAAATCAACCCTTTCTGACAAACAACATTTGTCTTTTGGTTCGGTGATAGGAAAAATACCCAATGTTTTATTTGGGATAACCTTATAAACATACATTTATCCTATTTTGGTTGTAAACATTTTACACATGCTATGCATACCAAAACTTAAGAAAGTGACAATTCGGGTCACTACCCAAACCATATCTTATATGTTTTCAATTTCAATGATCATGATGGTGCTCTTTTCAGTGGAAAAGCGGTTGTCACTAATGTATAAACTACAAAATTATAATGGCATTTTTATTAATCTTACAATGTCAAACAAGGTTTGATTTTGTCTCTTGAATACTCCAATCTAATGTGGGGTATTCGAGAAGTATAAGTTGTAGAACAATTCTGCAACTTCTCAGATGTTTTGCTAAACTTGTAACTCAAAATTTATTCTTTATGATCGAATCATAAATACTTGATTATCTTGTTACAATGATTTTTACTTCATATTAAAAACCTTTTGAACCAATTCAAAATGTCAAACTCCGTTCCCTTTAAATAGATATACTCACATATCTACTCAAAGCATCGATGGAATTTTATGAAGGAAAAAATTAATCCACCATACATGACTACACATAATGGACTATATACATCAACACGTATAATCTCCACTACATTAGTCGTCCATTCTACATTGGCCTATGAACGGAATTTTAGTCATCTTTTGGAAGAAGTCTCACAAGCGTCAATTTATTCAAAACAAAATGACTCCGGAAGTCCATCAATATGGAGTTCCTTCATGTTTTCCTTTCCGATATGAACTAAAGTGGTGTTGTCACAATTTAAGTGAAACTCTTTCATGTCTTGCAACATTTAGCATTTAGTTTTATAGATGTTTAGTTTACCAACATGATTTATATTAACATATCCATCAATTATGGAATATGGTTATCGTTTGAACAATCTCATTTGTTCTCACAAAAGACTAGAACAAAATAACAACTTATTAAGTTCTTAAAATAAATCTTGAATGTTTGGTTCGATACTACAATGAACACAATAACACTTTATTTATGTTCTTGTTATAATCGATTCCACATCCATTACTAGTTCCTTTTAGGCCCTTGTATTTCTTGCATTGTGTTGCTTTGTATGACAACTCATACCAACCAATGTGGTATCAAAATACCCAACAAATACTTTGTTAACTAGTAATACATCTATAACTTGTATATCAAGTATATACTCCTGAGCTGGACTTTTCCAGTTATCTTTTTTTCTGCCATATATCTATTTGTAATTCTATTTTCAGTATTCCCTTTCCTTTATAGAAGAATCATTCAACATCAAACAATGCTAGCCGTACTAGCTCATTTTCTTTGGCGTGTTAGTCATATACTATCACCCATTGAGTCATACTTTGAGTTTGATTGTTCTACTAATATCACCATATTAATAGAATTCTTCTAGATTCCACTCTTAGCAATCTCCAAGTAAGGTAAACGACTTTACCCATACTTTTAATCCATCCTATCATAACAATTTTATGATTAAGCTACTATAGCTCGAAGGAAGGAATTTAGAGGATAATTTTTAGCGCCCAACTTCTTGGAATATTCAAACGCCTAGCGTCTTCAATCATTGCATATATTCAGATAATATAAGCAAACATTGTCACGCTAAATATGTACTCAGTCATGTTGCCACAAATAAGTTTCTAGATATCAATATATCTTTCACTTGATTGTTTCTGAAAACAACTCTTTTAAGTTCCAAAATCACCTTGATCAACAAAACATTCTTTTGAAGATAAAGTAATACGAATGCAACCATGACTCTGGATTCTAAGTAGAAATTATTTGCTCTCTATATTAATCAATCATTAACCATATGGAGCTAGGTAGGAAATACAAAAAATCTACAATAGGGCTCATTTTTAAATTTCACTAATACGGTACCAATCTTAAATGGTTTTACCAGATCATAACAATTATATCTCAATTAACAATCTAAGTGTATGATAGTTTTGTGGATGCTAATGAATACTACAATTTGTGCAAATTCACTTTGATTTATTGTTCACGATAAATAAGTTCAAATTAATTCAAAAATTAAACCATGAACTCCCACTCAAAACAACATCCCTCTTAGTCGTTTTTAGTGATTACACGAACCAAATTCACTACACCAAAACCGATCATCACGTGAGATGATGTAGCTTCAAAGGCGAACATCGACATGTTCATCATATCATCCATATGACTCTTGCTTTACCTTTCGGTTACGTGTTCCGAGGCCATGTCTGTACATGCTAGGATCGCCAAGTAGAACCGTAGTATTGCGTGTGTTTCAAGGCCATGTCTGTACATGCTAGGCTTGAAAACACCCGTTGTATGCGAACGTTGAGTCTATCACACCCGATCATCACGTGGTGTCTCGAAACGACGAACTTTCTTAACGGTGCATACTTAAGGAAGAACACATTATTATCTTGATATTAAGTGAGAGGGATCATCTTATAATGCTACCGTCGCTATCTAAGCAAAACAAGATGCATAAAAGGATTAACATCACAAACATCACATGTAAGGATAACGTGATATGATATGGTCCTCCTTGCACTTGATCTCCATCATGTGCATCATGGTATGATCTCCATCATTCCACCGGCGTGGTACAAAGTACCATGGCACCCAATCTTGATTGTCCATCAAGAAAAAGACAATCATATGGATACCTTCCGGTATATCAATAATTTACAAAATAGATCATCTCATAATAAAATTTGTAATATTGACCATATCACATCACATGCCCAGCAAAAACTAGTTAGACGCCTCTAAATTATTTTTGCATATTTTACGTGGCTTAGGGCTTTCGATGATAGAACCGTTCATACCTACGAACATCAACCACAACGTTGATAAACACATTTTTAACAACCCTTCGTAGATTAGATCTTAACTATAGTAAGAGAAACGGACACCCCCTTAGCCACAAGTGAGACAACTCTCGCGTACATAGTACACGTAAACTTAGTCTGGGGCAGCTTCATCCTACTATGCCACTAAGATCATAAAATACTCAAGGAGGCAATAACATGATCATCAACGCCCACATACTCATATGTGTTCTACCCGTACAAAACATTTACGCATAGATCCGGCTATGATACCACTGAAGGGGTCGTTGCATAGAAAACAAAAAATTTCCTACGCGAGAGACACCCGAAAGGCCAAGATCTAATCTAGGAGACGAAGTGTAACGGGCAACGAAAGGGTTAAGGAGAACACATACTCTCGAAGACTCAAAGTGGTACGAGATCAAATCTCGTTGTTGGCGTAGTCGTACTCACACCGATCCCGATAGCGAGAAGATGAGCACCGCAATCCGGCGGTGCATCCGTGATCGATCACACGTACGGTTGATGACGACCTCCGTTCCCTCAATCCAGCGGGGCTCGGAAGTAGAGGATCCCTCGGAACTCCAGCAGCACGACGGCATGGTGTGGTGGAGAAAAACATTACTCAGGGCTTCGCCAAGCGCACGAACAACTGGTGGAGCAGCGGCAGGAGGGAGGAAGAGATGACACAAGTGTGTGTGGGGGGGAGAGGGAGCTCTCACCCCTCCTTTTATAGGAGGGGATGGCAGCCACGAATTTTTGGCTGCCTCCACCTCTCCCTCATCATGTGAGTGGAGTCTCCACTCAACCCACTCATTCTTCCATTAATTCCCACTCAAAATCCCAAGGGTTTTCTTTAATAAATAAATAAAACAATTTTATTTCTTTATTTTAATATTTGTTAATTCCATTAACAAACATTAACATATAACCCCTTGAGTTAGTTGTTAAATATATTAACAACCATTTGATAAGAATCCCCTTGAACTATTTCAAAATTACTCGAAACAATTTCGGTGACTATTTCAATATTCCCCGAAACAATTTCGGTGCTGTCCAAACTTTTCTCCGATATTCCGTATCCTCTCAAATGCGTCATCGAACCTTAAGTGTGTCACCCTACGGTTCGCGAATAAGATAGACATGATCGAGACTCCTCTCCGATCAATAATCAACAGCGTGATCTGGAGATCCGTGATGACTCCTATATATTCAACGATGACTCTCGTGATCGTGTGAACCAACAACGCCGTGAACTATTCCCTTTGTCTCACGATATTTTACTTGTCCGAGATTCGATCATTGGTATCAACCATACCTTGTTCAATATCGTTACCGACAAGTACTCTTTTCTCGTTCCCGTGATATAACATCCTTGTGATCATATCACGTGGTGTCTCGAAACGACGAACTTTTTTAACGGTGCATACTTAAGGAAGAACACATTATTATCTTGATATTAAGTGAGAGGGATCATCTTATAATGCTACCGTCGCTATCTAAGCAAAACAAGATGCATAAAAGGATTAACATCACAAACATCACATGTAAGGATAACGTGATATGATATGGTCCTCCTTGCACTTGATCTCCATCATGTGCATCATGGTATGATCTCCATCATTCCACCGGCGTGGTACAAAGTACCATGGCACCCAATCTTGATTGTCCATCAAGAAAAAGACAATCATATGGATACCTTCCGGTATATCAATAATTTACAAAATAGATCATCTCATAATCAAATTTGTAATATTGACCATATCACATCACATGCCCAGCAAAAACTAGTTAGACGCCTCTAAATTATTTTTGCATATTTTACGTGGCTTAGGGCTTTCGATGATAGAACCGTTCATACCTACGAACATCAACCATAACGTTGATAAACACATTTTTAACAACCCTTCGTAGATTAGATCTTAACTATAGTAGGAGAAACGGACACCCCCTTAGCCACAAGTGAGACAACTCTCGCGTACATAGTACACGTAAACTTAGTCTGGGGCAGCTTCATCCTACTATGCCACTAAGATCATAAAATACTCAAGGAGGCAATAACATGATCATCAACGCCCACATACTCATATGTGTTCTACCCGTACAAAACATCTACGCATAGATCCGGCTATGATACCACTGAAGGGGTCGTTGCATAGAAAACAAAAAATTTCCTACGCGAGAGACACCCGAAAGGCCAAGATCTAATCTAGGAGACGAAGTGCAACGGGCAACGAAAGGGTTAAGGAGAACACATACCCTCGAAGACTCAAAGTGGTACGAGATCAAATCTCGTTGTTGGCGTAGTCGTACTCACACCGATCCCGATAGCGAGAAGATGAGCACCGCAATCCGGCGGTGCATCCGTGATCGGTCACACGTACGGTTGATGACGACCTCCGTTCCTTCAATCCAGCGGGGCTCGGAAGTAGAGGATCCCTCGGAACTCCAGCAGCACGACGGCGTGGTGTGGTGGAGAAAAACATTACTCAGGGCTTCGCCAAGCGCACGAACAAGTGGTGGAGCAGCGGCAGGAGGGAGGAAGAGATGACACAAGTGTGTGTGTGGGGGAGAGGGAGCTCTCACCCCTCCTTTTATAGGAGGGGATGGCAGCCACGAATTTTTGGCTGCCTCCACCTCTCCCTCATCATGTGAGTGGAGTCTCCACTCAACCCACTCATTCTTCCATTAATTCCCACTCAAAATCCCAAGGGTTTTCTTTAATAAATAAATAAAACAATTTTATTTCTTTATTTTAATATTTGTTAATTCCATTAACAAACATTAACATATAACCTCTTGAGTTAGTTGTTAAATCTATTAACAACCATTTGATAAGAATCCCCTTGAACTATTTCAAAATTACTCGAAACAATTTCGGTGACTATTTCAATATTCCCCGAAACAATTTCGGTGATGTCCAAACTTTTCTCCGATATTCCGTATCCTCTCAAATGCGTCATCGAACCTTAAGTGTGTCACCCTACGGTTCGCGAATAAGATAGACATGATCGAGACTCCTCTCCGATCAATAATCAACAGCGGGATCTGGAGATCCGTGATGACTCCTATATATTCAACGATGACTCTCGTGATCGTGTGAACCAACAACGCCGTGAACTATTCCCTTTGTCTCACGATATTTTACTTGTCCGAGATTCGATCATTGGTATCAACCATACCTTGTTCAATATCGTTACCGACAAGTACTCTTTTCTCGTTCCCGTGATATAACATCCTTGTGATCATATCACGTGGTGTCTCGAAACGACGAACTTTCTTAACGGTACATACTTAAGGAAGAACACATTATTATCTTGATATTAAGTGAGAGGGATCATCTTATAATGCTACCGTCGCTATCTAAGCAAAACAAGATGCATAAAAGGATTAACATCACAAACATCACATGTAAGGATAACGTGATATGATATGGTCCTCCTTGCACTTGATCTCCATCATGTGCATCATGGTATGATCTCCATCATTCCACCGGCGTGGTACAAAGTACCATGGCACCCAATCTTGATTGTCCATCAAGAAAAAGACAATCATATGGATACCTTCCGGTATATCAATAATTTACAAAATAGATCATCTCATAATCAAATTTGTAATATTGACCATATCACATCACATGCCCAGCAAAAACTAGTTAGACGCCTCTAAATTATTTTTGCATATTTTACGTGGCTTAGGGCTTTCGGTGCTGTCCAAACTTTTCTCCGATATTCCTTATCCTCTCAAATGCGTCATCGAACCTTAAGTGTGTCACCCTACGGTTCGCGAATAAGATAGACATGATCGAGACTCCTCTCCGATCAATAATCAACAGCGGGATCTGGAGATCCGTGATGACTCCTATATATTCAACGATGACTCTCGTGATCGTGTGAACCAACAACGCCGTGAACTATTCCCTTTGTCTCACGATATTTTACTTGTTCGAGATTCGATCATTGGTATCAACCATACCTTGTTCAATATCGTTACCGACAAGTACTCTTTTCTCGTTCCCATGATATAACATCCTTGTGATCATATCACGTGCTTGCAAGCGGTTTCGATGTGATATCACCGAGAGGGCCCAGAGTATATCTCTCCGTGATTTGGATGGACAAATTCCACTCTTGATCCATGATCCTCAACTAATACTTTCCGAATACTTAACGACACCTTTATAGTCACCCTGTTACGGTGTGACGTTTGATGCCATCAAAGCACTCTTCCGGTATCAGCGATTGACATGATCTCATGGTCTAAGGAATAAGTTACTTCGTATGTTTGATATAACAATGTATACTAAATTACTTGATCACATTGCTATATTCTCTTTGGGTATATGTTCATCACATCATTCTTCTAATGACATGACCCCGTTATTAATAACATCCAATGTTCATGATCAGGAAACCTTGATCATCTATTAATCAACGAGCTAGTTAAAAGAGAGGCTTTACTAGGAACCATTGTTTGTTTATTAAGCACACATGTATCAACGTTTCCGGTTAATACAATTCTAGCATGAGAAATAAAAATTCATCATAAACAAGGAATAAGATAATAACCATTTTATTATTGCCTCTCGGGCATATTCCCTTCATATGGCAGATTCTTAGGATCGCAACTAGGCAAGGTGGAGGAGGTAGACATTGATCAATCAGGTCTGGAGTATAATGACTATTTGCGAGTACGCATTGTACTTCCTCTGAACAAACGGCTGCAAAATCGCTTCACGATTCCAATCAAGGGAACATCAGAGAAGAAGGTTTATCTAATAAGATATGAACGTGTCCCCCACTTTTGTTTTCATTGTGGCTTCATTGGGCACGATAAAGAGGAGTGTGAAAAAAGGGTCAGGGGTGTTCCTTCTCTGTACTATGATGCAACCCTCCGATGCTCACCAAAAAAGAAATTTGAGAGGAAGCTTGTGTCAGCATCGGCTAATCCTGCAGCAAAAAAAGGCCTAGTCTTCAACCTTCCGTCTGGAAGCGTGAGCGCGTCAAACCTCGGCAAGCCTACTGCTAGTACGCAAGGCCCTGTACCTAACCATCAGACATATTCGGTGGAAGTCCCGGATGCAGTTGATGACCGGGATGGCTTCGAGGAGAAAGTTTACAGAACCAATGAGGAGGTGGAACAATCTCTAGCAAGGACGGTGAGCTCACTAAAGTAAAGACTTGGCGTGAACCTTAACCGTACAGCCGAGCCTGATGAGGACGTCAGTTCGAAACCGAGGCAGAGTGCTGAAGATGTTGACATGGGGGAGGCATCCAAACCGGCAGAGTATGATCCCAATATGCCTCCCTTGGAGGATGACCCGGAAAGGTTGGGGGCGAATCTGAACCTGAGAATTAATGATATGATATCCCCTATCCGCAATCTATCCCACTACTCTACCTCATTAAGTAGTGTGGCCGATACGCATATGTTGGCAGCATACTCAGTGCTTGGTAAACGAGGAGCAGATGAGGAAATTCAAGGGAATCAGCTACAACTGGCGCTGACCACAAGACAGAGAACAAAGGAGGGTAACATTATGAAAAAAGGAAAGCTAGGCTCGGTACAGGGTGGTGAAGAAGGAAGAAGGGCACGAGAAGGAGGGGATGGAGGAACGACAAAAAAATTGGCAGCAACCGGTCTTGGGGCTTCCGGTACACTGACGAGACCTAATGTGTGGTCTCGTCAGCAGCAATGAATTGCCTATCTTTCAACTGTCCGGGTTCCGGGAATGCCCCGACAGCTAGAGAATTAGCTACTCTTTCCCAAGTTTGGAGTCCTAGGTTTCTTTTTCTTTGTGAAACTAGACAAAATAAGAATAAAGTTAGGCGTTTTGGTACTAGGTTAGGTTTAAAAGGTTTTGCTGGTCACAGTAGCGATGGTCTGAGTGGGGGCTTAGCCCTGTTTTGGCATGAGAGTTTTATTGTAGAAGTCCATCAGATTAATGAAAGATTTATTGATGTGTATGTTCGTGTTTCCCCTAAAGCCCCCTAATGGAGCCTCACTTGCGCCTCACTTGCATCGATGACATATTGATCTTTGGGACCAATCTTGATTTGATCAAGGAAGTTAAGAATTTCTTATCTCGCTGTTTTGAGATGAAGAATCTAGGACTAGCTGATGTTATATTGAACATCAAGATATTGAGAGATGATAATGGTGGGATCACACTGCTTCAATCTCACTATGTGGAAAAGGTCTTGAGTCGCTTCAGGTATAGTGACTGCAAGCCTTCTTCGACTCCATATGATGCTAGTGTGTTGCTTCGAAAGAATCAACGGATTACTAGAGATCAGCTGAGGTATTCTCAGATTATAGACTCGCTTATGTATTTGGCGAGTGCCACGAGGCCTGACATCTCTTTTGCTGTGAGAAAATTGAGCCGGTTTGTTTCCAATCCGGGAGATGATCATTGGCATGCGCTTGAGAGAGTTATGCGATATTTAAAAGGCACTGCGAGTTATGGAATTCACTATACCGGAAACTCGAGGGTTCTGGAAGATATAGTGATTCTAATTGGATATCTGATGCTGATGAGCTTAAGGCCACTAGTGGTTATGTTTTTACACTTGGTGGTGGCGCTGTTTCCTGGAAGTCTTGCAAGCAGACCATCTTAACGAGGTCAACTATGGAAGCCGAACTCGCAGCATTAGACACACCCACTGTTGAAGCATAGTGGCTTCGTGAGCTCTTGATGGACTTGCCTGTGGTTCAAAACCAATACCCGCAATCCTAATGAACTGCGATAATCAAACTGTGATCATCAAACTGAACAATTCTAAGGATAATGCGAAGTCATCAAGACATGTGAAGATGAGATTGAAATCTGTCAGAAAATTGAAGAACTCCGGAGTTATTGCTTTGGATTATATCCAAACATCTATGAACTTGGCAGATCACTTCACAAAGGGTTTATCATGGAATGTGATAGATAATGCATCGAGTGAGATGTGTTTGAGACCCACGCTATGAGTTGCCCACTGTGGTAACCCACTCTATATGATCGGAGATCCCGTGAATTAGAAGTGGGAGACAAGCTGTTGGTCAGCTAAGAGAAGAGTATCCTTATATTTTATTCCACTCCATGAAGATGCAATACTTTCTTAATCGGTGTGGTAGGTTGACATTTGTCTTAATGTGTTCCAAGTGGCTTATTTATATAAGCAGAGATTGTGTCCTGCAGAACATCTCCTTAGTAACTCACCTATATGAGTTTGACTGTTAAACGTCGCAGTCTATGAGAATCGGGTGCTCTCTAATAAACTCATAAAAGGCCTTCAGAGTATGACGCATACGCTCCACCCGCGATGAATCCTTCCGGTAGCCTAGTATGAGTTCAGGCGTTGTGTGAAACTGGTATCACAGCAAACTTGTAGTTCAAGGCGTAGTCCACTATTCAAGTTGTGAACTAGTGTAGCATCATGTTCTAAGTGGAAGTTTAACTTAACATTCTCCACTAACACCGGTATATAAACAATGTTTTGGAACAAAGATTATGAAATGTGCTAATGACACTTTGTGGGAGATTGTTGGAATTTATGGGCTGAACCATGTGGCCCAACTAAGCCAAATAAATCTTGAAATTGTCATGAACCATTCATGAATAATACAAGTGGAGAGTGAGACTAAAGTTTAGTCCCATACTACTAGTTTGGAGAGAATGGAACCACCTTATATGGTGAGCCATTCAAGCTCATGTATGAGTAGGCAAGTCAAGAGGAGAGGTGTGCCACATGCGCGCTCCTCCTCCGCCGCCGGCCTCGCCACGCCTCGCCTCGTCACGACGCGCCGCGGGTTGCGGGAATGAGCCGAGCCGAGAGCGTTTATTTTGTCGATTGGGAAAAACTTAATGAGTCATTAACTTGGTAATTAACGGACGCGTTAATTCCTAAACTGTTTCCGTTTTCTTTCTGTATCGTGAAACCGAACCGACTCAGACGTGGAGTTACGTCCACGTCTCTCCCAACCGCATATAAATACGCACATACGGTAAACCCTAGCAAAAACTTAATCATATGGTTTCGCACCGTTCCAAAGCACTGCGCTGCCAATAAAGTCTTCTCCGCCCTGTCTCCCGGCGTGCACCGCGAGAAGGGACAGCAGGCCTCCGGACCCCGCTTCTTGTGATCTTGTACGGGAGAGGGTCGACCAAGGTTTTGGGGAGCGCACTCGCACGACTGCTGACGGCCACTACTTCCCCAACGACAATTTCTTTCCCGACCTCGGGAATCTGTTCATCGACGACATGGCTGACAACATGGACAACAACAAAGGCGGTACTTATCTCTATTTCATTTGTATGAGATATTACTGGAATTCTTTTGTTTAGTTCTTGCAATAGATTGTATCAGTCTGTCTACTGTACTAGATCTAGATATTTGCATGATCGCTGTATTTTCTACTGTCATAATTTATCTGATGCTATTTCAAATTAAATCATGTGCTAAATTGCTAATATATTCAACAACCATCACGTTATTCAGGGCAGGCAATTGATTGATGGGTAAAAATCTCTGTGGCATTCGTGCCTCTCGAGTCTCCTCCTTGTCTCCCTCCTCCGTCGTCGTCGGCATAGGCCGCCAGACAAAACCTATACGGCGCCGGTGGCGGCGGTCTTCTTCTTCTAATCTGCGCGGTCGAGTAGTTGGCAGAGGCACCTTCTGTCCAACCTCTTCCCGACGGTCTGCAGCGAGTCGTTATGACGACAGAGCACCATGGGTGCGGTGGCCTCGGCTCAGGTCGACGGCGGCACATGCAGTGGTGGGGTTGCTCGGACCCAGATCTAAGCTAGTTGGGCCTGATTTTGGTTGGCTGTTGCATTGTATAGAGGCCGACGTCCTAGTTGGATCGGCACAGGCATGATGGGCGTTGGTGGAGGAACGATGGAGATGGCGACGGTAGCGACAACACAACCTCTACAGGTGGATGGTGGGGTGGCCATGTCACGGCAATATAGCAGATGGGCTAATTGGGCGTGATCTGGGCGGATATGGTCTATCTTAGGCCAGACAGACCCTGGCTGGTGCATTTGGTCGTGACCGCCTTTGTTGGTGGAGGATGGCGGATTTCCTCCTCCTTTCTATTGCGCAGTTGAGTACCCTAGTACGACCACAGATGGCACGCGGTGACCTGCATTTCTGCCGCCCACGTAGGGTTGGACATATCGTTGTCTTACCTCGTCTGTTCCGTTAGACTCGTGTAGCGTTGTAATCACTATTAGGGTTCGAGTTCGTGGACGTTAGGACGACGATCCTGGAAGGTGGACTGTACGGACGTGTGTGGTACAAGCGACGTGGCAAAGGTATTTCTCGTTGGTCATTCTGATGGTGAGGAGAGGGCGGCGGAGGTTCCTAATGTTATCGGTGATTCGGCATTGGACAATTCTCAGACCACATTTCGTAGGCCAGGATCGGGGTTAATACGAGGTCCAACATATCGGGCGTGATGCGAAAGCTTTGCACTTTGGCGCCACTAGGGGTGATGTTCGTGGGTATCGTAACCCTCTTGGGGGGTGTGGGCGTTGTTGTGGCTACCTTTTTCCGTGTTGGGGATCCGGGTGAAAACCTATGACCAGCACAGCCAGAACGGCGTTGACGCGCTACGTCGTTGTTCCTTTGGGGTGTTAGCTGTGGAGTTTTGGCATCCTCGGTCTCGGTCTAGTGCCTCCGTTGGCAAGTCGGGTCCTCCTTACTTTTTTTCCACATATTATATATTTTGCAAAAGGTTTTTCTTGTAATTTTGTATCGGCTCGATCGTTGTGTTTATTTATGATGCGGGATGAAAGACTACTTTGAGATATTCAGACATAAGTAACGGTGCGCTGCAGCAAGCGTCTGTTCCACTAGTTGCAGCACGCATACACCTTATCAAAGTACGTGGTAGACGAGATCATCGTTCCCCAGTTTTATACTCCCTCCGTTCAAAATTAGTGAACTCATGTTTATGCAAATACAATACGAAAGACGGACCTTTACTATTATATTGGAGTTCGTACGTTGGTAGGTCTCCCTCTCGATGGACCCTCCTCCCTCACGCCCGGGCGATCCCCTCGCTCGTTTCGCGCAACAGATTTCTTACTGGGCCGGCCCATTTAACTGGGTTGGCTCTAGGAAAGGTTCTGGCAGCTAGGTCCGGTAGCTCGTGGGACCATGTTGTCAGACAGGTGGCTTTGTCTTCTTCTTTCTGTTACGCATACGGGGAGAGATCAACTATTTAACGTGGTGTTCGTTTCACCAAAGTTACGAGGTGGGACTAAAAAAGAGTTCACGGGCTGTAGCCCGCGCGTGTGCGCCGATTCGCATGGAATCTGCGTGGAGAGAAGATGCCGCTGCTGGCTGACATCAATTATGCATCCATGAGCAGAGCCTATCTCACATGACTTCACGTTGGCTCATGTGATGTAGGTCTGTGTAAAAGCTGATTTTGTGTCAGCATGCATGCGGCTTGGTCTTTGGCAGATTCACTCCATGCGGATTTTTTTGTTTTGGATTTTTCTTTATTACCTCTTGATGGCACATGCATGCGGCTTGGCCTTTGGCAGACACTGCATGCGGATCATTTTTTTTGGATTTTTCTTTATTACCTCTTAATGGCAGTGGTATAAAGGACAAATAAAAAATGGTACATAAATTAAGGTCGTGACGTACATGATATTCAAGGTGGTTCAAGTATGCGCACATTTCTCCAAGAAAAGCATGCATATATATTGATACTCATGCCTTGGCCATACATGTGACTATGTTACTATGTACTTTCTCTTTTCAACAATACTTGACTGCTATTTGTATCTAGACATGTCTTAGCATGTAGATATATTATATTTGTTATATTTGGACAAATGTAAGTCAAGTGTTGTTGAACGGAGAGAGTATGCATTATACAAAATCTGAGAACAAATTCTTGAAACAAAATCTAAGAACAAAAAATATTAGAACAAATACTCGAAACAAAATATAGGAATAAATGCTAGGAAAAAATCTCTAGGAATAAATAATAGGAACCCAATTTAGAAAAAAAAATGTTTGGAACAAAATCTAGCAACAAAATACTACGAACAAAATCTAGTAACAAAGATTGGAAAAATGCTAGAACAAAATCTAGAAACAAAAAATTAGGAACAAAAAATCTTGATACAAAATCTAGGAACAATTTTTTTTGGAACAAATGCTGAGAATAAAATGTAGGAACAAATGCTAGAAACAAAAATCTAGGAACAAAAAATTCAGGAACAAGGGTAGGAACAAAGTTTCATGGAGATAACAAAATCTTAGAATAAGGGTAGGAACAAAGATCCATGTACATAGGAACAAAATCTCAGAACAAGGGTAGGAACAAAGTTCGATGGACATAGGAACAAAATCTCAGAACAAGGGTAAGAACAAAGTTCCATGGACATGGGAACAAAATCTCAAAATAAGGGTAGGAACAAAGTTTAATGGACATAACAAAATCTTAGAACAAGGGTAGGAACATAGATCTATGTACAAAGGAACAAAATCTGAGAACAAGGGTAGGAACAAAGTTCCATTGACATAGGAACAAAATCTGAGAACAAGGGTAGGAACAAAGTTCCATGGACATATGAACACAATCTCAGAACAAGGGGTAGGAACAAAGTTTCATGAACATGTCTTCCGACGAGGAACAAAAACTTGGAACAAAAGTTAGGAACAAAGTTCCATGAACGAAAACTAGAAACAAAATTCCATTGACATAGGAACAAAAACTGGGAACAAAGTTCCATGGACAAAAGCTATAAATAAAATTCCATAGACATAGGCACAAAAACTGGGAATAAAGTTGCATGGACATAGGAACAAAACCTCGAAACAATGATAGGAACAAAAAAGGCTATAGAGATGGGAACAAAAGCCGGTAATAACGTTAGGAACAAAATTCCATGGACATAAGAACAAAAAATCTCGAAACAAAGTTAAACTTGGAACAAAGTTCCATGAACATAGTAACAAAAGTTGGGAACAAAATTCCAATGACATAGGAACAAAAACTGGGAACAAAGTTACGTGGACACATCAACAAAATGTTGGAACAAAAAAGGTAGAAACAAAAAAGGCTACATAGATGGGAACAAAAACTGACAATGAAGTTAGCAACAAAATTTCATAGACATAGGAACCAAAGTTCGGAACAAAGGTAAGAACAAAAAGTTAAGAACAAAAATGTACATATTTACAAGAAATGCGGAACAGAGGTAGAAACCAAAAAAAAAAAGCTTACAGACGTAAAAACAAAAACTGGGAACAAAGTTCCACTGATATAGAAACAAAGTCTCGAAATAAAAGATAGAAACAAAACTAAAAAAAAGGTACATAGAGATAGAAACTGAATTTAGGAACCAAATTTTCATAGAGATAGACAGCCATCGCACGGAATGAAAGAACAAACTATATATATATCTAAAAAAAGTACTTGAAAAGAAAAAAGATAAATAGAAAAATAAAATTGAAAGAAAAACTGTGAAAGAAACATATAAAAAAGAAAAAGGGAAAAAGTCTGACTAAATGCTAAATAGACTAGATCTAGTACAGTATGTGATAACCTACTGTGTTAAATGCTAAATAGACTAGATCTAGTACCGTATATGATAACCTAGTGGCTAAGTTCAAGTAAATGAAAACAACGCTCAACGCTAGTGGCTAAGTTCAAGTACTAGTAAAAGTGCACGTGCAATGCACGTGTAATATTATAAATTTGTTCGTCAACCTTTTCCACCTCGCTATTTCTGAATTTTGTACTCCGGCAATTATAAGCAATTAGTCCAAACGTTGCAAAAACATACTTCAAACACAGAAAATATATAACTTAGACATGCAATTTTATATAAACTTAGCAAGATCATTGAAAAAAAAAATATACACTTGCAATGTATTCATTAACATAAATATGCGGACAGAATAAATGATGTTGACAAAGACACACGCAAAAAGCACTCAATTCCCCGATTACAATGCCAACTGGATTTAAAAGTTTAGTGGACCACTCGACTTATCATTTATTCCGGACCCGTGTTCTAATCAAGTTGGTCCATCTTGTTAACTTTCTTTGGCGAGGACGGATCATACATCATCTCTGCTCTAGGGGGTGTGCTATGCATCAGATAGTTAAAATAATGTTTCCTAGATAAATCTTGGTAAGAAACAGAGCCATATTCTGTCTTGAGTTTCTTGGGGGCAGGTACTTGAATACTGTTGTACTCGTTGGCTGGTTTTTGAGCATCCCTTCTAAGAAGTACAACACTTTTTACCGCATCACGGTAAGACAAGTCATGCTGAATTTGTTGACGCACACCTACAAACATGAAGATTTTAATACATCTAGTTACTGAGTATGGTGGTATACTCATAAAATAAAAAACTATAGTCACCTTCAAGCTCGTCAAACTTATAACATGCGGAGCACCGATGTAAAGTGAGTGTGGTTGTTGCCGTACTTAGGAGACTTCCTGTTAATCGGAGCTCAAGTAAGTAAATATGTGTAACGTGATATGATAAAATCTTTATAAGATTAGACTTACTTGAGGCTTGGTCTACCTCCATAGAGGTAGCCATGATGAATGAAACATGCTTTTCACCAACCAATAGTTGTTCTTTATAGCGCTGAACAAGTTCATCAAAAATACGGAGAAACACAATTTGATTGTTGGCATCGACCACTGCTACTTCCCTCATGCCTACAGGGAAATATGTCTCGTGGTCCATTGGACTAACATACATTATAACGCCAGCAACATGTACAAATTATAAAATATGTTATGAAATGTATAAGACATGAAGTTGAGATCCAATTGATATTGTGTCATCGTGTATGAAATTAACACAACTATACCAGTGGTTGAACCATTTGGGAAATTGAACACATCGGCCATATCTGTTCATGTGAAGAGAAGAGCATATATGATTAATTGGGAAAATACATATTCCTTTTAACTTGAGCCAATACAGTGTGAATAGCACATAATATTTGTACCAAATAAGAAATATATATTTATACATGATGATGTTGTGAGAATTGTATCATTCGAATCTGTTTATAACAACCCTATTGATCTGTAACAATAATCGCAACACCCAGCGTTATATTAATTCGTACCAAAAACCTACTTGGTAGACAACAGAGTATTGTATTGGTATAGATTAGTAATAACGGAGACACTGGAAACATTTTCCGATAATTAGTCCTATGTGGACAGACAAAAGAGGTCGCAACTCTGAGAGTATAACGAAGAAAGACTGAAAGTACGGAAACCAAAATTTCATGAAGAAAATATAAAAATAGTTCAATGGAAATACATAAACAACCTCTCTGTATTTATTTACTCACCTTGCTGAGAGGAGCAGGCCATATGAATTGGAGAAGACAAATCTGATATTGACGTTCTTCTCTGGTTTGCTGTAGGCAATGGATGTGTTGAGGGGATGCGCATGTGGGCGTTGATCCATACTTTATATGGAGAGAGACTTGGCAAGCGTCATTAGCTGGAGAGCAAGGAAATCCCACGGAATACTGTAATTGATTCCACATAATGGGGAGAAGCGACAGCAGGCTAAGAAAAATGGCAACGCATCAGCCTATGCAGGGAAAGAATTACCAATCATGTGGAGTTGTCACGCTTTTTTAGGAATTAATTGATGTGGCTGGTGAAGGAAGGAGATAATCTCATGTCTGCTGCGATTGGCACTTGATGTGGACCTGGACGTAAAATCGTACGGAACTTTAATATTCCATTTGTATACCATCCAAATGAAAATTGCCTCCGTAAATGACAGCATCAGGTATGCGGTATACTTGTTGCTCTATACTGCACGTACCAAGTTGTCACGGTTCATTTCGATTTGGATGCATCCCGTTCCCCAGCCAGCCGTCCCTCGGATTGCCTCCTAGCATCGACGTAAAAATTCCTAAACTTGTTTTCGATACAAATGATATGTTCATTTCTACAGAAAAGTGAAGAAATCCCCTGTATTCAATTGTGGAAAAAAAAATATAGTAATCACAACTTCATTATGTATAAATCGGAGCTGGGAAAATACAATATATATTGGAAATAACCCAAGTTGCCAAAATAATGAAGAATCTCAAATTGTACACATCATCTTCCAGAACATGAACCTTTACTTAGCACAAAATAAGTTGTACAAATGTTTCTAGATGAAGCGGATAGAATTAATCAAGGCATATTAGCCACAATGCAGTTCATCTGTTGTACACGTACAGAGCCACAGTGCACTCTCCATGTGAAGGATCAAACTTGGCTAAATTAGGATGTATAGAGCAGATTGAATCGACACATAATCTGAGTTTATTGTACACAGAATACATAGTAAAAAATCATTGTTCATCTGACGTACTGCCGGAAATTCGAACCATTTTGTACAGGAATCCCATATATGTACAAAAAAGATTAAACATAATTTATTTCACCTCTCTCCTAATCCCCAATTCCCACCTGTGTGAAGGTACGTTCTGGTCTGAATTACCCACGGAAATAGTTCTCCTTTATGAAATCACCAGCAGTTGTAAATTGGCCTGTACAAAAAGGAACAAAGGATGTTTAGTTTAGAGAAAAAAATGACCTAACCATGTACGATGGTTAAAAATTGTAGCTGGGAACCTTGATGACAATATCAAACCAAAGTGAGGATCTGCTCATTAGAAGTTCCTTTCAAAATGTACAGTATCGTGCCAAGTTATTTGCAAGAATTCACATTCTTGATTTTCTTCAGTGACATGGCTTACATCAGTAATGCATTTTGTCCAAACTCTTTGCATCTTCTCACATCTGCTTTGATTTCATTTGAAAATAGGATTCAATAAAAGCATCAGTCAGATGTTTTTTAGGTACTGATCAGATGTTACTCGAGGTACATAATTAATTGGATAAGAAATAACAGTACAATCATCAACTTATAGATAGAGAGATATAAGGAAATAAGTATACTGTATACAGAGCTATGATACTACCACTGCATGAACAATCTGTCGAACTATACCAGAATCAGATATTTTGACAATGAGCAATACAAGGAAATCTATTCACAAGTAAAATCAAATCTATGAATTAGAAACAAATTGAGCGAGTCAGGACACCTTGGCATGTTTAATGTCAGTTTATAGCTCGACTGGTTGTACAACATGGAATCACATACTCATTTCATGGCATCTGTCAAGCTTTAGTCAAGAGACGACAGAGATGCCATACCAATCAAATAGACACATACTCTGTTAATAAAAAGGTACATGCTGAGATTAAATTAGCACAAGAACATGCCATCAGTGGCGGCTCAACTGCATGGAAATCTCAAACATTTAATCGAGAAGAATAAAGTTCATGGGTAATATGCACAGGCATGTATTACATTTGTATTATCTAATTTTGATTGATCGGACAATCTAACAGAAAACAGAACAACAATGACCATAGAAAAAATCCAAAAATATAAATTCCTATAGGTTGTAAGAAACTATACAGATCATCCAGATAAAATAGTATGAAAAAGATAAAGGAGCATTATAAAAAACAGATGAGAAATATATGAACAATAAGAAACATTAAATAATACGAAAACGCCGGCATGGAAGAACAAACCTGTTTCATCCCTCCAATACATCCCTATACACAATGTTCTTCGTGCTTTTTCCCGTTGGATCTATGTCCTTATTTGGCTTGGCCAAAATCCGAGTGGTATGCCTTGACACACCCCTTGACAATGCAACATAAAGCTGGCCATGCGAGAATACAGACTCGGGAAGATAAATACCAACTGTTGGAATCGTTTGGCCCTGGGCTTTGTTGATGGTCATTGCAAAACTCAATCGGATCGGAAATTGTTTCCTCTTGAATTTGAAAGGAAGTGATATGTCCTCCGAGGGCGACAAAGGGATCCTCGGTATGAACACTCTATTACCAGCATGCTGTCCACCGACAATCTCAGCATCAATTGCATTATCTTGGAATGCTCTAATCATCAATCGTGTTCCATTGCACAGGCCGTTGTGAGGATCGAGATTCCGAAGAAGAATGACGGGACAATTGACTTTGAGTTTCAAAAGATGGGGGGCAAGCCATTTGGAGTGATGGTGTTTAGATAGTCAATTGAGTAGTTATTGCGCGCATCATCCTCGACAGAGTCAAAGCTATAATATATCTTTTCTAGGCCAGGAAATCTGTCGATCATTTTTGTATTCAGATGGTCCACATATTCATTCTTGGTTGAAAGAATGGCACGCGCACTCATGTAGGATCCAGATGAGGCATTCTCATGAAGCGATGGGAAGATATCTTCAATCAGCTTGTTCACTGCTTCTTCATTGGGAGTGTAAGGAATAACAATATCATCCGGAAGGCGCACGTAATCGCCACCGATCGTCTCTTCTACTCCATCACCAATTCTCAACAGATAACTGGAGAACCACGGGTCGGTTTGTGCCCTCATATTACGTGTAAGACGTATCTTTCTAACCTTGTCCCACAAATAAGATCTCTGTAGCGTAGCGTCAGTGATCTGTGCTCTTGTACCACGTGTCACCACGGGAAGAACCTGCCTAAAATCTCCTCCAAATACCACGACCTTCCCACCAAATGGCAAATCACATTCCATGATGTCCTGTAGTGACCTATCAAGTGTCTCCACCGTTTGACGCTTCGTCATGGCAACTTCGTCCCAAATTATCAAAGATGCCCTACCGAGCAGCTTTGCGGTACCACTCTCCTTGGTAAAATTGCACATGCTGCTGTCCGTGAGCCTAATTGGAATTTTGAACCTAGAGTGGGCGGTGCGTCCACCAGGCATGATCGATGCTGCTATACCAGATGTGGCTGTTGCGATAGCTATTTTCCCAAATGAACGAACCTTGGCAAGGAGTGCCTTGTATAGATATGTCTTCCCCGTGCCACCTGGACCATCGACAAAGAAAATTTTGCTTCTGTTGTTGACAACGTGAGATAGGATTTCATCAAAACCAGCACGCTGCTCTGTGTTAAGAGTTGTAAACATATTTACCTCTTCTTTGTTAAAAATAACCGACAACTCCTCTTGAACCTCTCTACAGTTACCGTTGGAACACTCACCATCATCGGGATCCAAATCCGGGAGGCCATAAGTTTTTATATCCTTCCCCATTGA
Source organism: Alopecurus myosuroides (assembly GCA_028641055.1). Taxonomy (NCBI): domain Eukaryota; kingdom Viridiplantae; phylum Streptophyta; class Magnoliopsida; order Poales; family Poaceae; genus Alopecurus; species Alopecurus myosuroides. The sequence continues at coordinate 6,762,314 of CM054057.1, forward strand.
ATGCAGCAGATCCCTAATGTCTCTAAGGACCATCTGCTCTACCACAACCCGGTTGGACTGACTACGACGGTAGTCCTCAGACATTGCCTCGAGGTGTTTCTCCCACAATGATCGGATTTTGGTCACCTCGCAAAACACCAAAATGGTTGCGAAAAGCCTTCTTAGAGCATATGGCATCTGGAAAGTAGCAGACTCGGTCAAGCAGTCATCAAGGGACTTGTCAGTCTCTATGAGACCTCTTTGCTCACACGATTCTCTGAAATTTGAGCACGGCTTGCCATACGCAGTTCTCAAATCCTCATATGATGTTGCACCTCTGACATGATTCATGAGCACTCTCAGAAAATACCTCTCACCTTCAGCAGGATGCGCGTAGACAATTCTTCCAACCTGCCCGCGCCCCCTTAGTTTTCTTCGTTGCCACTTCTTCTTTCCCTTAATCCAACGGTAGAATTCTGGGAACTCTTTGTATAAGAAGTTCCTCGCATAAGGATCCACCCGATTCATCTTGAAATATTCAGTGAGCATTGTACTGGAAGAAGAGGGTCGATTGACGACATCCTGTAGATTATCGCCCTCTTTGAATGCAATAGTTTGCATATTTTCCAAATGGAGTTGAAGTTGGAGAACAGCGGGGTCGACACCGTACATTGGAAAAGCGCAAATCCTGTAGATAGACTCCTGTGGCCCAACGAATCTAGCATCCCTATACTGTTTAATCTCATTGATTACTCCACCATCAACATCTACTGCTGGGTCGAGCGAGAATGACGCACGATCATGTCCTTTGTAGATATACTTGAATAAATATTTAACTGCCTTGATGCTCGAGCAAGCTTCAACATTGATGTGACAATTATACCGCATAAGGAGACCGGGGTTGTATGGAACAACCCATCTATTATCCAGCTCTGTTCCTCTGACCTTCACTACACGACCATCAAGTCTCCTCCTATAGATAGGATATGAATCTTTTCCTTGCTGCGTAGCATCACAGAAGTGCCTAGGATAACGGAATCGACATTCACCATCTATCATGCAAGGACAATGTTTCCTAAGAGCGCCACATGGACCATGTAGCATATGCTTAACCACCAGAGCATGCAATAAAGGGTACTTATCCTTGTCTGGAATTTCTGCTGATATCACCTTGTCATACTCATCTGGGTTTGTTAGCTTGCTATCCGAGCGCATGATCAGAAGCATGTGCTCGTGTGGCAGCCCTCTCTTTTGAAACTCAGTAACATGGACATACGCAGCAACCTCCCCAAAGTATTTCTTCTTGATCAAAAGATCCTTCATGCTTCGAAATTTGGCCCTGTATACTCTCGCCACAAGGTCTGGACGGTCTTGTGGTGTCTGCCCGGGTTCAAGTCTGGATGTAATCTCCTCCCAGTGTGGGTTGCACGTCATTGTAATGAAGTAATCAGGCTTCCCAAACCGTTGGACTATCGCCATGGCATCAAGAAATCTTCGTTGCATGTCTCGATCACCCCCAGGAAAAGTCCGCGGTAGCACGATTCTCTTGCCAACCTGCGAACCACGTGTCTCGCCAGCATCAATGACGTCAACAACACCCTAAGAATAAAATGAATCAAACCATCATTATTTGGTAAATGAAAATGGTTTCGAACCATGTGTAAATTCAATTAGTGTTATACATTATTGTACCTGGTATAGATCAGCACGAATAAGCTTCTGATTCTTAGGCTTGGAGTAGAAATCAAGCCTCATCGTCTCCATCTTGATGTACATGTCGACAGCCCATTGCTGGAACGCGCGTCCACCGAACAATATAATGTTAAAAAGTTTCTTCCTGACTTGTATCTTGAAACAGTAGTACTCCCTCGCGCTAACAAATTTTCTGGATGAACCAATATCATCATCCTCCTGGTCCTCTTCATCGTCTAGACATGGTTAGAAGAATGATTAATTGAGAATCTCCACAAATAAGACACTCGTGAGTAAACATATTAGACACGTTAGAAGCATAAAGATAATTACCTGCTACCTCATCCATGACTTGGTCCACATGTACATTTGAAGTACGATCTATATTTTGGAAGTGCTCACCCTCGGTGCCATTGTTGTTGTTATTTTGAACGGCGGAAGGCGAAACTTCATATGGCATCCAACGGTTCCACCCCGTCTCCCCTCCCGGGAAAAATAATGGATATGCCAGAGGATCATAGCAACCATAGTATGCTCTAATGAATATAGGACGATCCCCTTTGCCATACACAATAACTTGTCTATCAAAAGTGTTTTGTGGGTCGCTACCTTCAACCCACATCGCAGCCACCTGTGAAGTTGTGGGGGCATTGTACCTTCGCTGGTCCAGTCTTATGTCCGTGTTTAGTGAAATCCTATATTCTTCTATGTTTGGAACAGAGCCTATGCTCTTAAAAATCTGCACATAAGGGTTGTTCTCAAGTATCTCTAGAACTTTCCGTATGACATTAATATCAAGATCTGGAGACCGCTTCACTCTATGTTCCAATGTTTCATCTGTATCATAGATGTAGAGCTGCAGATGTCTAGGTCCTTGACCACCAGGCATCAAATCATCCATCTTATAATACAATGCCCCTTGGGCACGGAATGTATATATACCAGTCCTAGCAGGATTACTTACCTTCCGATCAAGGGTGACTCCAAGGCTTGTGAATGAGAAATGGGTGTTGAAATATCGTATATGCTTTCTGAAATATTTTGCATCATCATCAAGCTGGCTTGTAAACAACCGTCGTAACTCTTGAGGAACTTCAGGTGTAACTATATTGACCTTTCCTTTTCTACAACAAAACGCAGGACCCTCATATTGGAGCCTCATTGCTCCACAATGGTCGCAGTCTTTTACTGGCTTCAAAACATGATGCTTGGTTGGTAGATTATGGTACACATAGTCATAAGCATCTACTTTCTGGTTAGCCAGAGCAACATGAGTTGTCACTCGCCACGAATCGAACACATCGCCTGCGAATACATAATAGTTGGAAACTTGGAATGAAACATGTCCACATATAATTTAATCTGATACATGGCAAGTTAATAATTACTTAGTTGTATAAGTTACCTTGACCACTAAATATTCTACACTCCTCGTCATACTCATCTAATGTTTCTTCCTCTTGTACTGTGTCCAAGTTATCTATGTGAGAGACATGTTGAATTGTCATGCTGAATTGGATATATGAAGGCTTAATGATGCACGTTCACAAATTATTGTGTGTTACCTTCTAGTTCCGCATCTTGTTGAACAGGCTCAAAAATGCATGCATGATCAGACTCATCATCACTCGTTGCGTGACATGGATCTGCAAAAACGAACATAAAGATTACTTTTCACAGAGATGGCAGATGTCCTAACTAAACAAAGCATGAACTAATTAATATCAATATATAATATACAGTTTGACAACAGTACCTGTTCGGTTAATTGTAGATGATTGTGTTTGCATGAGAGCTGATCGTTCTGAGGTGATGGAGGGTGAAGTGTGTCCCCGGACCATTTTCTTATATTGACGGTTATTGTGCAAACAAACGTCCTTCTCCCCCTTACTCATTGATGAGTACCGCTCTCTTTGACGCTGTCGTTTCTGATCGGAAGAATCACGCTGACGTTTTTTTTCAGAATATCCATTTTTTTCAACGAAGCTCCTTTGTCCATGCCCACCATCTGATGTGGACCCGTTTTGCAGTTCTTTGAAAGGTCTAAACTGAGGAATAGAACCCAAATTGCTGTGTAGCCAGTCACTATTATCGTCGTCAAGTATAACATTCTCGATGCATTGAGTGGTAAGATCGTTGATGATGTCACAATATGCAGATCCAGTCTCCTCAATACCTGAAGCAAAAAATGTGAAACACATAGCCTAAAATCGCTAGATCGTAATTAATTTAGGTTGTTTGAGTGTATCACCAGGTGTATCCTCTCTGGGATGGTGTGTGCACATACTTCCTGGGGTTTCATGTACCCAAACTCCTGCACGGCAAACATGGAACAGTTAAGCCATATACCACTATTTAAAAAAATGGGGAATCAGATTAATGTACCATTTGCATGTGACATGGTTATGTTGCTAAATAATGGAGTCTGGCTCTGAGACTCCTGTGTACTGTTGCCACCACGGGGATTTGCAGTCTTCTTTTGCTGGCGTGTAAAACACTGCCTTTGTATATATTCTGCTTTTTTATCGTCAGACAATCGTGCATACCAACTTTGACCACTTTGTCGTTTATTATCCCGACTAACTTGTTTTGACTCATCTGTAGCAGAAGCTTCCGTTTGATTGACAGAAACCTTCATGCAACCCACATTCGCCTCCACACCTGAACACCTCAAACATCGGTAAAGTTATTTTGTTGCATATATGTAGAAATATAGCTAACAACATGACGCGACAAATTATCTTACATGTTGTATGGTTGAGTGAGTCACCTAAAATGGAGGTATGTTGAACAACTGGAGCCACACCTAAAAATTTAGAAAAATCAGTATTTCATAAAACACATAGTAAATATGGTGGTAGTTAAGAATACATCACCTCTTGTAGGTGTTCTGTATTGCAGTTGGGTGATTCCCGATTGTCCATGGTATGGTGTATGACATACCGTGTTTTCGTCATACATCACCTGCGCTGAGCTCGCTTGTTTCTTAAGTTCTCGTGTTTGGCGCTGACGCTTCAAAATAGCTTCTTTATTTTTCTCATAATACTCTCTATTTCTCTGTCTTTTGACCTCTGCCGGATCTGCATATATAACAGCATTTACTATATATACTCCACATAGTAATAAGCGAGGTAAACACAACGATGGTTGTTAATCACCTCTGCTTTGCCCATTGGTTAAGTCCTGAAATGGAGTGCGATCGGACGATGACATTTGTATTTTTGGTTCCTTTATCCAGAGAAAGTAATATGTATGATGAATATGTCCTCCCTGTGCCTGAAATAGTGTAGCACATACAAGCATTGGTTCAGAATGTTGTGAATTCCTCCCTGTGCAATTTAATTCTTACTAAACAATGTGAAAACTAAACTAAACAGTGTGGCACTCATCTGCCCTAGTACCTCTACAAGATCGTATTTATGAAATTATGAAATTATGAAATTCTGCAAACAGCTTTCTGCAAATCGTGTGAATTTGTAGAATCAACTCAAACAAACCTGGGTGAAATTGCTAGAAGTAATGTAAAATGCCAAGTTTCTTATGTGACTGGCTGTGAACTGATAATGTAAAATGCAGTCATACGCGAGGTATGTTGAAACAAACTCTAACATTGCTAGAAGTAGGAACATAATATGTATAAGTATGATCCTTTCATGTGGTTCCATGTGCTATACGTTAGCCGCTGAATTTCTACGCCAGGTTTGTGTTTGATGGTGAGCCACCTGACCCGGAGAAAAAAAAAGCCTGACCTGGACAAAAAGGAACTGGACAAAACCCAAAGGGTATGCAACTGAATCGTCCCTTTGCGGTAGTATCCTATGAAATAAAATCCATGATTAGTCCTTATTTTCTTTAATCTCGAGTTCTTGACCATATGCTTCTTATAGCTTGGATTAATGTTCAAAACCATTATTGTAAACTGATGGTAAAAGAAATTAAAAAGTACCATGTACATATCTTAGTCTATTGGGAATTTGTTTAGCAGCTCCATACGTGCCGTTTTCAGTTAATGTAATTTTATTCACAAAAAAGGTTATCTGACTAAAGTAATTTGTAAAACTTTCACTCTTTATTTTTCCAGGTGCGAAGAACAGCAGGGAACGAAGGAGCACCGTCCTTTTTTATTAGGACCTCTATGACCTTCGATTATTATAATAGTATGATCCTCCTTGACAGTGTACCAATAATCAAGCATGTTAACACCCATCATTTGTTTGCTGTTTTCCTGTAACTTATCTGCACTATGTCTTTTCTGAATATAAAAGGAAAAAATCACCAAATGGTACGAACTAACGAAATTGTAAATGAACGTGTGCACTTTCACTGAATCACAATTTTTTTTACAGAAATGTGCCACTTTTTCATTCTACCATAATGGAAAGAGGGATGTAGCAAACCACAACTCATTGAGCTTGCCGACTTGGATCAGTACATTTATTTTTATCTCAGGGCTTCTAGAGTAATGTGTTCACCATATATGCATAAAACTAAGCCAACTCGACATTGGCACCTGATATTCTAGCATCTCCACCCAACAAGCATTTGTTCATTAATTCCATTCTCTTTCGTTGCTGAAACAGTGAAGCTCATGGTAATCTTAATTTGTGCCTTTGGCGGCGACTGGAAGAACATGTAACAACCAAATGAGTTTACTAAAACTAATGGATGTATTGTATATTCCGGGCGATTCCCAAACAGATTTGCAAATTTGTGGTACATGTGGTAAAATAGAAGGAGTGCGTCCTGTCTTTGTAGGTGAATTTGTAGAAAAATATAAAGAAACCTGTGCGAAACTTGTTCAGCCAAGAGGAAGACGACCCGGCCACGTACAGTTATCAGCGATTCTCCAACAGCCTATTCCCTGTAACTGCAAGAGGAAATCTCGTCAGTAGTAGCAGTACGAATTACATTGTAGCAGCAGCAGCATAAAGCTTTGAGGAGAAGGACGGACTAACGGCAGGTGCAAGTCGCCGGGGAGAGGCGCAGTCCGGCAGTTAGAGGACGGCCGGCAGGTGCAGGACGACGGCAGCGGCAGTAATGGCGGCCGGACAACGGAGAGACGCGCAGTCCGGCAGGTCGCGGCGGCGGTAATGGCGGCCGGACACCCGGGAGAGGCGCAATCCGGCAGGTCGGCCGGACACCGGGGAGAGGCGTAGTCCGGCAGGTGCAGGAGGACGGCAAGGGCGGTAATGGCGGCGCCGGACAACGGAGAGATGCGCAGTCCGGCAGGTCGCGGCGGCGGTATTGGCGGCCGGACACCCGGGAGAGGCGTAGTCCGGCAGGTCGGCCGGACACCGGGGAGAGGCGTAGTCCGGCAGGTGCTGGAGGACGGCAACGGCGGTAATGGCGGCGTTGTGGCGTGCGGTGGTTGATTGGATGCAATCGTGGGGATTTGTTTTTCCTGATTAGGAAGGAATTGGCGTACGTTGAGTCGTTGACGGTCAGCGGTGGCTGACTGGTTGTTTTAGAGGTACTGATTGCGTTAGTCTGAACCATTAGATGATGTTTAGATGGTTGAGATGATTTGGATCTGCCCCCTTCTGGGTTGTTTTATATTGGTTTAGATATGATATTGAATGGTATTGAATGGTGCCTACTTAAAAGCTAGTGACTAAACAACGCTCAACGCTCAACAGCTTTTATTTTCTGTCCGTACTGAACGGATCGCTACTTCGCTAGTGGCTAAGTTCAAGTAAATGAAAACAACGCTCAACACTGGAAGGAAGCCGGAATGAATAGAAGGAACGAAACAAGACTAAAGCGTTAATGGGCCGGGCCATGGCCGAAATCCTTCAGCGAAATGGTAACCCCCGTCGCTCGGGCGATGGCGAGGGTTTTCCCTCTCGATCGTCCGTCTCCATCCTACGCCACGCTCAGCCCATTTACCATGGCCCAACAAGAAAACCCACCGAATATTTTCCTTGAACGACCTAACAGCACATGAACCTTCGCTCATCGCTCCACTCTCCCTGCTTCGTGACCATCAAGCCGCCGCCGCACGGAGGAGCGCACACACGCACAACTGTACGGTGGAGGAGGGAAGGCTCGGGGGAAGAGGAGAGTGGCGGCATCGGCGCGGCTGAGCGAGTAGGTGTGAGGAGGAGGACACCGTCCCCTTACCTCTACCGCCCACCTAGGGCCACGATAGATTCAGCGCCACCGCCGGAGATCTTATCTTCTCCCTGCTCGCCCCTCTGCTTCTCCTAAGGACGCGACACGTAGCTTCCTCTTCGGCTCGTCCCCGCCGCCCGCAGGAGCTCACCTCCGGCCACCTCGGCAAGATCCGCCAACTGCCGCCGTGATGTGGGACCTTCCCCTCTCCTATGCATTTAATCAAGGTATGATTCTCGAAATTATGTGGGATCCATATGTGGTGTGCGTTTCTGGCGATTTCTTCTCAAATTGTTCTTAGTCGTTAAGAATTAAACCAGGTGTTGCATGCTTATAACTCTTTGAGAATCATGTTTTGGGTCAGATGATGCATTGCATGCTTATAGTTCTGTAATTGCATTGCGTTTTGGATCAGATGATGTTTAACAACTTGCAGATACTTAACAACTTTCCCGTCAGGAATCAATAAGAGGAAAAAGTGTAAAGGAATCACATAATACAGATTCATCACATTATATCCATCGCTGTGTGTATGCACACGCACACAAATATATTTGGACATGGACACACTTTCTCTGATGGACTACGGCAAGAAAAACAAGGAAACCATCTACTTAAATGAGAAGGTACCTCATGCTGCCAGCGAGGCCGTTAACACCTTCTAAACGCTTTTATCCACGGTGTAGATTTAATCTGTTCTTGTGCTTTCTTAGAGGTCAAACACATGTGTACACTGCAAGACTGGAACCATACCAAGAAGGTATATCTCAGATATAAGGAAAAAACACTGATTTTCTGCTGTCGTATTTGGTATTTGATGTTTGTTCAGTTCATACTTCACACTTCAAACTAATCTTTGCTACTTTAAACCTTTGGACATAATATGATAAGAGCTTCTAAGAATCATTTTTTAGTAAGAGGTTGATTGTAGAAGTGAGTGGAATATCAAGGCGAAGACCAATTATCTTTATATATTGAATGTATTCTTAGTTGAAAAAGATCCTGAGGAGCTTGTACTAAAGCTAAACCAGAGTTCATAACGCTATTATATCTATTCTATGTGAAATTAGGACATGCATACCGGTTTCAAAAGAAGTAAAACAACCTAGGATTGAATTCTTACTAAAAATCGTCAAAAAAAAATCTTACTAAAGAATAAAAATGTCAGAACTGTCGTATGCACTGCTAATATGGCTGATATGTTGTCTTCGTGTGAATGCTTGTCTGCAGAAACAAGAAGCATAGAGGAAGAGGAGGGCTCAGGATAATTCTGAATTTTTCAAGGCCCTTAACATAGGTGCTTATTATTCAGACTTGTTGAAGATGATTAGAGACTCGTTATGTGACAAACAGTTAATCAGTATCTTTCTAGAAGGACTTTTGAAGTCACAGAAACAAAATAGGATCGTACATCGACAAGTGCTCATGATAAACATGGACTTGGAGTTACTTGGTCTGCAGTCATCAGTATCAGTTCTGTACATTTTCGTACAGCAGTGATTTTTCAAAAATTTGTAGGTTTTTTTTGTTATGTTTTACTACCTCCGTTCCATAATGTAAGCCTTTCTAGCAAGCTAAACTAGCTTTCTAAAAAGGCTTACATTGTGGAACGGAGGGAGTAATTGATGACATAAGTATGCGTCTGCTTGTGCAAACAATTATTGAGCTGCAGTTATTATCTGTGAAAATAGGAGGCTGTTAGCAGAGGTTAATTCTTCAGTGAAGCATATCATTGCTGTCTTAGACCCTCGAGCTGCCGGGATAGTGAGCGGGCAGTGCAACGGTTTGCTCGGGTTGCCAAAAAGATTGCAGGAATCCACCAACTTAGCCGGAACTAGAAATCAACGGAGCAACCTATTTGCAAAAGCCTTGCACCTCAGCTTGTATGGTAACATGGAAGAATCCACTAAAGAACAAGTCATCGTCACCGCCAAGTCTCCAAGCAAGAAGTCAGAGTGAACATATGCATGATGCTCATACGACATTTCTCCATTTCTATCATCATGTGTTCTTTGCAAAAGCACTGTTGTATACATACCACCTGGATATTGTTGTCCCAGAGCTAGGAGATAGTCGATGCAAATGATGGCTTGTCATATTGCACAATAAACTTTGATGGCTCGTGGCGTTGTGGTAATCATAATAAATCTATAGCTGATGGAATTCTTCAGTGGCCCAACTAGGCACGACTCTCAGGTTTGTTTTCCTCGCCGTCACATTAAAGAAAAGTTAGATTAAAAGGTTTTCAGAATGTTCGCAAGAACGAAACATGGATGCGGCTGCATATTAGATGTACGGTCTACAAAATAGTGAATCTCTTGTTACTACTTACGATTATGAGTAATCATGGTTAACATATAATCATTTTTTATGGAAGGTCTAAATTTTCGCAGTTACATTCGCGGTTTCGGTCGGTCACGATTATGAGTGTAACCTTCATGTTTTTGCTAAAAATATGGTTCTTCAATCTCTCATTCTCGAAGTTGGAGATAAAAACATGGATGGGACATTCGAGTATATTATGAGTTTGTTCAAAAGTAAATATGTGTAGCGGTGTAAGAACACTCTAATTAAACATGTTGCATAAAAACAATTTGATGCCGTAGCAACGCGCACGGACATTCAACTAGTGTATCTAACATGTGTGAATACTATATATTCAAGCAGATGTTACCGAGTCGGAAATTCAGAGCCCGGGGTCTCTCGGTCGCGTCAGATCTGCACAATCGTTTTGTAACAAGAAGTGCGCGACAAACCGGCATGTCCACCCGTAAACCGACTGCCTCGTGGGCCCGCGCAGGAGTGGGACCCGCGTGCAGAGAGCGTGTCCGAACGAGTCGCGGTCATGCACGAGGAGGAGGTAGCGTTGCTGTTTAAGTCTCCTTCCTTGCCCCTTTCCCCCTCTTATCTCCTCCCGATGCGATCGGATCACAGGACGAACTCTGCACCCATGGCCGGCCGGCCGGAGAGCCAGCAGCGCCGCGCTTGCCATGTGACGTCTGTCTCTTTCCGGATATCACACTCCCCGCCGGCGCTCGCGTGGTAAGTCACACGGCGAACTACAGCTCCCATCCCTCATGGTAGCTCCTATCACGCATGGACTCTCACGCCCTCATCAAGGTCTGATTCTTTGCTCCTACTAGGTCGAATCCTAGGTACTCTGTTTTCTCTGCCTTCATACGGCCGCCCATGCATGCATGCTCACCGGATTCATGATTTCTTCGCATGTAAATTCCTTGCCGATCAAGCTCCTCTGTATCTTTTGATACATCAAAACTTCTCGGAAATTCTTGGCTTGGTAGATCTGGATCCAGGGAGGTTACTAATTCTCATCTAGACTCTTACGACATATGCTGCTCCTAATCTTCTTCCTAGGATGCGAGCGTCGTCTTAAGTTCAGATCTTTGCTATGTTCAAAAACAGAGCGTGGACTATTTCCTTCTTCACTAGCTGTCCCGCAAAAAAAAAAAAAAAAAGGGGTAAGCACTGTGTGTTTTTGCAGGCCAATTTATATCTTTCATCAATACAATACAGTGACAACAAACAATTGTTATTATTTAATTCTATATACCAGGTATAGTATTGGTATGGCCGTCAGAGCTAGCCAAATTTTAACCGTGATGAATGCCTATGATCCGGCATTATTTTTGCCGACTTTATTTTGATTGCTTTAACCTCTTGTAGTATCTTGTCACAGAGCCTCCTTCTCCGGCGCCCGATCCCCTATCTTTGCTGACCAGAGCGGAGACGGGACTATGGGAGAGGTGCCCGGCGTCTTGTAAATTTGGCAGACGGCCGGTCCCGACATTTCTGGGGCCTGGGACACGAATATACAAGTTTGGGCCCGTTAGTACGAGATCATAGTAATAATAAATATATGTGCGTATAAAATATTATCTAAGTTAAAGTAGGTCTCGGGCTTCGATATAATTTCTTTATACATATTTTTTTCTACACAAACAAATTGTATTCAACTTTCGTGTAACATGCCGAGATACAAATTTTCTTTTGACGGTCTCTCCCTTAGGACGCCTATTGTTCTAGTGATTTGATGTTGTACTTGGTTAAAATTCAAATTCATTGCAACTCGCTTGTGTGATAAATTGGAAGGTAATGGAGCATGATGACGTGATGCTTCGTTTCTGTTCTTGGATGGATTGATCGTCCAAGTTTCGTCGGCACGGAAAAAGTAGGTCCTCGCTGGGCAATCAGACTTGATGGATGGGTTGATCGATCATCAATCAAAACTACCCCGAGTCAGCGACGGTGTTAGTGCGTAAAGGGTGGACGAGTATGTTTATTTTACTATCATGTCAAAAAGGAAGGAAATTGGGGATTACCTCAGCGCACTATCCTTGTTCGTGTTTGGTGAGATTTCTTATCTGAACTATGTCGTCATGGTCGCTAGGGTTTTGCTATTTCTGATCCTTCTTCTTTGACTCTGACAGATTCAGATGAGGGCACAGAGATGATCATGGATTGCTGCTCTTGTTCACACCGTTTTGATCTGTCTTCATGTAAGCTTTAATCATGGTTTCTCTGTTCTTCATAAGGCGATGACCTGATGCATGCTCATGGTTCTGATTTCATGCCTAGATTTCTCTATGAACTAGGTACTCTCTGGTTTATGTTCAAGGCATAGAAAATTTTCATGTTGTTTCTTGGTTATTACTTCAAAATATACCTCTGTCTATGCAACTCTCTCACCTAGAGCCTTAGGGTATATATGGTTGTTTATTTTAACATGATGCATATGTTAGTATCTTCTATCCAAAATGTGCCTTTAGTGTTTTGCTGGATAGAACAGTACTAGAGGATGAACTAAAACAACCTGAGCTTGAGGATGACACTGCTCCCAATCACCTCGTTGTTAATACTTTGCCAACATATACCATTAATGTACTCCCACAAACAAAATAGCTGACCTTACAAAAAAGATTCAGCCACACAGGTATTGGCAACAACCACAAGGTTAAAAGGTAAAACCCAACCAACCACTTATCACACATATTGCCATCAGGCTGGCGGCTCAAGTAATCCCTGTATCTAAGGATGAAAAAGAAACGCAGTTATACATGAACGCTCCTGTTCACATGTATTGGCAACATGTATTGGCAACAGTATATCAACGCTCCAAACCAACCACTGTTCACATATACTGTCAACAACAGGTTCAAAACACAGTACCCAGTATTACATCTACTATTTCCATACACGCCTCTATTGTCCTTGTATCTCTCATCATGTTATCTTTGCACCCCCTATTACCAGTGGCAGCTTAAAAAGTCTGAAAGGAAAGATAATTACCAACATTAGTTGCGGTAACAAAAACATTAGGCATCTTGATGCCTTTGAGATTATCCCATTGACATTTTTTTGATGTAATTGCAGGACACAAGTGAAATAATTATCAAACTTTATTAAAACAAAAATAAATGCATTTGATACATAGTAGTATAAGTGATCAATTTTACCGTCATAAATGAAAGCTGTAAAACATTGAAATAATACCATCCTTCTATACAAACTACGAACGTCTCATTTATTTCTATGCTGCAAACGCACCAACCTTCAAAACAATAACCAGGACAGTAGAAATAAGTTGATTTTGTCGCCAAATCTCAAATTATTTGGCCCTTAAATCCTAATACCCTTGAGGAAAACAGTATTTATTGAATAGGCCTATGGATGTTGAAAATTTTGACTGCAACATGTATTGGCAAAGAAAGTACCATGCTAACCATTGCAGATATATTTATTGACTAGGCCTATGGTTGGGCATGACACGGGAGACACATTTTTTCATTCTGTGTGCATGTTATGTAGCATTAGTTCTTATGAACACAACTCCTGTCAGTCGCTGCTATATAATAAGCTCTAACTTAATCCCTTAAAAGTTTGAAAATCAACCCACCATCCAGATCTAATCTGTACAAACTATTGTGTAACAGAGATATGCTACGGTTAAGTTCCCCACCGTGCGCCACCACCACAAAAGCGGGTCGTCGTCGCCGCAACTGTCAACAACCGGCCGAGTCTACCTGTAGCTCCTCGCTGCCATCCAATTTCAACCACTCTCTTAGGATTGAAACTGGGGTTGACCTCGCCACAAGCCATAGCGGTCTAGCAGATGACAGAAATGCAGTGGGGCAGAGAAAGAAACAGGGGAAGCAGAGGGTACAAAATCACAAGATTCGTTGGTGAACAGCACCGGTAGACCTCCAGCAGGAGAACGTGTTTGGAGAATACAAATCGCAGAAATAATGAGCATGTGTCAAAGATCTACACTACTGGTTTGGTGGGGGACATGCATGCACCAACATCTGATGCCTGATATCAAATATGAGACTGCAATCAAGTTATTACACTAATTTCTCCTGAGAAGACAAGTTGGTGTTAAATTAGAGCAGAGTACAAATTTTACTAGGTGCAGTTTTGGGCGATCAAGTTATTACACTAATTTCTCCTGATAAGACAAGTTGGTGTTAAATTAGAGCAGAGTACAAATTTTACTAGGTGCAGTTTTGGGCGATCAAGTTATTACACTAATTTCTCCTGATAAGACAAGTTGGTGTTAAATTAGAGCAGAGTACAAATTTTACTAGGTGCAGTTTTGGGCGATCAGTTCAGTAAAAATTACGCTAGCAAGGCGAGGCTGACCACAATATCACCTAGCATTGAGGAATAAGGTGTCTCCACAAGCCATAGCGGTCTAGCGGTGGTTGCAGAGTACAAGAAACAGGTTGAGCAGAGGGTACCAAAATCACAAGATTCGTTTTGTGAACAGCCACCACTAGACCTCTAGCAGGGGACTGATTGGGGAATATAAATGACAGAAGGAATGAGCATGTCTCAAAGATATACACTACTGGTTTGGGCGAGGAAATGCATGCACCAACATCTAATGCCTAACATCACATATTCTGAAGTTTAGTACGACATGTAGCTTACATCTGTACGCCAATTAGAAGTATAACGAGTTATATATCAATTACTCGATGATGCTAAGTTTGCAGGTTGAAGGAATCATGGGAAATTGGTGTCAAGCACAAGAAAACAAAAAATCCATGGAAAGTGTCAAGCAGAAGAAAAACAAAAAATCCATTGATAAATCGGTACAGGTAGCTACCACCTAGCAGCTACAACTTTCGCTCAAGCCATGGTCTGTTGCAGAAGTGCACTGGTGAAATTAGAGGAACCAAGCTAGCAAGGCCAGCAGCCAGGCAATGCATGCCGAGGCTGACCACGTTATCACCCAGCATTGAGGAATAAGGTGCAGGGGTCTTTGTTTGTTTCTAGATAGTAGATTCTTGGGTCAATTCTTTTGCAGTACTAAACAGTTGTATTGAAGTAACACTGAAATTAGAGCCCCTGTCTCTTAGGATTGAAACTGGGGTTGACCTGTGCACAAAACATAGCGGTCTAACACATGACAGAAATGCAGTGGGTGCAGAGTAGAAGAAACAGGGGAGGCAGAGATAGGGTACAAAAGCACAAGATTCGTCGGTGAACAGACACCGGGTATACGAAACGAGCATGCGTCAAAGATGTACACTACAGGTGTAGTGGGGGACATGCTTGCACCAACGTCTGATGCCTGGTATCAAGACCGCAATCAAGTTATTACACTAAATTCTTGTGAGAAGACAAGTTGGCGTTAAATTAGAACCTGTGCACCTTGAGTAGAGTAGAAATTTGAACAAGATCATGCAATATGTTAGCTATTTCTCAGTTTCTGTACTTTGGCAGGTACATGCCCAACAGCAGCAGCGATTGTTGCATGAACCTGTGTGTTCCTTCTCCTTGTTTCGCTCGTTCTGTCCATTGTTTAAGTGGAAACGAATCGAGTACCGTGACGAGTTGATATCTTGCAGTATTTTTCTCTACGGTAATTTCGTTTCCGAAAGTAACGGAACCGAACACAGAGCATAGTGAGTTCGGAGAAGGGGAGCGTACCACGGCGGCGGCAGCTGTCACTCCGTCACGCCTTGAATGGCGGTATTGCGGTGATACAAGGTTGTCCAGGCGTCGTGTTTCCTGCAACGGACCATAGAGCTCAAACCTCAAAGCTCGGCATCCCTCCCCGATCAACTAGCAAGGGACAGGCCGAAAGGCAGTACCTCTTTGGTGGCGGGAGATATCCGATCGCGATCTGGCACAGAGACCTGAAGAACCTGAACGCCGCTCGCGCCATCCATGGCCAGATCGCCCACGCGACGAAGACAACGGCGATGGCACCGCGTCGGACAAGCTGGGAGCGGAACACCGGAGGGAGAGGTGGGAAGCGGAACGGAAGCAGCCGGATACGGTCGGTGAGATCGGCGGCGGCGCTACTGATGATGTTCCCCATGGCGACTGCTGTCCCCTCTCTCCTTTGCAAGTTTGGATCTGGCCTCGATTCGTGTGCAGGGGAGGAAGGGGAAGGAATGAAGGTGACGCCGGCCGATTCCGAACGCCGAATCGCTTGGCTGGAATGAGCTGACGCCCGTGTCCCGGTTAGCTGGGCCGCAGCCCATACCATATCGATGAATCGCTTGGTTTGATACCATATCTATCCATCGCATTATTATTCTCCACAAAAAAAAAATCTATCCCCCAAAAATATACATTGCTAAACTAAAAACAATGCAAAATATAACTCGATCCGACTATGAGGGAAACTGCACCAGGACGAAAGATAATTTTGAGGAGATGTGTTATTTCACGATCAAGTTCCGCAAACAAAACATCTCCATGGTATCCCCACGTACGTGATCAACAACACTGTGTCGTAACAAGATCAAGCATCGATGACGAAGCGGGGATGTTGTAGATGAAGATCTGGGGCACTCTACGATCACCGACAAAAGCTAGGTCAAGTCGGGGTAGAGTCCGGCAGCGAGAGAAGAAAATCATATGGCACGCCTGGTTTAGGGTTAAGTTCCACGCCATGGAGGTAGGTTGACGGTACCAGCGCATGGCGGGGGCGTCAGGGTGTCGGTGTCTAGGATTTTGGATGGAGCGTGGTAGGACAACTTATTATGGAACCTTCTCGGACTTCCATAGCAGCCATGGTCATCTTGGAACCTTCCATACTATTCTGGCCCCCTTCAGTCCTTTCAAAACCTTACATATATGTCCGGAACCATTCCCGACACTTTAGGGGCCGTTCCAAACACTTCTGGGGACACCCGGGACCTCTCAGAACCATTCCCGACACTTTCGGGACCATTCCGAACACTTCTGGGACACACGGGACCTCTTCGAACCATTCCTGACACTTCCGAGACCATTCCGAGCACTTTTGGGACACCTGGGACCTCTCAAAGCCATTCCCGACACTTCCGAGACCATTCCGAACACTCTGGGGACACTAAGGACCTCTCAGAACCATTCCCGACACTTCTGGGACCATTCCGGACACTTCTGGGACACCTGGGACCTCTCAAAACCATTCTTGACACTTTCGGGACCATTCCGAACATATAAGACCTCTCAGAACCATTCCCGACACTTCTCGGACCATTCCAAACACTTCTAGGGACACCGGGACCTCCAAGAACCATTCCCGACACTTCCGGGACCATTCCGAACACTTCTGGGACACCCCTGGACCTCTCATAACCATTCCCGACACTTCCCGGACCATTCCAAACACTTCTGGGAACACCTGGGACCTCAAAGAACCATTCCCGACACTTTCGGGACCATTCCGAACACTTCTGAGACACCCCGGTACCTCTCAGAACCATTCTCCACACTTCCGGGACCATTCCGAACACTTTAGAGGACACCAGGGACCTCTCAGAACTATTCCTGGCACTTCCGGGACCATTCCGAACACTTTCGGGGACACCCGGGACCTCTCAGAACCATTCCCGACACTTCTCGGACCATTCCAAACACTTCTAGGGACACCGGGACCTCCAAGAACCATTCCCGACACTTCCGGGACCATTCCGAACACTTCTGGGACACCCCTGGACCTCTCATAACCATTCCCGACACTTCCCGGACCATTCCAAACACTTCTGGGAACACCCGGGACCTCAAAGAACCATTCCCGACACTTTCGGGACCATTCCGAACACTTCTGAGACACCCCGGTACCTCTCAGAACCATTCTCCACACTTCCGGGACCATTCCGAACACTTTAGAGGACACCAGGGACCTCTCATAACTATTCCTGGCACTTCCGGGACCATTCCGAACACTTTCGGGGACACCCGGGACCTCTCAGAACCATTCCCGACACTTCCAGTACTATTACAAACACTTCTAGGGTCATGTGAGACCTCTCAGAACCATTTCGAGACCATCTGGAACACTCTCAGAAATACTCTCTGATCTTCATATAATAACACTCCGGGAACACTCTCTGATCTTCATATAATAGCACAACTCGTAAATACTGCTGAAACTAAAGTGTGTCACCCTGTGGGTTTGAATACATGTGGACATGTACGGAACTACCATTAGATAATAGTAAGAGAGAAGAAGGCAGGAGTAGGTCTACCTCATATCGAGGGGCCGAACCTGGGTACATTGCATTTACTCGCATCAACTTCGATCTCGATGACTCCTAAGTCCCATAACAACTAAGAACTCACAAGTCATCTATCGATGACTACTGCCGTGAAAACCGCATGAAAACCTCCCCGCCACCCCTCCGTGTGGCAATGAGCCAACAGAAATTGGCGGCGGAGTAGGCTTCTGGTGTGTGCTTTTAACAGCCCCGCCCCTTCCCGGGAAAGGGTTGCAATGCTTCATCTCTCCTAGGGAATCATCATCATCATCTTGTGCCTCTTCCTTCTGCTGGTCCGATCCATCTGACGGACTATCCCCTCCCCTCGCTTTCGTCTTGAGCTCACCGTTGGGGGCCCCATCAAAGCCCAATGATGTCTACGGGGTAACCAATGGCTCCTTCTGCTCCCCTAGGTTCTCCTCCCGCGCATGGCATTCTACAATTCGCCATAGGTCTTCCGTGGTGCTGACGATCCTCGCACGTAGCTCCCTCTGGAGCCCAAGGTGGTGCACGCTGTCCTTGAAGATGGCGATAACAGTTCCCTCCCGGATCTGTGGCACCCGAGCGACCATGCTGCGGAAGCGTCCTAGATAACTCTATAGAGGTTTGTCACGTTCTTGACCCACTCGTCTAAGGTCGTCGATGGTCAATGATGGAGGGGTCCTTGCACTTGGTACTTGAGTCAACGAGCTCTCAAACTCAGCGCACGATCCGAGGTGGCGGAGCTACGGCAGCGGGAACTCCTGGCCATCAGTGGGGCGGGCCTCGGGGGCGTTGTGTCGCCGTTTGCTGCCTCAGTAGCTAAGATAGCGGGTGGTTGACTATTACCGGCGCGGTGTCACAACATAGCATGAGATAATCTGCCATACAGATCAGACCAGTCGGCCAAGCGTGCGCGGGCGGGTCATCTTCTAGAGCCATCGGGTGCTTCAACGTATGGCACGCAGCACCGCCAGTGCGCTGCCCTCGCGTGAGCGATCAAACACCGGGAGCCCCGCCAAGCCAGATCCAGGTCGCAGCGCTCGGTCGCCTTCAACCGTCATCTACGAAGATGAGTGGGAGTGGGCCAGATCTATTGTCGGCGAGGTCTAAATTGTCGCTGCCCTTCCTAGAGGCGCCTTGCGAGTAGTTACGAAGTTTGTCGACAAAGGAGGTCATGTAGAAACTCGCGCGCCCCTATGTTGTGTGCCATATGTCGCTTGTCGAAACGGGGACACCCGCAGGAAATCGTGCCTTTACCCTAGATTTGTTCGGTATAGGGGCGCATGGAGAATCTGTGTCGCTCATGATGTGCACAAACACACACACTTAAGTGCGGAACTAGGGTTGCGAGGTACCTAGGAGTAGTCGTGACGTGCCTGCTCGGTGCGCCACAACTATGTCAAATAGGCGTGACGCACAGGCGCACTTGGCTCATATGCGCCACACCTATTTGACATAGCCGTGATGCATCAAATGCCCGGTGTGCCACGGCTAAGCGCCTAAGCCTCGGTAGCCCTTTAAGTATTTGGACCATCTCCCACCTCCCATTCGCCCACCTCTCCACCCAATTTCAGATATGGTCGTCCACCACCTCCTCACCATCCCATTTCCCCCATTTTTGCACCTCTCTAAGCTTGTTTAAGCTAATGTCACTACTAGAGATTTGCTTATAGCAGCATATCCTACCACAGGCGAACACGCAAATCGATGCGCCTGGGCTAAATAGCGCAGGCGAACCGGTGCACTGTGCGCCTGGGGTAAGTCTGTTACCCCAGGCGAACCAAATCCAGAAGCGCCTGGGGTAAAGTGCGGCAGGGCCAACACCACCGCCCCCTGGCACTCTTCCTTTACCCCAGGCGAATAACATACATGTTCGCCTGCGGTATAACACATATCCCAGGCGAATTTTGACAGAAGCGCCTGGGGTAAGGCCTCGCTCCGCTAACCCCCCACCACCCGCACACTTAATTTCTTTCTCGCTCCGCGCAGAACAGATCGAACCGTACCGCACCCTCATCTCGATCCCCAAACCGCACGCCGCCGTCGTCGAGGAGGAGCAGTTGGAGGGCGCCGTCGAGGAGTATCAGTTGGAGGGCGCCGTCGAGGAGGAGCAGTTCGAGGTCGCCCACGTCGAGGACGAGCGCAGTTCGAGGTCGCCCACTTCGAGGAGGATCAAAGCAGTTCGAGGTCGCGCCCACACCGTCGTTGTTCAGGTCCGCCCCCCTTCCCCCTCTTCCTTGTGCTCCTCCTCGTCCCTAGATCTTGAACACCGGATTGGTCTGGGGAGTACTAGCTAGGGCTCCCCTCTCTTCCTTGTGCTCATCCTCGTCCCTAGATCTTCATGGTGGGTTCAATCTAAAAAAGAAATAATTCTACTTTGGTGCCAATTTTTCATCTTCTCTTCTATAAACATGTTCAGTTTCTTACCAATTTCTTCATTTTGTTCAATCCGAAGTTGCTATTATCGCCCTTGACTGTATGGTCATCATGGCCCAGGGTTACATTATCTGCTTGTTCATCATGTCGATTACGGTTTGGGTGGTGCACAATGCGAATGGTTCTCTCTGATGTGCGCTTTAAGTTCAATAGTTGGTTTGGCACCTCGTGTATTCCATGCGCATTGTCTTCAATCTCATTAAATATATAGAATGAATCAAATCTTTTTGGTTAAACCGCAACTTTAAAGGAACCCCAGCTAATCGTCGGCTACATCCTTCGCACAAGAATATCAACGAAACAAGGCTGCTTACGGAAGTATTCCGTCAGACCTAGATGGAGCTACTACCTCAATGCTGAAGTTAGAAAAGCTTTATGTGGAACCTTTTAAAATACCCAACATATGGCATCGTCTACACAAAAAAGGCATTTGTAGACCTTAATTTTAAATGTCTGAAAATAGTATTAAGTGATCAAGTTTCTTGTAATCACATATCCAGATATATTATGTTGATGCTGGATCCTCCATCCATCAGCACTCTTTTTAGCCTAGTGCTTTGAACAATAAAACTTAAAATTAGAGCTTGTGTGCCGGGTTCTGGGATATTTCCGGGATGATCAGACTGATCTCAGGTCATTGGTGTATTCGAGTACTTCAAGAATTTGGGGGTTGGTGGAACAACCGCGTTTATTTCTCTAAGTGTCCTCTTTGCTACCTTTGCTGAGGGAGTTGCGAGGAAAGTTAGATTGCATTCTCCATCAACTCTAGGAAACTTAGGTTCGCCTTTTCACCGATGTTCCTGGATTTTTTCATCAATGTCCGATTCACTGTCTTCTTTTTCAATTTCTGGCTTTTGCTTGGAGAATTTCCTCTCGGAACTCTTCCCCTTGCTCCCGGATCCTGCACTGCCTTTCATATGCTTATTGAGCCAGCATTGTGCGTTAGTATGGGTGGGTTTCCCAAATTGCGAATGGTGGACACAGTTTTCTGACTTAATTCTTTCCCACTCTTCCTTTGTGTAGGAGATAGGTTCTGTGCTTCTTCCTTTCCATTTGCTCCTATTTTTCTTTCCAAAGGCTATGTTAACTTCTTTGGGCTTTTGCTGTGCCTCTGGAATGGTTTTTTTTTTCAGAACGAGGGGTCTTTTTTGCTTGAATCAAAACGTCTATATTTCCACCTCTTGCTCTGATATCATCTTCAACCGATGCGTGCTCATTTGCGGTTGTAAGCATAGATCCGAGATCTTTGTGCTTTTTTGAACCGATCATGAATGGTACGAGGACGGGTTTTAAGCCACTGAAAAAAGCATGCATGGCTTGTATGTCAGTTACTCCAGAGAAGCTGTTCTTCATTGCAGTCCATCTTGAGATAAAGTCAACGTATGGCTCATCTTCAAACTGGGTGCAGCGGTTTAGATGGTTGATGCTATTGGGGCGTTTGTAAGTTCCCCGAAAATGCTGAGTAAAAACTCTAGCTATATCATCCCAGCTGTCTACGGTCCTTGACGGAAGCCCGTTAATCCAATATCTGGCTCCATCCAGTAACATTAGGGGGAGGAATTTTACTGCCTCTAGGTCCGTCCCATGGTTAATCTGGACGGCTGTGTAATGGTCTAAGAGCCAGGAATCCGAGTTTGTACTGCCGGTATATTTTCGATATGTTGGACGAACTTTGGCGAAGCCAGAATGTAGAGTTATTCTTCGGATCCTGTCAGTGAAACACTTAGTTCCGAAGTATAGATCATCCCTTTCCGCTCTATCGGCATGTACGGAGTATCTGCCGACTGAATGAATATAAGGGGGAAGGGGATCTGCTCCTTTCTTTTCCATTGTTGCACGAACACTTTTTCGGGATTATCTCTATTTCCTCTGTTGTCGTGTCCTTTGGAATAAGGTGGAGTTCTGCTCCTGTGTCTTTCCTTATTCCTAGGAGGAGTACGGGATCTCTCACGTCTGTGGGGAATGTCGTATCTTGCAGCTTTTTCAGCAGGGCGTCTCGGAGGCGGCATTGCTTTTCCGTCTTTCCGGTTTTGTTCTTCTCGGTCTCAGGGTTTAATTCCGCCTTTCGGCTGATGGGATCCGGTCCCGGACGCTGCATCCTTGTTATTAGGGTTTTTTTGTCCTTTCTCGGGGCTCCTTTCTTCTCTTTTGATATGCTTGAATCTCTAGGTTCTTCAGGTCCAGGTGCTCCAGCTGCGGATGTGGCTGTTTTGCGTAGGGCCGAGTCGTCATGCAACTTCCCTGATCTTGCCTGCCCTTGCTGCTGCTATTGCAATGCTTTTCCTAAGAAAGCATACACCCCTTGAAGCTTTTCGCCATTGGAGTACAGATCATTGTTGAGGATGGCGAATGCGGTTTCCGCGTTTTCTGCTGCAGTTTTGTATATAGGTTCACCCTCGGCATTGCCGTTTACTTTCCTTTGCCATGCAGGGTTTTGGAACCGTTCCTTTGGCGGCAGTACTTCCGGTCTTGCGATTCCGGGTAACCGTGTAGGTTTATGCCTGATCTATTACTTCTCTCGTACTCCTCGTTCCTTTGGAGGTTTTCCCGAGTTCTGAATAGATGTTGTTGTTGCCTTTGGAGAGCTTGTCTCCTGGCTTCCAGCACTTGAGGGAGCTCGTGGGGTCCCACTGGTGTTTGAAGCAAATCTCATTCATCCTGTTCTGACATTGGCAGAACAGAGATTTCCTTCATTTCTTTCTCCGCAGGCTTGACTCCGCTTCCTCCTCCTGCTTCCAGGTTTTTGTTGGCTGAATCTGCCAGTTTTTTCTTCCGGAGTTTGTACTGGAGTTTCTTGGAAGCCTTGTTTCTTTTCTTGGAAGAGGAAGGTTTTTTACCAGTTTCGTCTTCTGTCAATTCCTTGACATCAGGGTATGTTGGAGTGGTTTCACCATCCTCGCTTTCCTCATCTGGCGGAGGTGTTTGAGGGCTTTCCGGACTTTCGGCATTCGTGTTTTCAGCCGGTTTCCCATAAGTACTTCATGGAATCCTCTTGAAGAGATTTGACATTTCTTTCAAAAGCATCTTCGTCTTCATCTTCGGAATCGAGTTCATCTAATCCGGGTTCTGATTCCAATCTCGCCTCAATGGTGGCTAGTACGGAATCAACTTTCGAGTTCGTCGTCACATTGACGGATGTCGGATTTTCCACCTCTATTGCGGGATTGTTTTCTTCTGTCTCTTCCAATAGATTGCTTTCATCCGTGTTTTCGGCGATCTCGGATTGCACCATGCCGATAAAGTGCGATCTCATTGCGGGCACCTCCGAGGAGGCGGCAAATTCAGCAGAATATCGGCAATCTGAGCAAAATCCGGTATCATAGTCTTCTTCGAATGGGTATAGGTCGGGTGCAATAAATTTGCTTCCAGCACAGAATCCCATTGCCTCTATAGTTAATCCGAAAAAGATGTTTGCAGATCCAATCGGTAAAACGCAGGCACTTACCAGATGACTCTGTGCCGGCATGTACGATCCGTTGTCGAGGAAGCACCCGACGTCGTTGTCAAATTTCAAGCTTCCGACAGTTATGGTACTGCCAATTCCGACGAGTATCCCCGATCGAAACATAACGCCAGACGTCGCTGGCCCCACAGTGGGCGCCAACTGTGGAGACATGGTAGTAGAGTTCATATACGGGGGTGCCATGAGACTACTGATAGAGACGTTGGGGAACATGGTAGTATGACGATCAAGGACACCAAAGTTTACTCAGGTTCGGTACGAGGCAACTCGGCGGCGTTCCTACTCCTGCAATCTCACTAAATTAGGGCTGAAGCCTGAAGTATACAAAGTACAATGTGAGTTGGTTTATCTACTCGACAAGGATCAACTTCTCGGCGAGTTGGCTTCTAGCTAATTGCATGTATCTTTCTTCTCTCCCGTCCGGCTTTATATAGATAGCCGAGTTAGGGATTACAAAAAGGAAACCTAGAAGACTACGGTAAGTTTCTAACTTGGAAATAAGGAATCCACCTTCTACTCCAAGCCGTACCACGTGGGCCGTGGGCCGGGTTCTTCTAGAATCCGGCTTCCATGCGTCAGCTTACTGGGCCGCCTAATGGACCGTCATCCATTACCATTCATATCACCCTGGTAATCCGGTTCTTTAGGACACTGTCCAATATACCCCTACTTGGTATATATCTGACAGGCTTGAATAGGTTAAGTACAAATTTTAGTTTCTTTTTCAAGTTAACAAGATAGTGCTCAAATATAGATTGTCTAGATTATGCAACTAGGTGAATAATCCTATATGTTGAGCAAGTACAACTAGCACAAGGTGAATATTTGACTAAGCTAGTAGCAACAAGTAAATGTAAGTTAAGGAATAAACGAACACAATGACGCGGAGATTTATCTCGAAGTTCACTTCCAAATGGAAGCTAATCTCCGTTGGAGCGGTGCGGTGCCACCAGAGTGGAACACCGAGTAGCCCTCAAATGGCACACCGTATCTCCTTCAAGTCCTTCCACCGATGTGGAGAGGCTCGAATTACTATGTTGCCGTTGAGGTTGAAAACTATAACCTGTACAAGGATGAGGCACACTCCACAACTTTGAAGGGTCCTCACCAAATCCCGAGAGCCACCATGACTCCGAGAAACAAGATCCACGAGCATAAGAGCTCGGGGATATGAACTAGGCTCCGAGTTCCGATGAGCTAAGAGCAACAAGGTTCTTGGCTCCAATGAACTATGAACAACAAGATCCCTAAGGGATGAGTGGGGTGATTTCTAATCGGCTTGGTGGAGTTGTTGATCGGGGATGTCTCCTCCAAATCCCAAAGTATCACGAGTTTTGGTTGGGGATTTGGGGAGATGCTTGAGCTTGAGTGTGGTCACTCAATGGTGGAGAGAGTGAGTGTAATTGACCCTTTCTAAAGGTAGAGTATGAGCTCCTTTTATACCGGAGAGGGAGAAAACGGTCGTTGGGGGGAACTTCCTCACTGCAGCCCACCCCGGCCTAGGGGACCGGCCAGGCCGGCTAGGGCGTCCGGGACAGTACCATGTCCCACCCCGGCCTCGGGCCACTGTGGGGCCGGCTGGCAGCCGGACTGGGGCCGGCGTCGCCATTCCACCCTGGCCTGGAGCTTTCCCGGAGACGAAGCGAGGAAGGGGAAGCGCCTGGAGCACCCGGCCTGGAGCCCGGCCTAGGGCCGGCGTGGAGCGAGCTGGGGCCGGGGCACCGCCCGAACAGCCTGGCCTGGGGCCCGGCCTAGGTCCGGCGTGGGGTGAGCTGGGGCCGGGGCACCGCCCGAACAGCCCGGCCAGGCCGGCTAGGGAGGCCGACTCCCCTATTTTCTCTTCTCCCTTTCCTATTTCTTTTCTTCCTTTTAGCTGTCAATCACATGGATGTCCATCAAGGGGTATGATTGTATTTCTCCATGATTGTTTCTGATCATACTTTGGGAAAATATTAGAACTTCCATATATTTTGATCAAACACCGAAAACAAGATTGGGGACAAATGTCCTTTCAGGCGTGAGCAGATATGGCTCGTTAGTCTTTAGCATGGTCCAGCAGTCCTTGCCGAGTTCGGAGGGCTCTTCAGTCGCGATAGTGTGGAAATCGCACGTGTTGCAACGGACGGAACCGTCGCTAGATTTCGAGTCACGACTGTTGCCCCTGAGTAGCGATTCTGGAGTCGCCGGGCTCAAGACTGACTCGATGTCTGATCCATCGAGTATGGATTGATCGGGGAAGCGCAGGATTCCCTCCTTGCTGGCGCAGAAGTGGAGATTGCCGAACTTCATGTTGACGCTCTCCCGAAGTCCGCTGAACGTCGGGCGAGATCATGGCGAGTGGGGCGTGTAGACAAACGACCCGAAGCAGATTGGCTCCGAAGGAGCCGAAGATCCCAGCCTCCAGTTGAAGCTCGGTGAGGACGAGGCCGATGATGCCACGGATCCAGCGCATTCCGTTCCCACAGACGGCGTCAATTGTCGATGAGTCATGTCGAAAAATCCCTTGGGTGATCCGGTAGGGTTTTGGGTAGGAGAACGAAGTAGGCGCTGGCGGATACGTCGGCTAACAGGGGCACGACTTACCCAGGTTCGGGGCCCTCGTAGAGGTAATAACCTTACTCCTGCTTGTTTGTCTCTGTATTATGAAGATTGGTTACAATGGTGGGTGCACAAGTCGAGAGATTGGATCTCGAGCTATGGCTATGGTGGTGGAAAAACTAGACTGGATCCGCCTCTGGTGGCATCCCAGCCTTTAAATAGGTGGCTGGGTCTGACGCCGTACCCGAGAAGGTTACAAACCCTAGCCCTAGGTGGTGGAAACTTTCCTTCTTGCCCCGCAAGTCCTGCGGGTGGGTCGCTGCTGGGCCTCCTAGAGCCACGGGGCAGTCCTTTGCGCTGGGCTTCAGTGATGTGCCTTAGACCAGGTAGGCCCACTTGACAGGTCATGAAATCATCCTGATGTCACTATGCGTGCTCAGGTTTGATCCAAACGTGGAGCCCCAAGACGATGCCCAAGAAGCTATGGAAGAAGTCCGACAAGAAGACATCGAGGAGGAAGAAGAAGAGGAAGAAGGAAGCGGAAGCTGAGAAGCCCTGCCTGACAGCCCGGCTAGGCCGACCTCCCAGCTCCTTAGGCCGGACCCCCAAAAGAGGAGGCCGGCCTCCACCGCGGCCTCAGGCCGGCCTCCCTCCGCGCCAGGCCGGTTGGCCACCCGAAGAGCCCGGCCCCCACCCTGGCCTCAGGCCGGCTTACCTGCGTCGCCAGGCCGGCCACACTGCTGCCCACCCCGCCCTTACAGGACGGCCAGGCCAGCCTCTTTGCAGCTGCGGGATTTGGGGTTTTCTCCCATTTTCACCTCACCTACCCCCTTGGCTATAAAAGGAGCCCCTTGGACTAGATCTAAGTTTAGAGATGAATTTATACTTTTGAGCTTTGCTCTTGTACCCCTCTTGTGAGGCTATTCCTATGGTTTACACCTAGGACCGTATCAAGGCTACTCCTATGAAGTGTTTCTAGGATCGTATTAAGACTACATCGGGTCTCCTATCCTTTCTCCTTGGGATTCAGTTAGGGACTTTCCAATCATTCTCAACTAACCCTTGAGGTTCTACTGGCGTGGTGGACCGGCCACGGGTGTTGAAGCGGTTACCGATAAGGTGAGTTTGGTTGGATTGATTGTCCTGTAGACAGCCGTTGCGGCTTAGTTGACGGGAGATCGAGTCTTTCAGTTCTTACTAGTTATCTTCCCCTCCTCGATCCCCTTCTCGTGCCTCTTGCGTTCTTCGTGTTCTTCGTTCATTCTTCGTGTTTTTGGTCGATTCGTGAAGATTGGGCCACCCAAGAGGTTAACCCCTCCACCACCTTTAATTTAGTCATATAAACGGCCATGACCATTCCACCGAAGAAAGTCATTATTTAGTGATTGAATAAGATGCTCGGTATGTGACCATCAGCTTTTGGTCAAGAAAGGGTCATGGACGAAGCTCCGTGACATTCCGGTGAAAAAATTTGAGGGTCATGTATCAACATATTTCTTGTAGTTGCAGATAGTTTGGCGTGGTAGACGCCAGCACTTTTCCCATGGATTCGACGGATGGCACAAAGAAGCGGAAGCAGGAGGCAGAAGTTTGCTGCACCCCAGGGCTATTAGCGGGAGCCCTAAGGCAGGCTTGCAGAAGCCCGACAATGAGGATTACATTGAAACAGATATTGGAGTTGTGGATGGAAGCAGTTATGGGAAAGACCAAGGAGGCAAGCTTCAACTTTGGAAGTTGGTAGCAGAGGCCACATGCCCAGTTGTTTGAAACTTTGAATGACAAGTTTTCTTATCATCTGCTGCGAGGGCGCATCGACGACAATGGAGTACCCGAGTTTTGTGGGCGGCAGCTGGCCAGCCGGAGCAAAGAGAGGGAGTGGTGGGTGGGCGAGCCGTTGGTGGTGGGAGCGGGAGCGGAGCTATCATGAAGCAGCTTGATTTGCAGGGTGATGGAGAGTATTAACATCTCCTTTGACGGTATTTACCCAAATTCAGATTTAAATGCCTCTCTATTCCAAGATCACTCACTACTGGAATTCGTGACTTTGCCGTGTATCATAAATACTCGGCGAAGGCCGAAAAAGACTCGGCGTCCCCTTTGCCGAGTGCCACACTCGGCACACGTCACTCGGCGTCGTTCATCTCGGCAATCGGAACTTTGCCGAGTATCAAACCGCGGGCCACTCGGCAACCTTTTTGCCGAGTATTTCTAGCGTACACTCGGCACTGTTTCCTGGAACAGGTTCCGTCCTTAGTCCCATAACGGAACGGTGCTCGACACTTTGCCGAGTGTAACACTCGGCAAAGTTCCTGGGCCCAGGCGTCCATGGTAGCGCCACGTGGCGTGTACGCCGAGTGCCATGGCACTCGGCAAAGAGGCAGGGCCTGTTCGCCGAGTGGACGCTTTGCCGAGTGTCTTTTCGCCGAGTACATAGTGCTCAGCCGAGTGGCCTGTACGCCGAGTGTCGTGCCACTCGGCAAAGCTCAGAAACACGACGCCGAGTGCCACAGTTTGCCGAGTGTCCGTTCGCCGAGCGCACTCACTCCACCGAGTGGGGACTATGCCGAGTGCCGTGACACTCGGCATAGTCCCCTCCCGTGTACGCCGAGCCTTAGTTGCCGAGTGTCGTACTCGGCAAAGAGGTTGCCCAGGCGACCAAATGGCACCTGGGAGCAAACTTTGCCGAGTGTTTTGTTGGCCACTCGGCAAAGACTTGCTCCCAGGTGCCATTTGGTCGCCTGGGCAACCTCTTTGCCGAGTGTAACACTCGGCATAGTGACCATATGGGTCTTTGCCGAGTGCTACACTCGGCAAAGCCATTGCATATTTGCACTGTACTGCTTGCATTTGCTCTGTTTCCTGCAATTAAATGACAATTGATATATATTTGATATGTTTCAGTACAGAACACTCAAAACACACATATTTGCATCAAATAGCAACAAACACACATTATGTTTACACCAAAGAACTACAAATGCACGAAATAACTCCACAAACATATAATACATGTCACAAATAGTTAAACATCATCCTAAATGCATGTTTTGCCACAACAACGACGGAATCATCATATAAGTAGTTCAAAAGTCATGTTTTCCCACAACAACGACGGAATCCTAAGTAAACTATGGAGCTGACTCGTCACCGTCAGCTCGAGATCCGTCCTGCTCCATGTCGTTCTGGGTTCCCGATGATGAAGCATTTCCCTATAAAGATCCATATTAGTCGACTAAGCTGGAAAAATGAATCAGTTAACAAGCTGCAAGCCAACTTACCAAGTTGAGGTTGAACGGCGGTAGAGGAGGTAGAGGAGTAGCTGATGGATCCCGTGGAAGAGCGCTGACCATCTGCAAAGATCAAAAGAGATAGACCGGTGAGTTTACACGCATATAATGATGAATGGAACTAAAAGGGGTGAAAATAATACATGCATCATTGCCTGCATCCATGCATGCTGGCTACTCATCTGCGCCTCCATTCTTTGGACCTTCTCTTGGGACTCCATCGCGATCCGCTTGTTTTCATCAACTTCATCCTACGGGATGTTTAATGTCAACAATTGCGCAACGGAAACAAGATATACGGGTGCTGAAGAATGATTGTACCTGCATAGCGGCGATGGCATCTAGTCCTGGCCGTGGGCGGCGCTCGATAGAGGGCAATGAGCTGACCGACCTCGCACGGATCTGGGAGAGTGTGGGTGTACCTGTGGTATCGAAGGCGCCATTGGCGAAGGCAAATCTGCCGTTCCTTCGACCCTCTCCCGCAACCATAGCAACCTGTGGATCATAGGGGG
Organism: Alopecurus myosuroides; assembly: GCA_028641055.1. Taxonomy (NCBI): domain Eukaryota; kingdom Viridiplantae; phylum Streptophyta; class Magnoliopsida; order Poales; family Poaceae; genus Alopecurus; species Alopecurus myosuroides. Next base: position 6,792,819 of record CM054057.1, read on the forward strand.
CCGTGAAGGGGTCACAGTCAGGGCCGTGCTTCTCCTTCATCTTCTCGACGTACTTGTCCCACTTCTTGCCGGTTTGCGAGTTGATCCACTGCTGATCAGCCGGTACATCCGGTTTCAGCACCTTGGGAGTCCGGGTCCTACGGAAGGCCTGCATGCGATTGATCTCATTGCCCTTCTCGGCCTAAAATTGAAAGCAGAAGTATATTAGCACAAACCTATAAAGTTAGAAAGAACATTGCATTGAAAAGGAAAAATATGAACGGTTATTTACCTCTCTCTGGACGATGCCGGTGAGGGTGAGGCCGCCCTGACGGTGTCCCTCGCCTAGCAGAAGACGCCGGGCCCGGCACGCGGCGTGTTCCGCCTTGTACCTGTCGCTCACCCACTTCGCGACCATCACCTTATAGCAAGGCAGCTTGTTGGCCAGCCACTGAGGCACCACCTGTTTGAAAAAATTAGAGCCACGTGAGACCACCCGGCGGCCATATACGAATAACTATAAATACTATGTCCTTACCTTCAAGTATTGGACCTCGGACAAGTGAATCAGTCGGGCGTCCTTCTTGGACAACGTGGTGTTCAAGTATTTGGCGTAGAACTTAACCACGCACAGCACACGCGCCTCGTAGTGCATGTCACGGATAAGCTTCTTGGCCATCTTGATCAGCACAGCCGTGGCCCTAGCCTCTTCCCCCTCGACGCAGGTGAAGTAGTCCTACAACCATTGCAGAAATTTAAGACATTAGCACGATATATATATATTTCACGAAAGATATTGCCCTAAAACCATTTAGCATTGGAAAATATACTAACCCAGAAATCTGTAATCACCCGGGTGCCTAAGTGGTCGTACACCCGGCCCCACTTGTCCGCCACATCGGGCGCCTGCTCGTAGTGCTTCCAGGAAGCAGCTGGCTCCTCCTTACCATCCAGGGTGACCAAGCCTGGGAAATGCTTCTTGCAAAGAAGCCCAAGGATGCCGCTCATGGGCCGTGGTGGCCTGGGCCCCACATACGCCAAGGACATGCACGTGCACAAAAGAAAAACAAGCTAGTTAGTTATGTTTTGATGAAAAATTAATATAGCAAAAATGTAGCAACGATGATTAACAATCACTTACGTGTCGCCGTCCGGTCTGACCAAGTGGTGCCGGTGGGGGTATGGCGGCTCAGGTAGCCGCGTGGGCCCGCGCAGAAAAGGTTTCTTGTCCGCGGGCCACACTTTCCCTAGCTGGGGGAGCGGGTGTGCGAACAAGTCCTCGTCCTCCTCGGACTCCGGGTCCGAGGGCTGCTGCTCCTCCTCCTCGTCCCGGTCAGACCCGTCCTCGGCGTCTGACCCCTCCTGCTCGTGCTCCTCCTCCTCCTCCTCCTGCTCCTCATCCTCCTGCTCCTCCTCCTCGTCAGAAGAAGTAACCTCGGGCAAGGGGCTCTGTGAGCGAGCAGCCCGGTGCGAACCACGCCCCCCTGGGCGACGGGCCGGGGCTCTCCGTGAGCTAGAGGTCTCCTCCGTGCCCGCGCCGGGCGTCGCAACCCGTCGTGACCCTATCAGTGTGCGCGCGCCATCCTCAGATCTGGCGTACAAGCCCTGCACATGGGCCTTCTTGGGGGCGCTGCGCTTTAACCCCTTGGGGGCCTTGGAACCTGCCATGTTTCACCTGTTATGACACAAGAGGGAACCCGATTAATACATGTGATAACAAATGTTAAAAAGTTAAATAAACAAAGAGTAATTCATACAAAGCATATTATGTACATGCAAAAATAAATTAAAGCGCAATTAAAATAGTAAAGTCTCACAATTTCACCTTTTCTGTACTTAAATGTCTAAATATAAACTAGCAGAAGCGCTCATCGTAACCACGGGCTGCTTAAAATCCTGACATTTGTCATGTGCACGATTTTCTGCTGAAAATCTCCTCCCATGAGCTTGAAGAACCTGATCTTGTTCACGGCCATGTGCTCCTAGAAGTAGTGCTCTTGCCACTCCCTGCACTGATATTTTGGTGACCAAAATAACAGCGTAGGGAGTGGCAAGAGCACTACTACTGGGAGCACATGGATGTGAACAAGATCAGATTCTTCAAGCTCATATGGGAGGAGATTTTGAGCACAAAATCGTAAGTGCTTGGAGACTCTAAGAACCATGACAAACGTCAGGATTTTAAGCGCAAGTAATGTAATAGCAATAAGAAGTTCGGAATAGAAAAATAAATCCTGACATTTGTCATGTGCACGATTTTCTGCTGAAAATCTCCTCCCATGAGCTTGAAGAACCTGATCTTGTTCACGGCCATGTGCTCCCAGAAGTAGTGCTCTTGCCACTCCCTGCACCGATATTTTGGTGACCAAAATAACAGCGTAGGGAGTGGCAAGAGCACTACTACTGGGAGCACATGGATGTGAACAAGATCAGATTCTTCAAGCTCATATGGGAGGAGATTTTGAGCACAAAATCGTAAGTGCTTGGAGACTCTAAGAACCATGACAAACGTCAGGATTTTAAGCGCAAGTAATGTAATAGCAATAAGAAGTTCGAAATAGAAAAATATTACAAGCTATAAGTTTCGAAGTGACACACAAATAGTGAAAACTAAATGCTAATTATACATTGACGGTTACATAGTTGGAACACAAATGGTTCAGAACCCATTGTCTACATCCTTGGGATCATAACTTGGACCGGGATCATCATCGTCGTCGCTATCACGGGTGTACCACCACTCTTCCATGTAGTTCGATGGTGGACCGCTCGGCTCCTCAACATCGGGTATGTGGAGACGTTCAAGTAGTTCCACGTCCTTAGAGTTAAGAACAGCTGGATCGTCGTCTTGCTCACTCTCGGCGCCCATGCCATCATCACCGTCGTCTTCTACCATTTCGTCAATTGTGGGCAAGTCGATGCTGAACCGGCCGGTGAGCCCATCGTCGTCCTCTTGATAGAACTTTCCCTCATAGGTGATGGGGTTTATGCGCTGGTGGTAATCTTCATCGTTTGGAGGAGGTGGTCTATTACGCGGTGGCACCGTGATCACCACATCCCACCCCTGGAGACGTTTCATAGTTTTGCATGGGTAGGGGAGATAGAATACTTGGGTGGCATGTTGTGCAATGATGTAGACATCATCTCCCCCATAGACAGATGCTCGTTCAATTTCGATCAATCCAATTTCAGGATTTCGTCTCACTCTAGTTGGATCGAACCAATGGCATTTGAATACAACCGGGTTCTTCTTGCCGAAATGGAAATCGAGCTCATAAATTCCCTCGACGATGCCGAAGTAATCACCACCGGCATTCGTGAAGACCCCGAAATTATTTGTCTTCCGGTTCGGCCGTTTCTCATCGTAAGAACGGGTATGGAAGCGATACCCATTCACATCGTAAGATGTGAATGTCTTGAGGGAGTAGGTGAACCCGCGGGCAAGTTGCCGCAACTCGGGACTCATTTCCTTGTCGGTTAAAGCCTACAAGGTCAATAGGAGTGTTACTTAAAGCTAAGATCGGCGTAAAATATGTCTCACTAGAAACCATGTAAGATAGAGTGTTACTTTTGTGGCGAACCAACTAATGAAACCGCCGCCTCCTTTGCCACCCTTCTTAAAAATAGTAGTCTTCTCGTCGTAGGTAGGTTCTCGGGAATGATGTTTCCAGGTTTCTTTCTCAAATAACCTAGGTGCGGAATGACAAAAATCGGAGTTAGACACAAACTATGGGAATGAAAGCTTGTGAAAAGAAGGTGTTGAGCACTTACTCAATGTAGGGCTTTACTTCCGCCGTGTTCTTCAGGACACACGAGAGAATAGCCGTCCATTGTTCATGTGAGTCTACTTGCTCTTGCTTCGCGCCACTTGATCTGCCACCAAGCCCTGCAAGTATGCTAAGCTCGGGTGCATCCGCGGAGTTGGGGTCATTATTGTACCGAGAAACTGGATTATGACGAGTGGGAAGACTTTCATGATAGTACTTTGTCGTAAAGTTTGCCACCTCCTCGTTGAGGGTTGCCTCACATATGGATGCTTCGATGCGACATTTGTTCGTGCTTTTCTCTCTAAGTTTCTTCTGCTCTCTCTCGGTTGAAAACATCCAGCGGTACTGCACAAGGCCACCCAATCGTGCCTCTTCAGCCAGATGCAAGAGCAAGTGTTGCATCGGATTAAAGAAGCCGGGGGGAAAGATCGCCTCTAGGTCCACCAGTAAGCCGGCAACCTGTTTCTCCAACTTAGCAACCACAGCTCGGTCTAATTCCTTGGCACAAAGCTGGCGAAAGAAAAAACTCAACTTGGCTAGCACTAGCCAAATTTCCTCATCAACGTATCCTCGAATCATGACAGGCATGATCCGCTCAATCCATACGTGGTAGTCATGACTCTTGAGCCCTGTTATCCGAAGCCCTGCAAGATTCACTCCCCTCATTATATTAGCTGCGTACCCATCAGGGAAGAAGAGACAGTCCAAGATCCACTGGAGAACTTCTTTCCTTTGGGCCCTAGTCAGGCAGAAAGGGGCCGGTGGCTTCGTCCACGTTTTTTTGGTTTTGGTGGGAGGCTTCATGTTTAAATGTTTCCTGTCACATAGCTCCTCTTGATCGACTCTTGCCTTAACGTTATCCTTCGTCTTCTTAAGATCCATAAGTGTTTCCCAAAGGGCCTCGGCGATATTTTTTTCCGTGTGCATGACATCAATGTTATATGGAAGAAGAAGATCCTGCATGTAAGGGAGCTTCCACAGGCATGAGATGTGAGTCCACTGGTGCCACTCTCCATATCCCAGAAAGCCAGTCCCCTCGGCATTGAGCTCCAGACTTTCTAGCTGAGCCTTCACGTCTACACCGGTCATCAAAGTTGGTCGTGGAGCATCGACAACTACATCTTTCGTCCACTTCTTTTTATTTCGCCGGTATTTGTGACCAAGACGAAGGAACTGACGATGTTGGTCAAAGAATGAGTATTTTCCACCCTTTTTGAGCCAAAGGAAAGTCACAGCCTGGTAGCACACCGGACAAGGCCACTTCCCATGAGTGCACCAGCCGCAGAATATCGCGCGAGCCGGAAGGTCATGCAGGGAAGTGAAGTACCAAACATACATATCAAAGTGCTTCTTTTCTGCGGCGTCGTATGTCCGTACCCCGGTGTTCCAAGCAATGAGGAGATCATCTACCAGCGGCTCCATGAACACGGACATATTCTTCCCTGGATACTCAGGCCCTGGAATTATCAGCGACCGGAACATGTTCTGCCGTTGCATGCACACGCCGGGGGGGAGGTTCATCGGGATAACAAACATCGGCCAACAGCTGTATGAGGCAGACGTCATACCATATGGGTTGAAACCATCGGTTGATAACGCAACGGCTACACTCCTGGGGTCACCCGCTTTCTTCTTATGTTTGCCAACGAAGTCCTTCCATGCTTCACCATCAGACGGATGTATCATCTCGCGGGTTCCAGGAACTACGATTATTTTTGAATTTTACGACTAGATTGAAATTCGAAGGAAGCGGGATACACGACAGTACGTGGATCTAAACATTCTAGGATACATGGACAAACCATTTGTCCCAGCCATCTTGTGGCTCAGGTCTAGTCATACTCCTGCCTAGGCGTATAATACATGTACTCGTAGTCGTCGAAGTCGCCGCCGCCGTCGTCGTTGTCGTCAGATGGGGGCTGAAATGTCGATGGGGGAGCACGCCTGGACTGCGGGTAGCGCAGGCGGGGGTTATCGCCGTTCCTTATGTAGTTCATGACGCCCTGGAGAGTCCGGCCGCGCCACCACAGCCGACGACCAGCCTCGTTGAAGTTCGAAGGAGGCGGGCCGTCCTCCTCGTACCTGGCGAGCGCCCTCTCACACCGATTGAAGAAGAAGACGTCCCAACCTGCGCGGTAGTTGGGATTCCATTGGGGATACGTCCGCTGCTCCGGTGTCAGCTCGAAGTAGTAGTGGTTCGTGATGGCCGCCCGGCGCGCCACACCTCGAGGGACAGGAGGGACCGGCACGCCTCCGACGCTCAGCATCCACCCGGCGGGGACGCCGTACCCGGGAGGGCAGGGGTAGTTTGAGGCGCAGAGCTCCTCCGCCTCCGAGTAGGTTAAAGTGGGTACGGTGGAAGACATGGAAGAGTTGGCGCGAAGAAATGGAAGAGTGTGCTGGGTTGTAGATATGTGCTAACGAGCTAGATGCATGTGTGTTTATATAGTGAGAAGAAGCACACGGATCGTGTGTTTTCTTCGAGGTCTTCGGAGCCGTTGGATCTTTCAAGTGATTGTGAGCCGGTGGATCAAAGATAGGCACACGGATTGTGTGCTTGTTTCACTTCTTTGCCGAGTGTCATATCACGGGACACTCGGCAAAGCTATAAACTGCGCGGGAGGAGTTGGCGCGAAGGGAAAATCTTTCGAGGGAACATTTTTTTGCCGAGTACCCCCCTAGACACTCGGCAAAGATTCGAAAACTACGCGGGAAGAGTTGGCATGAAGCCACGAAATTTTCAGAGCCGAGTTTGCCGAGTGGTGCACGATGGCACTCGGCAAAGATTCTTAGTATGCCGAGTCCCCGTTACGAAAACACTCGGCGAACCCACGCCACCGTTCCATCACGGTCGAAACGCACGGTTCGCCACGTGTCAAGGGTGTGTGCCGAGTGTGGTGTTTTTGCCGAGTGTTTTCTTCTGATTCGCCGTCGTATATTTGTACGCCGAGTATGCCCTGCATGGGACACTCGGCACAAACGTGCTACGCCGAGTGTCGTGTGCAGGGCATACTCGGCATACGCGCTGTTCGCCGAGTGTTCTTTGTTGCCGAGTGTTTGTTGGGCAGGTGTCGGCGTACAGAGCGGTGTGCCGAGTGGCCCGTGATTTGGCACTCGGCAAAGCCTATGTGACTCGGCGATAATCGATTTTCCAGTAGTGACTACGCCAGTGATTCTAATGTTTATTACCAGTATCATGTACAACCATGTTCCATTGTGCACAATGTATGCTACATTTTACCGGGCAAAAAAATGTGTGCTACATTTTTGTCCAGCTATATTTTGAGAAATGCTTACATTTTCATAATAATATAAGACACCAAGTTATCATCGAGCGTGAACTATCTACTGGTCAGTCAATTCACTTGCCTTGCAACTGCATTTTTCCGTACTGCAATGCATCTTAAGTTAAATAATCTTACACATCGAAACTAGAGAAACTAGTAATCACTAGCTACGTTTTTCAGTGAGTGCTGTAATAATCTCTAGCCCTAGGAAAGATATACTATATATAGCCAGTGGATAATTATTAAAGCCAGTAGCGACAAAGCTATAACTATTACACCATAGGATCCGGTGAAAACATCCATGTCGACTGTCGACGAGCGATCTCCCAACACGGTGGGCTCATAGTTTTGGATTTCATATCGAACGCCTCGCCGGTGTCATCAAAATAAATATTATCCCTTTCCACATCTCTTCCGTAGACATAAAGAGACTTAGAGAAGCGTCTGCTGATGAAAAGCGCTTGACCGTCTAGTCGACCTGAAACCCGTTCCCACACACCTTTGCTGGCACACGCTTTGAAAACCTCCACTTTGCGCGTGAAGATGTTGCTTTTGGGGGGAGATTGTAGTAGTCTTCTCACCATGAGTAATTTTCCGCATGACTCGACCAAGTGTCGAACGACCACAATTATATTCTTGTTCTCTTCCAAGTAGGTTACACCTTCCCGAATCTTGGCGTCACCTGTTTTCTCTCTTAGTTCATGGAAGACACGTTTTCTCTCGCACTCCTCTTCGGTTAGTTGCACACCACTGAAGTATTGAAAGCCAAACTCACCCTCTTCATAGTGTTTGGCCTCGAAATTATCATCATCGTCATCCCTCCATACATCGAAACGATAATGTTGCGTTGGTGGGTGCTTGATGAGGCGCACAATATCAGTGATCTTGGGTACACCATCACTATCAAAATCGATACTGAGAGAGACAAGGTCCTCGGCCTGAGTGATCCCGTAGAGTTTGTCCCCAACGAAAGTAATGTCGATGATGTATATAAAAGGAGCTTTCTGTGGCTCGGGCAACCAGACGCCCTTCCCTGGCTGGACCAGGATGACGGGATGGTTCCAGTTATTGGTCATGAGAGCCACGATATCACTAGGGGTCGATCGCATGAGCACCTTGCGCACCTGGAAGATCTCGGAGACATCCCCGATAATGGCGTCCAACTCGGGTAGCGACACTGTCGTGTCTGAGAAAACATTGTGTAGGCAGTAGGTATGTAACTTATTCGCGTCGGTGCAGTCGAGGGCGAGCCACTCATTGGTAGAGCCAATGCATTTCGCGTTCTCCGGCACGGATGGGAGACGGCAGCACGAGCTGGCAGCACCATCGTCCTTGGAGAGAGTCAGGAAGGAGCCGTCCGATTCGACGATCCATGGCAGCAGTTTTGGAGGCGTAACATGCTGCCGCATGGCAGCACGCCACGAGCGGCACACGGCGCCGAGACGAGCGCGGTCGGCGGAGAGGGCCAACTGCTGAGCATGGCACATAGCCCGGAAGCCGCGGCGGTCGGCGGCGGCAGCCATGGATGGGAGGGCCCGGCGTAAGATCTTCCACATCGCGGAGATGCGTCCCCGTCTCCGGTGGTGGCCAGAGGCCAAAGGGAGGGCCCTTAAGATCGACCACACGGCGGAGAAACAGGGTCGCTGGCCGGGAGCGGTGTCATCGAGGCGGTCGATGACGAGACCTAGGATCTCAGGTGGGATCTCCGACCACGGCGGCACTGACGGCGCCATAGATCTTGGACGCTTCACCAGGTCCTGGATCGATTTCTTTTTCTTAAGTAGTGGATCGGAACCACGAAGTACTAGCACGGATCCGAATTTGAGGAGGAGTCGTTCAGTTTAATGAACGTGACTCGATCGGACTCGTCAACCTGTCCACTCACGTCAACACCGAAATAATCTCAAAATATACGCACAGCTTAATTAGGTCTTGATCACCAAAATGTACACGAGTACAAATAATCCACGATCACGAATACGACCAGATATCACAAGTCTAATCTCTCCTATCTAAAAGAAAAGTTTCGTTCCTTCAACCGTCAAGCAAAAAATCCTGTCGTCAAGACTACCGCGTCCTGTCGTTAACCGCGATGAAATTTATTACCGAAAATCAATGACCGGAAATCACTCCCGTCGCCAAGCTGTCATATCTGAGTACCCTATTGCCGCCGCCCACTCACCTCCCTCGATCTCTCATCTCCCTCAGCCCCGTGATGAGGAGGTCGCGATGCTGAGAACGCCGCCGTGCTCGAACTCGGACACCGACGTCTTCGCGAGGGCGCCCTACGACCAAGCGGCCATGGACGCGGTACCTATACCTGCACCAACAACCATGTCTGTCGCGCAGGCTCTTGTGCTGTTAGTGGTGGTTGAGGTGGCCGCACGCGTGTCCGCAGCGGGGGTGTGCGCGACGGAGAGGTTCTGCTGGTCGTCCTCTTCAATCTCCAGCCTCCTTTGTGGCGCCCACGACGTGCAGCCTCTACTCCCTCCTGGATCTAGCCAGCGGTTCCACTTCCGCTCATCCCTCCTCGACCTCACCTGACCCTCGCCATGCTCTTTAAGTATTGTGCATGTATGTGCGATCTGAATCGATCTCTATTTTCTTCCCTGATTTGATTTGATTCGTTTGGCTGATGGATGTCTATACGCAGGCGCGTACATGACGTCGGGGCGTCGCGGCCTACCTGTGGATGGCGACGGCATGCAGCGTGGTCTCTCTTCTACGTCCTCGCCCGCCATGGCGCCCGAAGGCAGGGCTGGCCTACTGCAAGGTATCGCCCGGAGTATTTCACTGTCCGATGCTGAGGTTGTTACATTCCTGGTGTGTAGATGCTGTTTGCAGGACTAGGTGTTGATTATGTATCAACTTCATTCTACATGAAGGCTTAGCTCCTATTAATTTGATTATCGGAGATAACTTCCACCGTGATGCCCTTTGTGGAACTGGAGGCGTGAAAACCATTGGAACTATGCCTCGGTAACTTTCTGCAATGTTATATTTAAATAGATTAACCTCCAAACCATTTTTATAGTGTTTAGAACTTCAGAACTCGGTTCGTTTGAAGACTGAATGAACAAGCCATATGGTATGGCTATATCTCATCATATGCCATACGTTTTTCTGGTGCTTTTCAGGGTAGAAAATAGAATACGCCGGCAACCAAAACGTTGCATTGTGTCGCATACTAGGAGTCTAGGACAGGGCAAACCTCGGCTTTGGCCTTGTCAATACTGAATTGATATAGCAGATGGGAAACTCTCCAAATAAGAAATGCTACGGTTTGGACACATAGCAGTAAGCCCGTCTTCTGGAGACTTAATTTTGGACAAGTTAGTGTGAGTTGGTGGACTTGGATATGAAGGCCTTGCTTCATATCTGCGATTTGAAATTTTATCACAATAATGACATGTGAATTATATAATCTAAATATCGTGTGCGCTTACACAATGGTTATTTTGGCATATAGGGGTTGTTAGAGGGCCTAAAAGCATATAGGAAAACTGACGATTCTTTCTTATTATTTCGTCCCGAGGAGAACGCCATAAGGATGATAAATGGTTCAGAGAGGACGTGCATGCCTGCACCAACTGGTCAAATATTCCTGGACGTAGTGAAGCAAATCGTTTTGGCAAATAAAAGATGGGTAAGCATATTTATGTAATCTCAAGCTCATTCCATTTTGCTTTGTATTTGTTACTCCTTGTTATGTTTGTGTTTCCTAACTTCTTATTTGATGTACAATATTTTTAGGTGGCCTCGGTTCCTTGTGTATTAGGCCACTACTTACTGGAAGGCGGTCCTATTCTTTTTATTTTGGCAAATTAAGGATAGACTAGGTGTTGATTATGTTTCTCAACTTTATTCTCCCCTGGTGGAACTGGAATTGTGAAAACCATTGGAAACTATGCCCCCGGTAACTTTCTACATCAACATCTACAAAGCTATATTTTCATAGAATAAGCGTGCAAATTATTTGATCATAATTTACTGAATCATTACCTTCGCAACTATCCACTCTCTACCAATCATTTTCTTACACCTTGGCGTGGTTCCTTTTATGTTTTCAATGCTCAGAAGTTTATAGAATGGATATAACCGTATTGCTGCAAATGAAGATATGTACATCCACAGTGTAATAGGGTTATCTATTTGAAAAGAAATATTGAACCTTGATGTGTAATAGCCCCCAACTGAATGCAATTAAAAATCTTATACTTCGGCTGGTTGTCTTCCTCTATATAAGTAATACGGGTGTATGGGTGTATGAAGTCCTGATAATAGGAAGGGCTTGAATTTAGTGCAAATGGGGCTCTCAGCTTATAGCATTCTAAATTACCCGCCACAACCTCCATTCATCTGATTTACAAATGTGTATTAGTTGAAGTTATTTATTATTGCTAATTTTGTGGTTCTACAATCTTTGGGCTTGCAGCTGACCTTTCTATCATTGAGAATTACTTTCATGTGAGATTGCAGCCCAATAGTTAGAAGGATGGCATGACATCCAGGATGTGGAATTGTAGTGGGATTTCAGGCTTGCTTGAAATGGCGAGGGTGCTGCCCACGCCACCATTATGCCTGGCAGAGGTATGATTTGGTGCCTCAACTCTTCTAAGATTTTTTTTGAGCTGTATCTCTTCTAAGATTTAAATCAAGTCACATGCTAGAAATGGTCTTACTCTTATATTTGATGGCAATGCTTGTTGTGTTCTGCCATCATTTTTAAGATGATTCCTTGAGCGATTAGTGGAAATTAAATTATAATGTTACTGACTACATATATGATGCCTTGGGAGTTGGGAGCTTTGTGCATGTCTTTGATGCAGTACAGATACAATAACATTTGAAAATCAATCTAGGTTCTAATTTAAATAGACTATATGATGACATGAATGTAAATGTATTGTAGCTATCTCTGTTTCCACAAGAGGCAAATGTAACTAAACTGTATGTTGCTTTGTAAAATGACAGGGTATAACTGCACCGACTTCATATCTAATTTTGCGGAAGGGGACTAAACTGTATGTTTCTTTGAATTAAATGACAGGGCAAACAAAACTGCGGAAGAGTACATTCATCTGGATTCTAATTTTTAATAAGGGCGATGTAGTTATATTTGTATAATTAATCAATGTTTCATGGCATGTTAATTGGTTTGTTTTATATTTGCTTCCTAGAAAGATGGTACCTAATTCTATTGTTCGTAAATTCAGTTCTTGCCTGTGGATGACTGCTTTCATCAATCCTTATCAACTATAAATGGGCGATAAGAAACAATGGGAATAGTGTATCTATAGAATTATGTTTACAGTTTTTCTTTTGACAGAAACATGCAGATTGCAGTGGAAAGTCATGGATATCTCCTGCTACTTGTAAACCTTATTTCTTTTGTTTCAGAAGTTTAGATTTGATTTTCTGAAGCTAGCCTCACTAGATTCTAGATTCTATAAACATTCCGTGTGATGTTCGGAGCCATGCATAAATAGGTTGCACATCTAATTCTCCCCTTCTCTGAAATTATCATGCCATTTTGCCCGTGTGTCTTCTCTAATATAGCACAATTAATCAATTCAGCAGCGAGAGTAAGTTGGTGACACTTCAAGTCGATGATAAACATATCTATGAACGGATCTATCGTGGTAATTTTCCTTTGAGCAGATGATTAGAGCTTTATTCCTGGCAATTTCATATCGTTCATGATTTCTCCTAGAAGATAAAAATATTTTTTTATGGTAAATCTGAGGCCTAAAACAGTGATAATCTGCAAAGCCAATGTTTCTGGCACTTTCTCCCACCTTTTCTAGATTTAGCCACTGGCAACTTGTATTTCTTCATACTTTTGAAGGAAATAGCAGGGCTCTGATTCCTCCTGAAGAAGGCTACATCGCCAGTACCAGAGGAGCTGAGGAGGTATGGTATAGCTAGCAGTTGAACTGATCTGAACCTTATAATGTCTTACACATATATTTTTCGGAAGAAACTGATTAACCATTAGGTTTGTTGTTTCTGATGATTTCTGATTGTCTTATACTTGGCTTTTGTTGTGACCGCGGTTTGGTCCAGGCCCTCGCATGCAAAGGAACCACTGCTGGTTGAGGATCAGCTGCCCATGGTCACATCAGCATCATCTCGGGGCAGACGCAGATAGAAGATCTTCTGTATCTGTAGATAACCATGCATTTTCTTCTAATATTTGATGTTCAAATTACTTTATGAACTTAATATTTTTTGTTCTTCTGAAAATATCTTTAGCATGTTAAACGAAAGAGAGTAGATTAGGAGGAAAAATTAATCTTCTTTGGAACAACATTAGCATCAAACGTCCACAAGATAGTTTTATGATTAATCTCTCTGCCGCGTCGTTAGGAGGAGCGGTAAGATCCATGGATGGATTCCGGTGTGGCCTCTCACAATATATAGTTGAAGTTTCGGCACCAGCAAATGAACCACGACTTCTGGAAAGTTGGATTTACTCCTTGAATACTTGTGATTCAATCTGTAACAGCGGTACGACGTGTTATACTAATGGGTTTTGCTGGTGTGTAATTGTGTCAAAGAAAAATAAATTGTTTGCAGTTTATAATATAATAACAAACATATGGGTTAGCTAAAAATTATGTTGGCGTGTTTTAGGTTTTGAGCACCTACAAAATATGTGACCATGTTTTATAAATATAAGAAATGCACAACTTTGCATCGCTTCAAAACTGAAGTTGTACACTATAAGGACCGTGGCAACGCACGGGCACTCAACTAGTAATTATCAAAAGGTAAAGCAGTGGTGCTCTCATAGCGGGTTGACCTTTTGATGCATAATAGTAACTCAGAACCGGCTTCATAGGGAGTTTGTATTATGAGGTGTTATGTGGTACCCCTATTTTTTTGAAGTGTTCCGTGGTACCCCTGAATGAATAATGGCCCTAGCTATATTTTAGTCCATCTAGATGGGGCCGCGGCCGCGGCCTAGAGGAAATAAGCGGTTCACTGGCGTCCCCTAATTGGGATCCCCTACCTATCGCTTGTAGCGAGCCGGAAGAAAGGCTCGCCCGCGAGCACCGCTCGCTCGCACAGCTCCACACCTGGGTAAGCCCATTTTGATTTTTTTTTCTTTTTTAATTTTCTTTGTTAGAAAAAATTCATATAACTTAAAATGAATATTTTTTAAATGGTGAACAAATTTTAACTTCGAATGATTCCAAAACATAAACAAATGTTACATATGAGCAATTCTCAAATTTTAAGAAAATTTAATCTGAACATTTTTCATTTGAACAGTTTTTATCCGAACAAAATTCAAATTTGAAAAAAATATAAATTCGAACATTTTAAAGTTTGAACAGTTTATAGTTTGAACAAAAATAATCCTAAACAAAAATTTCGGTGAACAAAAAAAAAGGAAACATAAAAGAAAATGGGAAAATGTAAAAACAGAAAAATGAGACAATAAAAATCTTAAAATGGAAAGTTAGACACAAAACGTGGGTTCTTATACTTGTAAAATTTGTGAGAAAACCAATATCTGCAGGACATGCTCAGGGCATGTGTAATCTCCTTCGGCAAAGGATGGGAGAAATATCTTCCTTTCGCCGAATTCTCCTACAACAATAGCTTCCAACTTAGTCTGAAGTTGGCTTCCTTTTTAGGTTCTTTATGGAAGAAAATGTCGCACTCCACTGAATTGGTCCGAAGCCGGAGAAAGACCACTATTTGGTCCGGATGCGTTCAATGAAGCTCAAGAGAAAGTTCGTGTCATTCGAGAGAACTTGAAGGCTGGCCAGTCTAGGCAGAAGAGCTACTATGATAAGCACCATAAGGGGATCCACTACGAAATTGGTGATAAGGTATATTTATGTGTCTCTCCTCTTCGAGGGGTTCGTCGATTCAGAATAAAGGGAAAATTGGCTCCGCGCTATGTTGGTCCCTTCTCTATATTAGCCTAGCGTGGAGATCTCTCCTATCAGTTGGAGCTACCATCCAACTTTCCATATGTTCATGAAGTCTTCCATGTTTCCCAACTCCGTTGTTGCTTCAAGGATCCTATTCGTGGGATCAATCATGAAGAGTTGAATCTTCAGGAAAATCTGGCCTATCACGAGACTCCTGTGCGTATACTTGATGAAGCGGAAAGGATGACTCGTAACCAGTTCATCAAGTTTCTCAAGATCGAGTGGTCGAATCATTCCGAAGATGAAAAACCCTGGGAAAGAGAGTCTAGTCTTTGAAAGGATTATCCCGACTTCTTCCTTCAAGCTTAGAAATCTCGGGACGAGATTCTTGTAGGGGGGGGGGCGAATTGTAACAACCCCACTTATGTAATATGAATTTTTGAGCTAAATAAAAACTTAAGTGAATTCATGCATCATGGAATTCATAATTGGAAGAAGAATAACAAGAAGAAGACAATATAAAACAAATGCCACATTTTATTGTTTAATTAAAAATGCCAGAAACTGAAAACTCAAGCAAGTTACTTGTGAAAAATTTCTCCAATTGAGCTAAACCCTTAACCAATGCTTCCTTGTGTTAAATAAGGGTCACAAAAAAGAGGTCACCAAAAATTGAGTTCATTAAAGTCCTAAAAACATAAGTTTTTTGCACATCAGTAATTCAAAACTAAAACAAGTTTGTTCTACAAACTCTATCCAATTGCTCTGAAATATTTATCACAGTCGTTTGATGCTAAATAAGGAATGTCTGCAAATTTCCATAAGTTTTGGAAGTGTTTATGTAATTTTAATAAATCAAATGCATTTCTGTTAGAAATAGAATTAATTCTAGTTTGTTCTACAAACTTTTCCAAAATTATCTAAGAAAGATATCAGTGCATCTTTGTGGTAAATAAAAATTTCCCACCACAGATCATAAGGTTGTGAATTAGTGAAGTGCCTCAAATAATTGTTGGAAGAAAGTTGCGAAAAGAAACTAAAACAAGTATGGTTTAAAAATATATTCAGAGTGACTTGAAAATTTTATCAGTGGTGCCTAATAACAAATAAGAATTTTGGGAAAAATTAAAAAAATTTGAATGGATTTGGTGGTTCAATTAATTGGTTTTCAAAATTCCAGAAAAGAAAAGGGGGAAGAAAACAGAAAATGGAAAAAGTTCCTCGGGAGCTTCCACAAACCCCCCCCCCCCTCGTCTCTCACCTCCCGCGACCGCTGGAGGCGCCATGGATGCCACCTCGTGCCAGGGGCCCATCTGCCGCACTCCTTCTCGCTCTTTAAGTGGCCCAGGACGCCCTACAACCCGAGGAGAAACCCTAGATCGAGCCGGCGCCTCCTCTCTCTCGTAGCTTTCTTGCACGCCCTACCGAAACCCGAGCTCAGGCCTCCGCTCGCCGCTGGCGTTTGAGCTCCTCCCCGACAAAATGGCTTGAACCAAAAATTTCCACGCGTTGTCTTCTCCCTCCCGGGCCAATAAATCGAGCCGGGACGCCATGGTTGAGGAGATCGGCTCTTCTTCTCCGGTAGCGGTCGAACCTTCCGTCGCAAATCGCCGTTGCTGCTCTGCATCTCCGGCTGCACCGAGTTCAACCACGTGTCGAGGGTGAGCTAAGCTACCTCCTAGACATCATGTCTCCTCCCCTCGTTTCCTAGATCGCCGGTGCGCTTCCGGCCGAGCTGAGCCGCGGCGGGAGCTCGGTGCCGTCGATGTTTCCGGCCAAATTTCGTTGCGCAACCATGTCTGGTAGATGGCCCGTAGGGCGTACCTTGGTGTAGGCCTAGCACGCGACTCCGGCGTGCACTAAAACAGCGGCGCCGTCGCGGCCGCTGTCGCCGGACGGCGTGCCACGGTCACACGCACGCGTTTTGACCAAGTCAAATTGCTAGTGGGGCCTCGTGCCCGCATGGCCACCACGTGGCTCCTCACTGGGCCCTGGGTCCAGCAGTCAAATCTTTATTTCTAAAATTCATATAAATTCAAAAAATGCAACAATTTGAGAAATACAATTTTCCATGGATTCATCTAAGTGAGAACTTTCTGTTAGTACCATTGGTGAAAAATGTTTCTATTTGTACACTAATTAATTAATTACATAAATTGACTTAAAAATTGGAAATTTGGAAAAATGATAATTTGAGTTCTGTTAATCCAATTTGAAAAAATTTGGTTTCTATTTTTTTCTTAACAAACTTTACACATCAATAGTTTATTTGGGCATGTTTGAACTAATTTTCTTCTCTGTTTAAATAAAATACCAAAAAGGTCATAATTGAAACATTTTTGATTAATTCTTAACTTAAAACATAGTTATGGAAAAATTATGTTTGATACCTCAAAATGTTCAGAGGAACAATTGATAGATATTTTGAACCGAAGTGGAAAATATCGGCTCGGCCCTCCTTGGCGCCATTTATTTTCCCTCTAAACATAGAGTTATAGAGAGCGGATTTTGGAGGGGGAGAAAGCCCAGACTTTGGCGCCTTCCCCACTAGAGCCGAGGTTATGCGGTTCGGCGCTCGTGTCCTGTGGAGCCGAAATGCATTGCCTTGGCTCCACCTATGTTGGCGCCGTCCCTTTTTTTCCCTTGAAACAGAGAGTCTAGAGAGCAAAGGTAGGTACGGTGAAAATGCCGAGTTTTCGGCGCCATAGAGCTTGGAGCCGTACTTAGTTAGTTCGGCGTCACGCTTTTGCTGCACCGATGTGATGTCGCCCTCTCCCGTGGAGCCGAATTGGCTAACGTTGGCGCCCTATCATGTGGAGCCGACCCCTTAGCTTTTATATTTTTTCGACATAACAATCAACATCTTTTTTTGTCACGGAAAACGATTACAACATTACCAATATCACATTGATAATCAGTATTTATCGTGCAAAACAATTACAACATTGACCGCACTTAGAAAACAACGATAACGACATAGATTAGATAATCCTACTTAGCCACCAAGCATTTGAATCATCGTCTTCAACCTCAAAAATCACGACGTGATTGTTATAAATAAGAACCGTCTTTTGGTGATAACTCCTCGTCTTCGTACCCAAAGTGGCCGCATCGATATTCCTACGAGATTCCATTAAAAAGAAATTAGATAGACATCAACCAAAATGCTTGATGCACATATCTCTGGTTTTGTGCATATTGAGAGCTTTCTACCATCATTCTCAAACGAACAATCGTACTCCACTCTAACGATGCACCGAGGTGTACACTGATAACGGATACCTGGAATTCCACCTACACGCTCCGAATCATACGGATGAACCGAGCTTCCAGGAAGAGCATGGATTCTATACATGATGGTATTAGATAGGTATAGCCTGGTGAGTGTGGACTCTTTCGTAGACTTCAGTCAGCAACATTAGTATATAACTGAACACACCATGTGCACCAATATAGTCACTCATTGATATAAATAAGTAAGCACTTTGTTGCTATGCTTGTTGAGTGTGACAACACATTCCAAAGATGTTTGTATTCTGCTCAATCAATATGCTCTTGAAACACATCACGTGAAAGCACACGAAGCTCAATCAATATGCTGTGCTGGTGACTTAGGGCGCATGTGCTGCTATTGAAAGCTCAATCAATATGCTCATTCAATGAATGATGTGATCTTGAAACACACCACGTGTCGGCGGAGGAGGACCTGCCGGCGCGGCGAAGCATTTGAAAGACGGGCGCATTGAGTTTTTTTTTCCTTTTTTATGCCAAAAAATGGCCCTTTTCCCCGACTAACGCCAAAACTTGCCCCTGCTAAATCTTAGACGATGTCGCCATTATTAATTGCTGCACCAATAATTTGCTGGGTTTTCCACTAACAGCAGTAGCATGGTGTGTTCCACTAGTGTCCCAAAAATAATTGAGCTTTCACCACGTGTCAAAGTGAAAGCTCAATTATTTTATTAACAACTAAATCTTGTACCCATATTTGTATTGGGATTCTACAAAGCAATAAATAGTACGTGGATATGATAGTACTACGTGATTCCCGCGCGCGGAGGCGCTCTTACGGGCGGCGCCCGCGTTCACGGCAATGGTATGCCAAGGCCGGCCGCCTCGACCGCGCCCGCAGGTTGTTCGACGGATAGACCGCGAATGGCGTGCTGGTGTGGACCAACCTGGTTTCCGGGTACTGCCGTGCTCGGCGAGCTGACAAGGCACACGTGCTGTTCGAGCGATGTTGTCCTGGAATGTGGTATGCGCGCGGCGCGCCAAGATGTTGAGGGAGGCCTTGGAGGTGTTCGACGCGATGCCAGAGCGGAAAGTCGTCACCTGGATGGTCTTGGTCAAGCCCTACGATGACTGCAGTCTGCAGTCATTTGCAGGAGGTGATGGACCTGTTCGACTGGATGCCGCGGAGGAACTCGTACTCCTGGAACGCCATGGTCTCTGGTTTCCTTCGTGCCGGGAGAGTGGACGAGGCAGTCAATCTGTTCGAGAGGATGCAGGATAGGAATGTTGTTTCACCTGGATGGTCACCAGCTTGACGCATAACGGCCGCATTTCGATGGCAAAGGAGTTCTTTTACCGGATGTCGGTAAACAAGGACATCGCGGCATGGAACGCGATGATCACCGCATATGTCAATTATAGCCAGGTTGAAAAGGCTCGGAGAGTGTTTAATTTGATGCCCACAAACGACCTGGCGAGCTGGAGCCTTGTAATTGATGGCTATGCCAAGAAGGAGCTCAAGG
The DNA here is from genome assembly GCA_028641055.1 of Alopecurus myosuroides. NCBI lineage: Eukaryota > Viridiplantae > Streptophyta > Magnoliopsida > Poales > Poaceae > Alopecurus > Alopecurus myosuroides. The sequence goes on from CM054057.1 coordinate 6,812,495, forward strand.
ATGAAGCTATGGGTTTGTTTCTTCACATGCTCCGGTCAGCACTAGCTCCTAAATGCACTACATTGACAAATATCGTAGTCATATCCGAGAGCAGAGTCAAAGCGGGGCAAATCCATGGCGTGGCTCCTGTCTGAAACTTCCTTAGCAAACGCTCTGGTCAGCACTCAGCATGGACTCGAGGAGCAGCAGCCTCGTCGACATCCTCGGCCATGCATCACGTGTGAGGGAAGCTATGGAGGTTGTTGCCGCCATGCCGCTGGAGATGCGAGACAACGACGTCCTGAGGATGGTGCCAGGAGCCTGCATGATGCATAATGAGGTGTATGTGGGGGTGGGGCAGGCTCTTGCCAAATCTGCTGACGGCCCCTCTGTTTAAAGTTCAGGTGACGCGAGTGTAGAAAATATAGGAACCCTAATATTGTGTTGTATATTGCTTGGCCCTCGTATGAGGTATATAAGAGAGGTACATGGGGAGTTACTTGGAGTACAAGGCAAGTATGACTAGGTTTAAACATATTCTATCTCTACACATATATGTATCCTAACATCCCCCTCAGTCGTAGCGGGAGTGAAGCGGACGCTTGCGACTGGATTTAAAGTTTTGCGCTTTCGTCGCTTCCTCCTTTTCGTCATCATCATCTGTCCTCTCTTCCCTCCCGCAGTCACAGCGGGAGTGGCGTGGACGCAAGTGACGACGCGGACGCTGTTGACTGAAGTTGTTGCCGATGTGTTGCTGTAGACGTAGCCCTTGTTGTCGATGTCGAGGTAGTCGAGTGTGATGTAGCCGTAGTCGTAGTAGTAGTGGTCGATATAGTACTCGTCGTAGTTGATGTAGCCGCAATGCCGGAGGCGCAAAAAATTGCGCGATGTGTGTGACGGTGCTGCAATTGTGTTTTTTTTACGACGTTTCGCACCTTTAGAGGTACCGTCGCGGGCGTCAAAGGACGCGGTCGTAGGTCATAAGTGAGTCCACCAGTTTTGCCAGGACTGGGAGAAGCTCACCAAGCACACATGGTTTTGCCAGAACCGTGTGCGCGGTTGTAGGGGCTTTCACCGTAGTGATGCCGGGTTGTCGATGCAGTCTTAGCCGTCGTACGCGGTCGATGCCGTCGTCGATGTCGTGGCTTCTTGCAGTAGTACTGTCAGAGGACGCGTGTCCAGCCTTGTGGACGTCGTAGTTGTAGCGGCAGCGGCGATGTGTTGACGAGGTTGTCGATGAAGACCACGTTGATGTAGACCTTGGCGATGTAGTGTTGGTGATGAGGTAGTAGGCGTGAGGTGGTACGTCGCTTGGAGGCGTCCCTCGCGGCGACGATGATGTAGATGTGTTGCTGGCGGAGAAGCCACGTACAATTCCGCACCGGCCTGCGTGTGGTTGTTGTCGCTTCTCGTAGAGGTGCTCGACGAAGATATTGAGTCGTATCTTGGCGTAGTCGTACAGTTTGTAGATGTGTCTGGCTCGATGCAGCGGAGATTTGCTCGGTGCAGTCGTAGTGGCGCGGGGTGATCGCCCTCCCGTGATCTGATGCCGAGCGATCTTGGCGGCCGCGGCGTGCGTAGAGCTGATGCAGTCACAAGTTGTTGCGTGTACCAAGATTCGATGCGTAGTGCATGAGATCTCTTGGTTGGTTCATACCTATATGGGGATCGATGCTTGAAGTAGTCCAACGTGCATGCATGGAGTGGCTGCTGCGCACGTGGTGACGCTGGCCGCACCATGGAGTCCATTGTGCATGCGCACATGACAATTTTCCTTGACAAGCCTGGTGAGATGCCCGCGCGTGAGACCTCGTCTCCTCCGTGTCCGGCGAGGCAGGCCATGTCTTCGTGGCTCAGCACCGATCGATTTGCACTGTCTTTTACCGTACGAGGAACATGAGATTTAGGGATTTATTCTGTGGCTAATCTTGGATCTAATTTAGGAATAGGAAATTTCGAAATTGGCTAAAATCTAATCTAAAGAACCGATCCGATCATTGATCGAAACCGGGTGCCGCGCCCCCGAGGAGAGATTTCCCCGGGGGCGGCGCGTTGCGGAAGTGGTGGAGAAACCTAGGATCGGCGCCGTGAGGCTAACCGCTCTGATACCATGTAGAAAATATTGGAACCCTAATATTGTGTTGTATATTGCTTGGCCCTCGTATGAGGTATATAAGGAGAGGTACATGGGGAGTTACTTGGAGTACAAGGCAAGTATGATTAGGTTTAAACATATTCTATCTCTACACATATACGTATCCTAACAGCGAGGAGCCATGCTTTCTTCTCCGGTGGTCAGATGATACCGCAGTTTGCAGAGGTCTATGAGATGCTGGACGATATGCTTGTCCCTCCGGTGAAGAAGGGAAATAGAGCCACTATTGTGACAAGTGGTCTGCAGGGAGAGGAACCAGGAAACTGATTTAAGAGTTGTTTCCAAAATGGTGGTCGATGACAAAATTATCAGTGAAGGAGACTCACCAATTGTGACAAGGCAATGCAAGTGTCCAAAGAAGGGAGTAAAAAACATGTAATCAAACCTGTTTATTAGTTACTATTGTATGTACACCAACAAAGGCTACAGCAGGATGTAGTTGCAAACCTGCATCTGATGGATCACTCCATTTTTGGGTCTCTCTAGTCTGACACAAGAGACCGAGCATAGCTTAATGAAATAACCTACAATGCAAACAGTCACTTGTAGCTCATTTCAAGTATTCTGTCATGTTATCAGCACTCGCGGGATTAGATTGTGAGGAATCAACCGGAGTAGCAGGTACATATTTCTTCGTCCTATGACTAAATCATGCTTAGGAAGCTAGGATAGTTCAGAAACTTATGCATTTGGATATATTACATCTTGGGCTTTTTTACGGTGCAATTTACTACTCCTACAAGCGGGTAGTATTAAGTCATCTCCACCGTTGATTGTAGGGGTATTCAGGATATTTTTTTTTCCAGAATCCAGGTAGTGATTTGATTTGATTTGTTGATGCCCAAGTGCAATCATGAGGGATATTCCGATTATACTTACCATGAAAGTAGCTCGTTCACGGGCATAACTTTGGAACGTTCAATTAATTTTTTTGACAAAGTGAAACTTGTACTTACCGTGAACATGAACTAACGTAGTATTGTCCCAGAAGAAAAATTGTGAGTACTGATGTATGTATGTACGTACTACTGTAGTATGCTACCATCGTCCGTCTATCATATAATTTTTTGTCACTTAATTATACCACTTACATGTAACATTAATTTTACAAAGATTTCCAGTGAATTGACGACCCGACTATAGAAAGGTGTAGTTAGGTCAACTCCAACGCGGCGATGTATTTCGTCTGACCGCGTCCGTTTATGTCCTAGTGGACAGAATACACGTCCCCAGGTGGCGCAGATCATCCCTGTGCCCGTTTTTCTGTATGTCTCGCGCCCGCCGCGCGCGACCCATTTGTGGCCCAAATTTGGGTTAGGTTTGCGTCCCAAGATAGCCCGCGCGTCCGCTTGGTATCCGTCCCGGTCCCGCTTTGTAGCACCCAACCACCCCCTCGCCTACCCGTCGTGGGTCCCTTTTAATGACACGCGTGCGGGAGGGCCACCCACTCCACTCCCCACTCCCTACCCTGCTCCTCCGCCGCAAACACTAGCCCCGCCGGTGCAATGCCGAAGAAGTGTCTTGGGAAGGGCAAGCATGGCCATGAATCATCGTCCTTCTTGGCGATGATGAATGCCTTCTCCGCCCGCTCCTCCCTCGATTGTGCCCGCCTCTGAACTTAGAAATCCACCTCCGCCTCCACGTCTTCGGGAAAGTTACGGTGCCACTCCGCCAAGGCGCGCTCATCCACTTCAACGATGACGAGGCAACACTTGACCTGACGCATGCGCTGGCGATCCTCCTGGGTGACGACGTAGGGTGACGTGGGGATGATTCCTCGACCTGTCGGGTGAGCCTACCCAGTCCAAGCCCAAAACCTAGGCCCAAAGAGAGGTGTTATCCCGCGGTTTAAGAAGGCCCAACAGAAGCCCACCTGCAAGACTTGCGTGCCAAGAAGGAAAACTCCTACCGACCTAGAACTAGGATTTGTAACCCCCCCCCCCCCCCCCGGACATGGTTTGAGACCTAGCCACCTATAAAAGGCTAGGAGAACCACCGGGGGAGGGGACCCAATCTACTTTTCACCACCATAGCCATAAACTCGAGATCAATCTCTCGGCTTGCGCATCCACTTTGTAATCGATCTACCGATAATACAGATCTCAAGAGCAGGATTAAGGGTTTTACCTCTATGAGTGCCCCGAACCTAGGTAAAACGGTGCCCCCTGTTAGCCGACGATTGTCCCCAGCGCCTACTCGTTCTTTTAATCGAAACTCTATCAAATCATCCGAGGGACTTGTTGATATGAGTAATCGACATAGGGAGGTGGCGTGAGCGTCGTCGCTGGCATCACATAGTTGACATCGTGGAAATTCATCGACTAGCGCCGGGCGCCAGAGCCGACACGCCGTTGCGTCTTAGGCGCGCGCCGCCCCTAAGGTGCTGAGCGTGACGTAGTGGTCTCAGTGGCGCAGGCTCAAGAGAAGAATCGGAAGAGCAGAAGACGCGCTCAGGAAGTTTCCTGTGGCGGTTGAGTGACGCGGCCACGGGAAATTTATATCATGCGCTGGGGGTGGCGCCGAAAAGTAGCGAGCGGATTGCCGCTTTCTACCACGCGCTTCGAAATTCCCGCGGGCCATTTTCGCGTGTGCTGGAGCGCCACACACGTATTTCCGCGTGCTAATATGGCCGTTTTTCCCACGCGGCGACGTTATAACGCCCTTGTTCAAGATTCCCTAAACCATTGATTATATCCTCGTCTTGTCTCTCTCTAAACCATAGCAACGCACGGACATTTTGCTAACTAATATAAAGTGGGACAAACGCATGAAACCTAGTATCTGTAACCCCGTATATTTTTCCTCGTTCATCTAGTATTCGTAACGTGCTGATCAGATTGTTTTAGTCATGCGCCAACTATTTGTACCTCAAAACTTAGTATAAAAATATTAAAATACGAAAGCTACTACATGGAAGATTAAAGCTAAGAAGCTAGTATAAGGAAGGTGAAAGATATGCCTGCATGCGTTGCCGATACTGCCACCGATCCGGTCTGCCGTTCCTGCAGGATTCTATTTTTATTTTTACAGCTACCGAATCTGCCCTTTGTTGGAAAAATACTTGTCCTTTGTTTAACAAGTATTGACAAATCTGAACTGTTAGATCTATTGGTTTGGACGGTTAATATTTGTTTGTCCCTACTGTAAAAGGCCTCTACATCTTAGATGGCTGGGTTAACATTGTGCTCTGCCCCGCGAGTTCTCACACTGAATACCATATATTTGGCCTCCTCCTAAGCAGGCAGAGGAAGTACTAGTAGCAGTAGAGCTTGTATGTTCAGATTAGCAAAGTACTGTCAGTTTAACAGATAGGAATGATATATTCTTCTTACCCAGGTGCGACTCAACTGTTTGGACGTTCTTCACGTCTGGAAAGCAAAGGGGGAAGCCAATCCGGCTTTGCCGGTGCAGTTGTCATCATCTGATCCTGCATGACGCCCTGTATGTTCCCATGATGACTCCTTAGTTTTACTACCTTCGTTCCAATGAATAAGGCGCACACGCATTTCAAGACAAACTTTGACCGAAAGATTTGGGTAACAATATCTTGACTATATAGTGCAAATTTGACATTGTTATATTCGTATTGAAAAACACTTTGTAATGATATTGATTTTATACCAAATACTATTATATATATGGATTAATTCTTGGTCAAAGACAAATCTCGAAAAGCGTGCGCGCCTTATTCATTGGAACGGAGGGAGTATTCGCTTAAATACTCCGTAGTAGCTAGTACTCCTTCTAGCTAGTCGGGGCAAACCATCCACCTTGCTTGTCAACCACTCTGCAGTGAGTTTGAGCAAGTACAGTTCCTTTTATCATATTGCCTCCTTCGATTTGTAATATCTGAAACTGCTACTCAGGCGTTGCTGCTGCTGGAGTTGAGAAACTCAGGTTGTCCAGGATGCTCTTGGCGGTTTCCAAACAACTGCAGGAATGATCGTTCGCAGGCTAGGGCATACTGTATTGTCACCTTTTTACCTATCAAGTAGTACTGAGCTTAAATATTTTTTTATTGTTGTATGGTGAGAAATGAATGGATGTTTGAACTTGTGCAGAAGCGGAAGCATCATGTTCATCTCGTTTGAGTTTTTTAGAGAAAAGGCACAATTTTATTGCCCTGCTTTAGGAAAGCAGCCACCACACCAGCAACACATCCAAGTTTACAAAAGCAAAGCGCTTAAAAGTGTAAGCGTAGCAGCACAACGACACAGTTAAAAACAAGCCAAATAGGCCCGAGAAACTCCCACGCAGGGGCAACACCAGATCAACCAACTCCTCCACGTGGAACGACCACCAATTTCAGCATCATCACCTTCTCCTTCAGCTTCTCCAAAATCGGGTCCAGCCGCACCTTATGCTTTGATGGTAGGAGACTCCTCCACTGATTCAGTAGAGAAACAACAGAAAACAAATTGTTAAGAGGAGAATTAGGGATTTTATCATTGAAGACAAAATCATTTCTTGTCAACCAGATCACCCAGAAGGCCGCTTCACAAACTGCCCACATCGCCAGCTGTGTTTCGCGGTTTCTAAGGTTCCTAAGCATCCACTCACAATCCTCCCTGGAGAAGGGGGTACTCTCCCACCCAAGCCCCTCCTTGATGCACCACCAAAGAAAATGAGAAATGGGGCACTGGAAAAGAAGATGATCTACCGATTCTTCTTCTCCACAGAACTTGCAGCCACTAGCACCCGGCCATCCCTTCGACACCAGGTGTTTGGCCACTTGAATTCTACCTCTAAGACACATCCAGGAAAAGATTTTAATCTTTAGTGGACTGTTAGTTTTCCAAAGACCTCTCAACTCATCCGCCACGACACCTGAATGCAGAAGTTCTCTATAAAGGGACTTAGCCGTGAAACCATGATCGCTTCCCAGAACCCACTTCCCGACATCTTTTCTCCCCACCTCCAGGTCTACATCCCTAATGTACGACCCGAGCTCCTCCCACTCTGCGCCCTCGGCCGGTCCAAAGGACCTACGAAAAGTCAGTGACAAACCCCGGGGGGTCAGCACTTCAGCAACCAGAGCCTGCTGCTGGTTACAAATCGCAAAAATCCGCGGGAAAGCAATTTTCAACGCCACCGGGCCATGCCAAACGTCATTCCAGAAACTAACACCTAGGCCATTACCCACCTCAAACCTAATCCCTCTACGGACCCAGTCCTTGATCGCGTGCAGACCTTTCCAAAACTGCGAACCACCCGCAGCCTCAGATTGGAAGAAACCCCCATCACCCAAATATTTTTTACGGAGGATTTGGCAACTCAAGTCTTGATCCCCTCTTTCCAACTTAACGATCCATTTGGCTAGTAACGCAATGTTTTTAGCTCTAGTTTCCGCAAACCCCAAACCACCAAATTCAATCGGCCGAGCCAGATCCTCCCACCGCACCATGTGATACTTTCCGGATTCATTAGCCCCCTCCCAAAAAAACCGAGCTCGATGCATGTCCATTTTGTAATGAATCCCTTCCGGAATTAAGTAAAATCCCATCACATAAGTTGGTAAATTGCTAAGACAAGAATCAATCAGAATTTTCCTCCCCCCCGAAGACACAGGCTTCCAACCCCCCAGTTTCTTGTGAACTTTGTCTGGAAGGAACTCCAGATCAGAGGCAAGCAATTTTCGGTTAGAGATTGGCACCCCTAAGTACCTCATTGGAAAAGACCCAAGCTCACAGTTAAAGAGGTTAGCAACCCTCACTTTCTCCTCCTGTTCCACCCCAAACACAAACGCTTCACTTTTTTCATAATTAATTTTCAAACCCGACAGTGCCTCGTAACAGTAAAGCAAGAATTTAAGCATGGCTATCGATTGGTCTTCCAACTCCAAGAAAAGCAGCGTATCATCCGCATACTGAAGATGAGAAATACCCCCGTCAACCAGATGAGGCACCAAGCCTCTCAGATGGCCATTAGCTTTTGCTTTAGAAATTAGGTTGCCCAAAACATCAGCCACTAAGTCAAACAGTAACGGAGATAAAGGATCCCCCTGCCTCAACCCCCTATAAGTCCGAAAGTACTCGCCATTTTCTCCGTTCAGATTCACACAAACTTTGCCCGTTTGCACAGCCAAAGCAATCCACGAAATCCACCCATCGTTAAAGCCTTTGCCCTTGAGCACCTCAAGGAGGAACGGCCACTGGACCCTATCATACGCTTTCTCGAAGTCCAATTTGAGAATAATCCCTTTAGCATTCGTTCTATGTAGCTCATGCACCACTTCGTGCAGCACCGAGACCCCTTCCAGGATGTGCCGCCCCGGAATAAACGCCGTTTGAGTGATATCAACTATTTTTTCCGCAATGGGAGTCAATCTGGCAGTTAGAACTTTGGTTATCAGTTTGAAGATCACATTAAGAAGACAGATAGGACGGAACTGCTTAATGATGTTCGCTTCTTTAATCTTTGGGATTAGAATGATTATCCCGTAGTTTAGCCTTCCCAAACTAAGGGTCCCCGCATGAAGTTCATCAAACATTTCCTTGACACTATCTTTGACCATCGGCCAAAACTCCTTGTAAAACAGAACCGTGAATCCGTCCGGACCCGGCGCTGTATTTGTCTTCATAGACTTCATAGCCTCCGTAATTTCCTCCATTGAGAAAGGTCTGGCCAACGCCACATTATCCTCAACAGACACTAACAATGTGTCTTCCCAAAAAGTCTGGTCTAATTTAACCTGCGAGCCCGGCTCCTGTCCAAAAAGACCGCGGTAGTAGTCAGTAACATGAACTTTGAGTTGTTCCGAATCCTCGATAGTAAACCCCTCATCCTCCAGGGAGAGAATCGAAGTCTTCCTACGTCTCCCATTCGCCACCGAGTGGAAGAACGCCGTGTTATTGTCTCCTTTCGCGAGCCAGTTTTCCCCTCCTCTCACATGCCAGTATTTCTCCTCTTCGGCAAAAACCTGGGACAGTTGTTCTTCAAGCGCGTATCTATGAGACCAGTCCTCCTCCGATAAGAGATTCAGGTCTCCCAACTCATCAAGTTCCTTAAGGCTAGCTGTAAGGTTTTTTTTTAACCTAGCAAACTCCCCTCTATCATTTCTAGACCAGCCGCGTAAAAATCTCCTCAAGTCTGTTTGTTGCGTTTTCCAGTAATCTAGCACCCGACCCCGAGATCTGATTGGCCACTTCGCCTTAACCAAATTAACAAAACCAGGACGCTCAAACCAAGACGCTTCCACCCGAAACAAACTTGGTTTGGGCGGCTGGGAGGTACCCAAATCAACCAAGATGGGGCAGTGATCCGATCCCGATCTGGTTGGCGAGAACACTAAAGAGAGAGGGAACAATGCTTCCCAAGAGGTTGATACCAAGATTCTATCTAACACTTCCATAGTAGGCTGAGGTTGCTTATTGGTCCAAGTAAAACGGCATCCACTTCGACGCAATTCTTTAAGTTGCAACAGATCTATCATCACATTAAATTTAAGCATGAGACTCCTGTGGAGAGCACCCCTGTTTTTTTCATGATCAAACCTGATTAGGTTGAAGTCTCCCCCTAAACAAACCGGAACCCTAGCTCGCAAAACCTTGTCAGTTATTTCCGCAAAGAAATCATCTTTCCTATCAGGCGCCACCGGACCGTAAATATTCAAAATCTCCCAACACAGAGAATTAGAAAGATCACGGACCACCGAACTGACAAAGAAATCACCTTGTTCTCTACTAATGACCTCGTATCTATCCAGTCTGACCGCCAACACCAAACCCCCAGAGTGCCCCACTGCGGGCTTAACATTCCAATCATAATTAAAATTCCCACCCACATCTCTCATATCTTTCCAAGACAACTTAACTTTGATTGTTTCTTGCAAACAAATAAAGTCCACCCTGTGTTGTCGCACAAAATCTCCCACCTGTTGCCTTCTGCCCCTCCCCCCCATGCCTCTCATATTATAGAAGAGCATCGTCATCGGGGTCTTCGTCGTTTACCACTCCCCTTACGCCTGTTCCCCTTCATCTTCTTACCCGAGCCACCTCCACTACGAGATGACTTGGAAAAAGATCGAATCTCCGGGGACAGCTCCCACTCCTGATCCTCGAGACCCACCTCCCGCTCCATCGAGCTGAGAGGGGACTCTGGGGTAGGACATTCCTCCACCACTCCTAGCTGCGTCTTCTTCCCGCCACCCTCACCAGCAGCGCGGCCATCCTCCTTCACTGCCTCAGATTCTCTATTCTTTTTAGCTCTAGCTTCCGCTAGAATGGCTTCAGCCATCTCTTTTGCTTTGAAAACATTTAGCTGTTGATTAATAGGTTTTTCCGCCTCTCCCAAAATAATTTTACAATCGTTCGCAACCTGAACCAACGTGGAATTCGGAATAGAATTGAGGATATGGAAAGCATTATTATTACCTGCGATGTCGTTCTTCTTGCGAGCTCTCTGTTCAGCTTTCTCCGGGATTGTGAGCCCATTTTCCTTCTGCAGGAGCCTGTCACTGTGACGTCCAGCCACAGGCTCTTTCACCTTTATCTCAGCCTGACCTTTCTTCTTACTCTCATGGGCCACCAGCGTCCAGCCCTGCTCCCCTCCCTTCTCAACATCAGCCTCCTCTTGGTTAACTATCGCCACATTGCCCACCGGGACCCCGTCCTCCCTCCTATCAGTAACCTGTTGCTCAGTTGCATGCTCCATCATCAGTTCCTTCGTAACCCCTTTGAGCTGAACAAGCTCCTCCCTCCTTGCTTCCTGCTCGGCATAGACATCTCCCTCTTGGCTGTCACTTGTATCTTCTTCTGATCCTATGTCCAGATCATCAACCCCCTCCTGTTTCTCCTCCCTCGAGCCCGACATCTGCTCATCCACTGCAGCCACCGTTGACCTTGAGTGGCGAGAATCTAGCTGGGACCCCTCAGACTGTGCTCCTACCAAGTTCACCCCACCATCACGCTGTTGCGTTCCCACCTGCCTATCATGTTTTTTCTTCGAACGCATCTCCTGCTCTTCCTCCGCTTGAGATTCCTCTTCATCATCTGCATCCTTGTCGTTATCACTGGGCGGACTCGGAGGAGAAGAACTAGAATCAGATTCCTTCTCAACCTCCCATTCGAGACGGAACCCACGCCCATTGATGTACACATTATAGTTACCATCGATCTTGCGCTTGTCCTTGCAAGCAACCAGCACTCGAACTGGATCAGTGCCCGGCAGCGAAGACACATCCACTTCTCTCGGTTCGCCTACCATGAAGGTTAGCTCCCAAATGGCTTCCTGGAATCTCGCCCACTTCGGCAGATCATAGAGCTTAGCCCAAGCCACATCCAACAACCCGAAAGCTTCAAACTCACGAATAGACTCAGTAACACGCGCAAAGATGGATTCATTAGAGACAAAACGAAAGCCATTCACAAATTTGGTCACTTCCCTCCGGCTTGCCACATCAGGGAATTCAATGAGAAACTCCTTTGTACCAATACACTTCAACCTCCACACCCATTTACGATCAAATAGCTCCGACAGCTCAAGTAGCACTGATTCCTCATCCCCTTCCCCTTCTAACACTTTCAGTACACCCGTCACAGTCGACGGAACGCACAAGTTGTCTGGAATTTCCAGCCTCAAACTGTAGAACAACTCCGCGCCGCTTCCACAGATCCTGATGTTAGGCCTTGACTTCCCCTCCACACATTCAGCAGCAACATGCCCTGGTTTCTTGCAGGTATAGCAAGTGGGCGGAGCCGTGCAGTCCCGCTGCAGATGCCCAGTTTTTGTGCACTTATGGCAATACATGTTCCTTTTGCTCAAGCCTTCTTCCTCCACCTCAGATCTCATCTCTTTCCCAGCACTACCTGGAGCCGTTTTCTCCGTGTTCTTAAGGGCCAGATCTCGCAGTTCTTTTTCTCTTCTCAAATCCGCCCCACTGGCTCCTCCACCACCACGCGGAGGCCCAGATCTAGGGGGAAAGCCATCTCTGTGCCCAAATCTCTGCTGCGGCGCCCCTGCGCGACCGCGAAAATCAAGATCTAGTCGCTGCTCCCGCTGATCTTGCCCAGATCTTTCGTCATGGATCCTCTTGTCCCTGTGAGCGAAGTCTCCATCCCTACGATCTTCCCGGTAGTCTCCCCCCCTCTTCGGAGGGAAACGACCGTCACGGTCTTGCCTATACATCTCCCTCACCACCTGCGCAAAAGTTCTCGAGTCCACCCTTCGCTCTTCCGAACGGGTGACCCGTCTCGCGCCGCCGCCGAAACGCCGGACCTCGTCTCTGGAAGCTAAGAACCCTAAAGAGGAGGCAGAGAGAGGGGAATGGCGTCTCACCCAGATCCAAGCCCCTTTTATATCCGCTGCCTCGGCCCACTGGGCAACCGTCCTGGGCTCCCCGTTCCAGTAGCACCCCCCCGAATCACGGCCCACCCGGGCCACTTGAATATCCCCTTGGCCCAAACCCAAACAACCCTCCGCGTCCACGTTGACTATTGACCGTTCACCCCCACCTTTCTCCCCCTCTGCACAATGACTCTGCTCCAGCGCCGCTCCCGTCGCCGCCGACGAGCCCGCCTCAATAGCATCTCGAACCCCAAACGATTCCCTTCGAATTCGCTTGAGGAACTCCGACGAGGGCCTAGCGCTCACACCATTTCTCATCACCGCAACAGTATTACTCACGGGCCCCTGCGCCACCGCATGCATCTCCCGAAGAACTCTGATCTTCCCATGACCTGCAATGGCACGCCGGCGCTCCTCACACGACGCGGCAGCTGCAACCACAATCTCTTCCAACGAAGGAGTGTGGCCACAGGACACCGTCAATCCCACCGGAGACGCCGACGCCCGCACCACGTCAGGGCCCTGCCTCAACTCAGCAATTCTCTGATCAGACGCAGGCGGCGAGCACTTCCTCGCCTCCTCCATCTGCTTTGCCAACGTGCCTCCATTCACTCCAGTGTCACCTCCAACTCCTGGAAGCAAACTCGCCGGAGGATCAGAAGGCCGCACCCCTACGGGCTCTTTCTTCATCTCAGCCAGCCTCCGAGCAAACGCTGTCGTCGCACCCTCCCTCGCAACCTCCATCGGCTTCGGCAACAGATCCCAAATCGCGCCCACCACAGCACGATAGTTGGGAAACATGACCACATCCCCAACCGCGATGGACTCGTCTTCCCCAAACATCCGTGCATCCACAATCACCTCCCTCTCATCTCGCAGCATGATTCGACCCCCCGAAAAAAGCGAAATCGAGCCAGAAAATCTCGGAGAAGGGAGCGATCTCACCATATAAGAGGCTCTCCAACGAGCGGCCTGGCGGGATCCCTCCGCCGCCTCCCTTTGCTGAGCCAGATCTGAACCCGCCCGTACCAGCTGGTCCAGCGCCTCATCGGAGATCTCCTCAAGCTCCCGCGACCAAGTCTCCTCCTCCACCGACTCCAGCCCCAAGTCCTCCATCAGCACACCCACGCGCACGGAAGCGGCAGGCTCCGACGAACCCCCCTCGCGCCCGGTGGCTCGCCTGGAACGTGGGGAGAGGGGAAGGGGGAGAATGCCCTCTAGAGACTATTCTGACCAACGATTCCAGAGGTGGCTTCCATCTCGTTTGAGTTTTGCTTTGTTTTTCTCTCAAGAGAATTTACCAGCCAATTCCTCTGTTTCTATGGTGTGTTACTGTTGGGTACATTACTGCAGTACTTTATCCTCTGTTTTTTCAGCAGAGATTTTCCTCACGAAAAATATTTTCCCAGGTGAAGAAACATGACAGGAATCAACCTAGCTACATAGTTTTTCTTTGATACATGGTTATATATCATGATATGGACAGTTCTGAATCACATGCATTCAGCATAAGCAGTTGAGGATTTTTTTTATAGTAAGCACTTGAGTACATTCAGTAAACAGCAACAGCAGCAGTACATTCAGTAAGCCCTAGGAGTGTTCGAAATTTGACATAAGCAGCAGTACATAAGCAGCCCTCACGAAATTTGACTTTGTTCTCCAGTTTTCCTCTTCCTGCTTGGAGTGTTCCGAGCGCCTGGACTATTCCGGATTGTCCCATGGCGGCGGCGGCGGCCGAGCTGGAGGTGATGCTTGACAAGCAGGAGATGCAGGCGTGGTCCTGACGCCGCCTTGCGGAGGGCAGGACGGTGGTGCTCTTGCCCACCATGTGATTCCTACACGAGGGCCACCTTGCCCTCCTCTCTGCTGTGGCCCCGTCGCCGTGGTGGTTGTTAAGGTATGATTGTATTGGACTAGGAGTGCCTCTAGATGTTATTTCCCAAGTCAGATGTAATATAGACAAGTTGCATCCGTAAGAGCATCTCCAGTCGCGTTCCCAATAAGCGTCCGAATGGGCGTCCGGTGAGACCTTTTCGGGGCTTGTCCGGACGGAAAGGCGCCGGCGGGGGGCGCGGCTGCCCACTCGTAGCCCTCAAACTATTTTTCTCCAAGTTTATAAATTGTTCAAACACAAAAATAAAAAAAGTCTTACATAATTATGTTTTTGGGCTATATTTTAACGGTTTGGCATTACAAACCACATGAATTCGTCGCCAGCGTGCTCGGCGTTTGTCAATCGACGTTCACGACGTCGTTGGAGCCGAGGAAGCAGGGGTCGGGGGTGTAGCCGTGGAACTCGTCGTCGGCATCCTGGGTCTCGCTCGGCGTCTCCTTGCTGCCGCCGCTCCGTGGGCGCCGAGGACGCCGCGCCGTTGGTTGCCGTGGCCGCCAGACCGAGGACCATCTCGGCGAAGATGTCAGCACTCATCGCCTCACACGCCGCCCTCGTTTGCGGATCAAGGTCCGACGTGTCCGTCGTGAGAATGATGAAGTCCCACTGCCTCTTCTTGGACGCAGACTTGCCGGCCTCGATCTTGAGCTTCTTGTGTTGGGACGCGTAGAGATAAACGAAAAACTTTTCCTACGCGGTACTCCCAAGATCTAGCCGAGGTAGAAGACCACGAGTATTACCACTAGACGCGCAGGTGCGGATTATTGATGCAGCGCGTCGGGGCAGTGCAGTCCCACGATCCGATCCGCCCGATCCAATCCCTCGAACGTCGAAGTGCTGAACGTACAGCACCTCTGCCGGTATCCACACGTACGAGGAGGAGCTCCGACGGCAGACTGCTAGGTCTGGTGCGACGGCTGGACTGAGTGGGGCTAGGGTTCCCAACGCATGGGAGAGTGGACTAACGTGCCCGCTGGGCAACCTGCGCCCCTCTTTATATAGCGTATGGTAATGGGCTGCACAACACTTGTGGCCCATTCCCTCTGTGAGTCCGACTCACTAACTCAGTCCATTTCCGGTTCGGGTCCAACCCAAGCAATACTTGCTCCCGCTCTTAAGTGTGCGACCCTGCAGGCTCATGGCGACTTGGACACGATTGGAGTCCAACTCCCAATCGATCAATCGGTAGCGGCTCCTAGCAGAACGTGCCGACTCCCAAGTACCATTGAGTCATGACGACATACCTTTCAATGTGATATTCATCTTAGTCCTTTTTGCCTCACGATATACCTTGTCGAGCTATAGGCGATTTATCGTCATCCCTTAAATAGCTCAACTCTCTTCTCGATCCGTGATATGTGATTCATCTGACTAACTCTTAGTCAATCGACACAGTTAACACTTAACTGAGTCGCGCATGGCCATGCTTCCTGAATCATATCACTCGAGAGGGCCCAGAGAATATCTCTCCATTAGGAGGGGCAAAATCCCATCTTGATTATCCACATCACGCAGCTTGCTTCTCATTCGACCCGAACTCTGCCTTTATAGTTGCCTTGTCACAGAACAACGTTTGACAGAACCTAAGTCGGTGATCCACAACTCGGATTGTGCGACAACCTCAGGTCTAAGGATTACATTGATTGAGACATGCAAATGACGACTTGATCGTTGCATCTCAATGTGGGTCAGTCCGACTTGCTAAACTCTTTAGCCAAGTCCGTGAACGTTGGAATGGCATCACCATGCCCATGACAAGTGGAACCGTGTCATCAGCCAACACTCACATTAGTCTAGGGTGTGTGTCCAGCACAACCTTAACGACCAAGGACAATTAGTATGAACAACATGAATACATAGTTCCACAATCGAATCACATATTCAATGATATATATCAGATGTTCAAACCAAAGGACAACTTAATAACTTTATGAATACATTGGGAATTACATCATCTATGATTGCCTCTAGGGCATATTCCCAACATCTTGTCCGTTTTCTTGGAGAATTCCGCCCACTTGGCCTCGGATGCGGCACGTCTCTCGGCTGAGCTCTTCGCGACATTCTCCATGACCTTGTCAATTGCGGTGTGCAATCTCTCCGAGCCCGCCGCCGTCGCCTCTGCCTTCTTGTTTCCCATGGGCCTTTCCGAGTTGAGCACCACCTCCTCAATTTGAGCATCGCCGGGCTTCTTGTTGAGTCGGATCCTATGCTTCTTCCACTTCTCATTGTATTGCAACTTGTTGAAACAATGTAGAAGCACAAAGTCCTTCCCGTCGTGGAGAGCCTTGTACAATGTGATGGCATCGAAGAGCTAGGAACAAGAGAAATCAAAGATTAGGAGATGCATGAATGTTGTGATTGCATACGAGAAGATGAGACGCGCAAACTTACTTGGTCTTTCACAGTCTTGCCACTCTTCGGCCTCGCCATGATGTTTTCAAAGGCTCCTTGAAATTTGTTCACCGATTTTTGGATTTTTGCCCATCTATGAGCTAGCGCGTTCTGGTTGCGATCCATGACGTACTCTACGTATGGCATTTGATACTTGCACTCATCAAATTCCAAGAGGATCTTCTTCCAATACGAATCGCTCGTTTGGTTTGCACTCGTGATCACGTCTTGGGTAATGGCACTCTAGGGGTCTATGAAGCACTCGTATGTCCAAGCTATGCCACAACTTCCACCCTTCCTCTTCTTCTTCTTCTTCTTCTTCTTTTTCTTCTTCTTCCCATCCTTACCGACTTCTTCCACATCATCGTCGGCGCCATCAACATCTTGATCCTCGTCCTCATCGGCGTTGTCGACGTCTCGCTCCTCATCGACAACGACGCTCCCGCCACCATCTTGCGTCTGGGTGCCAAAGGAGGCCTGGGTGCCGAAGTCGTAGCCGCCAGAGGGCGCCTGGGTTCCGAAGGAGGCCTGTGGACCGACGTCGAACAGGTTGTGGGCGACGTCCTTGAACAGCAGTGTGCGCCCGGACTGGGCATGCCCGACCGCCGCGCTGTCCCGGCACAATCCCGGGGACACCTCGTACGCCTCGCTCAGGTCGAGCCCCGTCCCGGCACTGCCGGCTTCGCCGCCGAACGAGTGCAGTTGGTTTGGGTCGAAGCCGCCGAAGTTGCCGCCGCCACCGAGTGGGCTGCCTCCTCCGGCCGCGGCAGCGCATACCAGCGTATCCAGGGTCGCCGTCGCGGTCCGGGCCTCTGACCTCTCGCGACAAAGCCGGCGCTCCGCCGTCGATGCATCACGCTGCAGCTTGTCGGCCGCCCACTCGGCGTTGTTCATGCCTTCCGTACATTCCTTCGGTGGGTGCGACTGCAGCATGTGGCGCTTGATGCCGAGCGTGCCGGCCTTCGCGTTCTTCGTCAGCGGTCTCAGCGGCCCTTTCGGAGGCATGGCACCGGCGGCGGGAGAGGAGGCGGGAAGGGGCGGGAAAGGCGAGCGGCGGCGGGGAGGGAAATGGCAGGCGCTCGGGACGGAAAGGGTTTTTGGTGGGCGCGTGTGTCGCTGCTAAGACGGGCCCGCGGCGCGGAACGACTCGTCTGGCGTCCCCACAGCAACCCCTGGAGCGGGGTTGGCTGGGTTTACCGGATGGGAACAAGGGGGTGTTCGGACGGGAAGGCCCAATGGGGGCGCGAGTGGGCGCGCTCGGGGCCCGTTCGGACGGGAAGGCGCTTGGGGACGACTTTTTGGGTGCACGACTGGAGATGCTCTAACATTGTGTCAGAGCCGAGGTATTAGGGGTTTTTTTTGGACGCCGCAACTCGGCCTCATGGATTTTTCCGTCTCTCCCTCGACCGATTTTTGTCTCTTTTCCACGTGCACGTACAGATCAGTCTGATTACTTCCACGTCCACTGCTCTCTGGGACGTGCGCCGCCATCCTTGACGCAGGCCCCGCCGCCGGTCCCCGTACCCGGCCTCAGCACCCGCGCCCGCCCACCGTCTCCCGGCCGCACGCTACTCCTTCAGGTCGCCGCCGCCACTCGGGCCGCTGCCGCCTCTTGCCCCGTCACTAGCTGCCGCCTGGCCATCTTCGGCTGCCGCAGTTCCGTCTCTGGCCACCGCAGCTCGGGGGCCTGTGTTCTCTGTCTGCCACAACACCGATTGATTGTTTCGATCCGTTTGACCGCTTACCAGTTAACCGATCCGCCTCTGCAAAAAAATGTCGTTGTTTGCTGCTGATCCCAATCTTGGCTGTCCTGAGCTTCCATGTCTGCTCGGTTCTCCTCCACGTTCCTTGTTGTCTGGCTCTCGCCACCATGATTCACTTCCGCTGCCGCACCACCATTAGTCTCTCCATTTTATCTAGTTTTCTATATTTTCGCTACGTCCACCAGATTCGTCTTTTCTTTTTGTGTTTCTCATGTCATGAGAGTCCACCATATTTTTATTTGTCAACCTCTTTTCTCGGTCCTGGTCCTTTTATAGGATTTTTTTGGCCTCCTTATCTCGGTCCTTGTCCTTTTATAGGATTTTTGTGGCCTTATTTTCTCGGTCCTGGTCCTTTTATAGGATTTTTGTGGTCTCCTTATCTCGGTCCTGGTCCTTTTCCAGCGTGATGGGACATTGTTTGCCGACCAAAATACCAGGGCGGGTCGGAGATTCATGAGAGTAGTGTCAAGAACTCAGCTCTACTTGGTAAATGGATGTTTAAACTGGTTACCAAGGATGGGGTTTGGCAAATGCTTCTTCAGCGTAAATACATAGGCACGAAAGCATTATCAGAGGTCATATGGAAACATGACGATTCTCACATTTCGGCTAGCCTGATGGCGACTAAGAAATGCTTCTTTCTCTTCGGGAAATTTACGATTTAGGATGGATCCGAGATAGGGTTCTCGGAGGACAAATGGTTAGGAAATACAACTCTCCAGGAACAGTATCCGGCGTTATACAATATTGTACGTCACAAAGGAGATATGTTAGCTGCAGTTATGAAGACCTTTCCTCCTAATGAGATGTCAAGCGAAATGTCATTGGACCAATATTACAGTCTTGGAATGCTTTGGTGGATAGACTGACTTTATCCAACTATCTCAAGGCACCGCTGTGTTTCGATGGAATCTAACCGGGAATGGTAATTTCTCTGTTGGCTCCATGTATAAGGAAATATTTTACTCTGACGTGCTAGTCGATAATAATAAGAAAATATGACAGATGAAGGTACCTTTAAGGCTGAAAATTTTCGCATGCTATCTCCGCAAAGGTGTCGTACTAACTAAAGATAATTGTCGATGAGTCATTTCGACAAATCTCTCGGATGAACCGGTAGAGTTTCGAGTAAAGTAACGAGATAGGCGCTGATGGATACGACGGCTAACAGTGGCACAATTACCCTGATTCGGGGGCCCTCGTAGAGGTAATACTCTTACTTCTGTTTGTCTGTCTTTGTATTATGAGATTGGCTTACAATGGTGGGTGCGCAGGTCGAGAGATGTGATCATAGTTGCAGCTACAATGGTGTAAAACCTAGATTGGATGTTCTCTTTGGGTAACTCCCCAGCCCTTAAAGAGGTGGATGGGTCTCAAGCCGTGCCGGAGGAGGTTATAACCCCTAGCTCTAGTCGGTGGAGTCTTTCCGTTTTGACCCCCAAGTCTTGCGGGTAGGCCGTTACTGGACCTTCTAGAACCACGGGTAGCCCTTCATAATGGGTTTTAGCGCTGGGCCTTAGACCGGGTAGGCTCATCCAACAGACCTGGGAGTCATCCCCACGTCAGTAGCCGCCGAGTGTTTGTTCAACCGAGAATAGTCGAGTAAACACTGAATGACCTGCTTCTCAATCTTGCGGCCGACTGGTCCAGATTTTTAACTTAAAGGGCGTATACCCTACGTGGAATATACTCGAGTATCGCGTAGTAAGTGTGCCTCGCGTTGGCTTTTTTTACAGAAGGGTATGGGTCAGTCGCTTGGCTCTCTCGAGAGATCAGGTCCAATTAATTGCTTCTCGGGCAAAAACAATTCTGGCCTATACAGACTCGAGACCTCCGACTCGAACCTGCTAGGTGATCATTGCGAGTGGGCCGGGGAGGATTTATCGAGTCGAATTTAACCATAAAGGGGTACCCGCCGCGTCCGCTAGGATTTTTGTTCGTGTTGTTAACACAGAAAATTTACTGGAGGACGCAGCTCGAGTGCGTTTCCAGGCCCACAGGAGATATCCTTGGGTCTTATCTTCGTATTCTAAGAATACGGCATCCAGATGTGTCTCGATGACCGAACGATCCGGAGTTAAGTGATGTGTTCATACATCGTAATACGGGGTTGCGGTATTCGCGGGAGTCGCGTACTCGCTATTTTCTTCTAGATGTGCATTGAGCGCTGCCTTTTGTCCCTGAATAGTGGCGAGTGCCACCGATACAGGGCAATAAATTTTGAAAAATCGGTTAGAAATGCCAACAAATATCCGGTATCCGGTCAGTATTTTGTGAAAGATGAATATTTTAAAAGGATGCATGTGCACTGACACACTGGAGATTATAAGTGCTCCTTGTTTATTTGTACCGGATGCTAAACATCGTTGGAAATCCTAGAAAGTGACGAGTAGTCTCTTCAGTTCAAAATTTCACAGAAAAACTTGGTAAATTTTAGAAGAATTGTAGGAGTGGATAGTTTGCAATGGCAAGTCAAAGTGAATTGACTGGCCAGTACAAGGTGAATTGACTGAATATATTTACCGGGCTTGGGAACGGTTTGTGTCAGATTATTATGAAGCCGCTTTGACTTTATGCATATAAAATGTCGGTTTTGCTAAATCTCACTCGACTGAGATTTTTTTAAATCTCAGTCACTTTATAGAAAAGTGCAACCGTAGTTTAAAAAAAAGTGCAACCGGTTCAGTTGCACTTTTCTGCTCAGAAAAATGCAATTGCACTTTTCTTTGAACTACAGTTGCATTTTTCTAAATTGACTGAGACTTAAGAAAAAATCAGTCGACTGAGACATAGGCAACCCCATAAAATTTAGTAACGTACACTCGGTGCACCATGTTGCTTTACCTTTTCGATGGTTTCGACTTGTACTTGTGTATATTTCGGTGATCAAGACCTAATTAAGCTGTGCGTATATATTTTGGGATTACCTGCGTATTTCCGTTACTGGACAGGTTGACGAGTCCTGTCCACGAAACTGGACACCTCCTCGGATTCGGATCCGACGTTATTTATTAGGGGTGACCTATTACTTCGTGGTTTCCAAATTTCCACTATAGACCAGAGACTGACGCAACGTCCAAGATCTATGGCGCCATCAGCGTCGCCATGGTCGGAGATCCCACCGGAAATTCTAGGTCTCGTCATCGACCGCCTCGATGACGCCACCCCCAGCCACCGCAGACGCTGTTTCTCCGCCGTGTTGTCAATGATATTGCAGGCCTTCCCTTTCGCCTCTGGCCATCACCGGATACGCCGACACTTCTCCGCGGTGTGGTCGAAGGTCTTACATCGGACCCTGCCATCCATCGCCGCGGCTTCCGACCGACGCGGATTCCGGGCCGTGCGCCATGCCCGGCAGTCCGCTCTCTCTGCCGACCGCGCTCGCCTCGGTGCAGTGTGTCGTTCCTGGAGTGCTGCCTTGCGGCAACACGTTACGGCTCCCAGACTGTTGCCCTGGATCGTCAAATCGGACGGCTCTTTCCTGATCCCCTCCGAGGATGACGGTCCCCGCAGCTCGGACCGCCGTCTCCCAACCGTGCCGGCGAACGCGAGATGCGTTGGCTCCACCGATGACTGGCTCGCCCTCGACAGCATTGACACGAAAAAAATACATACCTATTTCCTCCACAACGCTTTCTCCGACACGACGGTGCCACTCCCTGAACTCGACGCTGTTATCGGGGATGTCTCCAAGAACTTCGAGGTGCGCAAGGTGCTCATGCGGTCGACCCCTAGCGATGTCGTGGCTGTCATGACCAATAACTGGAATCATCCCATCATCCTGGTACGGCCAGGGAAGGGCGTGTGGTTGCCTGAGCCACAAAAGGCTCCTTTCATCTACATCATCGACATCGCTTTTGTTGGGGACAAGCTCTACGGGATCACTCAGGCCGAGGACCTTGTCTCTCTTCATATCAGTTTTGATAGCCATGGCGTACCCATGGTCAATGATATTGAGCGCCTCATCAGACACCCACCCACGCGCCGTTATCGTTTCGATGTGTGGAGGGATGACAATGATGATAATATCGAGGCAAAAGACTATGAAGTGGCTGAGTTTGGCTTTGACTACTTCAGTGGTTTGCAACTAACCGAAGAGGAGGAAGAGAAAAAACGTGTCTTTCGTGAACTTAGAGAGAAAACAGGTGACGGCAAGATTCGGCAGGGTGTAACCTACTTGAAAGATAACGAGGATATAATTCTGGCCATTCGACACTTGGTGGAGTCATGTGGAGAGTTACTCATGGTGAGGAGACTACTGCAATCGCCTCCCCGTAGCGACATCTACACTCGCAAGGTGGAGGTTTTCAAAGCGTGTCCCAGCAAAGATGTGTGGGAGCCGGTTTCTGGAGGACTAGGCGGCCAAGCGCTTTTCATTAGCAGATCCTTCTGTAAGTCTATTTCGGTCGATGGAAGGTGCGTGGAAAGGGATACAATTTATTTTGACGACACGGGCGAGGCGTTTGATATGAAATCCCAAACCATGAGCCCAACGTGTTGGGAGATCGGTCATCGACAGTCGACGTGGATGTTTTCACCGGACCTTGTGGTGTAATACTTGTAGCTATTTCTCTATTTTCACTGGCTTCGATAATTATCCACATGCTATATCTCTATTGCCTATGGCTAGAGACAGTTGGCTAGAGATTATTACAAAACACTCTGTTTTGTTAGAACTGGATGCTAGCATGCATCATTGGAAATGGTAGCTATTGATTACTAGTTTCTCTAGTTTCAACGGAGAAGATTATGTAATGCAAATTCCGTTCCAAACACGTAGTTGCAAGGCAACTGAACTGATGTTTTATGGTAAGCATTTCTCGATGTGTGGCTGGATAGAATCAAGAATTTCTATGCTACAGACAAGTAACTTACGGAGAAAATGCAGTTTATTGTGCACCATGGAGCATGGGCTGTGTGGTTGATGGCTGATAAGCCTGATACTGGTAATAAACATTACTATCCTGTCCTATACTGATCCTGCACTAGAGAGGCATTTAAATCTGAAATATGGGTTAATAGCATCAAAGCAGAAGTTTATGCATCTCTATTAATTAACATCACGAAATTGTAGTTGCAGATCAACATTCTACGTACCTGCACCTCTGTTTTGCACATTTGTACTGCGCTGTCCACGTATCTTCACAATTATACCTTAAGGAAATAATAATTTCGTATGCGTAGATCCTGTCTATCCGTTGAAGGAAAGCTTCTCAAGAACATGGGTTCAGCCAAGAGGATATAAACGTGTAAAATTGTTGTTTCGATTGTTTGCTACTCGATACCTCTCAAGGGCCGAGAGTGCTCGTTAATATATTGAGGCAATGCGGCCTCAAGCCTACAATTTGAGTCATAGTCGGAGTCCTACTACTTAGTAATATTCCAAGTCTACGTAGGTAATATTCCAAGTCGGTTTTATATACGTAACCGACTTGGTTACAACTTATGTCTCTAATACCCTCCCTTAATCACAACTTACTCAAGTTGAGATTATTTTTAAATTCCTCAAAACTACGAACTGGGAGCGGTTTAGTGAACCCATCATCAATTTGTTTCTTGGAAGGACTAAACCGAATTTCTAGCTGTTTCTTGAGAACTCGTTCTCTGACAAAATGAAAATCAATCTCAATGTGTTTAGCTCAAGCATGAAACACTGGATTTGCTGATAGACATGTAGCTCCCAAATTATCACACCATAAACATGGTGTTTTTCTGAGCCTGATACCGAGTTCATCCAGAAGGGATTTCACCCAAATAATCTCTGCTGTAGCATTAGCTAAGGACTTATACTTTGCCTCAGTCCTAGACCTTGAAACTGTTGCCTGTTTCTTGGCACTCCAGGATATGAGATTAGACCCAAGAAAAACAGCAAAACCTCCTGTAGAACGTCGATCATCAAGGCATCCTGCCCAATCAGCATCAGAGAATGCACTGACCAATAGAGAGCTTGATTTGGTAAATGTCAAATGAACATTGAGTGTACCTTTGATATATCTCAAAATGCGTTTAGCTGCTGTCCAATGCAAAGTACTGGGGGCATGCAAATATTGTGAAACTTTGTTGACGGCATAGGAGATATAAGGACGTGTCAAGGTCAAGTATTGTAAAGCACCAACCATGCTTCTATAATGTGTAATGTCCTCGGGCCCTAACAGGTGACCATCATGAGCGGTTACCTTTTCTGAAGATGACAAAGGTGTTGGAGTAGGTTTGGAATATTGCATATTGACACGTGTAATAATGTCTTGTGCATATTTAGCTTGATGCAAAATAAGACCATCATCAGTATTTTGTACTTCCATACCAAGAAAGAAGTGAAGATCTCCAAGATCCTTAAGAGCGAATTCGGAGCTCAAAGCCTTTAGCAACTCATCTATAGCATCATTGGATGAACTGGCACCTATGTGTCATCAAAATATATTTGCATGTAAACTGTAACATGTGGGTAGAGAAGTGTCTGATTTGGATGCAATGAAACCAAGCCTAGTAAGCTGAGAGCTAAGACGAGAATACCCCGCACGAGGTACTTGTTTCAATCCATATAAAGCCTTGTCCAACTTGCAAATATAATCTGGTCTTTGTTTGTCTTCATATCCAGGGGGTTGTCACATATAGACCTCCTCTTCCAGAACACCATGTAGAAACGCGTTCTTGACATCCAGTTGACGTAAACTTCAACCTCTGGAAACGGCCACAGATAGAACCAGACGAATAGTTGCAATTTTAACCACTGAAATGAATGTGTCCTCATAATCAATGCCATAGCGCTGTCTGAAACCTTTAGCAACCAAGCGTGCTTTATACCTATCAATTGTGCCATCAGCTTTTCTTTTGATCCTGTATACCCAACGACAATCAATTAGGTTGATGCCATGACGTGCTGGAACCAAATGCCAGGTATTATTTATCATAAGAGCCATATGTTCTTCATCCATTGCTTGCTTCCAATCCTTGTGAGCAAGCGCCTCCTTTAAATTTACCAGTTCTTCAGTGGAAGCGGAGAGCCACCAACGTATGGTACCATCTTTGAATTCTTTGGGCTGAAAAATCCCACAAGAAGCGCGAGTGACAGCTCGTTCTATAGCAGCAGCACGACGGTGCATAGGAGTAGTGGCCGTAGAGGATCCGGGCTGACCGGTGGCAGGACCTGCATGGGAATCTACCGCAGAAAATCTCATCTGATCTCCGTTGCCTTATGTGTGGCCAGGTATTAGGCGTTCGGTGGACGCAGAGGATCCGGAGTGGGGCTGGCGGGTGGGGAACTACCGACGCGGAGCTGCCAAGTGGCGCGACGCCACGGGTTGTCCTGATGCCTGCGCGTCTGATGCCTGCGCGTGATCCGATAAGGATCTAGGAGATAGATCGGCTGGTTCGTGATCCGAGGGAGATTCGGGGCTGAAATCTTCCTCGCTTGCGGTGCCGATTTCATCATCTTGTGACATATGATCAAAATCTTTATTTTGGTTCAAATTTTCTCCGTTTTCACTCAAATTTTCACAATTATTCTCCAAATTTGTTCATGTATCCTGCAAGGGCTGAATGACATATCTAGATGGAATCTTAGTCAAAATTGAATCATTAGTATGTTCGCCCCCATGCAAAGATTTGTCAAGAAGAAAGATATCTTTGCGAAGCAAAGCACCCGCATTTGGATGAAGTTGTTCAAAGGGAAAAATAGATTCATCAAAGCCTACATCGCGGGATATATAGACACGACCCATGGAAATATCTAGGCATTTAACTCCCTTATGAAGTGGACTATAGCCAAGAAAGCATCGCTTTGAGCGGAAGGCAAGTTTTCTTTTGTTATATGGACGAAGATTGGGCCAACAAGCACAACCAAAGATTCGAAGAGATGCATAGCCTGGTGTTGAGTTAAGCAAACGATGAACGGGAGTGTCAGAGTTTATAACTTTGCTAGGAAGCATATTGATTAAATATGTAGCGGTGAGAAAAGCTTCATCCCAAAATTTGAGAGGCATAGAAGCGTTTGCAAGTAGGGCGAGTCTAACTTCTACAATGTGACGATGCTTACGCTCAGCAGAACCATTTTGTCGATGAGCGTGAGGACAATACACATGATGAGCAATGCCTTGTGTTTGGAAGAAGGAGTTTAATTTTTCATATTCTCCTCCCCAATCGGATGGAATAGTGAGAATTTTACTATCGAGCTTTCTTTCAACAAGTTTTTGGAAGTTTTTAAAAGCAGAAAACACATCAGATTTCCTTTTGAGAAAATATATCCATGTAAATTTACTATAGTCATCAATAAAACTTACATAGTAATCATGTCTACCAACAGAAGTAGGAGCAGGTCCCCAAACATCAGTAAAAAACTATATTTTTCCCATGTTCTCCTTCAGGATTTGAGTATACATCTTTCCTAAATACTTAGGCCTTCCGTAATGCATTGTATCTTAGCGTGCTATATAAGTAAAATAAAAAATGTAAGAAATGACCATCCTAATGCCACGTATTTTATATGTTGTATCTAAGTCAAATAGCATTTAATGCTTTTAGTTTAATACTTGCTTGTGATTGGACTAGCAATCTTTTTTGCCCATGATCTCGTGCAAGAGTTATAAGATACAACTACAATCTCTTTCATCATTAAATAAGATGCCACGTAAGAAAATTGCCTATGATCCCGCGCTAAGATACCCCCATTACGGAGGCCTTAAAAGCGCAGCTGCGCCGGTTACACAAACTAAACGCACCCACCTCTTCGTAACCTTTCCACCCGCCTCTGCTCCGCCCAACCAGCGAGAGGCCACTGCCCCTGCACCTTCCCTTTCTCCTCCCCGCTGGAGAGAGGCCACCGTAGCCCCTGCTGATCCTCCGATGCGACCGTGCGGAGGCCGTCGCATGCGTCAATCCCGGCAATATGGGCCTCGGTGGCGCCATGCCCTAGACGCGCGAGCTTGAAATTCTACTCCCAATAGAAATGGATTTTCGGGGCAGTGAGCGGCCGGCATCATGGTCCTCTTCCTCGTTGCATAGTCAAGACATGGAGCTCCATTAATAGAGAGGGGTGGGGGAGGATTGCAGCTGGAGCCTGGAGTTTGGCGGCCGCTTTAACTTATTTCTTTTCATGACCATACATGGAATAGAGATGGATGTGGGGAAATAACTAGCCCGTAGGAATAATGGTCTGCTAGCATTTGTAGGGTTCTATTTGTTCTTCGTTTACCAATTTGTTTCTTGAAATATACAAATAGTTGCGGAATTTCACCAATTTATTTACGAGGTTATCCGTTGCCAATTCTATCGAAATTCTATCGATTTGTTGCTTAACTGCATATATTAGTTGCTCAATTCTGTCGATTTGTTGCATACTCGTGTTTTTAAATTGTCTAGCGATGTTGTGATGTTGTCGACCGGTGTTGTGAAGTTTCCTTTTTTTATGGTTATTCTGTATCTAGCTTCTTCGTATCACCAAAGTTGCGTCGTTTTACATGAGAGTTGCTCTGTTTCACTCTTGAATTGTGTGGTTGCGCATAAGATTTGCCTACCAGTATTGCGAATTACCTATCAGTGTTTAAAAAATTTCTACCAATATCGTGAAGTTGCCTACCGATATTGTTTTGTTGTCTACCGATGTTGTAAAGTTGTGTACCACTATTGTAAAGTTGCCTTCCCGTTTGTTATTGCAGAGTTGCTTAACGTTGGTGTGAAGTTTCTCCAACGCACATTAAACTTATTTACCGCCGTTTGTGAAGTTGAATCAATGAACTCCAATGTTGCTTGTTGATGTTGTTTAGTTGCCTCAACGCACACCAAAATTGTTTACAATTGTTGTGGAGTTGCGTACCGTTTATGAAGTTGCCTTATGTACACCAAAATTTATTTCGACTAGTACCAAACTTGCTTCTAATTGTCGCAGAGTTGCTTTTACTCGTTGTAAAGTTGCATCATCGGTACACCAATTTCTTTTACTGTTCATATGAATTTGTCTCAACGCACACCTAACTTGTTTCGCCTCGTAAAAGTTAGTTTAATTGCTATAGAGTTGTTTTACTTTATCGGGAAGTTGCTCAGTGTTTCTACAAAATTGTCTACCAATATTCTCAGTTTGTTTTTTTCGTCTCTAACAAAGTTGCTTCGTAGAGTAGCGAAATTGCTTCGTCTTGAACAAAAGTTGCTCCTAAAATATTTCGTCGAAACATATACATATTAGATCTAGTTTTGAAGATTTAATCGCGATGGTTCTAAAACTGAAACGGATTTTAATTCCGACACTTAACTCGAAATTTATAGTTTTTAAAATAAAAAATGAAATAAATGCAAGGACAGAATCTAACCTCCGAGGACAATTCTTTCCTACAAAAGTGCACGCTCCAACCACCCAACCAGCGCATGCGCTGCCTACATCTTTTAAGAGAACGCTTGACCCTGGGTAGACCCAGAGGAAGATTGGATGGTGGGTCCCGCTAAAGCTCGTTTGACCATGGGAGATGCTGCAGTCTCGGATGAGCGCGTCGGGTGATTTGGGACCATGTGGGATGATGGGCCTACGTGACGGGGTGCATGGATCCTATGCAGCCCAGTGTGCTCGTGGACGTTGGGCGCGGATCCTTCCCTACCTCTCAAGGGGGAACGCAGAAGGCCCATATGGGAGTGCAGACGGGAGGCCTTGAGCCTCTCGAGGGGGAGGTCCAGGAAGACGACTTTCCTTCTCCTGTGCTAGGCACATCCACCATTGTTAGCATGTCGACACTGCACACGACAACAGGGACATGCCTAGGAGTTTCTCAATGGGTATTCAAGATTAAAAAAGTTACCACAAACTGTAGAAAAAAGTGCAATACGGGAATTCACTAGAAAAAGGGAACCATTCCCGAAGGTCACCCCGCATGCGCTCCGCTTGCGACAAGTGTCGTCTTCTCCTTTCTCTCAGCCTTTCGCGACGAGTGCATGCATGCGTGACAAGTGACAGTACGAGAGAATTTTGGTGGGATTTTTCCCTTCCCACCCATCGATGGGTGGATGGTTGGACACACATTTATTTCGGGATTCGTTTTTTCAAAATAAAATATCTCCAGAACCGTATTTCGGAATTATGAACCGTTTTCATATTTGAGATCCGCGCGTCGAGATCTTCAAAACTAGATCCAATGTTGATAGATTTAGAGACACTATTTTTTGTACACCTAGAATCAACACGGTTATACGCCAGTTACACACAGATGTACGCCCAGGTGCAATTATCGAAGTACGTCTCAAGTGCAGTGTTGACGTACACCCACGTACACCAAGGGTGTACGCCCAGGAGGTTGTACACCCATGTGCAGGGCCGTACACCCATGTACACCCGGGTGCAGTGCTGACATACGCTCATGTGCACCGCGGGTGTACGCCTAGGCAGATGTACACCGCGTATACTTTTAGAAACAACGTGTGTATACTTTCGGTAGCAACATGGATGTACTTTTCAGATACATCGTGTGTATAGTTTCAGTAGTAACATTTGTATAGGCAATGCCGAGCCGTAGCACGCGCTACGACCAATGCACGCTTCAACCAATGCGCACAACGACCTATGAACCTCCTTCAAGATCATTATATATGGTTATCGAGGCGAAACCGAGCCGTAAAAAATATTAAGGCGAAGCCTAGCCGTAGCACGCGAGGTACACAAGAGAAGAAAGTTGAAAAGGAAAAAACAAGCAGGTACCAGCGGCCTGCACGCGTGTACATCCCTCCTTTTTTTTGGCTGAAAGGCGTACATGCTCTCGCGCCCATGTATATCGCTTTTTTAGGATCGCTAGTACACCGCTCGGGCAATCGGCTCGCTCTCGCGCGCCTCCTAACTGTCAATTTCGCTTTCGTTGCTTCTGCCCGTACTTATATGTGTACTTCCATCCAGCTAATCAAATTACTTTTTGCTTCCTCGTTAATCACGTTCACACGCCACGCGTCCATCCCTCCGTTTCCGCGCGCGTGACCCTCAGCAAGTTACCGAGAGGGAAGCCTTTTTGTAGTGGCACCTGCAAGAATGGGGTTCGGGGTTCGTTCACATAGTCGGCCGAAATTGGTTCAGCTACACCAGCCAACTACTCCACTATATGTTTGTGTTACTATCTAGAGGAGTGTAAATAGAATAAACTAGAAATTGATGGATGTATCACAATATGATGCACAGTTGGGGCTGATCGATGGTGAGGAAATGCCTTCCACAAAGGTATTTGAGGCATACCACAAGATGTTGGAGGTCCCGATGT
Organism: Alopecurus myosuroides; assembly: GCA_028641055.1. NCBI lineage: Eukaryota > Viridiplantae > Streptophyta > Magnoliopsida > Poales > Poaceae > Alopecurus > Alopecurus myosuroides. The sequence goes on from CM054057.1 coordinate 6,843,182, forward strand.
ACGACGAGATGATCGATACCATTAGTGAGCTCTAAGGTGGACTATCGCGACCCTGAGGGGAAGCTGCTCCCTGCCGGTGATGGAAAGACCGGGTCGACGCCTCGTGGAGTATTGACCACCTCGACCTTAACAAGGGTGTTCCGACATATTTATGTCGTACGTACATAGGGTGGTAGGGTTGAATGTAGAGGTCTCAACGAATGCGCACACATGTCTATTGCCAGGAGCATCGTCGGTACGACAGGCGCGTACATTGCATTAACTTTTGGAAAATAACTTGAGGTTGTAACTCTTTCCACTAGTAGAAAACAGGGCTTCCGTTTGGGTGCCCAAAAGGCTTTAGTACATGCTAGGTTTGGAGCTGGGGCTGATGTGAGCATTAGTCCCGGTTCTAACGTCTAAGACACCGGCCAGATCTAGTCCCGGTTGGTGATACCATCCGGGACTAAAGGGTTCACGGCAGGCAGTCGCAGGGTGCGGAAAGCTCGATCCCCTTTATTTCCGGTTGTTTCCCCGAACTGGGACTACAGATGGACCTATAGTCCCGGTTTGTGGAACCAACCGGAACTAAAGATTTTCTTACATCATCTTCCTGCCCGAGCAGCAACCTCCCATTTTTCCAGCTCCAATTTCCCCTCTGGTTCCTCTCTACGAGCTCGAATTCATCCCCATTTTCCACCATTTGACAAGATTGGCGGCGCCCCATCTATGCAAGGTTAGTAACTTCATTCTCTCATCCGACATTTGCTAGTTTATCTCATTTCATTGCTAGTTTAGCTCATTTTATATTTCTTATGCCAACTAGATGTTTGATGAAATACCTAAGCTAAGAGACTTTATTTGTTCTATATGCAATCTGAGCTCAAATTAAAGTATGATTTCTGATTTTTTTTTAGTGTCGTCCCGTCTCCGACCTCACTGGCGTCGATCACCCTCATCGTCTCATCGCGGGAACCGACTTGGTGAACCTCTTATTTTTATCTTTATAAAAAAATCTTACTTGTATTATTTAGATGCATAGTTATTACTTGTATAATGTTATTACTTATATGATTTTTGTTATATGTATAGTTGATGGTGTAGTGGACGTTGGTAAACCCCAAGAGAAAGGTTGTGAAGAGCAAAGCGATAAGTTTTCTCTCGGAAAAGAAACCAATGTTGAATCGACCAGTAGGAGGACAAGCTATCTCTGAAGGTTGATGCAGCTAAGGTGGCAGGACGCACTACCAGTTCAACATCAACGTGGAACCTACACAACACAATCAAATCACTTTGCCCCAACGAAGCAGTGAGGTTGTCAATCTCACCGGTTTTGCTGAACAGAAAGAGGTTAAACGTATGGTGTGGAAAACAATATAAGAACAATATGAAAACAGTAGCAGCAGTGTGAAAACAGTAGAAGCAGTGTGTGTATTATCAGTATGAGAAAATGGGTCAGGGTCCACAGTTCACTAGTGATGTCTCTCCATGAAAGATAAATAACATGTGTGGTGAACAAATTACAGCTAGGCAATTGACAGAGATGAAGGCTGCACCGTAGAGCATATGCAAGACATAAAGATTACTATGTGATTCATGCGGGCATTACACCAAGATACATAGACGTTCATCCAACTGCATCTATGACTAATAATCCACCCTCTGAATATCATCCGAACAAACGTTGAGTATTAAGTTGCAAGAAACAGATAATTGCAGTAAGCAAAGTGTGTAATGTAAACAATGTAAACGAAGTAAACATCGTTGTTTTATTCCTAACGGCAACAACACATCCTCCATCCGTCACGTTTCTGTCACTCGAGCATAGATGCAAAGGAGACATGAACCCACTATCGAGCATAAATAGTCCCTCTTGGAGTTACTAGCATCTACTTGGCCAGAGCATCTACTAATAACGAAGATAATGCAAGATCATAAATAACATATGCATGAAGATAACATGATAGATTAATAATTAGAAGACATAGCATTCAATATTCATTGGATCCCAGCAAACACAACATGTAGCATTACATAAAGATGATCTCGATCATGTAGGGAAGCTCACCAGATCTAAACACGAGGCATAAAGTGGAAGAGACAACCATCTAGCTACTTCTATGGACCCACAGTCCAGAGATGAACTACCCACGAATCACTTTGGAGGAGGGCGTGGTGGTGTAGACCGCTCCGGTGATGAATTTCCCTCCTGACAGGGTGCCGGGGAGAGCTCCAGAACCCTCCCGATCTCGGGATGACAATGACGGCGGCCTCGGGTGTTTCTCCGGAAAAAGTGGTATATTTTTAGGGTTGGTGTATCGGGGGGATTATATAGGCGAAAGGGTGATGGCGGTGGACGCCCGAGGGGCTCACACCACCCCCAGGGGAGGCCAGGGGGCGCCGCCGTATGGTGTGGCCCCTCTCGGGGCCTCTTCGGGACTCCGTGGTTTTCGACATACCAAGCAACATCTTTATTTCTCACGGAAAAGGATTACAACATTACCAACATCTCATCAATAATCAGTATTTATCGTGCAAAACAATTACTACATTGATCGCACTTAGAAAACAATGATAACAACATAGATTAGATAATCATGTTTAGCCACCAAGCATTTGAATCATCGCCTTCAACCTTAAAATCTTGACGTGATTGTTATAAATAAGAACTATGTCTTCTGGAGAGAACTCCTCATCTTCGTACTCAACATGACCTTCCATTCAAAAGAAAAAGGTAACAGTAAAACCATTACATACAAGAACCAAAATGCTTGCTACGCATACCTCTAGTTTTGCGCATATTGAGAACCTTCTACCGACATTCTCAAACAAACAATCGTACTACACGCAAAGATGCACCAAGTTGTAGCATGGTTTCTGGACATGATGATACTAGATAGGTATAGCATGGCGAGTGTGGACTCATTTGTAGACTTCAGCCAGCAACATGAGTACATAATTGAACACACCGTCTGTCCCAATATAGTCACTCATTGGTATGAATAAGTGAGCACTTTGTTGCTATGCTTGTATTCTGCTCAATGTGCTCTTAAAACACAGCACGTGTGAGCTCAATCAATATGGTGTGCTGGTGACTCAGAGCGCATGTGCTTCTATTGAATGCTCAATCAATATGATGTGCCCTTGAAACACACCACGTGGTAGAGTGAAATCTCATTTATTTTTGCGACACTACTGCTAGTGGAAGAAACGGTGCTACTGATGAAGGGATGAGCCCTGGACCTATCGGGTAAGGATACCTGGTCCAAGGCCCAAGATCTAAGCCCAAGAGGAGATGTCGTATACTATTCTAGAAGGCCCAGTTGAAGCCCACCCGCGAGGCCTTGCGGGTCAAGTTAGGAAACTTGTAACCGACTTGAGGTTAGGGTTTGAGTCCACCCCGGGTACGGTTTGAGACCTGGCCACCTCAGTGAAGTGTTGTCCAGTTCCAAGCAGAACTACCCGCATTACCAGAAGATGACCTATGGTGTGTACCTAGGCGCCAGGAAGCTGAAGCATTATTTCCAAGAGCACCCCATCACTGTCGTGAGTTCTGCTCCCATCTCGGATATCATGGGCAACAAGGAGGCGAGTGGCAGAGTAGCCAAGTGGGCAATTGAGCTGGCCGCGTATGCACCCGCGTATACGAGAAGAGAAGCCATCAAGTCTCAGATTCTGGCGGAATTCCTGGTGGACTGGGCCGAGGTGCAGTATGAACCTCCTGCTCCAGTTTCTAATTACTAGAAGATGCACTTTGATGGCTCGAAGGTGAAGGAAGGCCTTGGTGCTGGCGTGGTGCTGACATCACCCAAGCGAGATCAACTCAAGTATGTATTGCAGATCCACTTCAAGGCATCCAACAATGTAGCAGAGTACGAGGCAGTGGTGCATGGCTTGCGAGTGGCCAAGGAAGTTGGAGTGCAGCGCATCATATGCTATGGAGATTCAGATCTGGTGGTGCAGCAAGTCTCGGGCACTTGGGATGCCTTGGATGCCAACATGGCATCATATCGCTTCCTGGTGCAGTCTATGACTGGGTTTTTCGAAGGCTGTGAGTTTCAGCACATTCACCGAGCAGAGAACGAAGCATCAGATGAGTTATCCAAGTTGGGATCTTCTCGGCAATCCATCCCGGCGGGAATCGCCTTGGAGCATTTGAGGAAGCCATCCATCAAGCCTTCTCCCAACTCGGAGTCCATATTTGTTCCTTCTCCGCCAAGTGAGGAATCTGATTCCATGGAGATTGACTGGGAGAATGCTGCAGGAAACCCGGGGACTGCCGTCCTCTACTCGGGGACTGCCACTCCCTACCCGGGGACTGCCGTCCTCTACTCGGGGACTGCCACTCCCTACTCGGGGACTGCCACTCCCTACTCGGGGACTGCCATTCCTTACCCGGGGACTGCCACTCCTTACTCGGGGACTGCTGTCCTTAACCCGGGGACTGTCGCATTCATTGAGGAGGTCCTTGCTAATCGATCTGGGCTTCAGAGAAGTGCTCCCACCCCTAAAGAGCAACCAGAGGTACCCGTCCCAATGGAAGTGGACGAACCAGTGTTTCCCGCACGGGAGACACCGAGTTGGGCTATGCCCATATTATCCTTTCTAAGGGACGGTACTCTACCTGAAGATGAGGTGACTGCAAGGCAGATTCAGAGAAGATCCAAAGGCTACACTATTGTCCGAGATGTGCTGCACAAGAGAAGTGCCACTGGCGTGCTGCAACGTTGTGTGGATCCAGCAGAAGGAGAGGAGATCCTGATAGAGATACACCAAGGAGAATGCGGGCACCATGCCTCTTCTCGGGCGCAGGTCCAGAAAGCTTTCCGGCATGGCTTCTATTGGCTCACAGCGCTGCAGCAAGCTGAGGACATCGTGAGGAAGTGCACTGGCTGCCAGATGTTCGCAAGTAAGATTCACATGCCTGCTTCCAAGTTGAAAACAATTCCTATCACCTGGCCATTTGCTGTTTGGTGTTTGGACATGGTTGGGCCCTTCCAGCCGGCTAGAGGCAACATGACTCACATCTTGGTCATGGTGGACAAGTTCACCAAGTGGATTGAAGTGAAACCTATTCGGAGGTGTGATGGGGCCACGGCTGTGAAATTCGTGAAGAATGTGATCCTGAGATATGGCTACCCGCACAGTATCATCACCGACAACGACACAAACTTTGCCGAGGGAGCAATGGTGCGGTTCTGTAGAGATAAGCATATCCGACTAGACGTTGCGTCAGTCACGCATCCTGCTTCCAATGGGCAAGTTGAAAGAGCAAATGGCATGGTACTGGCAGGCATAAAGCCAAGGCTGATGGAGCCGCTGTTGAAAACACCTGGGTGTTGGTTAGACGAGTTGCCAGCGGTGTTGTGGAGTCTAAGGACTACCCCTAACCGGTCAACCGGCTACACGCCATTCTTCTTGGTATACGGGGCTGAGGCCGTGTTGCCAATAGACTTAGAGCATGACTCCCCCCGAGTAACCCTCTACACAGAGGTGGAGGCGAGAGAAGCTCGAGAAGACGACGTTGACCTGCTTGAAGAAGCAAGAGAGCTGACTCTGTCACGTTCGGCTATCTACCAGCAAAACCTGCGGCGTTATCATAGCCGAAAGGTGAACCCAAGGGTTTTCCGAGAAGGAGACATGGTCCTTAGGCTTGTGCAGCGCACAGCCGGGATGCACAAGTTGTCTCCTCCATGGGAAGGGCCTTTCATTGTGAGCAAAGCGCTGCACAACGATGCTTACTATCTTGTAGATGTGCGCCCACCACAGGCGAACAGGGCAGATAAATCCGGAGAGGAAACCAAGCGCCCTTGGAATGTAGCTCTACTTCGTCGTTTTCATTCGTGAGCAAAGATGTGTATGTACCCTCTTATCCGAGTTGAAATTCTACTCTGCAATCTGAAAATTGATCTCGGGGACTGCCCTCGTCCAAAATTGCTCTAAGTGTTTTTACTCGGCTTTACCTTTTGCCTATTCGGTTGCTCTACTTTGAAATTCAAAGGTACATTGAGTACTGTGTTTAAACCTACATGCCAACTCTTCGACTTTGCTGCTGTCCGAAACCCGGCTTCATGGCAAGCAAGAGAACAAGCAAAAGGTCCATGAGCACAAGAAAAAGTACTAAGGAAAAGAAGAGTGCAGGAACCGAGTAGGGTGTTTTTATTACTATTCTGTGAATTGTCTTTTCGGCTAAGTGGTGGGCTGCGTTACTATGATTGTTTCTAAGCGGCTAAGTATTTGCAGCTCTACTCTTTAACTCTTGTGACTCGAATACCAAAAAAGCAACAAGTTGCGGGTAGAGCTGAGACGAAAAGGGAGAGTGAATAAGAAATGCAACTCGGGGACTCGCATGATAACGCAACTCGGCATTCAGCCCAGGTTGAATAAATTGATTAAGTTGGAAATAACAAAAGTGGGAATAAAATTGAGTAGCAACGGAATAAAATAGTCTGATACATTTGCTCCCGGCATCCCGGGGATCTGATAAATGTTTGAGTAAAAAAGCTTGCAGGATAAGATCACGTCGAAGAGGCGGTGTTGTCAGTGTTGGCCTGGGCTGCTTCATTCTCGGTGGCGGTCCTGTTCGCCTCCGCCTCCGTGCTGGCTGCAGCTGCCTTCGCGGCTTCCTCCTTGGCGCTTGTGTTGGTCGCATCCGCTTCCGGGTGGACGGTGGCGGACTGCTCCATCTCGGATGGACCAGAAGCTTGGCCTTGGGGGCGTACCGTGTCGTCGAGAGCGGCTCCTGATGAAGTGCCGAACTCGAGGGCGGCTGTGTCGATCTCCTCCATCTCTTCGTCGCTACTCGCGATGACCGTGGCCTTCCCTTTCTCGGTCTTGCTCCTCGGTGAGTCGAAGAAGCCCGATTCCAGCTCGGAGTCTGTCTCTTCATCTGCGTCCTCGTCCTCCTCCACCTCGGTGTCGGGTTCGGTGGGGCCGTCGATGAAGGTGGCCGTGTCCGCGTACTTCGCAACCTCATGCGCAATTAGCTTGCGCGTGGTCACACAGCTGGGGTCCGTCTCCCACCTGGAATTGTCGCGCTTTCCGCGGATGATCTCCATGTTGAGGTTCTCGTACCAGGAGGCGACGCAGAGTAGCATCAAGTCAGCACCCGCCCGAGCTCCCGAGGCGCGCCACTTCTTCAGTTCGATCTTCACATTGCGCAGCTTCAGAGCAAGGCCACCAATGGTTGTCGGCGCGGGATCTTCAGGCCAGAACAGCTTGTGGAGCTCGAAGCCGACGCGCACCAAGTCGGTGCCCACGCCGGCTAGGCGTTCGAAGTGCCCTCGCATCACCAGCAGGCTGTCCTCGATTTCGGCTCTGGTGTCCGCGGCCTCGCCCTTCTCAAGGCGAGCTGCTCGGGCCTTGGCCAAAGCAGGCGCGCAAGCGGACACGAGATCAGGGAAGATTTCTGCACAAAAGCAAGGGAGAAATTTAGTCACAGGATCCGAGAAGAGGCAGAACCGAGAAGAAAAGATGTGGAAAGGAGGAAACTTACTGTGAAGCTCGTGGCGTAGCTGCTGCAGCTGGATTTTCCATTCCTCCTCATTGGAAACATGCCTCTCCTCGAGCAAGCGAAGTCCATCCAATTGAGTGAAGTACCCAGCATTGGATTTCGTCAGCACTTCACATTCTTGCTCAAGGGCCTTTATCTTAGCATTGAAGGTTGTCTCAGCCTTGGCCTTCTCGGCGATCACTCTGTCCCTCTCCTCACCAAGCGTGACATCATCCTGGAGTGCCTTCTGCAGCTGGAGTTGCAGTTTCTCCATCTCTGTAGCGTGCTCGCTCTGCAGAGCGGCAGATTGGCTTGCCAGTTGCACCTGCACCTCAGCAGGTTTGAGACAGTCCTGATGCTCGACAGCAAACTTCTTATGATCTTCTGAAAAGAGCAAAGCACGGTTAGCAGAGAAGCAAAGGAAACAGACACAAGGGCAAACCGAGTAGACGGAGGTTTACCTTCAAGCTTCTTGATGGTGGTCTCGGCATTCGCAACAAAGGTGCGACAGTTCTCGTGCTCGTCAGCCAGGGCTTTCAGTTTCCCTGCAGAGTAGAAAAGGTTAGCGCAAGAAAGCAGAAGCGGGCGTAAACAAAAAACGCAAGAACCGCGCGGCTAGAAGCGTACCTTCCACCTCAGACAGCTTCAGAGTGCTATCCTTCGCATTCTTACCGGCTGCCTCCGCAGCTGCTTTCTCTCTTTCCAGTGCAGCAATTCGCCTCCTGGCGATAGCATGATTCCAGAGAAGCTGGCGATGCAGACTGGTCCGCTTCAGAACGCTATCCTGAGAAGCGAAAAGAAAACAAGTTAGACAGAGAAGTGAAGATTCAACCCGAGAAGGCGGCTACTCGGGAGAGCATCCGCCTACTCGGCCAGAATCTCGGGGACTGGGTGATGGTAAAGGAAAATGAAAACGGATGGGAGAGAAGAAAAATGCTACTCGGAGAGGACAAGTTAAGACTTCGTAAGACTGCTCGAGATCTTCTGCATTCTTGCGGTGCACGAACATCTTGGCAGCAAGAGTAGCGGTGCTGGAGGAGACAGTCATGGGTTTGTAGCCCAAGTCCACCTTGTTCCAGTCGACCCGCATATGATCGATGTCGCCCAGGCCAAGGCCATGCCATTTGTCTGTGCCGAGAAGCTTGTTGTCCCACTTGGCATCAATGAAACCAACCAAGTCGAGTACCTGCTCGAGGCTCTGGGATGATATCGCCTGGTCTTGAGCTCCCCGAGAAGCAATGGATCTGTCCTGGTTTGGGGCCGAGGGCCCGGAGTCCACCGCCACGGCTTTCCTTCCTCTTGTGAGAGCAAGCTTCCGGTCCTCGACGGAAAGGCCAATCTGGCGCTGTTGGCTGACCTTCACCATATAATCCAGGTAGAGGGGCTGATCAGCTATGGTAGCGGCGGCAGGAACCGCACTGGGATTGCGGATAACCAACTGCTTGGACTGGCCAGCTGATGTCGGCGGCGGCTTGTCGGCAGCCTTCTTCTTTGCTATCTCTTTCTGAGCAAGTGGCTTCTCGGAGGTTGGCTTCTCGATATTCTGCGTCTCGGTTTCCTTCTTCTCGGCTGCCCTCTTCTCGACTGCCTCCTTCAGAGCATCCAGGGCTTGTTTCCTGGTTACTCGCCCGGCAGGAGGGCTGGCTGCGTCCTTGGTCTGCGGCACCGAGGAGGAATCTGGCGGTGCAATGCCTTGATCAATGGGTGGCGCCACGGATCCATCGCCTTGTGCAGCATCTGGTTGGGCGCTACTCGGTGCAGCGCCTGGTTGCGCGCTGCTCAGGGGATACTCATCAGCCCTGACTGTCGCTTCTACACGCTGCTCAGCAGCGGGATCCTCTTGACCGGCAGCACCTGTGGCTGGCTGCTCAGGTTCAGCTTCTTGCCGCTCGACGGCGGCGTCATCATCACGCATCTCCTGGTCTTCCTCTTGGTGCTCCTCGGCGGCGCTAGCCGGAGGAGAAGGGGGCTTGTCCTGGTGAGCGGCATCCTGCGCATCTGGATCGGCGCGGGACTGCTGCTCAGGCCCCGTTCGCGTGTGGGTGGTGTCGGCCTCGTCGCCCTCAAGGTCGACAACCTTGTCGACGTCAATGGCAGCTTGTTTCTTGGCCTGGTCAGGCGCGAAAGCAGCGTTCGCATCCAAGGGAGCTCTGGTGAGAAAGGAAAAATCAGAAATTAGAAGGAAGCAGAGGAAGGATAAGAGAAACAGCAGAGTACAAAATTGGGAGTTAACCGAGAAGGAACTTACGCTTTGGTGGAGGGGATTGTTCGCTTTGTTCTCTTCACGACCGCCTTGGTCGCTTTCTTCTTCTCGGCTGCTTTTCTCTTCTTGGCGGGGGGCTCTTGGGCGTCACTTCCTGTCCGCGTACGGGTGACAGGAGCGGCGACGGACAGAGGGTCGGCGTCAAGGACCCTGTCGCCCTCGTTCTCGTCTTCATCCTCACCCTCGTCCTCAGCATTGGCAGCATCTGTGAAATAAGGAGGAAGGAAAACACTTCAGAAAGAGCAGGCAAAGGGCTTGTGCTTTTCGCAGAGGGAGAGCGTAAATCCAGTTACCTTCGAACTCGTCGTCAGACCAGTCGCGAAGAGATGCTTCGGCAGGCTGCTTCTCTGTCGTAGGGGAGTGAGGAAGGTTGATTTGGTCTGCAGTCTCAAAGGAGGCCTTGTCGTCCTCCTCTCGGTCAGCAAACCAGTTGCCTTCAAAGCGCTCACAGCTCTCCATAAGCTGGCTATTGAGGACCTGAAGAGCGGAGAAGTGTCACAAGTTAGCCGAGTAGCAGGAAGGTGTCCTACTCGGATAGGCGTGCAAACGCAAAGCGCACTAAGCCTAAGCAATTTTACCGAATGTCCTACTCGGATAGGCGTGCAAACACAAATCACACTAAGCCTAAGCAATTTTACTGAATATTCTACTCGGAAAGGCGTGCAGGCACAAAGCACACTAAGCCTATGCGATTCTACTAAGTACTCTACTCGGTACAGAAGGCAGTTGCTAGTCGCAGCCAAGAGAGGAGATTTTCTAGTCGGATGACAGATATTGAAAGCAGAATAAGGAGAACGTACCCGGGGAATCGGTTTCGTGCGGCTGAATGGGATGAACCCATACTGCCAGTGGTCACCAAGGCTTGTTGTCAGGATGGCCCTGGCGTGCGCGGGAACATCCGCGTTGTCGAGCTCGATGGTGGTCGTTCTGGTGCAGTCGCGGGGCCCCCCATGTAGCACATCAGATGGCTGCGCTCCTGCAGAGGCAGCACGCGATTCTTGATCCAGCAAGCCACAGGATCATCACTCTTGAGGCCCTCGTTGATTAGAACACCGAGCCGCTCATCTATCTCCATCGAGTTGAGGTCGTTGGAGGGCTTCGCCTTCCAATTCTTCCCGGATGGAGCGCGATTGCTCCAAGCAGGCAGATTGATTCTGTCAGTTACCTGGCCTCCTTCCGTGGCGGGGATGTTCTTGACGTAGAGGAAGGTCTTCTGCCACATCCGGACGGATTCCAAACCCTTGATGCGAGGGTGATTGGTCCCCGACCGCTGCACCATCATGGCGCAGCCAGTATCGGTCGCGCGGGCGCTGGCGGCCGCGCCATCCTTCTTCCCGGTGGTTTGCTGGCGAAGATGGAAATACTTCAACCAGGTATCTGTAGTGGGATGGATACCGAGAAAGGCCTCGCATACCACGGCGTGGTAAGCGAGGAAGACGACGACATTTGGTGGCAAGTGGTGCATCTGGAGACCGAAGTGGTCCAGGAAGCGGCGGAGAAAGTCGGAGGCCGGTAGGCCGAATCCGCGCTCGAAATGCGACAGGAAGACAACGTGCTCGCCCTCCCGCGGGGTTGGCACGATCTCGGCGGTGACGTGCGAACCAGCCCAGCCGGCGCGAGACATGGTCACGAGCAGCAAGGATGGGAAGCGTTGGAAGGTTGTGAATGGAGTGGGTGAGTCCGCGGCGGCGCGAAAGGTTGCGCGGCGGCGGAGAGCTCGGCGGCGGAGAAGAACAGAGAGACGAAAGGGGAAAAGTGCGAAGGGAGGAGAAAAGGAAGTTACCGGCGGAGGTATTTATATCCTCTCCGCGGTTTACCGTTACCATCGGGGAAGTGGGATCGATCGTGGCCTTAATTCCCGTGTGGTGGGGCCTGTGGCCGGTTAGAAACGCACGTACGCGCGAGGCGCGCGCGTAACGGCCGCAGCAGATCCCACTACCAGATCGTGGCCAATTACTGCGCGTGATGGGACATAACGAGCCTGTGGGCCCGCTCCGTGAAAACTGGGTGCGTGGCACGTCGTGTCGTGGCAGCGAAACGATGGGGTCACGGATGCTTGGCACGTGTCCAGTTGCGACACGGAAGGCTGGATTGTGCTCTGCGCTGCAGAGGCACAAGAGGAGAAATTCTCTAAGTCTTTTTACTCGGTTACAGAGTAGAAAGCTGGTGCTACTCGGAAGACCGGAAACTCAAGGTACTTTCTAGAGTACTACTCGGAGGTCTTTTACTCGGCATCTTGAGGTTCAAGGGCTGTGGTGCAAAGGTTGGTTTAAAGCTGGCAGAGCCTAGTGAACGAGTTCGCAAGATTCTACCAGCTTCGGGGACTGCTGTCGGGGGGTTACCCCCGAGTAGGGTAAAGGCCCGTGGTAAAAGCAACTATCAGAAGAGAGGTTTGGTCGAGTAGCCGCCTACCCGGTACCTGCTACCCGGTTGACTGCTACTCGGTCTCACCTCAAGATGACCAAAAGGAAGAATCTATCAAGTTCTGTCTATTCGAGTAGAAGAGTTGGCCCGAGTAAAATTGGCGGGAACCTACTCGGGCCAGAAAGTCAAAGGAGCCGTTCTGACACAGGATCCCGCGTATCCTGGGTCCGTACTTGGCAGTATTCGAACTACTGTTCATCTGGGACCGGCCTGCCTGACAGTGACAGCATGGAAGCAGGCCGTCGCAGGATAAGGGGGGCCTACTCTGTGTTTGGCGCAGTGATACCAGTCTGTCCCCTTGTTTTGCCCAACGACTTTCCAGATGCAGCCAAGATTAGGAACCAAAGCTGTCAGCGGGAACCCGGAAGAAGGACGATGTGCACACTATGTCGACACTTGTCTAGATTTGGACGTATCCGGCTGGGCACCATGTATATAAGGTGCCCCGCCGCCTCCTGCGAGGGGCACGTTGAGATTGAACTGAGGAAACCCTAGGTTCTTGACCTAATTCATCACGTAGAGAGAGGAGTGGCTACTCGGTAGCAAGAACATTGTACTGTGGCTACTCGGTGAGACATCAAAATACACAAAGAAAGGCAGGAGTAGGGGTTTTACCTCCTCACGAGGGCCCTGAACCTGGGTAGATCGTGTTGTTTGCAGTGTTTACTTCGTACCTCACGCGGCTACTCGTCGCGTGATCCCTCCCCGAGCACCTCCAGCGTCCTTCGTCCCCACATCTTTAGCCATCCCATGGCATCTGCCGTGACACCACCACGACAGGGATCAAGCAATACCGCACCACCAAGCCTTGAGATCCAGATCATACTCTCGACTTGAGCAATCCCCCATTGTAACCGATCTACTCGTGAATACAGATCGAAAGAAGCAGGAGCAAGGGTTTTACCTCTACGAGGGCCCCGAACCTGGGTAAATCGTGCCCCCTGTTTAGCCGACAATTTTCACCAGCGCCCACATGTTCTCCTAATCGAAACCCTATGCGTTCACCCGAGGGACTTGTTGAGATGCAGATTCGACAATTGGCGCCGTCTGTGGAATGGCGGGCGCTTTATCTCTGGCATCTTCGACCTCATCGATGACAAACTCACGTTGGAACCCCGCGGCTTCGACTCCGACCAATCCGACCCGAATCGGATCAGTCATTGTCACCCTGCACTCGCCGGAATCACGCCCGGTATTTAGCGACCTGGAGAAGAGTATCACCCTGACGTTCGGGAGTTTCCAATTCTACACCAACAAAGAAGGGATCCACCACTTCCCCGACCCCGACGGATCAAGATCTGGGTCGATCTCTAGCCCAGGAGCTGTCGATTCGCGACCTCGACACGCAGATCGCAACTTGGTGAAAAGTGGCGAATCTATCCGCCTCAACACCAGCAACTTCCATACCCTCTCTACAGAGGAACCTTCTCAGATTAGGAGAGCCTCCCAAGCTGCGCCTAGGATCCGCAAGCCATATTTGGCTCAGGTCTGCATGGCAGGGTGAGGAGATCCACCCGAAGAAACTGAACACAGTGCAACTGAACGCGCTAACATCGGCGTCTCGCGAGATGCCTGGCTCCGAGCAAAAGAGGCCCTCGGCACGAGTAAGCCACCCAAAGTTGGAGCCCCTCACGAGGACATGACCGCCTACCACTACCATCTAGTGAGAGCGGCTACGGCAATAAAAGAAGCTCGGAGAGATCTAGCCGAGTGAAAGAGATTAGCAGATGAGTCAAGCCAGCGCCGAGCCGCGCTATCTTTGACACCTTCTGTCGGGAATCGTCCTGCGAGAAAAGGATACGCCTCAAAGACCGCGACCATGGATGGCGAGTCCCTGAGCGGAATCAGCAAATCACTCGGGCCTTCCCATATGCGTGTCGACGAGGACGGAAACGTCCACCCGCAAAACTCCCGCCGCCGCGGTACTGGCCGTCGCCACCTACATGCAGATAAATCAACCAGGGAAAAACGACCCCCGTGCAGAACAATACAAGTATGTTCAGAAAGGATTGGGCATGGCAGCCGCAAGACTCGCTTCCTACGATCGCAAAAAAGCAGCAGAGCAAAGAGACAAGGAAACACCCCGCAGGCATAGGAGCACATCGCCCGGGAAGGAAAAATCACCTCGTCGCGCCCGAGGAAAAGAAGCCAGACGACACGGTGATAGTCCGGGTAGCAGTGATGGCAGCCCAAGGGATCGAGATCGCAGCTCGCGACATCGCAGCGGCCGTTCACGACATCACAGCAAGGAGCCAAGGAAGGAAACCGACCGTGATCAACCAGGATACAACGCGCGATCAGACATCGTGCAAAACAGGATGGACAAAACACGAGCAGCAAGGAACCGTGCATGTTCCTCATCCACCTCTTCTGACGACGAGACCTGTGGCGCACTATGTTTCGCTCGCAGCATTCACGAGGCGCCTCTACCCAAACGGTTCAAGCTCAGTACGAAAGTGACGAAATACGAGGGTTCACTCGAACCTTCATCATGGCTGTCAGACTACCTCACGGCAGTAAAATGCCAACGTGGGAACAAAAACACGGCTACGCAGTACCTCAACTTGCACCTGGTGGGAGCAGCGTGCAGCTGGCTCGAGTCAAGGCCAAAAGCTTGCTATGGGTCGTGGGACGATCTACACTTTGACTTTTGCGAAAAATTCCAGGAAACACATAAAAGACCAGCGACCATTGAAGAACTGCGAGCTTGCAAGCAGAAGAGTGGCGAGTCCACTCGCGAATATATCCAGCGATGGACCACACTTAGAAACACAGCAGGAAACATATCAGAGGAAGTAGCAGTCGAAGCTTTCGCAAAATGCGCTCGACGAACTGCTTACAGAGAAGAACTGGGACGAGCCGTGCCCCCAACTATTGGAGAGCTAATGATCATAGCCGACAGATGGGCTAACGGAGAGGACTCGGTGCACAACGAAAGGGCATCCTCGCCCGCACCCGAAGACGATCACCACGGTCGAAAGAAAAGAAGGAAGTATTACGACCACGACGACCGAGAAGAACTAGTGGCGGCAGAATTCACGCGAAATCGCGATAGTGGACGCCATGGAAATCGCGAATGGAAACCGAAGACAGAGGATAAAACTCCCGGGGAGGACCTCGATGGATACATCACGCTACATCTATTTACAGATAAGCGCACGGGGAAAACTAAGGCAACACACCTTCTCAAGGATTGCCGAAAGTTCATCGACATACACGAGGCCTTCTCGAAGAAAAACATAACAACAGTTAGTCAAGGCTACCCGCAGCTTCCGGGAGGAGGAAGCTAGGGATTCCAACCGCCACAACCCCTGCTCCACCAGGATGTCGTGCTAGCCTCACTACCAGCGCCGCCCGTCACAAATCAGGGAGGCAACGCATACCCGAACCCAGCAGGACTCTTAGGCATGATACAAAAGGTATGTCCATCACGCAGGGTTCAGAAGACGAACACACGACAAATATGCATGGCTGTGCAAGCCCCACCTACAAAGCCCGAGTACCTGAAGATGGCGGATCAACCAATAACTTTCTCCAAGGAAGACCACCCCCACGAGTCTATCGACCAGGACACGCCGCGCTAGTCATCCAAACGCAAATTGGCAACTACGAGCTGGCTCACGTGTTCATGGACGGGGGCAGCGGCATCAACATCATCTACGCAGACACACTCCGTCGGATGAACAGGAAATTGGACGGACTCGCGGAATCAGATACATCCTTCCACGGGATAGTTCCAGGAAAAGCGATCCGTCCACTCAGAACCATCAATCTGGAGGTGGTTCTAGGCAACCGAAGCAATTACAGGCGAGAATTTCTTGACTTCGAAGTAGTCGACTGGCCTTCACATCACGACATTCTTGGTCGAGCAGCGTTCGCAAGATTCATGGCAGTACCACACTACGCCTATTTGAAGCTCAAGCTACCCGGGGAGTATGGCACAATCACCATTGACGGCGACTTCCAGAAATCTAACAACTGCGACATAGAGTTCAACGAAATCGCTAAATCTTTCCGGATACAAGAAGAATTGGAGGAGATAGCAAAAACCATGGACCATTCCGTGATGCCTCTCACAAGGAAGAACGCCCCAGAGCTCGAGTTCAGCACGAACAGCGATACCCGCAAGCATCAAGTGCACCCGACAGATTCTACGAAGACGACGATGGTGTCCATCACCCTCTCGCCAGCATAGGAAGGCGCGCTCGTCGAACTCCTCCGTGAGTACTAGGAAATTTTCGCCTGGCAGCCTTCAGATATGCCAGGGATACCCAGGGAGTTCGCCGAGCACTCACTCGAAATCTTCAAAGACGCCAAGCCTATCAAGCAGACCACCCGACGGTTCTCAGAGCCCAAGCAAAAAGCACTTGGAGAAGAAGTAAACAGACTACTCGCAGCAAAATTCATCAGAGAGATCAAGATATCCACTTGGCTAGCAAATCCAGTGCTGGTTCCGAACAAGAATACTGACATCCTTCGCGTGTGCATCGACTACACGTCGTTGAACAAGCACTGCCCCAAGGATACCTTTCCCCTCCCACGGATCGACCAGATCGTGGACTCCACTACAGGCTGTCAACGCCTATCCTTCCTAGATGCATATTCGGGATATAACTAGATCAGGATGAAGAAGGAAGACGAGGAAAAGACAACATTCATCACACCTCACGGTGTATACTGCTACACGACGATGCCCTTCGGGCTCAAAAACGCAGGCGCTACATATCAGCACTGCATGCAAAAATGCCTCGCCAAGCTCATTGGCAAGAACGTACAAGTATACGTTGACGACATCGTCATCAAAACTCGAGTGGAGGACACGCTCCTCGAGGATATCAGAGAAACGTTTGATGCACTGAACGCGTACAGGATCAAGCTCAACCCGACAAAATGTGTCTTCGGCGTCCCCGCAGGACAACTTCTCGGGTACTTGGTATCCACCAGAGGAATTGAGGCCAACCCAGAGAAAATACAAGCAATCTTGACAATGAAGGAGCCAACCAATCTTCGCGGCGTACAACAGCTCGCAGGGCGATTAGCCGCCTTGAGCAGAATCATCGCACGATTGGGCAAGCAAGCATTACCCTTCTACAAGCTGTTGAAGAAGACAGATAAATTCGAGTGGACACCCGAAGCAAAAAAGGCATTCACAGACCTAAAGCGAACATTACAGAGCAGGCGTGTTTTGCAACGCCACAAGAAAGGGAGCCACTATACCTATACCTAGCCGCAACAAATCAAGTCATCAGCACGGCCATCGTGGTCGAACGACCGGAGGACGGCAATGCATATGGAGTTCAATGGCCAATTTACTACATCAACGAGGTGCTTTCGCCGTGCAAACAACGATACCCCCACTACCAGAAGCTAGCATACGGAGTCGTCCTCACAGCTCGAAAGCTCAAGCATTACTTCCAGGAACATACCGTCACGGTTCTAAATGACGCATCACGCGGTACCATCATGAACAATCCAATGGCATCCGAAAGAATCGCAAAATGGAGCATCGAGCTAAGCGCCTGGGATATGATATACGCAGGACGCAATTCCGTGAAGTCGCAGGTACTCGTGGAATTCCTAAGCGAGTGGACAGAATTACAAACACCAGGTCCACCCGAATACACGAGCAACTGGATCATGCACTTCGACGGGTCTAAAAGGAATGAAGGAGCTGGCGCTGGGATCGTCCTCATATCTCCCAGAGGAGACAAGTTACAGTACGTCCTAAGATTGGATTTCCCACCCGACGATCCAGCATCCAACAACGACGCAGAATACGAGGCCCTGCTACACGGCATAAAGATGGCGATTGCGTGCGGAGCCACTCGGCTGATGATTTATGGAGATTCAAACCTCATCGTACAACAGACTATGAAAGAGTGTGACGCTGTCGCAGAAAACATGATCGCCTATCGGGACATGTATAACCTAATCGAAGGAAGCTTCAAAGGGTGTGAGCTGAAACATATTGCAAGATCCAGTAACGAAGAAGCAGATAGGCTGGCTAACATGGGATCCACAAACGCACCCATACTGCCTGGAATATATTTCGAGAGGATGATCAAGCGTTTAGTGAAAGTCAAAAAGATCACGGGAGCACCCGCAACATCAGAGACAGAGGTTAGCCCGCAAATTTCTATGATCGAGCTCAGTCATTATATTTCAAGACAAGTTTTTCAGGTCGAGCCAGTCTGGACGCAGAAATACCTCGACTACTTGTCCAACAAACAGCTTCCAGCTGATATTTGCGAGGCTCGACAGACAGTACGTTGCAGCAAAACTTTCCGGGTGATCAACGGAGAATTATACAAACAGAACTTCTCAGGAATATTGCAAAGATGCATAGCACCCGAAGAGGACAAGGAATTGCTGCGAGATATACATCAAGGAGATTGCGGACATCACGCCAGCTGGAAGGCAATTGTGGGTAAAGCTTTTCGAGCAGGATTCTACTGGCTCACAGCAGCCAGAGACGCAAAGAACCTAGTCGACAAGTGCAACGCTTGTCAACGATTTGCAACTAAGTCGCACGCCCCAGCTACGAAACTACACATGATACCAATCGCCTGGCCCTTTGCACAATGGGGGCTAGACATGGTAGGACCATTACGCAAGTCAACACCCGAAGGATATACCCACCTGCTCATAGCAGTCGACAAATTCACGAAGTGGATCGAAGCCATGCCAATCACCTCGGCCAGCGCCCAATGCGCCGCAAAATTCCTCGACTCCATCGTGTGCAGATTTGGGATACCACACAACATCATCACCGACAATGGAAGCACCCTCAGCTTCGTCTCAGTGGCTCACCCGCAAACCAACGGTCAAGTCGAGCGATCCAACGGATTGGTCTCAGCTGGAATAAAGAAACGGCTACTTGATCGCCTGCACCCAGCGGTAGGGCACTGGGCAGAGGAGTTACCCTCCGTACTATGGAGCCTCCGCACAACCCCGAATCGATCAAGAAACTACACGCCATTTTTCATGGTATATGGAGCTGAAGCAGTCCTTTCCGAAGATGTCAAGTTCAGCGCCCCACGAGTCGTCTCTTATAGCGAAGAAACCTCTAACAAGGCACTCGCGGAAGACGTGGATGCACTCGACGAATACGCGTCATTGCACTCGCAAGATCCGCGGTATATCAACAGTAGTTACGCAACTACCACAGCCGCCGTATACGCCACAGAGATTTCGTGGTAGGAGATTTGGTGCTACGGCTCAAACAGAAGGAAGGACACAAGCTCGAGCCACCGTGGGAAGGACCCTTCATAATACACGAAGTTATCCAGGGTGGCGCTCATCGACTGAAGAACCCGAAGACTGGTGGCATCTACTCCGACCCATGGAACGGTGCGCACCTCCGCAAATTCTATCCTTAGGATTACCTTGCTCGCAAAAATAAGGCTATACTAGCCATCTTGTAGCTCGAAGAAAAATACATGGCTTCTCAGTAATATTAATAAAATACATGGTTCCTCAACCATACCTACTCATGTTCTTGATCTTTACACGCTAAATAACAGGTATACACCCCCAAACACACGGGGGATACGTCTAACTTAGCATCATAACAAAATTTACAAATACCAAGGTACAAACAAGGTTGGAACCTTACAAAGTTTCAAGACAATTATACAAAAACGACAGGATACATACATCCTACAATTACATATGGCGACGAGCAGTTTCCTCGGCTAACACTCGATTAACCTCTTCAGAAGTCAGTCGAATAATCTCCTCTGCAGCAGGACGAAAGACTCTATAATGGGAGGTCATATCGACTGGAGCATTTGGAAGCCTAGCCACCGAGTTGAAATTGACCTCAGGATGCCACAATCGGACAAAAGCAAATGCTACTAAGGACCCGCAGATCATCTGTTGGCGGACGCACTCGCGGATTTCACCTACTCGACCGAAAGTTCTGAGAAGCTGGCTCAAGTCTACTGGACCCCTCTCCAGCGGATAGAAAGCGCGATTCAAAACTATCAGGGCCTCGTGACAACAATCAACGAGTATCTTCGCCTGGCCCACATGATACTTCAAAGTAGCCAGAACGAACCCTCGACTGCGGTCGGACCAGAAGTTGTTTGCATGTGGTTTTGAATTACCGGCTTCGTGAAGAATATGGTTATCCACCCAATGTTTTTTCACACCGTTCGTCAGGCTGAACAACTACAAAAAAAGCTACAGAGAGTCAAAAAAGGGAAAAAGATACAGTCAAACAAAATGCTAGGGGGCTCAAGTTCTTACAAAGCATACCCTTGGCAACAGCTGCCAACTCTTCCATCACAAACTGCTCGCGTTCAATAGCAAGTTTCTGTTTAGAGTTGGCTACATCAGCCACTCCACGCAAAGCTTTCAGATTGCGCTCACCATCCGCGACACGATCACGGAGTCCGGCAAATGTACCAACAACAGCAACAAGAGGATCTGCTCGTGCGGCAGATCCACTCGAAGACTCCGCGAATGCACCTATTACCTGGAAGGAGATAAGAAAAGTTAAGGAGGAATTCAAGACACCCCACTCAAGAAATAAACCGCCTATTCGACAGGTGCTCGGGGGCTACTCCCATCGGGAAGAACTCATGAAAATTAATCGCAAGAAATCACATCTCAGATATCAAAATAACATTTTGATTAAAGGCAGAATACGGGAATACATCCCAAGGTTCATTACATCAGAAGAGCAAACTACATAAAGTCTATCCTATGGAACTGCAGAAGTGCTGCCACTCGCGGCAGATTGCCCCTTGGACTAGCACGAGCAATCAAGTCAGATAGCTTCCGAGCAAGGACTCCAGCCGGATCGCCGAAAGGACGAAGCGCTACCTTTCTGCCCGTGGTAGCATCAACGGGAAGGTTCGAGTACGCCTCGTCCAAGCCTGAGACTCCGTGCGCCAACGCGAACTGTATAGCAGTCTTCGCCCCGCACTCAGACTGGACGACCGAGTAGGCCTGAAGGGGATCATCCTCCAGAAAAACCTTCAGGAGACCATCCAGCGTGGGCGGAACCGCGACATCAACCAGAAGACGCTCGTGGAATTGCGTCAACACTCCAATGGCATTGCCAACAAGGGAGCACATCCCACTCGCGTGCCTCCGAAGCTGAGCGCAAGAATCCGTCAGGGCGTCCACCCGTTGAACCCCGGGCAGCTCCAGCGCAACGCCAAGGACATATGCAAAAAGACAACATTAATTCCAAAGACATACCTGCTAGTCGAAAAACAAACGAGGACAAGTGCAACTTACTTGCGAAATTCTGGGCCAGAGGGCGAAGGAAGTCAACAAGATCGTTGTCTTGATTGGTGCCCGCCTCCTCCAGTCGCTTCAGAGCGTCCTGAGCCTCAGCGAGTTTTCCATCGAGGTCAGTCGACTGCTTGCGAGAGGATTCATGTTCCTTTCGAGCAGCCTCCAACTCAGCCTCAAGGGTGTTCACCCGAGTGATAGCATCAGTCTTCTTGGTCTTCAGAAAATCGACTTGGGCTGCACAGCAACAAATTTCAGCCTAAAGAAATTCACACAATCAGAAAGAATGAGTAGAAGGAATGGGTCAATTTCCCTTGGAGAGCTTGGCCATCCGAGACGAGTCGATCACGATCCGCCCGAAGGATTACGCAATCTGCCTCAGCCGAAATTACACGGCGACCAATGGCTGCGAGAGAGTCAAGTAGAGACTGCAAAACATGAAGTTGAAGAAGTCAGAAAAATTGGAAGAAAGTTGAGCCTATTCACGACTGTAAACAGTCGAGTATAGCCTCGGGGGCTACTCCCATCGGGAGCACTGCCGTGCACCCGATAAAATCAACAAAGAAGAGAAGCTTAAGTTCTAGAGCCTATAGCGAATCGCAAGCGATTGACCACAGCCTCGGGGGCTACTCCCATCGGGAGCACTGCCGTGCACCCGATAAAAACCACAAATGAACGAAGTACATAATGCAAAGAAAATGGTAAAGTTTGCCTGGCCCTGGGCAATGCACAAAGGATCAACCGAGCTACCTGAAACTTCTTTCGAAGCCGAGGCTCCACCCACAAAGTTAGGCAGCCTATAATCCGTAGCCGCAGCTGTTGGGGCTGGACTCGGCGAGTTCTGGATGGTCCTAGCAGTTGGGGTTTCATCCGCAGCATCATCTTTCCTCTTCTCGGGAGGAATAGAAGAAGCGAATCGACCGGGGCTGATGGACTGAAGCCTGTCATGAAAGAAAAGACATCATACGGAAGAGCGAGAAGAAAACTTTCGATTAGAGCGTTGAAGGAAAAAAGAAACTTACTCATCATCGTCATCATCCAGCATATCCGCGTTCCAGGCGGTTTGGATCTTCGACATGGGAGCAAGAGGAGCGCGCACACTCAGCGGGGTCACGATGAGAGGTTCTTTATCAGATCCTCCACCCAAGGAATTGTCCGTAGAAGTGGCTTCATCGTCTCCCGCCCGGCGGCGCTTGCGGTGGCGGAGATCGCTACCCGATTCCTCCACGTTGTCCGAAGAATCGTGCTCGGAACTCGAGTCGGCGTCAGAAACAAGTCCGAGGCCTCCAGGTTGCTTGCCAACAAGTCCGAGGCCTATTCGCCAGAAACTGGCGGGTAGCAGGTTGCTACCGCTAGACTCTACAAAAGGAAAACAAGAAGACAAGAAGAAAAAACTCAGTCGACAAACTCTCGAACAAGGACAGAAAAGGAATTGAACTTACTTCGGATGGAGGAGGTCTCGAAGCTTCGAATGCTGCGATAGGGCAGTCAAGGAAGGTCTCGCCCACTTTCAGCTTGGTGATGGCGGCGATTTTCTTTTCGAATTCAACATTGGAGAGTTCTTCTCAGCTCACACGGTTGGGGTCTTCAACGCCCTGGTACTCCCACATGGTGGAGGGCCTCTCTTGCAACAGTTGAATCCTGCGCTTGAGGAACACACTCGCCAGATGCAAGCCGTTCAGCGCAACCCCTACAGTTTGATCAAGGAGGGCTGCAACCTCGGCGAGTAGCGGGGCGACGATTCGGTTCTCTTCGGTTGAGAGCCTGTGCGCCCAGGACTTCCGCCGCTTCAAGACAGCGAACGGGTGGAATTCATGAGCTTCACCCGCGCTGTTGTCGACGACGTAGAACCACTTCTTCCTCCACCCTTGCGTGGAGTCGATGAAGTGAATCTCGAAGTAGCAGCTATCCGACTTCGCCTGGATTCCGAAGCCGCCGGTGCGCGGCGTCTCTCCAAGCTCGGTCTCTACCCGCAATTTCTCGCGGAAGGCCCGCACCTTAAACAGGGCTTTCCAAAGGCCCCAGTGTGGGCGGATGCCCAGAAAGCACTAGCAAAAAACGATGAAGCACGAGATGTGCTGCACCGCATTTGGAGGCAGATCGTCGAGCTGTATGCCGTAGACATACAGCAAAGCCACGAAGAAAGGATGGAGGGGGAGTGAGAGCCCGCGCGAGACGTGATCCGCAAAGATCACGCGTTCATTCGCGCGGGGGTTTGGTACCTCTTCTTTTTTGCCGAGGCAAACACGCTTCTCGGTCTCGGGGGGCAGCATTCCCTCCCTCTGCATCTCCTTGATGCTTTTGTTCGTCGTATTGGCGGAGCGCCAGTCGCCTGAGCGCGGAGTGGGTGGCGCGGGAACATCTTCTGGTGCCTTTGAGGAGGAGACAGATGCGTTGCGTTTCTTTCCTCCCGCCATGGAAGCTGGTGCGAGCTCGCAGAGAAGGAGATGAGCGCGAGGAAGAAGAAGGCTGGGAAGCGAATGACCGGGAAGTTTTTACTTTTCACCTAAGGACACTATATATACATGGGGCAACTCGATCCTGGCCGTTCGTCAGGCAACGTGGCGCCCATCGCGGCTGCCACGCGTGAAGCGGAAGCGAAGAGACGGTGAAAGCTGTTTCGTGCCACGATCTTAACAACAGATCGTGCGTATTTACTGCACGTGGCTCGCGGGAAAACCGGAAACGACGTCTCATTTCCGGTCAAAAGCTGACAAGGTTGGCCAACGTATCCTGTTTTCACTTCGTCACGTCCCATCTAGAGGAGTCAGAGAGAACAAAGTGCGCTATGATGTCATTGTGAACATCATCAGGCCCAAAATTCTTTCAGGTAAGATCCCAAGACACGAAAAAACTTCGTATGGGCAAATCAAGACGCGAAAACTCTTTCGCATAAATACCCCAGACACGAAAAAACTTCGTATTGGCAAATCAAGACGCGAAAACTCTTTCGCATAAAAGCCCCAGACACGAAAAAACTTCGTATGGGCAAATCAAGACGCAAAAACTCTTTCGCATAAAAGCCCCAGACACGAAATTTTCTTTCGAATGGGCACGACAAGGTTTCCAGACACGAAAACTCTTTCGTATGAATAGAAGAATACAAAGCACAAAAACTTTGTGCACAAAAATTAAGGGAGACATTTTCACTCGAAATATCTCTGGACAAAACTTGCGAGTGCGTAGCTCCTGCCACTCGGTTATACGACATACACACATCAATTCCCTGGATCGTTCGGCTGACTAGGCACATCTGGATGCCGTATTCTTTTGAATACGAAGGTAAGACCCAAAAGATCTCTCTTGAGGGCCTGGAATCGCACTCAAGCTGCGTCCTCTGGCAAATTTCCGTGTCAACAACACGAAGAAAAATCCTAGCGGACGCGCCGGGTACCCCTATAGGTTAAGTTCGACTCGATAAGACCTCCATGGCCCAGTCGCAATGATCACCTCATCTGATTCGAGTCGGAGGTCTCGAATCTGTGTAGGCCAGAACTGTTTTTGCGCTAGATGCAATTAATTGGCCCTGATCTTTCGGGAGAGCCAAGCAACTGAGCCATATCCTTCTGCGAAAACAGCCAAAAATACAGGCACTTTCATCACTCGATACTCGGGTATAAAAACTCATCACACAGGGTACACGGCCTCTGAAAGATAACGTTTGAAGCAATCAGTCGAAGAAATTCAGGGTAGGACTTTGAGCGTCTACCCGACAAGAAAATCTCAGTCGAGTAAACGCTCGGGGGCTACTGACGAAGGGATGAGCCCTGGGCCTATCGGGTAAGGATACCTGGTCCAAGGCCCAAGATCTAAGCCCAAGAGGAGATGTCATATACTATTCTAGAAGGCCTAGTGGAAGCTCACCCGCAAGGCCTTGCGGGTCAAGTTAGGAAACTTGTAACTGACTTTAGGTTAGGGTTTGAGTCCACCCCGGGTACGGTTTGAGACCTGGCCACCTATATAAGGCCAGGAGAACCACCAGGAGGGGGACAAGCAATACCGCACAACCAAGCCTTGAGATCGAGATCATACTCTCGACTTGAGCAATCCCCCATTGTAACCGATCTACTCGTGAATACAGATCAAAAGAAGCAGGAGTAAGGGGTTTACCTCTACGAGGGCCCCGAACCTGGGTAAATCATGCCCCCTGTTTAGCCGACGATTGTCACCAGCGCCCACAGGTTCTCCTAATCGAAACCCTATGGGTTCACCCGAGGGACTTGTTGAGAAGCAGATTCGACAGCTACTGCTGTGCAACAATCAATAATGGCCACATAAGATTTGGAATTAGTCTGGGTGGCCAGTTTTGGCTTTAGTCCACGAAAAAGGCCATTTTTTGGGGGAAAAAAGTACTCCATGCCACCGTCTTTCAAATGCTTGACCGGCGCCGGCGGGACCACCATCCTTCACGCCCTGGCAAGCCACCCCGACTCATATCCCACGGTGACTTTCTCCCTGCCAATGGCACGCCTGTCGGCCTCGCGGCGTATGATCGATGAAGCGCCACACCATGACGCCGTGGCGTACGCCACAAACGTCAGCCTCCAACTCAGGTGCGGCGATTCCCGCGCGCGGAGGCACTTTTCCGCATGGTGCCCGTGTTCACGGCCAGGGTATGCCAAGGCCGGCCGCCTCGACCGCGCCCGCAGGCTGTTCGACGGAATGGCCGCGAATGGCGTGCTGGTGTGGACCAACCAGGTATCCGGGTACTACCGTGCTGTTCGATGCGATGTTGTCCCAGAATGTGGTGTCGTTGGCGGCCATGGTCTCGGAATGTGGTCCCGGAATGTGATGGGTACCAGGATGTTGAGGGAGGCTGGGTAGGTGTTCGACGCGATGGCAGAGTGACCTGGACGGCCATGGTCAAGGCCGACGATGAGTGTGGTCATTTGCAGGGCGCAATGGAGCTGTTTGATCTAATGCCGTGGAGGAACTTGTACTCCTGGAAGGCCATGATTTCTGGTTTCCTTCGTGCCAGGAGAGTGGACGAGGTGGTCAGTCTGTTCGGATAGGAACGTCACCGGCTTGATGCATAAAGGCCGTGTTTCAATGGCGAGGGAGTTCTTTGACCGAATGTCGAGAAAGAAAGGTATCACGGCATGGAACACGATGATCACTGCATATGTCACTGATGGCCAGGTGGAAAAGGCTGGGAGAGTGCTCGAATTGATGCCCGCAAAGGACTTGCCGAATTGGAGCCTCGTAATCGATGGCTATGCCAGAACGAGTTCTAGGACGAAGCTATGGGTTTGTTTCTTCCCATGCTCCGGTGAGCGCTATCTCCTAACTGCACAACATTGGGAAGTATCGTAGTCATATCGGAGAGCACCATAGTGTTAGATGTATTAGACCTTTTCTATTTTGGTATACCGTATGAGAGTTGTATACGGATACCACCACCTCTTGTACGGCTTGGCCACCCCGATATATAACACGCAACCCGTGTGGACTCAAGCACGGTTCGACCCATCGTCTGTGACATGGTATCAGAGCGCCGCCGCCGCCGCACAACTCCACAACCCGCCGTCGGATCTCCACGGTGAAGGACAACAACAACCCGCAGTCAAGCTCTGCTGCGGTGAAGGACAAGCACAACCCACCGTCGAGATCATCTCACGGTGAAGGATCAGAAACCCTAGACACCAAAACCGCTATCGAGCCCTCTCATAGTGAAAGATCAAAAACCCTAGAAACCCGAGACACCAAATCCTAGTCATGAGTTCATCGTATTCAACCTCAGCTCTGGCCGCTGCCCTCGGCAGCCCACCGACGCAACTGCTCACGAGAACCAATTTTCTCCTATGGCAAGCTCTGATAGTCCCAGCTTTCCGAGGTGCCAACGTCATGGGACTTATAGATGGTTCTGATCGGGCCCCTGCCATGACTATTGAAGGGGAGTACATGGAGAATAAGAAGGTTCAGGTAGAGAATCCCGCATACGTTGCTTGGATTGCGCGAGACCAGCAAGTGCTACGCTTTCTCCTGAACTCCTTGTCACCGGAGATCTTGTCACATGTACTTGGCATGGACACGACTGCTGCTGCGTGGGCTGCTATCAATGGGATGTTCAAAACGGCATCACGACCCAAGGCTCAACATCTGCGTGAAAAGCTCAATGATACCATGAAACTGTCCGTAACTGCCGATCAATACTACACCAAGATGAAGGCCTTTGCCTCGGAACTCTCGGCCCTTGGCAAACCGGTTGGAGATGATGAGTTATTGGGCTATCTCTTGCATGGCCTAGACAAGGTGGAGTACAATTCTCTTATCACGTCTGTCCATGGAAACCCAAGTACAACATTGAATGAGTTCTACGAGCAGCTCTGTGGCTATGACATGCGAAACGGGGTGGAAGAGAACGGGGTCTTTGTTTCTTCGGCTAACCTAGCCCGTCGTGGTTTTACTCCTCGTGGACGCACTCCACCACCATGTGGATACACTCCACCACCCCGCAACTATGCTCGTCGCGGTTACTCGCCTCCCCCTCATGGTCGCAGCCCTGATCGCTACCGTGGTAATGATGATCGCTACCGTGGTAATGATGACCGTGACCGCTATCGTGGAGGTGGTGGTGATGACCGCAACACATGGAGGCGTGATGATCGCCGAGATGATAGATATTGGTGTCGTGATGAACGCCAAGATGATGATCGCCGAGGTCATAGGCGTGATGAGCGTCGTGATAGGCGCAATGACTATGGTGGGCGTCGACAAGATCGTGCACCCACAAAATATGTTAACATTGATTGTCAAATCTGCAAGAAACATGGACATCCGGCAAATGAGTGTTGGTGGCGTTATGCTGATGATAAGAGGAAGAAAGAAGAAGCAGAAAAGGAGGTACATCTCGCCACTGCTCCATATGGTGTGGATACAAACTGGTACATGGATTCTGGTGCCACAGATCACATTACTAGTGAATTGAATAAGCTCCTCATTGCCAACAAATATCATGGGCAAGACAAGGTCCACACTACTGAAGGCATAGGTATGGACATTAGTCACATTGGTAATTCAATATTAAGTACTCCTCATGCTTCCTTTGATCTTAAAAATATCCTCCATGTTCCAAGTGCATCCAAATATCTTCTTTCCATTCATAAATTTACTCTTGATAATCATGTTTTCATTGAATTTCATCATTTCTTCTTTTTAATTAAGGACCAAGCAACCAAAAGAGTTCTATTTAGAGGCCCTTGCTATGATGGTCTCTATCCCATGGTGCCCATGTTTCATGAGATCTCCAAGCATGCCTTCATCACAATAAAGCCATCTTCCTCTACATGGCATCGTCATTTAGGACATCCTTCCTCATTTGTGGTTCAGCAAGTTCTTAGGAAAAATAAAATAGCTTACACCCCAGAGAGTACTCCATATG
Source organism: Alopecurus myosuroides (assembly GCA_028641055.1). Lineage (NCBI taxonomy): Eukaryota > Viridiplantae > Streptophyta > Magnoliopsida > Poales > Poaceae > Alopecurus > Alopecurus myosuroides. The sequence continues at coordinate 6,871,967 of CM054057.1, forward strand.
TTTATGATTCTTGTCAATTAGCTAAGAGTCATCAGTTTCCATATCATGTGTCCTCTAGTGTCTCCACTGCTCCTTTGGAGCAAGTTTTCTCTGATGTATGGGGTCCTGCTCCCCTCTCTGTGGGAAAACATTATTATTATGTAAGCTTTATTGATGATTTCAGTAAATTTACTTGGATATATTTTCTTAAGAAGCGTTCTAATGTTTATCAAGCCTTCCTTAATTTTCAGCAATATGTTGAGCGCAAGTTTGATAGGAAAATTATCACTATGCAAACTGATTGGGGAGGTGAGTATGAGAAATTGAATGGTTTCTTCCAAAAGGTTGGCATAACTCATCATGTTTCATGCCCTCATGCCCATCAACAAAACGGTTCTGCTGAGATAAAACACCGTCATATAGTTGAAGTGGGTCTAGCTCTTCTTGCCAATGCCTCTATACCACTCAAATATTGGGATGAAGCCTTTGTTACTGCCACTTTTCTTATAAACTTGCTCCCCACTAAAGTCTTAGATTTTGATACTCCTACAGAACGTCTCCTTCATATCACACCCAATTATTATGCTCTTAGAACTTTTGGTTTTGCGTGTTGGCCCAATTTACGTCCATATAACAAACGTAAACTTTCTTTCCGGTCAACACGTTGTGTCTTTCTTGGATATAGTCCTCTCCATAAGGGTGTATAATGTCTTGACATATCTACAGGCATAATTTATATATCTCGTGATGTTGTGTTTGATTAAAACGTTTTTCCGTTTGCGTCTCTTCATCCAAATGCCGGTGCTATCCTAAAGCAACAAATCTTACTTTTTCCATCAACTTCTAATGAGGATGTGCAAAATATTGATAATCATGTGCCTACTATTGTGCCAATTACTGACGTGGAACAGGTACAAGAAACTCCAGCAACAAATTTTGGTGAAAACGCTGCAGAAAATGGTGCAGAAATTGATTTTTCCGAACATGCAGAAGATGACGAAAACTGCACTGATTCTGATGCTGATACGCCTGCATATTCCTCTAAAGACTGCGATCCCGAGGTTCCGTACTCTGAGGTTGATTCGCTATCCCCTCCTGGCCAATCGCGTTCTGAGGAGGCGCGTGGCTGACACGAGCAGCTGTCCCCAACGCGTTTTCCTGCGTCTGAGGCAGCAGGGCGCGGTCCCCCCACATCTGACGCAGCAGGGCACGGTTCCCCGCAGGCGCGTGACCTCCACACGCCTCTGACCTCCGGGAGCTCGCCACCTGGCGCTGGGAGCCCGACAGGGTGCACAGCACCGCAGCTGTCTCCGGCGCATTCTCCTGGCACGCGCCCCATGGAAGATCCTCCAGGATCCTTTGTGGCTACTAACGCTGCAGGGGAGCACGCTGCAGACAATACAAATGAGCAAAATGGAGATGATGAAGAAAATTTTGAGCGTCAGCAGCTTGCATCTATGGACATTGGAGTGCGTACACGCGTTCAAAGAGGAATAAGGAAACCAAGTAAGTTCACATATGGCACTATTGAATATGGCAAAGGTATACAAAATCAAGTACTAATAATATTATTAGATACAATATGTTCTCTTCCACAGATGAACCATGTACACTTATTGAAGCCCTTAATGATCCTAAATGGCATCAAGCAATGCAAGAAGAGTATGATGCACTGATTGAGAACAAAACATGGCATCTTGTGCCTCCAAGCAACAACAAAAATTTAATTGACTGCAAATGGTTATATCGTGTCAAGAAGAAAGCAGATGGTTCTATTGACAGGTATAAGGCAAGGCTAGTTGCAAAAGGGTTCAAACAGCGATATGGTATTGATTATGAGGATACATTCAGTCCTGTGGTAAAAATTGCTACTATCAGAACGGTTTTGGCTCTTTCAGTTTCTCGTGGATGGAGTTTACGGCAGCTAGATGTCAAGAACGCGTTTCTACATGATGTTCTGGAGGAGGAAGTATATATGAGACAACCTCCAGGTTTTGAAAATTCACACGCTCCGCATTATATTTGCAAACTTGACAAGGCAATTTATGTCTTGAAGCAAGCACCACGAGCATAGTACTCTAGGCCCAGTTTGAAATTGAATGAGCTTGGTTTTCTTCCCTCCAAGGTTGATACATCATTGTTTCTTTATAACAAGTCAGGTATCACTATTTATGTGCTCATTTATGTGGATGATATTATAGTAACAAGTTCTTATGATGACGCTATTAACATTCTACTTCGAGATCTCAATGCCAACTTTGCTATTAAGGATCTAGGTGACTTGCATTACTTTCTTGGTATTGAGGTTAAGAAGATACCGAATGGACTGATTCTCACATAGGAGAAATATGCCAAGGATTTGATATCAAAAGTTGGTATGCGTGACTGCAAGGCCACTCCTACACCTCTATCTTCTACAGAACAATTATCTCTCACTGATGGAACACCACTAAGTGTTGAAGATAGTACTCAATATCGCAGCATTGTTGGAGGACTGCAATATCTCACACTGACACGTCCTGATTTATCTTATGCTGTGAACAAGGTCTGTCAGTTTCTTCATACTCCTACTACAACACATTGGTCAGCAGTAAAAAGAATTCTCAGATACATACAAGACACATCAAAAAGATGGGGACTACATTTGTTAAGTCTTCATCTATGATTATCAGTGCCTTCTCTGATGCAGTTTAGGCTGCCTCTCTTGATGATAGACGATTCACTGGTGGATTTGCTATCTTTGTTGGATCAAACATAGTTTCTTGGAGTGCCAGGAAACAGGCCACAGTGTCTAGATCAAGTACTGAAGCTGAGTACAAAGCCTTGGCAAATGCTACTGCTGAGTTAATTTGGGTGGAAGCTCTCCTTGGTGAACTTGGTGTGGAAATGAAGGATAAGCCATGTCTTTGGTGTGACAATCTAGGTGCTACCTATTTGTCTGCCAATCCAGTTTTTCATGCTCGCACAAAACATATTGAGATAGATTTTCACTTTGTTAGAGAACGAGTTGCTAACAATCTTTTGGACATTAGGTTTATCTCTAGTAAATATCAAGTTGCAGATGGTTTTACTAAGGCACTTCCTGTAAAACAATTAGATGAGTTTAAGCGTAATCTAAACCTTTCCAAGGTTTAGATTAAGGGGGAGTGTTAGATGTATTAGACATTTTCTATTTTGGTATACCGTATGAGAGTTGTATACGGATACCACCACCTCTTGTACGGCTTGGCCACCCCGATATATAACACGCAACCCGTGTGGACTCGAGCACAGTTCGACCCATCGTCTGTGACACATCGAAGTGGAGCAAATCCATGGCGTGGCCACCACACTAGGTCTCCTGTCAGAAACCTCCTTATGAAACGCTCTGGTGAGCAATCAGCATGTACTCGAGGAGCAGCGACCTGTGCTCTGCTTGGCAAGTCAGAAAGAGAAGGACGCCATCACATGAACATCGATGATGCAGGCCTTCGCCAACCACGACAACGCCTGAGACGCCCTGAAAACATTCACCCAGATGCTGCAACATTGACATGACCCCAGCTCGACCACCTTCACCGCCCAGCCTGCATCCAAGGCCCGAACATCTTCGCATCTTCCGCACCGCCTACAGGCTTGAGCCTACCATCGAGCACCCCACCTGCCTCGTTGACATCCTCGCCCAAGCAGGCCGCATGAGGGGGGCTATGGAGGTTGTTGCTGCCACGCCGCTGGAGATGTGAGGCTAGGCTGTCCCAAGGACCGTGCTGGGAATGGATACTGCCTGATGCATAATGAGCTGGATGCGGCGAGGGAGATGGGGCAGGATATTGCCAAATCTGCTGAAGGCCCCTCTGTTGCAGGTTCAGGTGACGCGAGGAGCCACACTTTCTTCTAATGAATCCGCAGTGTGCAGAGGTGTATGCGATGCTGGACGATATGCGTGTCCCTCTAATGAAGAAGGGAAATAGAGCCACTGACGGATAAATCTCAGTGGCCTTAGTTTGAATTAGGCATGTACTCCACGAATTTGCAAGTGGTTTAAGACTTGTTTCCAAAAGGGTGTTCGATGACAAAACTATAGGTGAATCACACATCATCACTAAAGGAGACTCGCAATTGAGACATAGGAAATCCAAGTGTCCAACCAAGGGAGTAAAAAAAGGTAATCAAACTTGTTTATTAATTACTGTTGTATGTACACCAACAAAGTCTACAGCTGGGTTAGCCAGATATAATGTATGCTGATGTAGTTGAAACCTTCATCTAACCGATGACTCCTCTTTTGGGTCTCTCTAGACCGACAGAAGAGACCGAGCATAACTTAATGAAAAACCCAACAATGCAAACAGTCCGAGGCCTTGTACCTCATTTCAAGTATAGCAAGGTTTGAGCTGTGTGTTATCAGCACTCGCGACACTAGATTGTGAGGAATCAACCGGAGTAGCAGGTACAAATTTCCTCGTCTCATGACCAAATCATGCTTTGGATAGTTACGAAGCTTATGCATTTGGATTCTTACATCTTAGATGGTTGGGTTAACATTGTGCTCTGCCATGTGAGTTCCGAGTCTGATCACCATATATTTGCCTTCTCCTGAGCATGCAGAGGAAGTACACGTACTAGTAGCAGTAGAGCTTGTATGTTCAGATTAGCAAAGTTTACTGTCAATTTGACAGGTGGGAATGATACATTCTTCTTTTGCAGGGGCGACCCAAATATCTCGACATGCTTCCACATCTGGAAAACAAAGGGGGAAGCCAATCCGCCTTCACCGGCGCCGTTGTCACATATGCTCCTGCATGAGGCCCTATAAGTTTTTAGAGGAAACGCAAATGACATTTGTGTTTCTTTACATTGGAGAGCGAGAGATGCTAGATCCTCCTAGGAGGTACAGTTCCATGAGAAACTAAAAATCAGTGTACATCCCAAGTGTTTGGGAGAATGGCGCGCAGACCCAATGCACCGGCTCTAGCCCAAAGTGCAGCTTCATCCTTGATCTTGCTCACCAAGGTGTTGGTTGACGGGGTTGCAGCGTTGAACACGCAGTCATTGTGGTGTTTCCATGTCATCCAAGGAATCAGCAGAGCCGCGGAGGTAAGTCCTTTGCGCATCTGCTTTGCGGTGCTCTGCCGTGCCTTAATCCACCATTCTGTCAAGTTTTCCTCGTCATCAGGCACATGGCAAGTAAGACGTAGCCATGATAGGATCTCAAGCCACACCTGCTTGGAGAAGGAGCATCCGAAGAACATGTGCTGGATTGTTTCCGGTGTCTGATCGCATAGCGGGCAGCAAGGTGGGTGTGGCAGTCCACGGCGAGCAAGCCGATCAGCCGTCCAGCAGCGTCCTAGATTGGCGAGCCAATGGAAGAACTTCACGCGTGGCGGTGCCCAAGCCTTCCAGGTTAGCTTCCACGCCGGGCAGGAGGCCGAGCCATGGAAGGTGGCGAGGTAGGCGGACTTCGCAGTGTATGTGCCTGTCGCTGTCAGTCTCCAATGCAGGCGATCGGATTCAGCTGTGAGGACGACATTCTCGATTGCGTGCCACAACATCAAATATTGCCCGATTTCGTCGATGCCGAGCATGCCTTGAATGTCGTCGCCCAACGGTGGTCAAAAAGGCCATCTGCCACCGTCCTGGACTTACGTCGCCGCTTGGGGATGATGGCATAGAGCTCGGGCTCGATTTCGGAGATGGCGCGCCCATGAAGCCAACGCTCTTCCCAGAAGCGTGCACGCTGACCATTGCCCAGGATTGTGAACGTGGACGCAAAGAAGAAGGCCTGTTCTTCCTGCGTAAACTGGAGGTCTAGTCCACTCCAAGATCTGCCATCGTCCATCTTGCTGAACCAGAGCCAGCGGATGCGCAAGGCGAGGCCAGTACGCTGCAGGTCCCGGATGCCTAGTCCGCCAAGCTGAATAGGGCGGCAAACTCTCCGCCAATTAACGTGGCAGTGGCCACCATTGGCGTCAGCGCGCGCAGCCCAAAGGAATCCTATCTGGATCTTCTCGAGAATCTTGAGGATCTTCTTTGGTGGTGCGAGCACCAGCAGCTGATGTATGGGAATCGCGCTAAGGACCGCCTTGACGAAAGCTAGACGGCCAGCACGATCCATGAGGTGAGCTTTCCAAGTTGGTAGCCTCCCAGCAGTTTTGTCCACCAAACATTGCAGCTGGGCGGCGGTGGAGCGCCGTATCATCAGTGGGATGCCCAGGTAGGTAATCGGAACATCAACAAGTGGGTAACCCAGGTTGGCGATGGTGGGTGCCGCTGTGTCGGCGTCGCATCTGATCAACGTAGCGGTGCTCTTCAGGAAGTTGACACGCAAGCCCGATGCGCGTCCAAAGAGCTGCAGGATGTCCTTCACAGCAAGTGCATCTTCCGGCGACGAGTGGCAGAACAGGAGGACATCGTCGGCATATAGTGAGATGACGTGGATGTCTCTACGCGGGTGTAGCTGTTGGAGGACGTTGAGCTCTATTGTGCGGCGAAATAGGCGTCCCAGTGCGTCCACGGCGAGCACGAACAGCTGCGGCGACAGGGGATCCCCCTGGCGGAGGCCGCGACGGTGCCAAATCGGCGGACCTAGCACGCCATTCAGGAGGATACTTGTGTTCGCCGAAGAGTGTAGCACAGCTAGCCATCCGAGGAATCGGTCACTGAACCCATATTTCCGTAGCACCTCATATAGGAATGACCATGAGACCGAGTCGAAGGCCTTTGCTAGGTCCAGCTTCAACATCACGCGCGGTGCACCCAGTTGATGTAGTAATCTCGCAGATTGTCGCACAATCACAAAGTTGTCGTCCAAACTGCGGCCGGGCATGAATGCGTTCTGTATGGGACTGACGAGGTCGTTGAGGCGTGGTGCGAGGCGGAGGGAGAGCACCTTGGCAAAGATCTTGGCCACCAGATGAATCAAGCTGATGGGTCTGTAGTCACCTAGAGTGGCCGCGTCAGCTCGCTTCGGAATCAGCGTGAGCAGCGCCCTGGTTGAGCCGGCTGAAACCACATCCCCGGAGCTCATATAATTGCTGAAAGGCAGCGACAAAGTCACCCTTCACAACCGGCCAGCAGGAGCGCAGGAATTCCGCCGTGAGGCCATCAGGTCCGGGCGATTTCCGCGCCAGGAGGCGCTTAACTGCTTGCCAAATCTCGTCTTCACCGAAGGGTGCGTCGAGGGCGTCCAGGTCGGAGGGCTCGATGAGGTGCTCAAGGTCGATGGAGCAGTCTCGTGGCAGATCGGTCCCAAGGAGGGAATCGTAATGCGCGAATGCCGCTGTGGCCATGTCATCCGCGTCGGTGAGCACGACGTCGTCGACTGTCAGGTTATGGATCCTCGTTTTCTGCTTGCGGTAGGTGCATTGCTAATGGAAGAATGTCATATTCACATTGCCGTCCTTGAGGAACGCGATGCGCGCGCGCTGCCGGGCTAGAGTCCGCTCAACTGAGGCAAGCCCCAAGTAGGACAGCTTAATCTGACGGCGTAGCCAATCCTCGTGTGGCGTTAGTTGCCGAAGCTCCTGGGCAGTGTCTAATCGCAGCAACAACTCGCGGGAGATCGCGAGCTTGTCCCGGATAGTGCCTACTGTGCATGCACTCCAGCTCGTTAGCTTGCTGGCCGTGACCTGCATGCGACGCATGATGCGTCAGAACGGGTCGACGGCGTCCACCGAGGTCCAAGCTGCCGCAACCGCCTCCTGGTAGCCATCAATGCGTGTCCAGTAATCCTCAAAATGAAACCGGCGCTGGACGTGAGGCATCGGTGAGCAGTCTAGGATGAGCGGGTTATGGTCTGAAACAACCGAGGCGAGGCAGTGGAGGTGTGCTTCGCCATGTTGTTCCTCCCAATCTGTGGTGCAAAGGACGCGATCCAGGTGAACCAGTGTCGGCAGGTTTTGCTCATTGGACCATGTGTAGCGGCGACCGTTGAGGTAGACTTCCTTGAGAGCCAGGTCGTTAATGACACGCCGAAAGCGACCCATCATACATCGATTAAGGTTCCCATCGTTCTTATCCTCCTCGCGGTAAATAAGATTGAAATCTCCGCAGATCATCCATGGGCCAGGGCATCCGGCACGTGTGTCGCGAATTTCCTGGAGGAACGCGATCTTGTCATCGTCTAGCTGCAGACCGTAGACGACGGTGAGCCACCAAGGGGTGGTGGCACTGGAAGGTGTTGACACCCGGGCGGACAGCGTGTTTGTCGTGAATGTCTGACCGGTGATCGTCACCTCCCTGCTCTTCCAAGCGAGTAAAATTCCGCCCCGCGTGCCAATCGCGGGCAGATAGAAATACTCATCATAATCCGAGCCAAGTGCTTCAAGGATAGTTGACAAGTAGATTGTCTCCATCTTTGTTTCCTGGAAGCATATGATGGATGCTCCGGTAGTTAGGACGAGCGAGCGTATTGCGATACGTCTAGCGCGAGAATTGAGTCCGCGCACGTTCCAAACAATAATTTTCAGGCCGTGATCCATGAAAAACATGTCCAACAGGTCAAGTACAGTCGCAGCAACGCCTCGGCCTCGCTACCCGCGATCACCGTGGTGATAGGCGCAATAGACGGATCTTCTGGGAGCTCACGTCCAATCAATGCAGCCATTGCGCGCAGGACATCAATGGGGATAGGTGTGGTGAACATCCCTTCATAGTCCTTCATAGCTTCAGCGGAGATAACCTGGTCCACTCCAACGAAGCCAAGGGTGCGAAGCAACTGGACTTGCGATCGCCGCTCCGCGGTTGGTCTGCCCGCGGCCTTAGTACAAGGAGTGGCAGACGCGGTGGCTGATCTCCCACGACGCGGCGGAGAGAAATTCAGAGGCTGCCGACGTTCTTTGCGTCCGGGCGTGGGAAGTACAGAGCAGAGCGGCTTTGTGGCCGCTGCCAAGAACTCGCCTAGGGTCACGCAAGGCACGACGGATTTGGAGCGCGGGCGATGGCTACGCATCGTGACCGGTGGAGAGGCAAAGCGTGCTGGGTCTCGGACCGAAGATGAAGTTGGCACGCTTGTGTCTATGGCGGATGCGAACGCGCCCGGAGCCAGAGGAGTTGGCAGCGTTTCAGAGATGGATGTCGACTGGGGCCTCTCCGGCGTGCTGGGCCTCTGGAGGATGCGAGTTTGCGGCTCCACCCGCGACATGGTGGCCGGGCTGGCGGTATCAACGCGCTCGTCTGCAGCTGACATTGGTGTAATTTCTCCTTGTTCTGGCAGAGGAAAGTGCCCAACATCATCGGAGCACGCTTCAGGCTGTGAGTCAGGAACTTCAGATGTCGTGGCCTGGCTTTCCTGGTCATTGGAGCACGCATCTAGCTGTGAGTCAGGAACTTCAGATGTGGTGTCTTGTCCGTCGTGGTCCGTGGACTGAACCCGAATGGCAGAGGACGAAGCGGCCCTGCAGTCAATTTCCTCGTGTGTAGATGTCACTGGAGTAGTAGCAGCATCGCCTGCAGGAGTAGGTGGGGCCGTGTTGTCGTCACCAGTAGTCGTGGTGCGGCGTTGAAGAGGCGACTCGGCCGCCTTTGGATCGGCAGCCGCAGCCTTGGCAAGGGCTGCCGCAATCCTTGCACGCTTTTTTCACTCCTCCACGCTTTCGTCGTCTGAACTTACGACGAGGTGGCCTGACAGATTGCCGAACAGGAAACGACGTCGAGCCTACGGCCCATGAATCCGTCCAGCCGGCATCGACGGCAACGCCGTCTGCGCGCTGGCATCCCAGAGCTGGAACTCCGTCGAGGACGCCCATTGCCCTGCCGTCAGCTCGGCCTTGGGGAGCAGTGGACGTGCGGCGGCGCTTTCGGCCACGGCGGCGCTGTCGGTTCCGCCGAGCATCAGTTCCATTGCGAGCACATGCGTGTCACCATCATTACTGGTGTCATCAGGCTCAGGATCAGCACCATGCCCCCGTTGAACATGGGCACGGTCCAGCTCAGCACGGGCGAGGGCAATGCGGATGGGGTATAAGAGCGTGCGGACAGTCGGCGTAGAGGAGGCGGGATGTCTTGGCAGCTGCTCCACGAGGCCCTATAAGTTACCATGAACTCCATAGTAAGCTACCCCTTAGAATTTTTTTCTCTTAAATACACCTTACTAGCTAGTACTCCTACTAGTACTGGCTAGTCGGGGCAAACCATCCACGTTGCTTGTAAACAATTCTGCACTGAGTCTGAGCTAGTTCAGATTCCTTTTATCATATTGCCTCCTCAGGCGTTGCTGCTGTTGGTGCCGAGCAAACTCAGATTGCCCAAGATGCTCTTGGCGGTTTCCAGACAATTGCAAGAATGATCGTTCCCAGGCTACAGGAGTACGTGAAGCACAAGTGGCATACTGTATTGTCACCTTTTTTGCTTTGAAGTAGTACTGAGATTAAATATTTTTATTGTTGTATGGTGATAAATGCGTGGATGTTTGAACTTGTGTAGCAGCGGAAGCACCATGTTCATCTCGTGTGAGTTTTGCTTTGTTTTTTTTTCTCCGGTGAATTTACCAACCAATTCTTCTGTTTTTATGCTGTGTTACTGTTCGGTACTATTATTGCTGTGCATTATGCTCTTCTTTCAGCAGAGTTTCCAGTGAAATTTTGGTGCTAGATTTCCTAAATGTTTTACTCGCGACATTTTTTCCCAGGGGAGGAAACATGACAGGAATCAACCCAGTTACATAGTTTTTCTTTGTCCCATGCATGGTTATCTATCATGATAAGGCAGTTCTGAATCTCATGCATGTATAAGCAGTTCAGGAATTTTTTTACAGTAAACACTTGAGTATATTCAGTAAACAGCAAAAATGCAAAATTATTTGTCCTGTTCATCGCAAAACTGCAAAATGAATGTGTGTTCTTATGTTGTCATTCTCTCTAATCTTGTGGTTCCCTCCAACTGTCAGCTTTATTTGCATATCTGGGACAAAGGTTTTGGTACATCAGATTTCATCTCTGAGCAACATGATAACCTGATACATTCTTTTGGAAAATGCATAATGTGCATTTATTTGGGGCGTAAGTTTTACTCCGTTTGAGTAATTGTTTTGGATTGATGGCCTGATGGATACCTTATGTGTTTCTTTTTTGAAGCTTCAGGACTTCAGATACATTTTTAAAATGCTGATTCTATTAGTTCTGAGTATTTGCAGTTAATTCAGTTACTGGGAGATGCTCAGGCTGTTTTCAGGATCGTGACCTTGACTTTGCAGTACAGATAATAGCATCAGAAATAGTGTGAGAAGCCGATGGTCTTGCCATGAGCTCTCCCAATGTGCACAGATCGCCTGAGCAAAGGGAGAAGGTTTGTCTTATACTGAAACTCACAAAATTTTGTCTTCACATACGGGTATTCTTACTTTTGTAGAGTGCATCTGCAAAAGACGTCACAAAATTTCAGTGTCTTATCACATGAAGCAAACAATTTGATACTACTATATGTGATGATCTATAAACTTCCTTCGATAATTGTTACTATTTTGTTGGCGTTATCCGTTAGTATATTATTGGTAAATGCTAGAACTGTTGTGTTGATTAATGGCAACAGTGCTAGCGAACATATAAAGAATCAAATAGTGAAGACACTGACTGGAACTGGCGGTCGGGTTGACTATGTTGAGGTAATATTGGAGCTTTTTTCTTATTCATGTGTTCGTTTTTCTTTAAAACAATTTATTTAGTGAACAAGTTCTGTATTATCTCAATGTAATTTAATTATTAATTTTTGTGCTTTTTTCTTATTCAAGTGTAATATTTTATTGAATGAACTTTTGATCTATCATTTCATTGTGCTTTCCATTTTTGTTTTGTTTCAACACTGATGCTAGTTGTCTCCTGGTAACCTTTGGAATTACAGTTGGTATTCGTGCATATTCTGTAGCACAAGACAGCCAATTTCAGCACAGTTATCTATTTTCTCCTAGAACATTGTACTGCTATTTTGATAAAAAAAAAACAACAGCATAAGGAGCATATCATTTTCTGAGGAACACCTTACATCAGTTGATTACAATAGGCTTTTTCATTTTTATTAAATAGACTTGTGGTGCTGATGCAGATCGTGGAGCAAGAGAGTTTGGTACCTGTGGAGACATCAATTGCCCTGTCGCCATCTGTATCGCCGCATGGTTTGGGAAGGTCAGGCTGATTAACAATATCAAGATCCATCACAGATTCCGAGGATTTTATCTTGGCCATGTAAATGTTTCTTGTGAAGTCTTCGCACATGTGTATTGTTTGTGGGAATAAGAGCCATGTTGTGTCTTTAACAGCCTCCTGTCCTTAAGACCCTAAATACGAGTTCACAATGTCGAGCTGGATTACTGAATACGCACGAATTAGGTCAGCAGCACATTAAAAATACCTGAAACAAAATGTGCACTGCTTACATTTACCATTGAAATGGCAAGTGTGAGTTCCAAAGGCAACCTCAGAACAGTCGAGATATTCAACAAGGCTGAGGTAGTAAGGCATGACGCGGACATTATCATCGCCCTGGAACGCCCGGTGAGAAGAGTTTGCTGACCTGCCCCAGTGGTGGACGGAGCACTACCACTGTGACGTGCTGGCGCAGGTACTGACAAATTTGACAAGACCTTGACTCATTTTGGATGCACACCAAATAGCATGGCTCCGACATGAAAATGGCAGCACAAGATAGCTAGTATGACCTTGCCTAATTTTTGGCAACACTTCTTCACAGATAATTACTATGACAACAAATAGTACAGATCATCATAAAGTGAGCCCTCATCTCACTAGTTAGTTGCATGGCAAAAAGATAATTCACTTTGTTCCTAACTAAACTAGGTTCGCAGATTACATATCAAAAGTAAGCAATACGCTGTTGGTCTTGCAGTTCTTATTTTTCATCTTTGTGGTAATCTTTTTGGCCACTTAGAAACGCTTGCATCTTCTTTGATAGCCAAAGATAGCTAGATTGCAATGTTGACACACTTATGCTAGCAGATTTTGTTGGTGTACATTCAGCTGCAGCAGCACCTGAAGGTTCTTTCATTGCCAATTGACTATCTTCAACAGATTCCTTCTCACTCTCCCTTTCCCTGTGAACATCATATCACAAATATTAGTAAAATTACAAACAACAGTATCTTATGAAGGTGTTTGACTACCATTCTTTTAATTCCATTCCTTGGTCATGCTTCTCCGGCGGCATGACAGCAACAACCTCTGTGGCTTGCGATGTTGCCACACTTATGGTAGCAGTCTTTGTTGGTGCATATTCAGTAGTAGTAGCAGCAGCAGCAGCTTCTACACCTGCAGGTTCTTCTATTGCCAATCGACCATTTTCCACAGATTCCTTCTCACTCTTCCTTTCCCTGTGAACATCACATCACAATATTAGTAAAACTACATACAACAGTAACTTATGAAGAAGTTTGACTACCTTTCTTTCAGCTCCATTTCTTGGTCATGCAACTCTGGCAGCATGGCAGCAACAATCTCTGTGGCTTGCAATGTTGCCACACTTATGGTAGCAGTCTTTGTTGATGCATATTCGGTGGTAGTAGCAGCAGCAGCAGCAGCAGCTTCTACAGCTGCAGGTTCTTCTATTGCCAATTGACCATTTTCCACAGATTCCTTCTCACTCTTCCTTTCCCTGTATACATCACACCACAATATTGGTAAAACTACATACAACAGTAACTTATGAAGAAGTTTGACTACCTTTCTTTCAGCTCCATTTCTTGGTCATGCAACTCCGGCGGCACGACAGCAACAACCTTTGTGGCCACCCTCGCGCGCACTGTGCGGCAGAGGATGTCGTGGTGCTCGATGGTCGGCTCGATTCCATAGACGCGGCGAATTGATCTGAAAATGTTCCGGCCTTTCTCGACGAGACCGGCATGTCTGCAGGCTGACAGTGCGGCGGTGAAGGTTGTCGAGCTGGGGTTGTGTCCGTGTCGCAGCATCTGCGCGAAGGCCTGCAGCGCGTATGAGGCGTGGCCGTGGTTTGCAAAGGCTTGCATCATCGATGTCCATGTGATGGCATCCTTTTCCTGTAACATCTTGAAAGCTTCCCAGGCAGAGTGCAGGCTGTCGCTCCTCGAGTACCTGGTGAGCAGAGTGTTTCCTAAGGAGGTCTCTGACAGGAGACCTATTTTGGTAGCGATACCATGGATTTGCGCAACTTCATCTGTGCTCTCAGATGCAACCAAGGCACTAATCAAAGTAGTGCTGGTGGGAGATACGGCTGACCGGAGCATGAGAAGAAACAATTCCATGGCTTCATCCTTCAGCTCGTTCTTAGCATAACCGTCCATGACAATGTTCCAGCTCATTTGGTCCTTTGCGGGCATTGAATCAAACAGTTTCCTAGCCTGATTCATCTGGCTATTTTTAGCATAAGCAGTGATCATTGCATTACATGCCGTGATGTCCTTGTTCTTTGGCATTCTGTAGAAGAACTTCCTCGCCATCCAAACACGGCCGTTCTGCGCCAAGCCGGTGACCATCACAGTCCAAGAAACCAGAGTCTTATGATGCATCCTCTCGAACAGATGGACTGCCTCGTCCACCCTCCCGGCACGCAGTAGACCGGAGATGATAGCGTTCCAGGAGTAGGAGTTCCTCCACGGCATCCTGTGGAACAGCCCCAGCGCCTTTGTGATGTGGCCGCCGTCGGCGTAGGCCTTGACCATGACCGTCCAAGTGACCACATTCCGCATTGGCATCGTGTCGAACATCTCCCGGGCTTCACTCAGCATCCCGGCGCGCACGTACCCCTGCAACATCGCTGTCCATGACACCACGTTCCGGGCCGGCATCTTGTCGAACAGCTGGCGTGCCTCGTCGACGAACCCCGCGTGGCAGTACCCGGAGACCATGGTGGTCCACGCCACCTCATCCTTCTTAGCCATTCCATCGAACAGCCTGCGGGCGCGCTCGAGGCAGCCGGCCTTCACGTATCCGTCGAGCATGACGGCATCCAGGTGGGCGCCGCGGACGGACGCGGGCGCCGCGCGGAACAGCGCCTCCGCGCGCGGGAAGTCGCGTCTCCTGAGGTGGGCGGCGACCGTGGCGGCGTAGGTGGCGGCGGCCTCGCGACGTGCCGTTTCGTCGAGCACCTGGACGCCGGCGGGCGTGTCGTTGGCAGGGTGGAGCCCGTGGTGAGCGGGGAGCCGTGGATCGGGGTTGGGGTGGTTTGCCCGGGCGGAATGGCGGCGGAGGATGGTGGCCTGGAGGAGGGGCCGGCGCCGGCGCAGCATTTGGAAGACACGTGGCATGGTTACAGTAAACCTCCATTCAGGTGAAGTGGCGACGGTTGTCTTACACAAAGTAGGGTGTGCTCTCCCGATTTGTGTAAACATATCTTTTCATGTTGAGGGGACAGAATCGAATTTTTTTGTTCCCTTTTTAGAGCCACGTTTTTATGTTTTTTAGCCAAAAACATAACCTACTTCTATTTTTAATATAATGCTACTAGTAACTGAAATTGGGCGTGCTTATTAATGTAGGAGTTGCATCCAACCATAGATACAAAGGCATATGTTCAATTAGCCCAGAATATTTTTTTCCACACAATTAATTGTGATATTTAGTAAATTACTTTTATTTTCTTGGTATCTAGAAAATGAGATCATGACAGTATAATATAAAAAAGGGTGGATTCTTATTTAACAAAAATATGCAGAAATGTGGGATTTTTCTCCGTGTACAAGTACCAACGATAATTTTCATATAGAATTTGATAAACTTACAAATGGATACTTTCTAATTGGTAGCGGTGATGTTAAACTGGTGGTGTTAAACCTTTTATTTTCTTTCTCCATATGTTTTGATTGCTAATGATTTCGCTCTTGGGAGGGGGGACATCGCTAGGCTGAACTTTGGGGTTCTTACCTTAATCCCCAAAACCCAAAGGATGGAGGACATTAGGCAATTTCGACCAATAACGCTAATTACCGTTATTTTCAAATTTATCTCCAAAGTGTACGCACTTAGGCTTAGCCCCATTGCCCACCAAACTATTAGCAACTCGCAATCGGCCTTCATCAAAAAGCCGCCTGGTTCACGAGGGTATCATATCTCTTCAGAAGATTATTCATGAGACCAGAAACAGGAAACTTAGGGTAGTTCTCCTGAAACTTGATTCCGAGAAGGCCTATGATTGGGTCAATTGGACGTTCCTAGGAGAGGTGCTCCTTAAGTCCGGATTTGACCCAGGCAGGGTCCATAGGGCCGTGACCTTGGTCTCGGGGGGCCAAACCGCGATCACCATTAATGGGGAAATGGGTGATTTCGTCCGAAATGGTAGAGGGGTTCACCAAGGCGACCCATTGTCCTCCCTTCTCTTTGACTTTGTAATCGAGGCTCTGGCAGGCATCCTAGATGCGGCCAAGAGGGCGGGGCACATAGAGGGGGGAATTCCTTGTCTCATACCTGGGGGAGAGAGTATTGCACCTGCAATACGGAGACGACACGATCATAATGTTTCAACTTGACGACTCGGCCATTGCCAACCACAAGTTCATTCTATTATGTTTCGAAAACATGTCCGGGCTTCCGATTAACTTCCACAAGAGTGAGGTGAAGGTTTTGGGGACTAGCACCGAGGAACAAACCCGGGTAGCAAATATGCTTAACTACAAGACATACATGTTTTCCTTCCCATACCTCGGGCTTCCTATTAGTGAGAGGGAACTTACGGCAGGGGATTGGGGTCCCCTCACCGACATAGTGGCAAAGCGGGCTGACCCGTGGTGGGGTAAGCTGATGTCGACGGCAGCACGCCTTCTCTCACGAGTGCCTATCTTTCCAGCCTTCCCCTCCATGCCATGAATGTTTGCCTCCTAGGGGAGGGAGTCCATCGGACGATGGATAAGCATCGCTGTCGCTTCTTTTGGGAAGGTAGCGGGACAAAAAGGAAATATCACTTGGTCAGGTGGGACGCTATATGTAAGCCCTAGGCCTTGGGGGCCTGGGTATTATCGACACAAAAATTATGAACCAGTGCCTAATGACCAAGTGGATCTGGAAGATACTTGCCAGGGACTCTGCTCTTTGGGCTGATATTTTGCGCACCAAGGACATCCTGGTTGATGGCCACACGCATGGATCACAATTTCCGATGACGCTCCAGAAGGTCAAGGAAATTTTTCGCCTGGTTGCTAAACATCAGATCCGCAGTGGAAAATCGACACGTTCTGGTTGGATTGGTGGCAGGGGCGGGGGCCCTCAAAAACCGGTTTCCTGGGATTTTCTCCATTGTGCCAAATCAGCTCATTCCGGTAGCTAAAGTGCATCCGAGGGATGAATGGGTCATACCTCTACGACGCACGCTCGGGCAAGCCGAGCGGCTCCAACGGGAGGAGCTTCGGAGGGTGCTGCCGGTGATCAAGCTCGTGAATGATCACGACACCCTCTCTTGGATCCTAGAACCTTCGGGAGGTTCTCTTAGAGCCCAGAACCTTCGTAAAGTGCGAGAGACAGCCACAGGGGACCAATTTGTGTGGATATTTTGTTTGCGAGTGGATTCGCCGGTGAGCGGAACGCAGCGACAGTTTTACAAGTACGTGAATAAATATACATATTCACAATTTTATTTTATTACCATCAATTGTGTTGAGTGTCATTCATAATTTTTCCTATGATGATTGATATTCATATTGATCTCCTTCTTTTATAGTTGGATAAAATACGGAGGAATCTGCAACCAAAGGAGCACTTTGTAGAAATTTAAGAGAAAACATGCGTGATTTTTATGGAACATGTCATAAACCGAAAGAAAAAATACAATAACACCGAATAGACGGACTCTAGTCCCGGTTATGATCTCTGTGTAATCGAATTTATGGGCTCTAGTCACGGTTGTGATCTCCATGTAATTAATTAAATGATTGAATTATCATAAAGAATAAAGTATATTGTATTAGATAATTCTTTTATGAACATTTTGATATGCTATATATATTTTTTCTGATTTGTAATTAATTAACCATATTTTCCAAGATTGATCATAGTTTTAACTACAGTAAGGAAGGAAATAAAAAAAAAGTCCGAGCCAGAGGCTGCCACATGGGAACTTATCTAGTCTCCGGTCGTATTACGAATCGGGACTAAAGGTTCTCGACCATGTGCTCAGGCAGAGGCCACGTGGGTAACTATTTTGTACCGGGTCGTAATTGAACCAGATCTAGAGAGCAGAGCCTCTAGTCCCGATTAGGTTATCTCGGGTGCCAAGCTGGGACTAGAGGTCCTCCCGACCCGAGACAAATGATGTTGTTTCTGCTAGTGACC